>BMAU01017425.1:842500-1565000 GCA_019973935.1 Trichonephila clavipes
CAGGCGAGAGTACACAGTCCTACATACAAAGTGTATTAGGACTTTGCCAAGAGGTAAATCCTTTGATGAGAGAAGACGAAAAAGTGTCACACCTAATGAAAGGTGTTGCTGAGGATATTTATCAGGCCCTGTTGACGAGAGAAATCAACGACACAGCAAGTTTTATCAAATGGTGCAACTATATCGAAGATATGAAGCAGAAGAGAGTTGGTCGACCGAGATTTGAAAGGCTTCCAAATGTCGTACCGGTTGCATCCCTGACGGATGAGACTGATTTGGTCTCTCTTATTCGCACAATCGTACGAGAAGAAGTCCATCGACTAGTTAACCAGACGCAAGAATCTTTGACCTGATCCCCAATCCTTAGAAGAGATCGTTCAAGACGAAGTTGAAAGGGTTTTGTCCCCAGTGTCAACAAAACCTACAGAAACTAGACCACGACCAACATACGCCGCTGTAACCAGGAAATACAGAGCTCCTGTTCAGAAATTCCCACCTGAACCAAGAAAAACAGATGTGGAGAACGGCTGACAACAGACCTGTTTGTTTCCACTGCGGACGTCCTGGACATGTAATGCGCTACTGCCGAGAGAAAGGCTGTCTTTGACCACTCTCGAAACCGCCGACGGAACTTCGACGACGTTGGCACTGAAGAAGAAATACGCCGACCAAACTCTTCTCGCCGTTTTACGCCAAGTCCCACGAGAGGCCGATCCCCAATACGTCGTTACAGATCCCCGTCGCCATATCGCCGATCCAGTCAGTCGCCAGGCCGTAGGAGCGAGGAAAACTAAGGAGAGCGACCTTCCAAGGAGGTGGGGCCGCGTGTACTGGAAATCCTCCGTCGACCGCCAAGATGACTGGTAACCAACTAGACGTAATAATAGATAAGAAGCCGATACGTGCTCTAGTAGATTCTGGGGCATCGTTTTCGTCATATCCGATAAGTATCGCCGATTTTTAAAGAAAGTTCTGTTTGCTGATGCCAAGAGCGTTATGCTGAAAGTTGCGGATGGAAATTTTGTTCGGCCGATAGGGAAATGTGTTTTACGTGTCCGTATAAACAATCGAGAACTGCCTTTTGAATTTATTGTTTTATCACATTGTAGCCATGACGTCATCCTAGGATGGGACTTTTTAGAGGCGTCTCAAGCCGTTATAGACTGTGGACAAAATGAACTTGTTCTAGAAGACATCTGTCGAGACTCCACAGCGCCTGACGCCTGGAATTTGTATGCCACCAGAGACTATACACTTAAGCCGCATTCTTTAACTAGAATAACAGTATCAGGATATCAAACCCGAGGAGACATAAATGTAGTTCTAGACGGCAGCAAACATTTGCTCTTCGAGAAAAATATTGCTACACCGTCCATGGTATCCACATATCGTAACGGAAAAGTGATGTCTGGGTTACCAACCTGCAGTTCCGAAACCAAATCATCCCTAGAGGAATGTGCATAGGCCAAGCTGAACCACTAAATGAAGGGCATCTATGTGTTATTTCCGACACATCAGGTTGCTTGATGACCAGCAAGAAACTTCGGAGTCACAGATGAATTGTTCGTTAATGATGTCACCCGAGTTAAGTGACGAACAGAGAAACAAGCTATCCGAACTACTCCGGAAATTTTCTGGGCTTTTCACGAAGACCGACAAGTCGACAGCCGCGAAGACGAATGTGAAACACAGGATTTTTACTGGTGATCATGCTCCAATCAACCAACGAGCCTACAGAGTCTCGCCGACTGAAAGACGCATCATTCATGAAGAGGTTCAGAAAATGCTTGATGAAGGTATCGTCCAGCCCTCTGAAAGTCCTTGGTCATTACCCATTGTGCTCGTAAGAAAAAAAAAGACGGTAGTTGGCGTTTTTGCGTCGATTATCGCAAGCTGAATAGCGTCACGAAAAAGACGTTTATCCTCTGCCTCGTATTGACGATACGCTCGACTGTCTGAAAGGTGCCATGTTCTTTTCTTCCATGGATCTCCGATCTGGTTATTGGCAAATAGAAATAGACGAAGCGGATCGTGAAAAGACGGCATTTATTACCCCCGAAGGCTTATACGAGTTTAAAGTCATGCCGTTTGGTCTCTTTAATGCACCTGCGACCTTCGAGAGAATGATGGACAATTTGCTACGCCATTTTAAATGGACTATGTGTCTTTGTTACCTAGATGACATAATAGTGTTCTCAGAAACTTTTGAAGACCATCTTATACGATTAAGACTTGTTCTAAATGTCTTCAGGAAGCTGGTCTTAAATTAAATTCAAAGAAGTGTCTTTTTGCTGCCCAAGAAGTAAAGATTCTAGGCCATCTTGTATCTAGTAATGGCGTTCGTCCCGATCCCGATAAAATAAAAGCCGTAAGAAATTTTCCCACTCCAACGAATATACATGACATACGAAGTTTTCTTGGCCTTTGTTCATACTTTAGAAGATTTATTAAAGGTTTCTGTTATCTCTCCGAACCTTTGCAGTCGTTGCTGAAAAGTGGCGTGGAGTTTCATTGGGGTCCTGAAGAGGTGGAAGCATTTAACAGTCTTAAGAAAGCACTTACTTCGGATCCAGTATTGGGGATGTACGACGAAAGAGCTTCTACAGAAATCCATACTGATGCAAGCGGGTACGGTATCGGAGCTGTCCTAGTACAAATTCAGAATAATGTCGAGAAAGTTATAGCATACGCTTCTAGAACTCTGACAAAAGCCGAAAAGAATTATTCCACCACAGAAAGGGAATGTCTTGCCATCGTATGGGCTACCAACAAATTTCGGCCGTACATATTCGGGAAACACTTTACTGTTGTAACTGACCATCATTCCTTGTGCTGGCTCATGAATTTAAAGGATCCTTCAGGAAGGCTTGCCAGATGGGCCCTCCGACTTCAAGAGCATGATTTTGACGTAAAATATAAAACCGGTAAGAAGCATAGTGACGCCGACGCTCTTTCGAGAAATCCAGTGGAAGAGGAAACGGAAACACCAGACAAATTTTTAGCAGTCACGACGAGTATGAACCTTGCGATGGAACAGAAAAAGGATCAAGACCTTGCGAAATTAAAACTTTTGAGCAACTCATCCAAAAACGAAGAATTCAGATTCATCGACGGTATCCTTTGCAGGAAGAATTTTGATCCAGATGGAAAGTTGTGGTTGCCAGTCATTCCTAAACATCTACGAGCAGACATACTAAGGCACTTTCATGACGCCCCCACCGCAGGACACCTTGGTTTCGCGAAAACTTATGACAGGATTCGCAAGAGATTTTACTTGCCGGGAATGTACAGAAATGTTGTTCGGTATGTCATGCATTGTCGGGAATGCCAAAGGAGAAAATCCGTTCCTCAACGACCACCTGGACGTTTAGTTCCCATCCCTCCAGCTATAGCTCCTTTCCATCGCATTGGAATTGATCTCCTTGGGAGATTTCCAAAGTCTGCTCATGGAAACAAATGGATAATAGTCTGCACGGATTACTCAACACGATATGCAATAACAAAAGACTTGCCGACAGCCGAAGTCGACGAAATAGCGAAGTTCTTACTTGAAGAAATTGTCCTCAGGCATGGAGCTCCTCGAGTAATTATCACAGATCGTGGAGCCGTCTTTCGATCCAGACTTGTTTCCTCTCTCGTCGACTTGTGTAACATTGATCATCGTTTCACAACGGCGTATCATCCCCAAACAAATGGACTGACGGAGCGCTTCAATAAGACCTTGGCCGACATGTTGTCAATGTATGTGGATGTAGAGCAGAAAAATTGGAATGAAATTCTACCATTTGTAACCTTCGCTTATAATACCGCTAAACAAGAGACCACAGGTTTTACGCCGTTCTATTTACTTCATGGTCGTGAAGCGGAAACGACACTAGATACAATGCTACCATTCTGTCCTAACGATTTTGATGACAATAACATCACCAAGATAGCAGCCAGAGCCGAAGAATCACGACAGCTAGCCCGAGTGCACACTCTGAGAGCTCAAGACAAAGATCGTCGACGTTACGATTCCAAACACCAAATGGTATCCTACGCTCCCGGAGATCTCGTATGGGTTTATACTCCAGTGAGAAAAGTCGGTCTCTCCGAAAACTCTTAAGAAGGTATTTCGGACCGTATCAGGTGCTACGCCGTTTATCAGCCGTAACTTACGAAGTACAAGATTTTGATCCTGCTTCACGAAAAAGAAAACTAAGAGAAGTTGTCCATGTACTGCGTATGAAACCGTACCATGATCCCGCCGAGCAAATCGAAACCGAGGATATTCCTCCCAAAGAATCATACAAAGGACCCATCACTCGTTCCAGAATAAAGACCCTTGAACAAAATGACAGCGGGGCGCTGTCTTCTTTTTCGAGGGGAGCAATGCCACACGCATAATTTGCTACAAGTCCCGATAGCCGAGTTGGCAGAGCGTTGACTGAACTTCCTCAGGTCTCGGGTTCGAATCCCGGCCCCGGCAGATTTATCCAAAGACTGGAATTTTGTTTCCGTTTTTATTGTATTGTTTCTCTAGGTTCTAGATGAATCCAGATCATTCTTTAGAGTGCATACTGGTTATTTCTCGAATATTCCGAAGTGTATAAAAAGCAGAGTTCATCGCCAGTTGGGCATGTTCTCAGTCCAGTGTTGTATCGAGCTCCCAGTGTTAGAATAAATCTAATTGTTTGTTTAATTGAACTGTGTACTTCTTTCGAACTCCGTGACAATATATACATATATATACATATATATATATACATATATATACATATATACATATATATACATATATATATACATATATATATACATATATATATATACATATATATACATATATACATATATACATATATATACATATATATATACATATATATGTCATGATTTTGGAGACAGAATCAGATTAAAAGTTAGAAAAAGGGACGGTCTTTATTCAACCAATTCTACATCTGTTCTGATACCGAGAGAGGAAAAAAAAGCACGCCATATGGTGAAGGGGGTTTCAAGTGGATAACAACTTGAAAAACATATGGTAAGTATCGCTGCTTTGAAGAGGGTGCTAATTTAATTTCAAGTTAATGCTGACATATGTTGACTATTAAATCTAACGATCTGGAATTAGACATGTTTATTGGCTAGGCCATATGTTCGGAAGAAACAAATGGGTGATTAGTTTGATACTTGAAGATGGGAACGGAGGAGAAAGATGAGTCAAGTGCTAGATAGGGAATTTAATTTTTAATCTAATTTAATTATCCTTACATATATATACATCATAGGCAGTGTATATACATATATCACATGATGATACATACATATATATATATATTGTATATATATGGAGAGCAACACAGTCCAGTCACATTAATGTGACCACCACGTACTTTCGACTTTGACGTTAAATAACCAATCACAAAAGGATGCTGGCATCGCAGTGCTATTGAGCGTATATAAAGGGTGTGTGAGGGCCTCGGAAAACACTACAGTCGTTGGCGTAATGCAAACATATAAAGAGTTATCCGAAGTCCAAAACGGAATAATTTTTGGCATTCGGGAAAAGGTTGGAAGCATTTCCTCAACGGCTAAGTTTGTGGACTGTTCGTGTGTCACCGTGGTTAAAGTATACCGTGCATGGCAAAATGGGACCGTCCAAAATCAGTGACGTGGCAAATGTGGTGTACCACGGGCCATAGGTGATAGAGGTGACTGACGGCTGCAGAGGTGAGTTCGGGAGACTAGACGTGCTACCGTTAAGCAACATACCAACCAGATGAACCAAGGGGCTACCAACAGTGGCTTCCAAACTACTGTTCAGCGATCGTTGTTGCATCTGGTTCTCCGAAGCAGGCGCCTGGTTCATGCACCTATGCTGACTGCTGTTCATCAGCAACGAAGACTGGAATTTTCACACAGGTACCGCAACTGGGCATCCAATGAGAGGCGACAGGTAGAGTTTTCTGATTAATCACGCTTTATACTCCATCGGACGGATGGTTGGTGGCAAATACGGCATGAAACGTCTAAAAGCAAACACCCTGCAACAATTGCTGGAAAGGTTCAGGCTGGAGGAGGGAGCATTATGGTCTGGAGAATGCTTTCCTTAAATTTTCTGTGTTTATTCATCATTGTGGAAAGCACGATGGATCAATAGAAGTACGCATCTGTCCTTTCAGACCATGTCTACCCCTTTATGCGCATTGTTTTTCCTCAGGATGGTGGCATCTACCAGCAGGACATTGCGGAGTGTCATACAACTGACACTCCGTACGTGCGTGGTTCAAAGAGCACCAGGATCAGTTTATCGTTCTTCCGTGTCCAGAAAACTCACCTGGCTTAAACCCAATCAATAATCTATGGAACCATCTCGATCGGGTTGTTCGCGCCATGGATTCTCACGCGCGTAATCTAGTGCAGCAATAGAGTCGGCATGGCTCAACATCCTAGTGAATACCTTGAGGATCCTAAATGACTATTTTCCCCTCTGCGAAAGATGGTTATTCTGGCTTTTGACAGTGGTCACATTAATATGACTGGACTGTGTATATACATATATATATACATACATATATATATATACATACATATATATATACATACATATATATATACATACATATATATACATATATATATATATCATGTACAAATTTTCAATTGTTAATAAAATACTTTCTGTTCATCCATTGAAATTCAAATACATTTTTAAACTTGTAGTGGATGACACTTGATGTTAATACAGGTTTTTCAAATATTAATTCATTAATTAAATTTTATTTTTTAATTTTAAATTTATTCTGCATTATTTCTGTCGAAGTTATACAATTGGCTGCAACAGATGGCACCAGTGCATTTTTCTAACGAAGTAGGAATTGCTTTAAAAAAATAATATTACTTGTTACAACAATATTTACTTCAAAACACTGAAGAATGCTATCTAACAAAGAGAGGAGTCACATGTATTTAATTTTAAGGAACATAAATTTTCATATGTATTCAGTTTGCATATAGTTCCAAGAGTTATAAATAAAGGGTAGGTGTAAAATAACGTAAGATGTCAAGAGAGATCTCTCTTTATAAAGCATACTGTACTAGACGAAATATAAAATTTGGCTTGCTTGCTTATTGAAGTATGCAGGTTTCGTTTTAACAAAATTAGTACAAAAGTCACCGCTAGTAAAAGTTTAGAGCTGAAAGCGTAATATATCTGATAAAGGAATATTTCATTGTAAACTGAAACAGTTAATAGCACCTTTCTCATTAATAATTAGTACCATTTATTATTATTATTATTTAAAAATGTAGCTCAATATGACTACCATTTTGGTATTCCAATATCTACATTCGCTATATCAGTAATTTTCAAACTGTGTTCCATGGAACCCTGGGGTTCCATGAGGCATACCAAGAGTTCCACAAGTTACAGCAAAAAAATTGAATAGAAAATTATAAACATGTATCCAAAGTGGATTTCCTTCTTTTTTATGAAGTATATATAAGTCTCTAATGCTCATCCCTATCATTAAAACTGAAAATTCTATTTACGTATAATAATTTTATTTTGTAATACTTTTCTATAAAACTGCTATTATAATATAAAAAAAGAATATTCAAACGCCTTTTCTTTATATATATTTACTGGATTGTGAATAATCTAATGCCTACTATCCCAGATCCAACGAAACAATTTTATTCTTATCAATGTAATTTTTTTGCATAACTAAAAAGTTTTCTAATGAATAAAGTACCTTTTTCATCTGTGGTAAAAAGTCCTTATAGTGAAGAAGGAGCAACTTATCGACATATTGAAATATTTGACATTAAAAGCTCATAAATTTTCGGTTACAAATTCCTGCAAAATACATAGGATTACTCACACAGCTGTAAACATTTTAATGCCTTCAGAAAAATGTATTTAAGTGAAAATTGTATCTTAACGTACATGTGGCTACAAAAACGGAACATAAAAGCATTTTAAATACAGAATAGGAAATGCGATTTCCAGATAATTTTAATATACCTAGACATCGACAGTTTGTGTAAAAAAAAAATGCACTCGCGTATCTCAGTTACTAAATATAATAATGCGACATGCGTAACTGACAATTGAATCACAAATAACATATTAAAGTTTTTTTAATTACAAATACAATACTTTTTTCAAAATTCTTTTTTCCCAAATTACTTATAACGTGTTGATCTATTTTACGTATTTTAAGATATATTTTTTGGAATGTGCATGTGGGGAGGAGAGAGAGAGAGATGGGTTTCCTGAAAACACTTTATATCTTTAAGGATTCCTTTTACATTGCATCTTTAGGCATATGGGCTACAAGCAGCCCTCCATCCCATATCTGACAGTCTATTATGGGTGAGTGAGTGAGTGAATATTAACGTCGCACTGTTCAGCTACACGAGGGATTTCGGCGACGGACCACGAAATTTTAAACCATGGTCAAGTGACGGGGACGACACCTGAGCTGGCACCCCCTCTTCTAACTACCACACCAGCGGGAGGACGTTTCAGCTCTCGACAGATCTAACGTGCATCGCTGCCCTACACCTCGGGTCTTTAGTGGTACAGGGCTCGAACTCATGACATTCCTGCCATGATCCGATACCTTGACCACTGGGCTACCGCAGCCCTATTCTACGATGGGAAAACGACAATAGCGATGTTTCTCGGTCTGCGGTGTACTTCACGGCAATTGGTGGGGAGAACTGGTCTGGGAGGTGTGGCTATACTTGGCATCTTTCTGATGTTCTGGAAGTTAGAATTTTTTCTTGAGTGAGAGCTGAGAGGCTGCTCTCTGATTGGTTGTTGAGTGGAGAGGATAGTGACTGCGATTGGCTGCCCAGGGGGCTCAAAAAGTTACATTTGAGGAAATGGGAGGAGCTTGTCCAGTTAGGAAATGGAATTTCAGACCCTTAAATCTGCAAACGGGCTGCATCTAAGGGTTCCGTGAGTCGAAAAAGTTTAAAGACCATTGCGCTACACAAGTGTTCACTGCGTCACTGGAGCCAGGTTCATGATAACAACACATCCGTCGGCTATATCTTTAGTGCAACGTTGATAAAAAATCAAATCAGTTGTAGTCGTCGATGCAATTCGATACAGATAACGTCGCTCTATAATGCAACACGAGAGCTACTGGCAACGAAACTCGTAATTTTGAACTTCTGTCAGTGTCAAATAACGAGTACGACACCTCAGTTGGTACACTCTCTCCTAACTACCACCGCTACCCCTAGACAGATTTAACGTTCATCGGTCCCTTCTACATGGTGGTTCTTCAGTGGCACCAGGACTCGAACTAGCGACACTCCGGCCGCAAGTCCATGACAATAACCACTAGGCTACTGCCACCACGTGTTGATCCGGAAGCTGGGGTCCTGATTTCAACCAAGATTTATGTTGCAGAATAAGTAAAGTATACATATATTAAATGAAAATGGGTCCCAAAAACCTCTTTGTAGAGTTAAATGAAGTTAAGAAAGGAATATTCTGAGTACCTTCCGTTCCCAACGCGTGTACTTTATCGAAATCACCAAAACGATCGTCATCGCGTGATGTATGGTACTAGTTTATATAGATATCACACCGCCACATTACCCCATGCCAGTGATTCGTTGAACGAATGATACCATATTCGTGGCGAGCATGTGAGCAGTTGCGTCACTTTGTGGGTTGCGTCATTTGTGCGTGATTGATTGATTGATTGATTGAATATTAACGTCGCTCTGTTCAGCTGCACGAGGGCTTTTGGCGACGGACCACGTAATTTTGAACCATGATCAAGTGACGTGGACGACACCTGAGCTGGCACCCCCTCTCCTAACTACCACACCACACCAACGGGAGGACGTTTCAGTTCTCGACAGATTTTACGTGCATCGCTGCCCTACACGGCGGGTCTTTAGTGGTACTGGGATCGAACTCGTGATAAGGCAAGCCACGGTCCGATACCTATATCACTCGGCTACCTCGGCCACATCATTCGTGCCTGATGGCTTGAGAATTGCGTAATTTGTGTGTGACGGCTTGAGAACTGCGTAATTTGTGTCTGGCGGCTTAGTTGCTTTTGCGGTGGATAGATGACGCCACTACTTCAGCGCGTGAAGGGTGCGGTTCACTTTGCACGGCCAGGGTCACCAATGAAGGAAAGAAGGATTATATCTAGGTATCTTTCGTTCCGTACACAAATACTTTGTCGACCACGCCAAAACGATCGTCTTCGCGTGATGTTTGGTACCAGATTATATAGATATCACATCGCCACAAGTGTAAGGTACGACTAGTAGTCTTTCTCCTTGGTTCAAAGTTATAAGGTTTGTGCAGAACAAATCTCAAGTTACTCAAAAAAAAACAACCCTAAGTTAATTAGAATAAAATAGATTTTGATTAGAAAACTACAATTAGATTTTGATTTCATTTAATTTTACTACCTCAAAGTTATTTGATGCCCATACGACGTCGAGTTTTTTTTCTGGGGTGGAGGATTTAATAATGTTGTAAGTTACATTTAGATATGGTGATTTTTTAATTTAAATTTTCTAAAATGATTTGCGAAGCCACTTACCACCTTGGTTCGGTTATAATCCTCATTATTTTATATGAAGATCAATCTAGTTTCGAATCTTAAATTCTTGACCCCCTTAGCTTCACCTTCCTTTGCAAGATTTTCCTTTTTTATGAAATAAATCAGGTTGGTATAATTCATGCTGTAGATTAAAGAAAATATGTTTAAAGAATCCTAGTATAAATATGTAATACAAAATAATTTTAAAAAACAGTATGAAATGGAAATAGCCATCATCATGCAAATTAACATGTTAAACTCAGTACAAAACAAATAAAAAAACAATCCATCTTTGTATCATTTTTATTCATGTTGATAATTATAAAAAAGTTATTATTCCAATTTTACCTGCATCGCGCTACTAGTCGTCAGAATTTTCGTCATCAAGGCCATTTTCTGATAGCCAACCACCGTCTAACTGGTCCAAGTAATCTTCCATGTCCCTCTCTACTAAATTTCTCTACAAGGATAACAAAAACATATAGTAAAAAATATTTTCGTCATACACTAGAAGAGATGGGGTTGCAATACCGGACTAAAAGTTCAATACCGATATTCGGTATTTTTTAGATCTTAATACCCGGATACCGGTTTTAATACCGGTAGTAGAAATTTTAGAAAAAGAAACAAAACGCAGTTGTGTTTCTTTGTTTTATTGGCCAGTTTTATTAGAGAGTATAAATATCACAAAACATATGATTTGTAACTTATAAATTAAAACAGTATATAAAGAATCACAAAGAAGTGTAAATATTACTATTTAGTCTGTGGTACTATTACAAATTTTTGAAATGTGATCTTAAAAAACATAATGCATCAATTGTACTGTCATTAATCCTGGAACGCAATTTTGTGCAAAAATTATCAGCTGTCGAAAGAGCTCTTTTCGGCATTTACGCTAGTTGGTGGTATTGTTAGCAATGCATGCGATATAGTATTTACCTCTTTATCCCTCATCTTCAAATAAATCGATTTCTTGTCCGATGGTTTTGCGTATAACTGATTTCTGTATTGTATTTTGGTTTGTTGAAATTTTTTTAGTTATCGCTAATTCTAATTTTTGTTCAAGTTACAATTCCTTTTCAATATCGACATTAGTATCATCATCTTCGATAACTGTACCAAATTCTTCTGAATGTGAATAGATTTAAGGATAAAAAAATTTAAGAAAATTTACTATAAAGAGCAAATTTTAATTGGTTAGTCTTTCTTCATTTTCATTTTTAAAATCATCATTATTACGTAAATACCGCAAGACATTTTCTATTTCAGTATGGCTTTATTCTGTGCGATTTTTCAATGTAATATATAATTCTTCAGATAGTGATGTGTGCTGCTTTTTCAGTGACTGCAACATGAAATTTATTGTTGTATTAGTGTTAATAAATCAGAATCTCTCCAACATAATGCCTAACCAGCTTTATTAGAAGTAGAGCTGATACACAAGTTCTGGATATTAAGTTGGATTCACTATCGGAAAAATTAATTTGCAGGTTTACGTCGCGATCAGAGCTTTTTGGATTGGATTTTTCAGTTTCAAAAATCATTCTATTATTAGGAGTAAACTGTTCCAACGTGTTTTAGAATCTAATATTAAAATATGTTGTTTCTAGTAAATACCGAAAAAACGGTATTTAAAACTTGTGAATATCGTTATTACAAAATTGTACAAATGGCTCAAAATACCGGTATTCGGTATACCGGTACTGCAATCCCTAACTAGAAGTGAAACAACTGCATAGTGATGTAAATTTCTGCCACACGGTTTTGGAAAGATTAGTTGGAATATTCGACATAAATTGCACAGAAAATAACAGAAACACACAGAAAAAAACCCTTTTTTCCCCACTCATTATCACTTTTTATTAGCAAAAAAAAAAAAAATCTCAGATTAGTTAGAAAAAATATTAAAGAAATCGCATTTTTCTTCCAACCACAACAAACAGCGAAATGACAAGTTCAAACCCTCTATAATGATTGTGATATTTGATTTTTTTTTGACAGCTTTACGTTCCTTATTATGCAATAGTAGTGAAAAAATTCGATAGCAGCAATCAATTTACAGTACATTCGTTTTGAGTACAATTTTTTTTCACTGTATGTTATGATGGAAATTTCGCGATGCGATGTTTTTTTTTTTTTTTTTTTCCTTGTTGAGAACATTTATAAATTCTCGTGCAGCACAATGTATTACACGGGGGCTTACAGAAGTAAGCATGAAGCATACATTACAAAGGAAAGAAAGAATTTAAAGTATGAAAGGATTGCACTATATACACACACAAACATGCATACCTTTTCCGGTATTTGAGCCCAGGCTCTACGACACCGCAGACAGCGTCACTAACCACTATACCGGATGGGCGGCTAAACCCTTCTTTGAACTAACTACAAATGCATCGCGATTCTTAAAGTGTAGCTTAAATGAGATAGCAATCAAACCAGAGTAAGATCATTTGCTGGTATAAACATTAAAACTAATTTTATCTTTGCATAATGGCTGCGTTAGCCGAGGATTCATGGTCGCGAACTCGTGATAGGCGTTGTCTTTGCCGAGTCGTGAGTGTGATTTCCGTTGTCATTAAACACTCGCTGAGTAGAGGATTGATGTACGTTAAATCTATCGAGGTTCAAAGGCATCATGTTAGCGTAGTATGGAAGTTTGAGGAGGGAAATGTAAGCTCAGATGACATTTTTATCACTTGAACTGAGCTCTGGCGCAACAGCCCATGAGTGTCAAGGCCTATTGTGTCTATCTTAGTCTTACGCCACCTTAGGCGCTGGGGTGCATATGCAGATGTTTCGGTCAAGTTGTCAGTCTGACGCAAAACCCCAGTGTTCAGTTTCCAAGCAAGCTTGGTACTCATTTATCGACCCACTGAAGGTATGAAAGGCTTAGTCGACCTTCCTCAGCCCGGGATTGGAACCTCGGACTTGTGCGTGGAAGCGCGATACACTACCACTCAGGCACTGAGCTTCCTTTTTATCACTTGACCATGGTTCAAAATTATGATGTCCGTCATGAATAGCCCTCGTGTAGCTTCAAAATACGATGCTAAGAAACAATGTCCTTAAGTCCACGCAACTGGGAGCTACCTCTCCTTGTAAAAAGTTCCTCATTGGCTCAAAAGCATTTTTAAAAACCCTTTTATAAGATTCACTTGTATGTAACGGAATTTTTAAACTAAATTTTTACCCACGTTAAAAGGTCAGATTAATTCGAAGTTTCACTCACTTGTCCAGGATCGATGACAGTACAATAATTTAATAATTTTATTCCATTGTCCTGATCAGGATCATCAGGACTAACAATTTCCCATTTTCAAATCCCATCCCGCATCTGGCGATTGATTTCAGATCCCATTTCCAGATTTGGCGAGTAATTCTATATTTAGTGGCTAAAAGATTAAGTTAAGTTGATTAACTATAAAAGGGTGTTTTTAAGTTATTTTTTTTAATTGTGTGTATAATTTATTTCTTTGACAAGTTGAACCCCAATCGTCATCACCTTTGCTAATTACAAACCTCTTTTAGGCCCAGAATCAAATTGAAACAACTCCAACCAATAATCTTTACCCGCCCCCCCAATTATATTTTTATAATTAATTTTAAATTATCATCAGTTGCTCAAGTCTACACTTCTAACGAAACATTGCTTGAAGCCAAACTCAACCTTAAATAACCTCATCAGATAAAATTAAATGTCTATTGATTGATCGTTAACGTCACCCTTTGAAACTACATGAAGGCCGTGGTAGCCTAGTTGTCAAGGCTACCGACCTAGTGGCCGGTATATCATGAGCTCGAGCCTAGAACCGCTAAGGACCCGCTATGCAGAGTGGTCTGATGCACGATAAATGTGTCGAGGCTCAAGCATCCTCCCATTGGTGTGATGTGAAAGTTAGGAGAGGTGGTGCCAACTAGGTGTCGTCCTCGTCACTTAACCATGCTTCAAAATTACGTGGTCCGTCACCAAAAGCCCTCGAGTGGCTAAACAGTGTGATGTTAATACACATTCATTCACTCACTCGAAGATACATGAGGACTAGTGGTGATGATAGGTCTCATAATTTTGATCCATAGTCGAATAACGAGGATGATAACACTCTACAAACTTCCAATCTGGCTGTTGAGGACACTGAACTTCGACAAATTTAAAGTACATCAGGGTCTTTTGACTCGAATCCATGACTAGTATCAACTCCGGCTACGACTTCGAGGTCACTATCGAACTCACCAGACACTAAAATGGCCAGGGTAGCCTAGTGGTCATGGCCCCGAGCACGTGGCCAATGTGTCATGAGCTCAAGCCCAAGTGGCTGTGAAGACCTGCCGAGTAGATGGGCTGATGTTTTTTGGGACTATCTTGAAGAAATCGTAACAGACTACCTACAGATGGATTTGAAGGCCGCGCTAGTCGAGTGGTCATGGTCACGAACACGTGGCCGATGTGTCATGAGCTCGAGCCCAAGTGACATTGAAGACCTGCCGAGTAGATGGGCTGATGTTTTTTGGGACTATCTTGAAGTAATGTAACAGGCTACCTACAGATGGATTTGAAGGCCGCGCTAGTCGAGCGACCATGGTCACGAACTCGATTTTGACATTGTCGAGTCGCAAGTTTGAGTCCTAGTGCCACTGAAGGTCCACCGTGTCGAAAGGTTGATGCATGTTAAGCCTGTCGAGGTTCAAAGTCCTTTAAGGCCACAACAACCTAGTGGTCAAGGAACGGACTCGTGGCTGGCGTGTCATGATTACCAGCATAGTACTGCTGAAGACCCGCCGTGCAGAGGAGACCAATGCACATTAAATCTGTCGCTACACAATGCAATCCCACTGTCGTGGTGTGGTAGTTTGGAGAAGGAGTGGCAGCTCAGGTGTTGTCCTCCTCACTTGACCGAGGTTTAAAATTGCGAGGTCCGTCACCAACAACTCTGGTGTTACTTTGTAGTGCGACTTATTTTAACACTAACTCATGCTAGACACAAAAATAACTACTGAAATTTTATTCAGCCTGTAAGGCTGAATCTTCAGACTTTTGAATTAATAGTATAAATTGGTCCTTTGGATTAAATTAAAATCTCTCTTCAGTTGCATGAAAAGTATTGACGCCGTAAACTGTAATTTTGAACATCTGTTAGATGACGAGGTGGTCATTTGAGTTGGTATCTAATTATCCCAATTTCGTTCTTCTAATGATATTTTACACCAAGATTACACATGAAATAATGCAGGTGGCGCTGAAGGTAAGAGAGACTTGTATTTATATACACATAAAAAAAAATTCTTTCACTGTCTAAAGACCTCAGTCTTATCTTTTGGGAGTGAGTGAAGTCATCTGCTTAGAAATGGAGCAATCTAATAAGGTATTTGCTTCTTGTAGTGTCGGTCCTCCCACAAATTTCAAGCGCAATGTATGCACTGTGTTAAGCGTGCCTTCACCAAAGAACTTCGTAAGTCGATATTTTCCTGTGGTGGAAGAGTGTTTTTGCAGCAACGTGGTAAAAAGATATTCGACTGGGTAAGCTAATGTTTGTCTTGCTTCTGTTGATTGAAGTGCAACTTTCAAATTAGTAACAATGGCTTTCGTGTTTAACAAACAAAACGGCTCTTAAAGTTTTCTAGGCTACATATTACTCTAGAATTTATTCCCTAGTCTTTCTATGACTTCAAGCTTTAATTGTAAATGACTCTAAGAAATGTCCAATTCTTGACACTGTTCTGTCTATAGATGGAGAGGTGTGTATTGCAATCTGGCGAAGGGGGGTATACTTTGTATTGAATTGCTCTATATACCTCTAGACTCGGATGCTTAAATGGAATCGAATATGGATATCTTGTATGGGTTGTGTAGATTTATTTTCCTCCTAGCCATCTTTGATTTTGTTATCTTCTGTACAAATGTATAAAAGGACAAAATGTGAACTTATAAAATGGGGAATATTTAACCTACAGAAGATAAAGATTCGTTACATGTTCAAGATCAGAGTATTAAAGTAGAGCTTTTCACTCTTAAATTGATCGCCTCTTTTCCGCACTTTGTCTTGCCAGTGTAATATCATGCTTCCCAAGTAATATTGCTTATGGTATTTAGGACTGGCTGTTCAAGAATTTTTATTCTAAGGAGTACCAAAATCTAAGTTTTAAAACTGGTGTTTAATTCTACCATCCAGAGTATTTTCTGCATAGAAAATGGCCACGCTTTAATTTTTTTTATATGAAGTAGGCTTTTCTACTTTCGTAGAAACTCGAATGTCGTAATTTGAGACTTGTTTTGATGAACTAGTATGTTTAGTTATAAACTCGTAACATTGGAATTTTTGTCTTGAAAGTTTTGCTTTTGAACGCGAACCTTCATTACACGACCGGGTAATGTCCACTACCGTACGACAGGTCAGTTTGCTCGTACTTTCTATTGTGGGAAAGACTATTGATGAAATTCGGTCTGTGATAATTCATTATTAAACATTTTTTGCTGCCTTGAATTGTTCCATGCTAACTTCTCAAACCAGTTACTATATATTAAATTACAGAAACGGAATGAATTTGACTTTCTTTGATACAACAATGTGATGGCAAAGCCAGAATTCAAATGCGATTTCACTTCCGAATGATCTCAAAATTGTAGTTTCGACCGCTGTAAAAGGATTCTTTCGAAGTGCCTGTTTAATCTAGATTCAAGGAATTGCCACTTTCGTGGCGACATCTGCAGTACAACTTTGTAGTTAAACTTGTTGACACTTCTCTTTCAGATTTCAAATTTTGATCAACTAGCATCTCGTGTCTTTACTTGGATCTCTAAACTCAATTTCCTTTAGAGTTTAGCCATGTTAAAAGTAAATTTCGTGACGAAATTGAAGTAGATCTAATTTGCATTTTATTGAGCTACTTAATCCACTTGTGGAGAACACCAACCAGTTAACTAGAATGGTTATGTCTTGAACCTCTTGTGAAGTGGCTTATATTCAGGCAATGCATGGTTTTGACCAGTGTTATATTTGCTGTTTTTGGTAAGCATAAGATACGACAAGTGTATTGCTTCTCGCCAATCCATCTTTTTCGTGTATTAAAATTATTCTAGGTTGTTTAGGCCAAACTCTTGCTTCTCGCAAATCGTCAGTCGTTTATACAAAGTATGATCATTGAGCCAATAAAACTTTAAAAAAATTTCATGTTTTATCGCAAGTACTGAATGCGAATTTAGCAATTGTTAAAGTAAATTATTAAATTCTAACAGTATCTTAGTTTTAAGTTAAACTCATCGTAAATATAAAGTGGATTTTCGCTAATCGATCCACTAGCTCTAGCAGTGCTAATAAATCTATTTACTCTTCTAGCTCTTTCATTTCTCTAGGTTAATAGATGAAATGTACTAGAGGAATTTTCTCTAAAGTACTAGATTTATTCTAAAAAGTTTTGGGCTGAATTTATTCTTTCAGTAATTAAAAATTGAAAGGTAACGAAATAAAAAAAATTCTGTCGAGCACAGTTGGGAACAAAGCAGTTGAATTGTGTTTCAAATAAATCTTTTCAACGGCAACGTCTAAAAATTAACTTTTCGAAACAAATAAATTATTTCATAACTCGCAAATACATCCCTATCTTAACTCTAATAATTGAACTTCTAAAAAAAAACATAACTGCTAACAATCCAAAATGCGATTCTGAACGAAATTAATATCTCGTTCAGAATCCATTTTTTTTTTTTATTAACAGTATTTGTTTCATTTTAGTCGGGTTGGATTTGTCAATTCTTTGACAACAGATGGCAGCACAAGTTTACTATCTTGGGATCTGAATAAACTTCCAATTCTACTTACGGAAGCATTTTTAAATGAAGCTATTCAAATGAGAAATGCGGATACTTTTGCGAAGTACACTCGACTTGTCTGTCCAGATTTAAACGGAGTAGTTTCGTTGTGAAATACGGATACGATCCTATGCGACAACTAAAGCGTAGAAAATGCAACTCCTGGTTTCTCGTATTTTAAAAGGCCTAAACGGTTTATTCAAATTCTGTTCTCGCAGACTGCAGAGAAGAATAAGGACAAATTCACAATAAATTCATAACGTGATACTCTGTCGAGCTGAGATAGAAACTTAAGGGACGGAGTATAAACGTGTGTAGTTTTCACCTCTGAAACTGTTTTAAAAGAAGTTTACTTGGTCTGCACAATTACGGTGCTTGATTCTAGTCGAAATGTCTCTTCAGAATTTTTATAAAAACTCTAGTATCTCTGATGTGTATTTGTGCTAAAGTATGAAGGGTGGAAAAACGGAAATTTCTCCATTTTTACTTAAAGTTAGTAGACGGGTATGGAACGGAGGTTCTTCATAAAAGCTCTGTATTTACGCTTTAAAAAAAAATCCTGACAAGCTGCAACGCCTTCGATTAGAGAAAATTGGGATACTTGCTATTTTAATATGATCCCTTGTACACGAATGAACATGATCGCGAGGTTTCGTATAGTATTGAACAGACTTGGCTTCCCATGGCGTGGAAGTTAACTTGACCTAGGTCGGGGGCGTCCTCGTCTCTAGATTGCGAACGAAAAACTAAATCTTAGTGCGACTTAAAATCGGTTACGATAGCTACAACTCATTTGAATGACATGTAAAGGGTTTTTTTTTAGAGGTATAGAACTTTAAATTGCAATAAAACAACTATGTATTATTCGATTGGCATGAATTTTTTTTTTATTCGAAAGGTAATCTTGTGGCATTACATTTTAAATATGATCAAGCAAGACGTAGATTCGTCGAATGGGCCCAAAACGAGAGTGCCGTTGTTCCCGATTTTCATGAGCAAATTTTGTTGTTGTTGTGGCTAATGCCACCTGTCTACGTAGTCGGAACGAGGCCCACGAAATTCATCGTGGCATGGGCAAGAGGTACGCCTGTCGTTGGCCTTGAGCACCATACAGGTGACAGTGCGATTTAAGCTCGGAGAAACTCCCCGAAGGGACGATAGATGGCGACACGACCTCTATCTCCACCTCCACAATTTCTGCAAGTGAACTGAAGAGGAGGGAAATATTCTCCAGTTCCTGCGCTAGTGAATAAGCCCACAAGACTACGGACCCACAGATTTAACGAGCACGTACGAGCGAATTTTGTTTAGCGATGAAGCGCACTTCTGGTTGAATGGCTACGTCAACAAAAAAAACTGCCGCATTTGGAGTGAAGCTAATCCACAAGTGTATGTCGAAACACGGTTACCTCCAGAAAAAACTCGCTGTTTGGTGCGCTGTATGGGCTAGTGAAATCCTTCAAAAACGATGAAGGCCACAACGTTACAGTCAATGGTGATCGGTATAGAGCCATGCTTACTAACTTTTTCGTTCCTGAATTGAACAATCATGATGTCCAGGAGCTGTGGTTCCAACAAGACGGCGCAACATGTCACACAGCTCGTGCCACAATCGATTTATTGAAAGACACGTTGGGTGACCGCCTAATTTCACGTTTTGGACCTGTGAATTGGCCTCCAAGATCTTGTGATTTAACATCGCTAGACTATTTTCTGTGGGGCAATGTAAAGTCATTGGTCTATGCGGATAAGTCACAAACGCTTGACCATTTGGAAGACAACATTCGCCGTGTTATTGCCGATATACGGCCACAAATGTTGGAAAAAGTCATCGAAAATTGGACGTCCAGATTGGACTACATCTGAGCCAACCGTGGCAGTCGTATGCCAGAAATCGTATTTAAAATGTAATGCCACAAGATTATCTTTCGAATAAAAAAAATTCATGTCAATCGAATAATACATCGTTGTTTTATTGCAATTTAAAGTTCTATACCTCTAAAAAAACGCCCTTTATATGTATCGAACAGAGCTATATAAGTCTTAAATTTTAACTTGCCAATTGTAATTCGGACTATAATTTCGTAAATCCTTTAAAGTACGACTTTATAAACTAGTATTGCTTTCAACTCCTTGAAGAGGAAATGCATGGGACTATTCGTGATGCTTATAAATTCGGGTTTTATATTTAACTTATTCACTACAATGCAAGCAGTATCGAGTATTTTTATTGCAATAAGTTCGAATTCATCTCGTTAAATCTTGCAGTTAATGTCAAAGTATCATTTTAAAACTATCCTAACCCAAATGCTTGGAACTTTAAAGATTTAAATAAACTATAAATTGACTAATAAGCGGAACTCGAGGGTTTTAAATCTCAACTGAATACATTTTTCCATAAAATCATAACCTGGGGAGCGGGTTGATTAGATTTACATTTTGGAACTAAAAGTAAATTCTGGTTTGTCTACTACGAGGGTAGCTCCGAAATCTTTGAGATAAGTGCGCACAATAAAATTAACGGTTTAGTATGAAAACTATGCAAAGTATTCTAACACCGAAGACTACTTTTTACTGACTTGCTTAAAGTTACTTAACGTAGTATAAATTTTAGACAAGAGAAATTAGTTGACGCGAGAATATTGTGCTGTGATTTTTATTTTAAAGCTAGATTAAATAAAGAGGAATACGTTCAACGGCTGCATTTGGTGATGAATCTCCAAGTCGTACTACTGTATTCAGATGGTTCAAAGAATTTTGCAGTGGTCACAATTCTCCTCGGTATGAACACGCAGGAAGGCCACGGCCGGCAGTAATCCCGGATAATGTGTCTGCCATACGGAAAATGTGAATGGACGATAATCGTTGTACCTACCAAATGATACAGAAGGAACTTGACTTTGGATCTGCAGCCATATACAAAATTCTTCATTAAGAATTGCATACAAGGAAAGTAGGTTTGCCTTTGGGTTCCCTATGACCTAACTGAGCACCAAATGTAAGAGGAACGTGTCAGAATCGGTAAAAATCCCTTAAATTGCCAAATGATGGTGGCTACCACGTCACTTCTAAAATTGTAATGGATGATGAAGCGTACATGCCGTTTTATGACGTTCCAATACGTCAAGAAAGCAAAGTATGGGCCTTTGAAGAGCCAGCGAGCAATGGAAAAAGTAATGTATGCAGTTTTCTTCAGAAGTACAGGATTGATTAAAGCTGGAAGGACGGAAGACATTAACAGCAAACTGGTATACCACTAAATGTCTTCCAGAAATTCTCTAAGTCAATGTAGGGGGACTAATTCTTAACTATGACTATGCATTTTCCCATACAGCCGGATTAACAACAGAGTTTCTTAAGCAAAAACAAATTTAAGTGATGGAGCAGCCACCTTTTATTCTCCGGATCTAGATGTGACTTTTTGTTATTTATTAATCTAAAAACTTAAGAGGACTCTCACTCAGAAGGCATTGATATGGCTATAAGTTTTTCCATCAATTCCAAGGAATTAATGATTTCGGGCATTTAATCTGCAGGAAAATCCGTATACAAAAGTGCATTGATGCTGGAGACTACTTTGAAAACTCTACAAGAAATTTTTGTAAGTATAACTTCAAAAACCCAAGTATCTGAAATTTCAGTGATCCTCGTGCAAAACAAATCTTCAAATGGGTTTTGATTTCGCAAGTTTATCTATTCAAAAGACTCGAATAGATCGAGAGTTCGTGAATTTCGTCTTATTGCTTACAACAATCAAAGTCTTAAATCTCTATTTACTCGCTTTCGCATTAGATAAGAAACTTATTTTAGCTCGCCAATTATTAAACTATTACGAGAGTTTAACGTCCTTTCTACATTCACCCACACAACGCATTATATCGATGATTTCATGTTTCTTTAAGGAAGTGAAGGTGCGTTCGGAAGTAAGTCAAGGTCTTTTCAACCAAAACGTGTTTCTGCATCTTGCCTCGCCGAAATAATGCAGTCTGCATCTGCATAGGGAAGAACTTGAGTTTGTTTACATCAGGGTCGAAATTTCGATTCGTTTGAATCTACTTTAGAGTTGAACACTGATTTGGTTTTTGATTGAATTGGGAAGTGTCGCAAATGTGTGATTCCGGAACTTATTGTATTTTACTTACGCGAGTGGATGAATCGCAAGACTAGTGCATTTTCATTGTCTTAAGCATTCTTATTTTGCAGTACTTGCTCAATTTTCTTAATCTATTGAAATTTGATTAACATTGTTAATCGCAAAGTGAACAATGGCTATTTCAATTCGTTGAATGTTAAGGTTTTGCCATAGGCACAATAGAACCTTAAATGACTGTTCGAAGGTGTAGGCTCCACTCTCGATATTGGTTAACTTCTGTCGCAATAAAATAAAGTGACGAAATTGGATAGGTTTTGACGAGGATGAAAAGCTTAATTGGCGCTGAAACTTCATGTAACCTAAAATCGTAAACTTTGGATAAAAACTCGTCATTTTAATTGAAGTCTTTGGCGAAACCTTTAGGATACTATTCATTGTCCGTGTGATTTTTATTAACATCTCGCTTTAAAGCTGCGTTAAGACCATTGGGATCGAACCTTGCTATTTTGAATCTAGGTTAAGTGACTAGGACGACACTTGATCCCTCTCTACTTCCCACCACTTGAGGACTTCAAGCCTCGACAAATTTAACGTGATTCAGCCCCTCTACACGGCGGTCTTGAGCGGCGCTAGGGCCTTAACATGGAAGGTGTTGAGTAGATGACGAGTTTTTGAGGATATTTAAACATGCTCGTCCACATTAAGCCATTAATGAACTTTAACCTAGACGCTTGCAACCGAGAAACGGTTCATACCTTAACTTTGCCTCGTGTTTTACTGTTGAGCATCCTTTTTTCTCGGAGTTTTCAGTTCTCCAAATTAAATTCCTTTCATTGTAACGAAATAAACTTTTCATCGGGAAACGTAGCTGCTGTAGCTTGATGTTCATGATCCACAAACTAAACTCAATTTCATTGATTTACTCGGATTGCATAAATGGTTCTTTTTAACTTGGTATCCATACACTTGCTACTCGTGACAATTTTGTCGAACCAAGTGATTGTCAAGCACACAGAGCTACTTTAGATGAATCAAACGTGCCTCTTATTGCTCATTTTGAACGTATCGTTAATGTTTTGCATAAATTAGACTGTATTTTCGCTGATCCTTGGTTCTGACGAGCTGGAAAGTTTTATTTAAGCTTATGTTCTCGAAGAGATGAATGTAACTTAAAATTATGCAAATGTGTTTCAAGTTAGTCGCGTCTCAAATTTTTGTAAATGCAATGTTCCTGGTTTATCAATTACTGTACTAGCATAAATAAAAATCAAGCTGATATGTTAGTATATCTCAATGTACTTCTGGAACTCTTGCAGGCACGTAAGCAGGTTGCGGTAATATTTGAATACTTCAGTAAACTTATTTAAAACTAATCTAATTCATGCAGCAAGGTTAATCTATTCTCCTGGCTAAAAGTATCCCACTGGCGTATTGGTTTTTCCTGTAGCTTCCAAATTTTAGACTTCCTGTACTATCTCATTACTCGTAGGTCTTTATAAACTTGCGACAGTTTTTAGAATTTGTAGTTTGCGGCTTGGTATTAAGAATTGTGTATAAATCGATACCAGGAAGAAAATGAAATAGAGTTAAATTCTTCTAGTCGTCTTTTATAAACACTGGAATTCCAATGGTACTGAAATATAAAAATTAAAGTTCAAAACTTGGATGTGATGCCGTAAAGTACAGAATAAGAACTTTCTGACGGATCTTTGGATGAAAAATGGATCTTAACGATGATGGGTTTCCATGCCTCATTCTATTGACATTTTTAATCGCGAACATGCCTTCGGGGTGCCTTTCACACTCGTCATTCCATCATTTCATGGACAGACTTGGATAAGAAGCGTAGTTTTTTGCAAAAAGTATTTGCTCAAAGATTTTATAAGTGTTAAATATATCGCAAATTTATAGATTGGTTTCTTTATAATTAAGAGTAAATGATTAAGGGACAATTTCATGGTATCAGACTGCAGTGGAACTTCTATATAACAAAGTCGCGAAATCTAGAAAAAGCTCGTTATATGGAAACACTCGTTATATAGAGGTTAATTTTTTGTAAACCACATTTTTTTAATAAGCACTGTATATTGAAAGTTGCACCTTTTCATAAATTAACATATTTTATGCATCTTGCCTATTGAAAAGAAACTGCAACTTGATGCCTTTAGAAGACAAGAAACGAAGTTGCCAGTATGACTGATCAATACTACAAATGAAAGGAGACTAGTTCAAGGACATGAGACTCCACTGAGGGGGAAGGGGTATTGAAAATGTTTCTAGTGAGCTGGATAATGGGGGTTGAAGTTTCCAGAATTCAATTGCTCTTTGCCAGTTAGGCACTTGATAAAACTAGTTCAAGATTTATGACCACCATAAAGTATGTTAAGAGAACTTAATGTCCAGGAATACTCCAAAAACAGGAGAAAAAATTGAATTCCAAGAGAAGTTCGTTATACAGAAAACGTACTTCGCTATTGGGAGAATATTTTACGAAGGAAATCCTGATGTTCTTGGTTCCAGGAAAAAATTCGCTACATTGAAATTTCCAAAAGAGGCTCGTTACATGGAAATTAGACTGTATTTTTAAATATTACTATCTTGTTCTATGACCTTTTCCTTAAAGATTAAAACTTAGAATATGCGTTTGTCTAGTAACGAACGCAATAAGACTGTTACCCAACCACTGAATGAGTCGAATCATTAATTGCCATTCTTAAGAGAATGCACTTCGAATCGTAAATCTTCACTTCGCTGTCTTGACCCCTGCACACGCATGGTATGCTCCCTGGAGCTGAAGACGCTAATTTACTATGAAACACGCAGTAGATGGGAACATTAAACTACTGGAAAACGCCATGTGGTATTAGAGTTCTCGCTTAGCGATTTTCCATTCCTTAATTTATCGGTACAGTTTGTGGCTACAAGCTGTGTAGACTTTGTTAAATTCAGTATACATAATTTTTCATTTCCTAAATGAATAACCTGGCTGGGGGATAGTGACGCTGTATATTTGAATTTACCGATATGACACTGCGAAGTGTCGTGATGGTGTGGAACCACTAATCTGTTTTGTACACAAGTTGGTTATATCCAAAATTTTAAAGCTAACTCCCATTCTCCCCACACACGCGTGTTTTCTGCTGCTTGTCCGAAACTTTTCATTGACTAAATATTTCTGGTGGAATTCTGTACATTTTTAGCACCTCATCCTGAACAAAGAGTTGCTTGTTCAAAAAAAGTTAAGGGCTGAAGGAAGAATTTATTTCTGCTAAACATGAGAACCATCTTTTCCTGCGAGCTAAAATTCGATTTTTAGTACCATTCTTGGACAAGACCAAGTGGCCGCGGTAGCCGAGTGGTATAGGTATCGGACCGTGGCTTGCTTTGTCACGGGTTCGAGCCCAGTACCACTAAAGACCCGCCGTGTAGGGCAGCGACGCACGTTAAATCTGTCGAGAGCTGAAACGTCCTCCCATTGGTGTGGTGTGGTAGTTAGGAGAGGGGGGTGCCAGCTCGGGTGTCGTCCACGTCACTTGACCATGGTTCAAAATTACGTGGTCCGTCGCCAAAAGCCCTCGTGTAGCTGAACAGTGCGACGTTAATATTCAATCAATAGACAAGACCAAACTTACAGTGGTGGAATTAAACATCTTTGATTTATGCTTTAAACAATTAAATGTTCTTGATACACAAGCTTACACCCACAACATTGAGTGCGAAGGATTAAATTTGGAACTTGTTCCAAAATAAAGAATTGCCACTGGCGAACTCTGTATATGAAACTACAAGCTATGCTCTATTATAAAGCTCGCTTTTTTAAAACTGAATCTCATTCTTTCTGAAGAGTGAAAGTTTAAGTGAATGTAAACTGTTTGGCATGCTGTAGAAGCTTGGCAAAAAAGGTTAATTGTCAAGTCGCTAAAATCCAAGTTACTAGAATAATTTCTAACAAAGCGCTTTCTAATGTGTTTTTGCAAAACAAGATTGGAAACGAGAGCACTTCTGCAGAGCTGAATAACGCTATCTAGACGAGGAAACTCAAATCGTAGAACTATTCTAGCTAGGTAATTTCCCGGTTTACGAAAAACTCGTTCAACTTCACTTTTGAGTTATGAATCTTAACGTGAAACTCTTGAGCTACGCGATTCGATAGTTATTTCCTCGAATTGTCGTTGGGCTGTCCAGACATTCCACGTTCCAATAATATTAACCTTGAAAGTATAAAGTGAAGGACTCGAAGAAATAGTCTGTATTGGATTCCAGCTTTTAAGTCTCCTTGTTTATCCTCGTATCTCCGCTTAGTGTTTGTATTGGAGATTTTATTTAAATGACTTCAATTGTTCTCGTGACTTGAAGTAATGTTTTATTCGTTTTTTACAGTGAGCTTAATTTTAAGGATCATGTTGTTGTTCAGACACTACAATAAGAACAAAATGACTTCTCCTAAATGCTGCCATTTCCTGTTAATTCGGATTCTGAAACTAGCAAATTTATTAGTATAATTGCCTCGCGCACACACTAGTTAAACGCTTCAATTATACTTATGGAAGAGTATTTTAAGACTCTATATTTGAGATTGGAAAGTTTAATATTTCTTGTCTAAATCAAAGTAAAACAGTTATCACTTCAATCTTAAAATAAAACTAGGATAAAATCTACTCCCGTATTCTGTTGCTCAATTCTCTATTGATTGAAGTTCAAGTGAGAAAGTATTGTTTTTATTCTTGTGATGCAAAAGGTTAAAGGATGTGAATGTTTTAAGAGTATTCGACGACACGGTTGATCTGGGGGAAATATTTCCAGAAATCGGTTTGTAATAAGAGTTTGTGGCTTGCAAAATACTACTTTGTATGGTGAACAAGGTCAACTTGCTACTGTATTTCTCGGGACAATTTCATTGTCTCGACTCTATGGCTTTTCTTTAGTGTTATCCTCGTCTTTTTATTCAGACGCTTAACCAATATACTGGGAAAATTGCACCTCTAAATAAGTGAAATATTTCTGAAACATCGTAAATCGTATCCGTTCTGTCATTCGACTGGAAACTTTTTCAAAGTCTTTCACGTTTTCCACTTCCTGATTCCTGAAATCATCACTTCAGGAAATTCATATCTTAACGCTAGAATGACCAAACCCGCCTAACTTCTCGCTTCTATTGAAACCAATGGACTTTTTGAAAGGTCTTAAATTCTAACCTTGCACCGAGAATGCCAAAAGTATTTAGTAAGATACGTTTGCTTTTCTTTTTTCGTAACAAAATATTAAACTAGAGTCATTTTGACACGAATATATCCAGTTTATCCAATATATCCAGAATTGAGTATAAAAGACCATAACTATATATTGTGCTCCTATTGATAACAAGTCTTGATGAATAACAATCTACGTGTATCCGAAGCTATAAATGCCTCGCTGATTTACAAAACGTCAAATTAATCTAAATACTAATCTTAAAGCCTATCTCGTAAGTTGCCAGTAGTCCCGTGCACGAACTCGTGTTTGACGTCGTGGGTTCGAGTCCTGGTGTCACTGAAAACACGCAGTATAGAGCTGCACAAAGGTTTTTCACGTTGGCGCGGTGTGGAGATTAAGATAGTATGGTTATGACTCGGGTGTTGTCTTCGTTACTTGATCACGGTTCGAAATGACGGAGCCCGTAACTAATAGCCCCGTGTTGCTTTAAGTATGTTAATATAGACTCGCGTAAGTCGTCCTGTGGCCGCGGTAGCCTGGTGGTCGAGGTATTGGATCGTGGCTGGCATGTCACGAGTTCGAGCTTAGTACCACTAGAGACCCGCCATGTAGGGGAGCGAGGCACGTTTAATATGCCGAGAGCTCTAACGTCCTTCCGTTGGTGTAGTCGGGAGAAGGGGTGCTAGCTCGGATGACGTTCTTGTAACTTGACCCTGGTTCAAAATTACGTTGTCTTTCGCCAAAAGCCCCCGTGTAGATGAACAGTGCGACGTTAATATTCACTCACTCGCGTAGGTTGCTCAATTCAAAATTTTGTAGTTGAGTTACCACTATAAACTTAAAGTGGGAATATTTGCAAATGCTATTTAATTAAAATTTAATCTAAATGCTCGATAGTAAATGTGTTAATTAACTTAAAATTGCATTTCTTCTACAGGGCGTGACTTAAACTACCTCGAATATTTTCAAATTGAAAGCAATCTATCGCTAATAGAATTTTGTTTCGTTAAAGTAGATTGCGTACAAAATTTTCTATAGACTTCCAGTTTTGCACTCTTATTGACATACTGTGTCATCGCAAATTGCGTAAATATTGAATCTTGCTAAAATTGGGAGTAGAAAACATGCACATACAGCATTTTTCTAGTTCAATTTTAACCGCAAAAAAAATTCTTTTTCGACTGAAGGAGAAATCAAAATCACTCTGCTAAAAGCATTTTATCTAAACCGGTTCCTTTCTATTTTGAAAGTAGGTTAAAAGCTGAGGTGTAGCAGGTGTTAACGCTGTTGGTATGAGAGTGCCTTTAGGCATCAAAGTGAAAGCAAAGTGGTTCTACATTGCTGTTGCAATTTTTGAAATGCTTCCGATAAGAATTAATCATGCACAGTTTGGTTAGCCCTCTTTTATCACAGACAAGTGTCGAAAGAAGTTACAAAAAACCCTTTTACTTTGTAATTGTAATATTTGCACAAGGAAAGCCTTGCAATACTTGTATTTATCTGAACAATTAACTCTAAATTCCAGAAATTCTGAAAGGTGCAAGCTATCGAGGGAAAATTAATCCAGTTGCCTTGACACTGGATTTATTTCTCTAGCGAAATGTCTCGTTGCATTTAACATTTATCAATGAAAAGGGGTATATAGATGCATTACAAGCGTGTAGTTGAGTACACAAGACTGGAAAGGTGCTTGAACATCCAGATTTTTACATTGCAAGTCCAACTGGATCTAAATTCGGTCAACTTTAAACTCCTTTAAGGTATCCCACTACGTTCGGAACCGGGATTTTCAAAGAGCGCATAAATGGATGTTTTTCATGCTATTTAGTGTCGCTTGGATTAGGATACATGTATAAAATTGTTTTAAGGAAATTTCGACAATTATTAAGTTAATATTTTGGCAAAAATTAACTTGGAATGACTTTCAAAATGTTCTCCTTTTGTGAAAATGCTTCTATTATAATTTGCCTGTATGTAGCTCGGACCTCTGTACAGAGGCTCAACTATGATTTTTGAAGAATTTGAATTTTTGGGGTTACAACCATACGAAATCGGCGTTTTTTTCTTAATTTCTCCCCTCTGTTGCCGTAAAACATGGATAAACCCACTTCAAAGTTAAATATTTCAAATTCTAGTTGGGCCTCTGTACAGAGGTCTGAGGACTCTGTTTTAATGTTTCTATTATAATATCAGGCAAAATATTATAATAGAAACATATTTTACAAAAGGAGAATACTTTGAAATGTGGTGATTCTATGTCCACATTCTTATCAAAATATTGTACTTAATTTTTTGTTGTAATACTACTCTTGAAACAATTTTGTATTCATTTTCTAATCTAAGTGACACTAAATATCCATTTATACGCTTTTGCAAAATCATTGTTCCGAACGTAGTCGGATACCTTAAAACCAAAGTTTTGAAGGAAAAACTGAACTGTGTTGGGTGCATCCATTTCTACTTGAATCATATTGAAACAAATTGAAGTTGTAGAGCTTGCAACGTGACTAAAAAGGTCTGGTGGCTAACTAATCGTAAATCAAGGGATCGTCCTCATCACCTGACCGTGGCTCAAAATTAAGATCTTTCGACAGTTTTGGGTTGCTTTTAAGCTCTAGTTTCGACCAATTGTTAATTTAGATAGTTTCTTTTTCATGGTAATGGAATTCGAATAAGACTATACAAATTCCACATTAAATATTGGGATTACTTCATTTAGTCGTCCTGCTACGCGCGAATAACTTTTGCTGCTCTTTCGGAACGACTTGAACAAATGACGATATTATATTGCAAAAGAAGCAAACTCGTATCGGAAAGAAATAAAACCGTAGTTTAAATTCTGGACGCGGGGGGTAATTATCATTAAACTATCGTATAAAATTTAGAATTCCGTAATTGGACTTCAGTACTTGGAACCTTTAGTTAAAAAGCATAGAAAGAGAGGCAGGGGCGCAACGGAAAATATTAGGGGAACCCCTGCAAAGTCAGACTTTGTCTTTAATATTTCATTGATTGGTTAAATGCGTACTTGGCGTCTGTTGGGGATTGAGGTCCCTTAGAATCCTAGGCGCTATAACTATTTGCATCTCGGGATTTTAAAGTCTATCTTTGGTTCAGCATCTTATGGTGAAACTTTTTCTTTTATGGTGTGAAAATTAAATCTCTAAATGAGCATTTATATCGCCATTCGTCCAGAAAACGCTTAAACTAACTTTAGTGGCCGCGGTAGCCTAGTGGTCAAGGTATCGGGTCGTGGCTGGCATGTCATGAGTTCGAGCCCAGTACCCCTAAGATTCGCTGTGTAGGGAGCGATGCCCGTTAAATCTGTCGAGAGCTCAAACGTGGTACTTAAGAGATGGGTGCCAGCTCGGGTGTCGTCGTCGTCACTTGACCATGGTTCAAAATTACGCGGTCCGTCTCCACAAGCCCTCATGTAGCTGAATAGTGCGACGTTAATATTCACTCACTTTTACTAACTTGGTCCTAGAAACAACTCCGAACTTGGAAATTACTAGACTTCCAGTTGCTATGGTAGCATTGTAGTTATGGTAGCAAGCTTGTGGTCGGATCGCAAGTTCGGAACCTAGTGCCACTGAAGACCCGCTGTGTAGTTTGAGCCTTGACAGATTCGTACATCAGCTCAAGTCCTCCCTTAGACGTGGTGGGATGTTTTGAGGGTGTCGTTCTTGTCACTTGACCGTGATTCAAAAAATTACGTGGACGGTTTCCATTAGCTCTCGTGTTGCTTTAGTGCGACCGAAATTAATCAAATACTCAATTTCTAAAGCTTGCTTCTTTTTTCAGTAACTTGCAAACTATGAATTTAAGTAGTCTTGGGCAGCTCTAAATCTATTAAGGCAATAAAATTGAATTGGAATAGGGTACTAGAATAATTGATACAATATGAAAGGTAAAATGGAAGTGTAACCTTGAGTGTCTAATCTATTTCTAGCGAAAACTCTGTTAGTCTTTACGAAACAATAACGTGAATTGTGTGGTTGTCTATTAAATTATCCCATATCGGGAACTAGATAATTTTTTAGTGGTTAAAAGGACTAGGTCTGAACTAGCAATTCAAGTCACAAATGTAATGGATTGTAACGATTTCTCGCTTCCTGGCTTGAAATTTATCTTAATGTAGGTGTTTTAATCAACACTGATGCATCTTGCTTTATACAAACGTGAAGACTTTGCACACCTATATTTAACAGGAGTGGGCAGACTTTTTCAGGGTACGGGCTACTCCTAATTTTTTCAAGGTGTTGCGATCCACCCAGTATTAGTGGCGCTTAAAAGAAAGTGTTTTATAGATTATCTCCTGTACAATGACGCACACAAGGGGGTCCTAGGGTCCGAAGCCCTTGATTTTCCCGATTGATTATAATTCTAAGTATATAGTACGTAAAATTTAATTATTTGTTAATGATTAATTTTATTAGTTAATGCTCATTTATTCAATAATTAGTTCTTGCTGTGTTCCGAAAATCTCAAATCAAAAGGAGCATGATACAAGAATGGTGAATTTTCGACCCCGGACTCCCCCTTGAAAAATTCCTGTGCGCTACTGCTCCTGTATATATGTAAACTTGAGTATTAATAATTTTAATTAATGCTTATTCAGTATTTTTTACTCCTTTTGTTCCCGACGGCCTACAAAATGTTTGGCTGCGTATTATGGTATACGAGGATAGTAGACCCTCATCCCGCCCCCACCCCTTGAAAAGTTCTTTTATGCTCGCATTCCCAGTGTGGTGAGGTAGGAAAAGGTCTACAATATTTCAATAAAAACGGAATATGTACTTCAGAACTATAAAAGCTAACATTTTCAAAAACCATGTTTAAAGCAAAATACAAACATAACGCAAATGATATTGAAAGATGCATTTATTAAATTCAAAAGCATAAAATAGACCATTTTATTTAAACTAGTGTTCCTTGTTATAGTCGGTAGAAACTCAATCTGCATACTTCAATCTCGAATATTTCTGTATAATTGCAAATATTTTCAGGCGATCGACGTAATGAACCCCCGATATAAAGGGTATCTAATGCATTCCTCGTAATTAAATGTAGCTGAGGTATCCTGGTGGTTATGGTCATGAACTCGCGGCAGGAGTCTCGAGGGTTAGAGGCTTGGTACCACTGAATAAAGGGAGGCTTGCGCGTTAAGATCCATCGATGATCAATGTCCTCCCGGTGGAGTTGTCATTTCTAAGCCAAGTTTGTGTAATGAGTGACGTCCGAACTGATAGTGTATTTCTTACTCCTACCCTCACACGTGAAGAAACTCTATAAACTTTACTCGCAGGGGTATAGTTGGAAAATTCATAGGATATGCGTATAGAACTTAACGTGCAGCAACCTCTATATTCTCTCGCGCAGATTTTAAATATGTGGCTGTATTTCAAAATCGCTTGCCACTAAATTATGACCACTTCACAACTGTATCTGAATTTCTCTTGTACTTTTTTAATAAGCAGCACAAACTTAGTTATCCTAAATTTTTGCATAAAGACTAGTCCTGTCGCTAGCTGATCTTAATTGGCAGATTATATATCAAAAGAACTAGGTGGATTATATACTTCCCTTAATTATTTCGGTAAATTTGACTTTTTCTCCCGTATTTCAGTTTTCAATACTTCTGATAGGATGGTTATTTCTTGTTCCAATGTAATTTCTTCCATTTAGGAACCCAAAAGCCCTCGTGTAGCTCAACAGTGCGGCGTTTATATTCACTCGCTCCGTTTAGGAACGTTATTTTTAGTTATCACGATGGTTGCAGGAAAAGAGGCTTAGCTTTCGCAGTTAAACTTCAATTTTAAACTATAATGTGTCTTAACAGTGGCGTAACGTACACCCCCGCATCGTGGAGAGGCCTAAAGCTCGACTGACGCAAAGTAAGAACCCTTTGTAAATATCTGCTTGAGGCCCAAAATCTGACTTTGCAGGGGAGGGGCTGATATTCTCCGTTATATATATACGTCAATGGTTTTAAACTCTAATGTTAACGTAAATTGGAATACGATATGGGCTATATCTGTTGACAAGACTATTTTTCTCTGCTTAATTGCAATCCGGCAATTAAGCAGTTTTGTCTAGTTCCTAGCACTCGGCTCTAGATTTCGCCATGCTCGATATGGAATACTTCACTTTTGTTTCTCTTCAGTGCTTCTGCCCCTCACGAGGGAGGGGGTCGACTGCCTAGCTTAAGCCCTAAAGCGATCACTCTCGCTATTGCCTGCTATTTACTACTTTTTGTCTCGTCTTCGGGACACCTCAACTATATCGAACCCCTTCCCCTTAACAACAGATTCTTTTCTCCTTAGTCTTGGTCCCGGACGAGGCGTATCTGAAAATCGCCTTCCGGTTGATCCTCTTCCTTGTTGATGTATTTGCATGATTAAATAAATGATTCGTACGAAAGATTAAGTATTGGGATGGATTTTCCGATATGGATTTTGCTCTATGGAGTATATAAAAAAATTGGCTTTTTTTTTTTTTTTTAAGCACTGCTGCAGGAAACCTCTTGACATTGAGATGCCAATGTGATGGGCTATGCCTAAAATCTTCCTTCCCTTAGCCGCTAGGAATCTTAATTTCGACTAGAAAATACTTCGGCTGTGTTCCTTTAATGAAAACTGGATCCTCGAGAGTGAAAACTACTGGCACGTGACCAGTTTCGTTACGTCACACGAGTAGCACCCACTTGCAGCGGTCGCTGCGTTTTCACCGCAATTCGGGTTCTACCACCTGCGAGCAAGGAGGCCTATAAACCGTTTTTCGTCTATAAACAAAATTTCTCTTGTCATCTTTGAATGTGACGGCTGTTGGATTGCTGCTGCATAAAAACTGTTTGACGATTCAGGATTATTACATTAGGGTCTGTACTATTTGACCGACAGAAAGGTAAGAACTTTCAATTAAATAAATGAATTTAACTCTTAAGATGCTTGCGTGCGACCTACTTTCGCTTAATGCGAGGAGTGTTGTCGACAATGTTTACCGAAGCTATTTAGACTTTTCATTGTCGATCTCTAAACATTTGTGCTACATAAATTTAAGAATCTCTTAAATTTCGATGAATTTTGTGCAGAGAGTAATGAATTTTACTGAAATCTCGAAGGTAGTCTTGAGAATATATTCTACTGCTTTTTTTTAATCTAAGGTGCCCGACAACTCTAAAATCTTTTTAAAAAAAAAAATTACCAAATTTTCGGATTTTTCATAGGCCATCTTATCAGATTTATAAAGTTTTTCATTTTCTATTCACTAGAACAAACTACTTGTATTTTAAGTTCTGGCATCTGCTTTTACTAAAAAGATGTCTAACTTTAACATTAGTTTTATTAGAAGTGTTTTCCCGAAGAGCTCAAACGGGGGCAGCGATTGCTCAAAGTTTTCAAAATTGCTGAAATTTTCTGTGTATGTTCTGCATGTTTTATTCTTAAGGTTCATCAATCGACGTTTTATTACAGAATTTAGTCCTTTATGCGAATATAATCAGTTAAGCAATTTCACATTACTAAGATAAAGTGCTGTAGTTTTTATAAATCTTATCCTGAAGGTCATTTCAAAAAGGAATAGCAAAGTAATGCATCAAAGCTGAAAATTGGTTCATTTACTATTTGTACAGAGCGGGCTCAGTTTAATGTTCTGTCAATTTCTACCAATTTTAGTAATTTTTCACAACTTTTCTTAATGTACTAAATCAACTACAAATCTATCAGTTTTTCCCTTTAAAGTTGCAAGCAGTCGGATATCTTAGTGAAACGTTTATAGCAGAATGTAATCCAATGTTTTTTACTAGTGTCCTTTCCATTACTGTTTGAATTTTTAAAAAGTATGCTTGAACCTAACATAGTTAAGTTGAATTCTTTGTACTTTTTGCATTGTTTTTCATAAGTTTGTCTCTTGAAGCTATTTAAAATTTATGTTGTGCAATGAATTTGAGACTATGCGTACAAAATTTTGAGTTTTAATTTTTGTCATTTGCAAATGAAACGTCTGTATTTATCGTATTTGCCGTTTTTGACATTTACAAAGTTTTAACTATGCGTCTTTTTTTTAATCTTATGAACAGACATTTCCTTCAATATATTTCAGATTGTAGTTTTTAATTTTCTCAACTTATTCATTCGAAGTGCATAATTGTCTATAACGAATCCAGTATCAATGTACCAAATTAGCCATAAGTGAATAATGGGCTCTACATTTTAAAGCTAAAATGTAATGCTATATTTTTATAACTAGACGGATTAACCCTTAATATTCACCAGTGTTCTACAGCATGGAATTAAAGCAATGAAAATACAACTATTGTACAAAACCAATTCTAAAGATGTACATTAATTTCTAGATTTATATAGAGAATCCTGTAATTGTATCCCAATTTTGTAGTTCTCGTAAAGTTTTTCCCTTGTATCAATCTTTGTTTTTGGTTCCCAAATGAATTCAAGTGCTCGCACACACACACACACATAAATTCATTTGTCTTCGGTTTGATGCTCGGTAATATAGGCCACTTGGTCAATTTCTTAAGTCAATTCGATTTATTATTGAATAAGTCTTGTGTGGTTGCTTAATTTAGAGATTATTTTATTTTAAATTGGTGAAACTAATTTGTCCTTGTCTTGCAAGGAGACTACGCAAGTTGTTCCTCACTTCCGTATAAGCGAAATTTGACAATGGAAATAAAAAAATCTTTCACAAAGACTTCAAAACTGAGTCGTGGAAGTGAAAATTGAGATGAACAAAGAGCTAGTATTAAAGCCTCTCGTCAGTCTTCTCGAGGTTGAATTGCAATCAATTGAATAGTAAATGGCATTCCCAATACCCGGAAACAGTTTAATTTTCCGAAATTTGTATTGTCTATATTGCATGAAGTGTTCTGAACGCAATAGTAATTTCTGTAATCGAATGAAAATAGAAGCTTGGGTTCTCGTTACGGTTGTATGGATTTTGAATAGAATGCAACGGCTGATGGGTCTGCAGGGGGGGCGCTCGGATTATTGTACTGAGGTTGGAACGCTGTTGAATTATCTACCGAAACGCGAAATTTTTAACACTGAAGATTTATTGAATTTAACTACATCCGAACAATGCAAAATAGAGATAATTGTACAATATCTTAAATGCGAGCGGCCATACACAAATGCTCTTTTGAGTAAACATTCAGGCAAATGGAACACTTCAAACTGTATAAAAAAAATTGGGGACGGGAGGATATTTGTTAACTATAAACTCGATGTGTCAAGGAATTTAGGAGGGAAATTTAAATTCATAGCGAGAAGTAGTCTATTGCCACTTGTATTTACATTTTACATTTAAACTTATTGTAGTTTGAACATCCATACCCTGTAAAAACATTTTAAAATCATGAAGCTGCCCAAATACTAGAAGTCGTTGCTTTCGACAAATAAAGCTTGGAACTGCGAACAGTTTGAACTATATTCGCCGTTATTTATGATGTATGAAGTTGGAGTTAAACTGGTATATTTACTTTTATTTCCCTCTAAAATTTTAAATGGCGAACGCTTTTCTTAAAAGCACGAAACTGATCATATGTGAAGTCTTTGTAACGTATTGTAGAGAAGTGCTCTTCCAGCACATCAAAACTATTTCAACACTTCAAACTAATTGAATTACTTGGGTTTGGTTGGAATTGGTTCTTATATGAACACTTGTTGATCAAAGCTAAATATTAATTGAAAAGTTATCCTGGCCATTACGTTGAAAAGGGGCATCTAAAAACAATTAGAAAACCGGAAGTCTTTTATTGATGCATCTGCTGTACAAACTTTGTATATCATGAACGGTAGCAAAATTAAGTCTTGTTTAAATGAGTTTAGTTCGCAATTTACCTCAGCAGGGTTAAGCTCGTTAGCTGTCGAGTATGAAATGGATCTTGTACAGATACCAAATTTCTCGAAGGTTCCACGTAAATGTATAACCGCGCGTTAGTTACCAGATACCAAAAGAGTCCGTAAAAACGGAGTTTCACTTTTTGGCTAAAAATTCTCTAGAAATGCTGCTCGCGCAAGCATAAAGGACAATGGCTAATGCTAAACATTCACGCAGCATTCCGAAACCTCACCCTTCACTAAACGTGTTCATTAAAAAGACTTCTCTATTAACATGGAAAACCAAGTAAACATGCATCTATGCTTGAGTGGGGAAAGCTTTCTCCTTCCAGTGGAGAAAAAGTGGACAGTCCTGTTCTGTGTAACGGGACAGTATTTCAGTCGGGCAGTTGGAATTCGGAGAATTCATTAGGCGTTAAACGGTTTCCTTATTCGCGTTTTAACTTTTAAACTTTTAAACTAACTTTAATGGCTTCCGGAACTTCACATTTTATGCTTGAGTTGTGCGTATCCAACTTCCGTGGAATTTATGGTATCGGACTAGGTTCGGAGACTATTTTTCAAAAATTCATTTTCATAATTTTATTATAAAGAGCATAAATAAAATTAAAGCTGTAATTATCAAATAAGTGGCTTGTACTAACTGTTTGTTAAAAAAAAAATATTTTTATAAAAATTTTAGCAGAAATTTTCGAAGTTCAGAATGCAATAAATTGAACACAATGCAGTTTTAATTTCATTCATATACTTGATCCATTTAAAATGTAGCAAACCGCAGGATAAAATATTTCCTGATGTGTTTTATGAGCATTTAAATTTTTGAAGTTAACAGCCATTTTTAGCCTAGAACATACAGTTCTTGACGAAAAAGTCATTAAATGTAACCTACTGTTACTCTGAAGGGTTTATAACATGTTAACAATTTCATTGAGTTTAATTATTTTGAACCCGTTCTTCATGCACAAATTATTGTAAAAAATTTCACTCTTCAAATATATTTAATTCATTTTATGAATTAAATAAAATGTTTTAAAAACTTACGCTCTAGTTATGTATTGGTTCTTAATTTCTTAATGGCCCAAACATCCAACACCTAAAGCGCTTTTTCAACCTAGTCGGATACCTTAACTGTAGAAAACTGATTGTAATGACAACCACGACCTTCTTGGACTTTTTAAATGACTATAACCAAAGCTATCTTCAAGATGGCCATGCTATAACTCGTGTGAAACTCGTAAATTTTTTTTCGTTTATATAAACTCGCAGGATAACCGAGTTTTCAAAACTCGGTTGAATCGTATCGAATGATAACATTAGATTCGCGATTTTTTTTAAAGATAGCAACAAAGCTGAATGTGCAATCCTAATTTTGTAACGAAAACTATCGAAACTTTGCTTTCTAGAACTTAAACCGGTTACTTTCGCAAGTTTAACTTTCGGATGTTCTATCCCGAGGCAAATAGGCAGTAGGGCAGCATCCTTATCTGAAGACCATGAACCTAACTTTATATTTGTTGCAAAGGCTTATCTACTCGCCATCTTGTCAGAAGTCTGATCAAACTAGAGAAAGTATCTTAGTAGGTCCCCTGTTACGGATGATTGATGAACTGAATTTCTTAAGTAGAGATTTATGGTTCTTTATACTCTATCGCACAATTAGCATACTCTTCGGGGCTTTCTTGAAACATTCTGGAATGAAATTTTGAAATTGGAAGTATGACAAATGAATCTCTTAAGTTGACTTGGAAGGAGGGGGAAATCCTCGTTACTTACAATTGAGCGTTTTTCATTCATTATAAACGCGAAAATAGTCGAGGCTTGGAATCGCTGGTTAGACAAGTTTAATTTTAAATGTCTTATAATGAACTAGATTTACTTTAAGGATTTTCCACATTTTTGTTAATTACTCGTATGATTAACTTCTCGCTTCGTCCCATTTAAGGATCAACCGGCAAGTCTCCCAACGAACTTAATATTGCAAAGACTGGATAATCCACTCTATTTGAATTCCATACATTCTTGATAATTTGAGTGAAACTGACAAGGCAAGGCAGTCGGTCCACCTGATGGTCAGTGAAACAGTTTCATGGCTTTCGCAGAACAATGTTTAATAGAAGCGGAATATTAAGTTGTATGGTACTAGTCTGAATATATAGGGAAGTGTTTATCACCCCATAATGGTAGAATTAAGAGATGCATTATAAATAACTTACCGCTGTGTAGTAATGTGGCGTTCATAAAAAAAAAAATCGGCTAGACTAATTACAGCGTAGTCGAACGAAACTTCAAAAATGCAATACTCTATGTCGTCATTAACCAACTACTGTACAATTTATTAGATTAATAAAATTAGTCGGTAGCAAATAAGTGTCATTGGTATATTGACGTTTGAGAATTAATGGTAGCGTGAGAGTTAAGAAATTAGTTTATTTACGTCGGCTATTAATTAAACATTTACGTTGAAATTCAGAATATTGTTTGTTTCATTGGAATTCTGACTATATTTGAGGCCACGCGATCGTTCTTTGTTTCTCGGCGGACTCTCCTCCTGCCCTGTCCGAGGTGGGAGCGGTTTCGACGCCTCTAATTACTCTCGGGTGGGAGTTTTTCTCACGGCCAAAGGTTGCCGGGGTTATGACGGGTGCATAGGAACGCTGTTGTCCTATTCACAAAGAAGCTGATTCTTCGTATGCGACACGAAAACGTCCCGCGCAAAGCTATCCCATTTGTAATCGGATGCTTTCATGAATATGTATAGACAAGTCTTGGAAGCGTCCTGGGTGAAACTTTAAATTTATTTCCTTACGATATTGTGTAGAAAGTGCCCAATTTATAAAATGACTTTATTGGGAACACAAACTTAATATTAAAGCTTCATTTACATAATCTGAACGCGGAACTTGAATGTTTTGTCAGTGGGATCGTGATACTGCACTTGGCTATGAAATGTAAATTTTAACTAGAGATTGCAATGGAGAAAGCGGAAGAATTCGAACAGCGGGTAACACTTAAACTGCCTTGGAATTTTAGACTATTGACGTCTGTCTACTTCTGTTTGAATCTATTTTGATCCAACTTGCATAATTGGTTTATCTTTAACGAACCGGCGTTCGTATGGAGAAATCTGAATTTTCATAATCCAGCTTCAACTATGGCCTTCAGTCGTCAAAGGAATCTTGTCCTCATGACCTATTACGTTATATTTGGAATGAACAATGCAAAGAAGCTTCAGTGGTTCAACTCTTGAATAGACTGTACCGATTTTGGTTATGCCTTGTTCTCTTGAAGAATCCGATTTCACCTTGATAGCGAATGCTTAAGAACCCGGCAAGCAGTCTCTCCGAATATCGCGCTTGTATTACAAACGCGAGCCAACACTTAACCTCCCCTGTCTCCTCATTCACATGTCAAGAATTTCTATTGTCAATGCGTGTAGACGCCCGATAATCTCTATTGTCTGAAAACTAACTGCGTTTAGAAGAACAAAGGCGATCCAAGTGAATTGGTTTCACCCTGAGTGGTCCTCGCGAAGTAATGATTTTAAAGCTCGGTTAAACTGCTGAACTTGATAACGGTCCGAACTGAAATTAACTCTTAAATTCATTTATAAATTAAATGAATGCTATTGAGTCGCAAGTTATCACGCTTTTGACTAAGATTATTTTTTAAACTTAACTTGGAATGCAAAGATTTATGCACGCACTTGGGTTTTGCTTTCGCTATAACCTCGCTTTCACTAGATTAATTTAGTTTGGTTGGGGAAATGGGATACATTTTGATACTTACTGTGTGGACCCAAAAAGATCTACTTTTAGATTCTGAATTTGATTATCTATAATGACAAGTTTTAAAGGGGCCCCCTTTTGGTTTCGTATGTCTATTTTCAAAGGGTAATAAGAGTTCTTCAAAATAAGCATACCGGTACAAAGTTTCAACCTGAATTGAAAGTCCTTTTCTAGCCACCTACGCTAAAGTAACGAAAGCCTTCATTCGTGTTCAAAATCGGAAAGTATCGTTGTGGTAGCACGGAAAGTCTATTTCGAGCCTCTTGATGTTGAGCTGTCGCCTCTAATTCCATTACAGTGAGAGAAGGCTATTGCATATTAAATGAAGTGTTCCTTAGAGTCAAAGTACTTGAAAGGTACGATATGGAAGTCGAGGAATTCTTGTTTAGAAGTTTCGTTAAGCTACTGTGAGACATCCAAACTTGAGTTCATTTGGACACTTGTCAATGGAACTCATCTGAACCACAAAGTGCGGAGTCGACCAAATGAATCGGCCGTAGAGGGGAACTTTTAAGTCTTGATTCTCGGTACCTGATCAGTCTTGGAACTAGTCGTATATAAGTGACCTGCAATTGCGAATTTTATTAATCCTTTAAAGGTGGAGACTAATCTGATGCATGGATTTACTCACTGTTTAGTATATGAAATAAGCAGCGCAAATGTGCGATATTAAAGCGATTCGTTAACTTTCAACTATGTATTAGTGAAACGCGACTGTAGCCCGTATAGACTAATCAAGTACCCAAAGTCTGCTCTTCAATAGCACGGGTTTAAAAGTTCCTTGAAGCCTTATTCAGATAAAGCTAGTCAAATTTATAAAATTTGACTAGTCTAGACTTATCTTTCCTAGTTCCGACTATTAATATTAAATATCGGATAGTGGTACTAAAATTCCATTTAATGTGTAGGTAAACCTTACGATGCGGTAAATATGTATTCGAAAAAAATGCCGCTTTGTAGGAATAGTGAGAAAACTGGTCCTGAACTACCTTGTGTGTGCAAAAAAATGTGATCGGGTTTTTATAACTGTATATAGTTATGTGCACTGTTAAACTTAAGACCACTATTCCCAGTTTGACAGATAAATCAAAGAAACGAGAACGTTTAAAGAAATTCCTTTTAATTGTTCTTTTTGTTCGGAATTGTTAAAGGAAATTTCCTTTAAGTTTGTATTGTATTCGCTTACATAAATGGATAATAAAAGCGCGCATAATACTTACTCACCAAGCTGTTAAAAATATGAAGCGCTTGTTCACGGCTATTCTCGGGCTGAAGTAAGCCAAATAACTTCTGCTTTTCTACATTAAAATGGGTAGGAAGACTATGGATCGAAGCTGGATAGGAAAGCAAAACCTCCAATAAAGAGAGTCACTAAATATACTCGAAACATAAGCGCATGCTAACAGACTCATTTCAATTCCTGGTTTAAACTATTAATTTACATTTGTAAATCTCTATTTGCACTATAGAATCGTGGCACTATAGGAATATTTCCTTCTAAATATGTTGCTTTAATTTAACTGTGTAGCCTGAAACAAATGAAATTATGTCTCCATCTTTTAAACTTGGACCATTTAATATGATTAAATGACTCGTTCTTTTTCATCCAATAGATCTACTCTGAATAAAATGGTTAGTAGACGAAAGATCTTATCCCGATCTAGAGATGGACTTAACAGTGACTTCAGTCAAGAAGAGGAAGATGACGTCTGGTTTCAAAAGGAGAGACTGTTCAAAGTAAGCGCAACTTTTAAGTTTCAATAAAACTTTATGACTATATTAGACTATACACCTTATATTCTATGGTCCTTCATTAAGATAAGTTAATGATCTGTTGCCGAGACTAATCAGTTTTAAAATGCCTTGTTTAATTTGAAAGCTTAAATTGCAAACTCGAACACGTAACGGGCGGGCCAAATCTGGTAAGCCTTTGTTTCATAATTTTTACGAAAATTATAGAATATTGTGAACCAAAAAATTCTGTACAGGCACTTTATACTGAAATGCAACCAAAAAGTAAAACTTGACCTCCGAGTCAACGGATAGTGCTGTAACTAATGGTTCAAAGGAAACTCCAAAGCAGATTACTAAATTCAAACAAAATCATTGTAAGTGGCCCGTCTCTTGAGTGTTAATTTGACAAATGGAAGATTTCGTGAGTGTTGAAACGAAAGTGATCTGAATTTCATATTTGAATAAATTATGAAGGCTTTGAATTTTAAGATTCACCATCTACAACGTAATTTTTATCTTATTTCTAACGTTGAGACATTATTTTGATTTTAAATCCATTTGAAATTCTAAAAGCCTTTATAATAGCTTCATCAAAATCAGTTTAATGTTAAACTTCTATTCGTGAATGGTAAGGTTTTTGCAAGATACTGATTTTTCAAGCGCAGCTTCAATCCAGCTGAAGTATTAATCATTCAAGGAAATCCGATGAGGTTTTTATTTTGTTAGAACGAGATTTTTAATTTGCTTTCTTCCGCTCTCATTCTACTGGCTTTTTAGTTAAATAATCTACTTTGACTTTCTATTTAAAATGGCTAACCGAAGCAGCGTTTTTAGTCTCCTGAAGGAACTTCTAGAACTAGTTTTCCCATTGTTGAAGTCTGAATACAAACCCGAACAATATTTTCTTTTATGGTGAGTCTAACAAATGGACAACTAAGTGGATCTCGAAATTGTCTTTTAAGCGTTTGTTTTCTCTATTGTACTCATCAAAAGAGTGGATTCTACTCGCATCGTAAAAAAATTCAACAGTGGCAATTAATGTAACCCATTGAAAAGGTGAACACTTCAAAGTTCATAGTACTTGTAAAGGAACAATTGTTTATAGTTTTTCTTTGCCTAAAATTTCTTAATCGTGAATGCAATTCATATAGCATTTTCAATTCACGGTATGTCTTAAATGCCATCAAGACTTATTCTTGCTACCTTGCTTCATAGTGTTCTATTTTAATGTAATACAAATGTTTATTTCTCAACTAGTAATTTAATCGCGCGCTCTCGGCTTAATTCATTTCATAAAGAAAATACACTCCATCTTATTTCTTAAGTCTTGGATTCTCTAGAAAATGCTGCTAAAGTTTAGTTTCGCCATCCTAATTGATGAGCTGCTGAAAACTGAAGTAAAAATAGAGCTGGAATGTGAACGAGTGTTTCAATAAGGGTTTGCGCCTGACTTTTTATTGGTACAGTTCAGTCTTGTTACAGCTAAATGCTCTTGGAGAGTAGAATTTGCCTCTGAATCGCTTTGACTTCATATTTTGAATTTGGAATTAAAGGATTGTGCTGTAAAATTTAGCGCCTTGAGACAGTAGGCAGGATCGCGAGCACGTGGTTGCGTTATTTCTTTGATAATGGGTTAATGCTTAAGTCGCAAACCGTTCTGGTAGAACAGTTGTAAATCTAATCTTGTCGAGGTACCAACTTGCGTGTCCTTTTCATTTGAATATGTTCAGAATTATAAGAATAGCCTTGTTGCTTTAAAGTACGTCGTTAACTATGTACTGTCTAAATTCCTGGCGCAAATGCTTATTTTAAAGTCTTCGAATTTAGTATAGGCTTTATTTTTAGTTTAGTTTTTTTAATATTTCGGATTTCAAAATGTTAATGATTGTAAATCTGTTTTAATCCAGTGCGCAAAATACGCAACTCTATTTCCTTGCATTAAGCTTATTTGATACACTATAGAATGATCCCAAACACAATTTTGATTCTAGTTTTACTTTAAAACTAGATGGGAGAAACTTTCGCTTCAAAACTAGCCTTATTGCTATCAAAACTGGTTCGAGTAGTTGTAACAAGCTCCAGCGATAGCATTTTGCCTTTGGCTATTGCTGACATACTTATCGGTTGACAAAGTTTTTCCTCTTTTGGAGAATGTTTTTAGATTCCAACACTTGGTTATAAGTCTTTTTCGCTAATTCATTTTCAGGAAGTAACTTTCTTTTTGGATTCGTTTGAATAAATCTGTATGATAAACAGTCAATTACACGCACAGTGATCTTAAACCTTGAGACAGAATTTCGTCAAAGTTACGTACGGGTTGCGCATTGCTGCTTTGTTATATTTAACACTTTAGAATCATTCAATATAACATACTAAAGTGTTTCAGGGAAGGTTTTCCAAAGGTTTCGGTGAACTTTTAATGTGATGCTATTGCAGACTAATTTCTACATACCGTCAAATCCAGCGTATAACACGCACTTTTAAAATAAATAAGATCGAAATTTACGGGTACGCGTTATACGCCGGGTATAAAAGCGAGCTTTAAAAATAAAGATGAGCATAGAAAAATAGACTTTACATACATTGAAATGCTGTTTATTAAAGAATGACGTTCCTTGTGATCTTGAATAGTTCTAAGATACTATTTTTGTTCTATACCTTCGAAATAACTCGGAAAAAAAGACTACAAAATGAAAGAGCATTGCATATGTACACTTCATTTCTGAAAAAGGAATGCGCGCGTTAAACAGAAACGGGCCTAAAAAAGTTAAATGCAACGTATAGGTGCCCGTTATACGTTGGGTTGTACGGTATATGCTCAAGTGAAATGACATTTCTGCATGCTACTTCCTATTAAATTTTGTATTTACGATCTCTCGTCTTGTAGATCTTGCAGAAATGCGAGTACAGTCTTAATTCGTAGTTTTTAAACGTGGGTTAAATTTAAGATCAAATGCAACTTTCACAATATAAACCCTCTACATAGAGGGTCCAATGCCTGTTAAGTCTGTAGAGTTCGGTGTTCACGTCTTGGTGTGGAAACGAGGAGAGGGGTGCCAGTTCAGTAAGCTTGCCATACTGTTAGAAAGGTGCAAGACTTGGATTCAGCAGGGCCTTGCATCCTGTAGTTATGCTTCTAAAAAAATCGCCGTTTCTGGAATGCTTTCTACTGATCCCTAGTTTCAGTCGTAAGTGCCGTGGCATATTGAACGGAATTGGCTCTCGGTGTAAAAGTTTCTATAATTCGATGTTTTCGTCGCTTGATCAAGGTTCAGAGTTGCTAGGCCTATCGCCAATAACCCTCGTGTTGCTTCAGAATGCAACATTTACCAGCTTCAACAGTTGGGGGGTTTAAATCCTGAGATTTTTAAATTCATCGAAGTAGTTTCAGAACTCTAGATCCCTATATTCAAATACAAGGGTTCTAAAAAATGAGGAAATGGATTCTCTAAATCTAAACTTCTGCTGGCAACTTTCGCATTTGATTCAATCTATTAAGCGCAAGTCCTGATGCTTAATTTTAAACTTTCGGTCATCCCTTTTGAATGTCTAAGAGTTCAAATGAATTCTTTAGCTTATATTTTGCTCTGTAAGCATACACCCTCGCCTTCAAGTTTCGAAAAGTAACAAGTTTGCTCTTCGCCAGTTACCAGTCGAAAGACTCGTATGATTGAATCTAGATGGCTGCATGCAAAATATCGTGGATTCGGTTTTATATAGATTCTTGCAGTTTATTCCCCAAAATTATACTCTGATCTTCCCACTTGATTAACTCGAGTATTTTGTTTTCTATGCTACTTAAACGTGGACTAGGTTTCCTTTTGCCTAGTTCATTTTACTTAACTCTATGGTCGTAGTTTCATGTGGGGACATTCTTAACTTGCAGTCTTATTCATTACTTGTAAAATAAGAAGTTTCGAGCACTTTTGAAAGCCGCATGGAATAAGATTTATTTTAAATCTAGAGTCCACCATTTCTTCTAGAATCTAATAAAATTAGGCTTCTGATATTTAAGTGCGTGAACTAGCCTACACTTCTAGTTCGTTCTTAAAAACTTATCGTATGAATTCAAATTTAAGTCGAACCGAGCGTGACTAGTCGGTCATTGCTTCGAGCCTAGTACCGCCGAAGGCCCGCCGTGTAGGGGACTGACGCTCGTTAAATATATCGAGGCTCAAACTTCCTCTATTTGGTGTAGAAGTTAAGGGGGAGCTCGGGTGTCGTCCTCGTCATTTGACTTTGGTTCAAAATTACGAGGTCCGTCGCCAATGGCTCTCGTGCAGCTTTAGTGACGTTAATGTAGCACGCACTCGTCAATCTATGCTCTCCAGACACTCGTATTAAAGATTCTTGTCCTGGTTTGTGTCTTAAGTTTCTTCAGAAAGATCGACATTGTATTCGGCAGATTCTAACAAATTAAACAAAACTAGGAAAACATACAAGAGTTGAATCTTTAAAATTGGGATTTAATGCATGAAAATGTAGTTTAATCTGCGCGATTTCTTAGTACGCAAATGAATACGATGCTTACTTTTGTCATCTTCCCAAAAAAACTTTACAATCCGCTTCCAAGAAGCCCTTCATTAGATGACTTTTGGTGAATTTCAAGGAGAAAGCTCTTTCTAATCTAGGTTGGATCAGGTCACCTGTTCACCAGAGGCGGGTCAAATCGTTTTGAGTCTGTATGATCCAGCGAGTGAATAACGGCACTCGTATCAACTCGGTTTAAAGTACTGAACTTCATGATTAATTGAGCAATTTGACTACTTCTGTTAAATATTACTAGACGGAATTTACTAGAATGATATCGGGTCAAAGTATGGATCAAAACCAACTCGAACTGAGGTTTTATTATCAAATAACGCGTATTCTAAATTCATTACTTTTTAATTGTCTGTACTATAGCACGAATAAGTTTGGTTACTTTCAATACATTTTCGTGACGTTTTAAATATTGCAGATTCTAGTCGCAAACACTTACTACCCTTGGATAAGTACGGGATTTTTGCGGCCCTGAAATAAGTTTTCTGCCAGAGAGTTCAGTTTGATACGCTCAGATGACGCGACTTGAAATGCCCCTGCGATCTTAATTGCAACCCTCGTTTTTAAGGGTGGCCGCGGTAGCAGAGTGGTATAGGTATCGGACTGTGGCTTGCCTTGTCACGAGTTCGAGCCCAGTACCACTGAAGACCCGCCGTGTAGGGCAGCGATGCAACGTTAAATCTGTCGAGAGCTGAAATGTCCTCCCGTTGGTGTGGTGTGGTAGTTAGGAGAGGGGTGCCAGCTGAGGTGTCGTCCACGTCACTTGACCATGGTTCAAAATTATGTGGTCCGTCGCCAAAAGCCCTCGTGTAGCTGAACAGTGCGACGTTAATAATCAATCAATCAATCGTTTTTTTTTTTAAGGGACTACGTATTTCTCGTTTCACTTGACGTGTAGAAATGTTCAACTCCGTAGGACTAGATTACTAGTTGATGAACGTTTGGCTTAGCTTGGCCAAAAATCCCGTTTGCGCAGACAATTCTAAATCTGCATTTTAAAGTAAGGCTTTGGCGTCTAAATTGTCTCTGGGAGAAAACTCTGGACTCTAATTCAAGTAAAATTCTAATTGGACGTTTTAAAAGATCCCTGACTCGGCGTCTTGAAACTAGTCTCGGGGTCCTTACAATTAAGATGTCAAACTAAAGAACTCGCGTTATATTTTGCATTGACACCAGAACTTTTCATTTACATTAATGTATGCCTATATTTCTTTTCCACAATTGAAATAACTTTACATAGGTGGCATTTTCGAGCAAATTAATGGAACCTAAGCAAACGAAATTTACAGATCTCGGTAGCCCTGTTATTAACATTGCAAACTTCTATTTTTAGTGAAACCTTTACCATAGTTACCATCTCGGAAGGATTATTCAGTGAATTTCTCAATGTTCAAATCTGCTTGCAAGTCAGAGACCACTGTATTTTATTCCTGCCTACTTTCGGCAAAAGGTCTTGAAATTTACTGTAGAAATGCTATAAATATGAAATTAACGAGAGGCTCTCGGAAATAACGAAATGGATCAATATCGATTTATTTGGATTTTATGGAAATGTAAAGTAGGTTACACACATACACTCGGAAAAATTGGCAATTCTCTTAACTTTAAGTTCTTCAGAATTAAACTTAAAAAAAAATTTTAATTTCACCAAGAGGTCTAATTAAATGAAACGCCGCCCATAAGAAACTCCCATAATCCGTCACTTGTAACAAAATTGTATCCTGTTATAATGGTCATGCTCGGAGGATTAAGTTTAAAATGCGTCCTGAAAAATGGGTCAAAGACTACATTCAATTCCAGTTTTCACGCGATAGTTCACGACCTTGTCGGCGTAAGACTCCGTTCATCTATTGATTGTAATACTCCTTTCACCTCTAGAATCCCATTTTCCTGATGGGATTAAAATAATCCAGCCTGTTTTAGAACTGCCGCCCTGAGAATTCTTTATTCACTGATGCGTCTATCAGTCATAATCTGAATTGCATTGCACTCGATTGTCTATTTATATTGGGTATTAATGGCTGTTATGTACTCGTCAATGTAGACAACTGAACAAATATCTAATCAATCTCTGATGCAACGAAAATGGTGCCATCATCTACTAACTTATTCCCCTATCGTAGTGCAAGTAATGATATTCTAGTTGTTAAAGTCTAACTACTTTAGCAAATGGCTGTTTCAGAATATTTAAAAGTAATTCTTGTTTATAGATAACGAAACAAAATTTAATAACGGACGTACCAGAGAGTTAAAGGGTCGCATACCTTTAAAAAGTCGAAAAGGGTTAAAAATAGTGAGCTCTTTAAAGCTCTACTTTTTATTGCTTCCTGGAATGTAAATTTTGGATGAATAAACAAATATTACTTTACTTAAAACATATCAAACAAGCACATTTTTAATTAGGATAAACTTAATTAGATAATTACAAAAAGAAACTCTGGTTCTCTTTTCGCAAGTGATATGCATTATGCGCAACTCCAAAAAAGTTACCAATATTTTTTGACGAAATTTTTGCTCAGTGTTGGGAATTGTGTTATCTTTAAAATGACGAGGCATGAAACAGATTTAAAATTTTTAGTTAACTATAACAATTTAAAATTTAACTATATATATTTTAAAATTACAAGTAAAAGATAACGAAAAATTTTAAAGTAACGAACCAGTTTGAACTTTTGAGGACGGATATGGTCAGAATCTCCAGTAAACTTAATTTTCCATGGAACGGTATTGAAAATATCATGCGCGTAATGAGGAAAACGGCGTTCTGAGAAAATTGACATCAAAATTTACCAGTTTTATATATATATTCTGGCTACTCAAACTGAATTTAAACTGAAGTTTTTACTCAAACTTCAGTTTATTAAAATTATTAACTAAAAACATATATTATACCAATGCAGAACAAGCATCGAAACAATATCAAAAGCTACAAAATCAAAATGCAACAAAGTGATTCATTTCTCAAATAAAGTTAAAAATTTATAAATATATAAAAAAACAATAGTTATCTTAATTAACTACTTATTATGAATATTAAATTGTGATATGAATGCATTGTATTACTGATTCTAAAATGCTAAATTTCGCCGCATGCATACGATGTTCCCTCTTTTTCGGTTAATTTTTACAAGTTTTAAATTGCATTCTTTTAGCCTATCGCACTTTTGTGCGGAGATTAAAATGTCGCTCTGCAGTCTGAATTCTTTTAATATCTACAAGTGTGTCAATTTGCACAAATTTGTTAAACAGTCAGACCAAGCGATTGCATAATTTTTAGTCTGCCTTGATTGCCATCATTAAATGACAATTGCCTCATTTGTAGATATATCAAATCTTTCTACCACAACCTAAAGTTTTTGGGCATAATTTCAATGTTAATGGATTCATTATTTTGGGTTTTACCCCCTATACATTTCTGTAAGAGTTTAGGTTGTGATAATTAAATACAGGTTTTATGACATCCATTACTGCCACTGGCAATTTGTTACAGTGTTCAAGTTTTCACACTACCCTCTAATACTTGATTTTGATATTTGCACCAAGAATTGGGACCTACAGGACAAACTGTGCAATGGTTCTTAATCGCTTGAACGTATATGGAAATATACAGCCCAAACAGCTTTTCGCATATCCGACAGGCATGTTTTATTTTGTCGAATTGCATTTCTTATAGTACGTTGTAATTAAGTCGATCATTCTGTCGGTCAGCCTTTTCCACCAATCTACTTTCCATCACTGAGTTTAGAGCTAATTTGTTTTAATTTTCGTAAACGAGTTCCCATTCTCTTTTGAACATGTCAAACACATCCAGTTTTTGGAACTGGGATATCTTCTCCATACGGATTGGATGCAGTAATAGACTAATGTTTTGGAATCGCCATCCCCAATATAAGATGTATATCTCGCAAAACAATAACTCACTGAACGCTGAAATATACGAACCATTCCCAGTTTGCATCATGCCAGCTGAGCCATTGTAGTTTTTCAAACGTTCTTTAACGTGAATTTTCCACTCTTTGTAAACAGGAGTGTATTGATGCGGAAAAGTTATGTCTTTCTGTAAGGGATGAGATTCTTTGAAATGAGTCGCCTGTTTGTCTCCTATAACAGCACACACACCAACACGAGGATATAGCCACGGGTTTTCCACGTTCAATCTCCACTAATTATTATATCGGAAGAATTTGTCAAGGTTACCTCTTCCAAAGTTGCACTTTGCATTGAAGCTTCTGCAACTTTACTGTGGCCGCGGTAGCCGAGTGGTATTGGTATCGGAACGTGGCTTGCTTTGTCACGGGTTCGAGCCCAGTACCACTAAAGACCCGCCGTGTAGGGCAGCGATGCACGTTAAATCTGTCGAGAGCTGAAACGTCCTCCCGTTGGTGTGGTGTGGTAGTTAGGAGAGGGGGGTGCCAGCTCAGGTGTCGTCCACGTCACTTGACCATGGTTCAAAATTACGTGGTCCGTCGCCAAAAGCCCTCGTGTAGCTGAACAGTGCGACGTTAATATTCAATCAATCAATCAATCTGCAACTTTACTACACAATTGTAGTTTGTTTATAATATTATAGGATTTTTCAGCAACTAGAGGAGGAAAGTCCATGACACCACAGAAAGTTGTAATTGCTGCATGACCCTGTCCAATTGTCCTCATTGCATACACAAAACGTGTTATTTGTGTAATATTTTTCTTTTACCCAGCATTTCTAGACGAACATGTCTTTACAGTTCTTGCATTCAATTGGAAAAAACGCTAGACAAACCTCTAACACATTTTTCTGTTAGTTTAATATCACCACCACATTTTTTGCAAGAAGCAAAGTTTTGAATGTTTGTAAACATGGTTTTATTTAACACGACGACTGTTTTGATGGCTATAGAGTGTTTTATCAAAGATGAATCAATCTTCCAACTGAATCTTTTCCAGATGCACTGTTTAGTGATTCATCCACACTGTGTACAGCTTTGCACCTCATCTGCATATTACCAGTAATCTTCCTCTATTGGGACATTTACCAGGGGGTCTCTTGGCAGATTCAGTCGAATTCGTCATTCAAAAGTTTGTAAGAATTAATATTCCTAAAATTTATTTTAGAACAAGATACGGTGTGAAAATTTAGAAACGCGCGAGTATAGAATCACTTTATCAAAACAAAGTAGAAGTTTCATAAAATTAGTGGAAGTTGTAGTTAATATTCAGAACACAATAATCGAGGCTTGGATTCAAGCATTTGAGAATTAGAATGAAAATATTAGAAACGGAGAAACGCACACGCAGCTGACCCCAGCGACATGACGGCAGTCACCCTGGATCCAAAATTTAAACGATATTTAAATCTCCTTTTCTGTTTTTTTTGAGAACTTCCGTTCTATTGGGAATATCTGCATGCGGTTTCTTTTAAAACGCTCGGAAAGGTTTTCTCTATAAGATACAAGTTTTTCTGGAAGTTTTAAAAGGTATGACCCCTTAAAGCAAACGCCCTCTTAAGGTTTTATTTCTCAAGCATACAGACTTGATCTGTAAACTTGGAACCTACAAGTAAACTTTGTCAATAACACAATTAAATTTTGAGTCAAATGAAATGCAAACAACGAATGTAGCAATATAGCTAAATATTTCATCGGCTTTAGATTTGATTACACCTTCTAATTAGGCTAGGTACCGCGAATATTTCGATCGGACGAGGTTTTGCCATTCTTTCACGATAACTTGAAGCTTTTATTAAAAATTCTCTAAGCACAAACGGGTATACGGATACAATGAGGTTGAGGACTGTGGAACATGATCGTTTTGAGTGCTCGATATAGTAACCATTCCTTCGCGTTTTCTATGTGTCTTGGGTAGTAGAGTTCATAGAACAAACTTTGTTCTCAACATTTCAAAATAGATTAAGTTAATCTGGTAGCAATTTTCTAAATGTAGACTTGATAATTTTCTACCGCTATATTAACAGTTACGAGTTTGAATTTAAATTTTAGGCCATTTCTTTGTATACTTTCAAAACGAGGTAGTAAAATTTTGATTATTGACGTAAACTTTAAATTCTCATTTCATCCATTTAAATTTAAAAGCCAATTCTTTCTCGTTGAATTACAATGCTTAAAATGTCAGTAAGTTTTTAACTAATTCTTTGAGTTGTAGATCACGAGTAGCGTAATGAAACATTCTAAAGCAACCTAACAATCTTGGGTTGGAATACTTTGCTACTCTTGGGGCACGCCTCTGAAGCAGGAAGGCAAATCGACGTAATTGTGGATTACAATAGATATCGTAAATATTAATTGAATTGCGATCACTGGAACGTATTAAATAAACACTGCTATGTAATTTCGAGGTTATTCAAATATTGAAGCTAGGCTAACAAGTTCTTTGGATCCGTAAATGTTATCAAAGTATTGGAATAAAAGTGAATATAGGATGAATTTTTGCAGCCCAATTTATCACTCGTATCAGACTCCGAAACTTAATTTGAAGAAATGGAGCTTTGGCTTATTGACTCAACTTTAGCGACTTTAACCCTTGCCTTAACTTGAAACATTGCATCGAAATTCTGCTTTGTAATTTCGTTTGTTGGCGTAGTGTGGGAGTTGGGAGAGTGGGGTGAAAGCTTGGGTATACATCTTTCGCGTCTCTTGGCCTTGGTTCAAAGCTAAAAGATCAATTGTCAATATCCCTCGTGCCATCAGTGTATGACGTTTATAAATCCAATCGGAATTGAAAGGTTCGTAGATGGTTTTATGTTTAAACGCGCGATGTTAACAATGGACTTCTCAAGCTGAACAGACTTCAAATTCACAAGTAGACGTGTGATTGTGATCATGAACTCGTGGCCGTACTTTAGTTTTGTCGTAGGTTGGTTCTGGTGTCACAAAAGACCCGTTGTGTAGAGGAGTTGATACACGTTAAATCTGCCGAGGTTCTACGTATTCAGTCGGCGTGGTTCAAATTTAAAGTAGATTGTCAATGGCTCTCGTATAGTTCCTAAGAGACTTATTAATAAACAATGAATAGATTATTTCTGTGCTTAAGCTTTTATGCATGCTTCAAGCAGGATTTTTCTGTAGCTCTAGTATGTCCGCCCAACAGAAGCGTGGGCTGCGGTAGCCCAGTGGTCGAGGTATCGGATCATGGCAGGCATGTCGTGAGTTCGAGCCCAGTACCACTCACTAAAGACACGCCGTGTAGGGCAGTGATGCACTTTAAATCTGTCGAGAGCTGAAACGTCCTCCCATTGGTGTGGTAGTCAGGAGGGGTGCCATCTCGTGTGTCGTCCACGTCCCTTGACCATGACTCAAAATTACATGGTCCGTCGCCAAAAGCCCTCGTGTAGCTGAACAGTGCGACGTTAATATTCACTCGCTCACCCAACGGAAACGTACGAATTTTCAAAACATCAGACTTTGAAAATCTTATGTCAACTCCAGTTATCTCGGGATTTATAAGTTTTAAGGGCGCTCGATACGTGTGCTTAATTATTAGTTTTGGTTCTAAAGTACTTAAGCAATAGGACTTTCTTGCAAGTTTCAATAGTAAGGCTCCAGACATCTTAAATATAATTGCACCATTTACAAATAAGATTCCAGATCCTAAAAATCGAGTAATTGAGATGCACTTATGACAACGCAATCTCAATACTAGAGACAATGGTTCGCGAATTCGAACTTGAAAGCTTCAGTTTATTGCAAGAGTTTCATCTCTATTTCCACTTTCTTTTTCCTCCATCAATCAAACTGTTGTAAACTAGGGTTTGAATTGGCTTTTATTTGAAGGTTATAACTGTAAAATTCTTCTGTAGTGACAGAAATTGATTTTTTCATGTCAAACTATTGTTGGCACCGGAAGTTAATAGAGAACATTGTTTAGTAGAACACTGAACAGATTCAAATTACCTTCATTATCACTTTTTGCAAGCATTTGTTTTCCTCCTATTCCTGACATATTTGAATGCTTACGCTTGTTTAGCAGGTTTGTTCCCCTCTCCCAATGACCTACTTAAGTTTCGTCTAGCTGCGTTTTCGCTTCCATTGTTCGCTAGATTTTCTGCAAAGATGGCTATGAAAATACTTTCTCTCTAGAGAGTTTATTAAATCGTGACTAATAGAGCAAATCGGTGTATTGGAGTGCCGTTAGCCCTTCACATAGTTTAAGGGCGGAGTGAAAGTTGGCACAATGTGGTCGCAAGGCTTCACAATGCCACTTTAAAATACAGCACTCTTGAGTTTAATATTCAAATGTGACTCGTTTCGCGTGCACATTTATAAGGATGCATTTGTGTATTAACTCCTAAAGTTAAGTGAAAAAAAACTTCAATATTTACAATTGATAAATTCAATTCTGAATAAATTGAATATTGAAATCCATCGTTATCTATAAAACGGAAAGTAGTCATAAGTTTTAGATTTCCAAATCTATTCTTGGTGCACAGTATTACTTCTGTTTCGCTTGAACAGCATAACTTGAAATATTTTAAAGTAACTTGTTCTGCTTAATAGTCTTGCAATGAAATTCCTTAGCAACTCTAAACACCACTACTAAGTCCTGATCGTGAAAGCCCGTTTTCATCCTTTACCGACTATACAAGACGCGAATAAAAGTCTAACTATTCAATTTATTTTTGCTGTTTTTAGTCGCTCTCGCGTATTCCAGTGGCCGCAGTAACCTAGTGGTCAAGGTAACAGACTAGTGGGCCGGCGTGCTAAGATTTAGAGCCCAGCACCGCTGAAAACCTGTCCTGTAGGGGTCGATGCTCCAACGTCCTAGTTGACGTGGAAATTAAGCACTAGAGTGTCTCCTCGTCACTTGACCATGGTTCAAAATTACGAGGTCCGTCGTCAAAGCTGAATAGTGCGATGTTAATTTTCACTCGCGTATTTCACTTGAATGCTAATCATGCTGGCGTTTCTGCGGAGTCGTAGATTAGTTCAGATACCATTGAAGACTACCATTGATGGGGGGGGTACTGCGCGTTAAATCTGTCGAGTCATTAGCGTAGTGTGAAAGTTTGGAGAATGGGATACCAGCTGCTTGGGTACGGTTTTTGCGCCATTTAGAGTTCGAATTTAAGAGTCCTGGCGCCAGTGGCCCTCGTGTTACTTCGAGATACGACGTTAAGGAACAATTGGTGTATCATTGTTTCGATGTATACTTGTTCAAAATCTTGCATTAGAGTACCCTTGGTTTCATTAAAAAATATTTTGGCCATCAGCTTAACTTTTGAATTTAAGCCTATTTTAAACGAAGAACTCTTCAAATGGTTGCCAGATTTTTGCTTAATGTTCTTGATATAAACTCGAATGCATAAACTGTAAAGTACAATTGGGCAAGTGAATCGAGATAATAGTGTATTGTATCGGGATAACTTATATATTTTGATTCGTAGATTCTTGACACTTTGTGCGGATTTTCTTGTGAAATTAATCTAAAGGATGAATTATCACCCTGACTTATGGAAGTGTTTAAAAAAGTTAATATAAACTTATAATAAAATTAAAACAGTGATGGAAATATATCCATGCAATTTTGCATGTTAAGCTCTGTACAAAATCTTCACTTTTTATTCCTGATAATTTAAACTCTAATTGCATCTACATCACTGTACTCGTCGGCAATTTTTCGTCATCAAGGCCATCGTCCTATAGCCAACCGCCTTAACTGATCAAAGTAATCTTCATTGTCCTTGTATATTAAGAATCTCGACAAAAAAACGGTAAACATTTTCGTCATGCATTTAAAAATGAAGCCTACATAGTGATATTTTTGTCGCGTGGTTTTATAAAGATTGTTTTCCGTGCAATTTATTGAATACGCCTTTTCCACTACTTATCGCCTTTATTAGCACTAATCTCGGATTAGTTAAAAAATATGAAAGAAATTGCACGTTTCTTCCAACCATAAATGGCAGAATGACTAGTGCAAACCAGCTATAATTGTGCCATTTGGATTTTTTTAAAACTACGTTACTCCTTGCACAATAGTCGTGAAAAGTTGCTAGCAACAATCGATTTACAGTACACCTATTTCGAATAATTTCTTATTCACTAAATATTATGATGGAAATTTCCATGCTAAGAAGCGTTAAAATACCGGAACGCAATGATTCGAGAAGTTGTCTTAAAAGTCCAGAATTACTCGCTTATTGTGGTCCATATTTTTCTGAAGGGACTAGTAACAGTCTGCAGCCATTTATCCCCTCATAACATGCAGAGAAATTGCATGTCAATAACTTTTAGTCGTTATTGTAAAAAGCACCTTTAAAATCAAACTTTTCGATTGGAACAGTCCTTCAGCTCTGTACTAGCAATCAGACTAAGACGGTGTTTCTCAAACTGTGGGGCGTGCCCCTGGGGGCGGTAACCCTGCGAGGGGGCGCGAGCATATTGAAAAGGCTTAAATTTTTTTGGAATGAAGTAAAATGCTTTCAGACACGATAAAAATTACACAATTACATTAATATAATTTTTATCTGGTGATCATCAAAAATAAAGATTCCACTTCAAACGCTCATTAGCCATCTTTGATCCTATTGCCGAATTAAACATTTTGTTTGCTTTGCTGTAATCCCACGATGAGATTTTTATTACGTCTCTTTTAACCTAAAATATTACTTTAACTGACCTTCGAACTTACTAGTATGGTTATCTGCGTCCTTTTTTAGGGTAGTTGTAAATATATATATTTCTGTTTAACCTTTTTCCCATGTGAAAGTTTTGATTTATGGATAAGCGTATTTTAGAACCTGCTACACTTTCCCCATGAACAACTTTGTGGTTTGGATTGCTGTGTTTTACGACTTATTATGGTTTATAAATGTAAATGAGCAGATTATTTAAAAAATGGGCATCTGTGAACTCTATTGAAGGAAGTTGAAACTGATCAAGCAATTGAAGAACCTGCTGAAATAATGCATATTAATAAAGATAGCGAAAATAAATATGAGAAAAGCGATAGACATGAAACGTCTGAGTTGAATTGAAATTTCCAAATGCTGCCTAATGAACTCTATGAAGAAAACCATGAAGCCATAAATGTAGCACTTCGCCTTGTCAAAAAGACAAGGAAGAAAAAATTCAAAATGCTATCTGTAGATCATCAAACGACAGCAAAACTACACTACAATAACGTGAACAAAATACGACAGTTTTATTGGAAAACAACGTTCCTGTATTGTTAGCGAAAAGTGTCTGTAATTTATGTTCTTTATTAAGGACACGCACATTTGGAACATTTTCTTTAGTTTTATTGGATTTTTTCTCAAATTATCAAAGAAAAATTGAAAAGTCTTTGAAAGTAGGAACATTTTATCTTAATTAAATTATTCACTGGAATTGTGATTTTTATTGTGTATAGTAAAAATAATTATAAATTAGTTTAAAAAAACTAAAACACGCTTTTATAGGGAATCGAACTAAAAAGTAAAAAAATATAAATTTCTTAAAAGTAACATACAAAAATTTAATACTTATCTTGTTTGTACGTTTTATAATGATCGTATTGTAACTTTAGCGTTTAAGTGCATTATTAATGCATTCAATACCTTATTTTTGAGGGGGCGCGATAAAAGTTGATTGAAAATTGGGTCGCCAGAAGTGAAAGTTTGAGAACCACTGGACTAAGTGATTGCTTAAATTAATGTACCCTCCTTCTCTAAAGGTAATTGTATTAGAAAAGTGGAGGGAACTTTGGTTGTATACCAAGTAACTTTCTGTTCTTTGCGAAGATGGATTCTACAGAATTATATTAAATCTAATTATAGCTATGCACGAATTTAGTCGTAACGGCTGTAATGCAGTTTTACAGAACGCTTGAGGGGGAAAAAATGAAATTTAACCAGACTAAGTTTTAACATCACTCTTCCGTCTCGTAAACAAAGCTAAATCTTATTTTTAGCTAGATCTTGCTTCTATATCAAAGAAAATATTAATGAATGTAGGTTGTGGAGTTTGAGACGTCAGCAGTTAAAGATCAGCAATGTAATTCTCTTTGAGTTAAAATTATGAGTCTGCGATAAAAGAGTTTGCAAAAATTAAGCGTTGTAGAATAGAGACGCGCTGTGTATAGTTATAACATTAAAGCTAAATTTCTTTCGAACAAATATGACAAATTATAAACAGCGTTAACTAAAAATCGGAATATACAGAACTCTCGCGCGACTTTTTCTTAACTTTCCTACTAAAGCTAAACATTGTAAATTAGATTCAGATATTAAAAATGAACATGCGAATAACGGGTTATGTACGTTTTGCATAAATATTTAGTTTCAACAAAAAGTCCAACTCCGATTTACTTAGTATAAAATTTTTCAGGATCATATTCAAGAAGTTCTAAACAAGTGGAAGCAAATTGATGATGAAATTTGGGCCAAGATAATAGTAATGGAAAGAAATCGCAGGGTTGCAAAAGCATATGCTCGTGCTCCTGTATTAACAATAAATGGCTCGGATGACGGATTCGATGGATACAGGTGAGAATACGTTTGAGTACCTTACGGATTCGCATTCGGTTAAAATCCTTTAATTTTAAATATCATGCCTTGCTTTTTTAGGATCGGTCTCTGTGGATTTGATAATCCTATGCGAGATGCAAAGACAGAAGAGATAAAGAAACATATAGGACACGTAAGTGTAACTACTTCCTCTATATACGTAATTTGAAAATTTCGAGCATTCGATTAAGAACTTCTTTTTCAGGGTGTGAAGATCAAGATGGACGAAGCAGGGAATATAATGGTAAAGCGAATTAGCAAGTCTAACGTCTATGTAAAGGAAATAAAGTCTGAAGAAAACAGCATAGCAAGTGATATTATTATGGCTGGTGGATTACTAGAAATGGAAAAACCAGTTAAGGTAATTTTGTTAGCCAGAAGTTTTTAAAGTGTCTGTCACTTATATTTCTTGCTCTCAAGTTAGTCTCCTTGGTAATTGCATTAAACGGCTTTGTATTTAGTGAAGACTAAGTTCGAATTGTAAGTTTCAAAGATATTAGAAGATGGAAACGTAGAGCTTTCTCTTAAAAAAACTTTCTCGAAGGGATTCTAAATACTCTCTAATTAAAGTTTGAGAATGATTTAAAGAATTCTGGTTTTAATGTTCGATTCTATCGAACTCTTCAAAATTTAAAAGTCTTCAGAATTTTTTTTGACTGAACTTTTAGGGAAATGTATATTCACATCTCGTACTAGAAGTGAAACTAAATTTTTTTTTTAGCTGTTTGATATGAAAAAATTTACGGCCAACGTGAATGGAGAAATTAAGAAAACTTATCCAGATAGAAGAAAATTAGAAAGCCAATGTATATCTGCTTTTTCCTTTGTGAAAGATTGCCCTGAGCTCCTAGATTGTCCTTGTTGGGTTATGGTTATAAATGTAGTTGCTTTGGACATGTTAAGATCCAAACTACCTGGTAAGAATGAAATTATAAAATATATTGCAATATCTGTAAAATATATTAAGGATTCTCAAATCGGCTTTAATTGAATTTGCATTGGTTTTTTAGTACCCAAGCGAGCAAGCGATAGAATTAATGACCGACGTCAAATGCCACTTCCAACCGAAGAGGATCCTTATAGCGTATTAAATTCTTCTGACGGAGTTTCTCAAAGGATGTCTGACACTCTTAAAGAGTCTAAGCCTCCAAAACTTCCTCCGAGAGATCTGAATAGAATTACCGTTCCTGTGGTAAGTCAATCAATATTAAGTTTGACATTTATCTAAATGTGTCCGAAAATATTGTATTAAGTTCAGAGGGAAATGCCTACAAGAATAGCTTAAAAAAAATTTACCATTGTCTCCTAACTTTTATGGACATGAGTCGGTAATTATCTCTAGCAACCAGAATACTGAAAACTAATCTTGTGTACAATGGGATAAACTTAATTAGTCTAATATTTCTTGTTTTCAGTATAAAATATCGAATTTAAAGTCCAACTGAAAACTGGCTTCCATTTGGCAACATACATTGATTTCAGTTTCCTTAAATTTCTTTACTACAGAAATATTGTGGCGATACAAAAGAGTCTGCTCAACTCCTAAAATGTCGCTTATTTGTAGTGGAAGCATTGCTGGATTTTAATACTTTTCTCTATTGTATTATGAATTTCTCGTCTTAATTTGAGCGACTATAATAGAAATACTTTATGTAGTCAATGTTGGATGCTTGTAATTCAGGGGTAATGAAACTCGACCACACTAATCGACTCTTTTAGTTTTGTCATTGTTAATCTTGTATGGTACTTTGTTCATTTCCTACAAAAGATAAATCACGAGCTGCTGGTTTATCATGCATCAGTATTAATGAGATTAAATAATTTTAACTCTTTAATATCTTGGAAAAGTCTTAACTTGGTTTTATTCAATTTAGAGTAATTGTGATGACTACTGCGCAGTATTAATCCTAACTCTTCTTCCAGCCTGACTATGATGATTGGAAAAGGGAGAAACCTACGCAAAGAATGAACCAGCAGTCTGGATACAAAGGTAAGAGTCCTTCACATTTGCTTACAATGACTTATTAAGCACGGGTTCACTTCATTGAATGTCTCTTATCGGTCTCCAACTGAAAGAGCCTATAGTATACGGCCTCTATTAAACTGTGGAATGTTGCTGCTTTTAGTTTCGTAACACTTCTATTCAAAAGTGAAGTAAGGCTCGAATGGTAGCTAGAGCTAGACTCGGAATTTAAAAACTAGCTTCCAGTAATCTAATACTGCGTTTAATCTTAAATTACTTTAGTCTGTTGTGACTTAGTCATACTAAGTCTTCGTAATCTGTACTATTTAGTACGAAACTGCCGTTATAAATTGAAACTTTAAGAATTCAAGTTTTTGACTGAAGATAACTTTTATCTGCAGTTATAAATTTCTAATGCATCCCATATGTGTGCAGTCTACACAATTAGAAATGCTTATAAGAATTGGATCTAAATATATATGAAACGGGTACTCTTTTCACATTAGTCTAGTTAGCGTATTTAACATTTGTAATAAGATAAATCTAAGTATTCAGATTTATATGAATTATAACAACAAAATGATATAAATTTGTCTTTTCCTTGAACTTGTTAAACTTCAGTGTTGCTTTCCTCGATTTTTTATTAATTTTTTTAACTCGTGCAAATTCTTTTCTGAAGTTTAATCGGCCTTTTCACAAATGATTGAGTTTAATTTTTCAAGTATTTATAAATACCCTACTTGAGTTGGAGTATTTTTGGTGTTAAGAGGATTTGATATTTCTGGATATTGAACTAATGAAAGCGTGTATAAATAGAAATTTCTAGTTTATAATTTTTGCTTCTAAAATTTTTAGATGATCCTTACTACTGCGGCATGAAGGCTAGAGTTCCTAACTTTGGAAAGAGAACTTCTACTAAAGCGGCTCAACCTGCTCAACATCCTACTAGTTATGGTCCTGTACGCAAAAGTCACAGTTCTGGCTACTTAAGTCTTCTTAGACAAAATGACAAAACTTTTGATTCTGGAAGAGGCGAGTTTTTTATTTTATACTAGATTCGGATTTCCATGAGCTATCTAATCTAATTTAACAGTACACAACTAAAATTGGAAATTTGAGGCTAGTTTCAAATCAGTTTATAAATATTAAGTTTCAGTCTGTAGCAATTATGAAAATACTTTGCTTGAAATTTAGAAAATTATGCGAGGAATGTATGCTACAATATTGAACTCTAAAAAAATCAGTATTGCAATGGGGTATGCATAAAAACTTTACAAAGTCATTACTAATGATATCTAAAGCCCGAAAGTTTCGGGCATTTTCTTGACAGTGATCAGTCTGCATTTTCTTCGGTAACTGAAGTTTTAAATCCTTACGGCCAAATTAACGGAATCGAATACTATATAACCTGTTAAATAGCTATGAATCACTGCAACTTTGCATTATAAAATGATTTCATTATCAAAGCATCTTGAATGAATAAACATGCATGTGTACTTGCTGCAGAAATTTAATAGTTTCTTTAAATAAAATACGGATTCAAAGTTATGAACGTTAGGCTCTAACACTTAAAAATTGAAAAATTACATCAAAGAATTCGAAGAGCACGTTTATTCCATTAGGCTTAGCTGAGCTAGCATCAAAACATTGCAACAAGTCTAATCAAAATATACAGACTGTTGCCAATCGTTTAAACTGAAGGTTACAAGAAATAGTTTCTAGATTTATACAAATATAAATATAGTTAGATTACATAAAATACAAAATATAGTTAATTACAAATGCCTAAATAGAAAATTTTAAAAATTTTCAAATTATCTATAATTACATTTTTGTTTTGATTATTTCTCAATGTTCTATAATTTTATTTTGAGTTGAATAATTGTCTAGACAAATTCAAAATATATCGAGCTTTACTATTTTCAAATAGGTTATATATATATACAAGCACAACTTCAAGTAATAGAACACTGGTTCTGATACAACTGCACTTATTTGAAGTGTATGTTCAAAGTGTTTCTAAGCGCAAACTACGAAATGGGTGAATTCTTAAGATACGCTTATCAGTTTCTTAATTAAAAGCCACATTCAATACCATCCTCCATAAGATTTTAAACACTACTGGGATCCAACTCATTTGGACAGACTTCTGACCAGAATGGACTTCTATAAATCCTTGAGTATAGTGTTTTAATCGCTTTAAATGGGATGAATCTTGACTTGAATCTATACAGTTTCTAGTTAACTGGTTTTATGAAGTCTAATTCACTTAAAGTTTGCGATTGAAGACTAAAACCTACTTTGAAAGAACTACTGCATGAAGTGTAAGAGATCGATATTTTCGGTTACATGAGACAAGTCTACACAAGACTCGGTCAATCTTAAATTACTTGATAAACGCGCATGTGAAAAACATAAGTTTAAAAAAACAGGACTTGGACTATGTATAGTTTAGTTAGAGTAGTTTAAGATTGTAAACTAATATAATCTTAATTTTCGTTCCAGAAACTGATCCATTTATGGATGAAGAGTATTCTAGACTTTATGGTAGAATGAGAACATTGACTAGTCCTGCATCTCCAGGTGTTCTATATGTAGGAGAGTGGGAATGAAATGCACTCGAATGGCTTCACGACTAGATTCAGAAATCCCAGGGGAAGTTTCCTGGACAAAAATTATTGATATACTACGAATGTTTGATAATTGAAATGAAAGATTTCCTGTATTGAAAATGGTATCTGTGAAGCAATTTCGGTACCGTAAGACTATTTTGACCTTATTTATTAGAAATGGAATCGACTATGCTTAGAAAAAAATCTTTGCAGTAGACTTCACTCACGTGTCTAAACTATGACTGTTGCTGTGATAGACAAAGCCAATTAAGAAACATTGACTTAAAGCTTCTAAACGAGCTTGCTAACTGTGCCATCGTAGGAAAGATAGTTCCCGAAAGTGGAATGTAAATAAAACGTGGCAAGTACTATCACGAAATAGGGTATTATAATCAATTTGCTTTGCTTATTTTGATGTCTACGAATTTTAAAATAAAAAAATTTAAAACAATTTTGTCTACTTTGTCTACTACTTTGTATTAGCCAATGCGAAATGAAACGGAAGAGCATTCTGCTCTGAACCTAAAACCTTAACATGCGATGAAATTTGTTCTATATTCAGTTTTTATATGAATTTCTAATGTATTTTAATGTCTTACTCAAGGCTGTCGGGAATTCACTCTTGAGACTAAGGAAACGGATTCACCTATTTGAAGATGAAACAAACTCTAGAATCTTTAGGTTTCGTTATTTGAAAGATGAAAATCTCAACCTGTATTTGATTACGATACAACATACGGGAAATAGTTTGAATCCTGCGATTGCTTGTTTGAGGAAAAGGATTTTAATTTGGTATAATTAGTATATTATGTCTATTGGTACATATACCACTTCTAACTTGAAACGCTGAACCATATAAAAAAATAACATTTCATATGATGCGACTGTTGGCATTTATCTCTAGATAAACTCTATTAAATACTAAAACATTCCTTATTGGTAAATGGGTTTGTTATACTTGGTAATGAATAATTTATTTATTAGTGTGTATCAGACTTTTTAATGCACTTGGGTAGATAAATTAACGGGCACCTTCCTGTTTCTAACTTGAGATTGAAGACTCCTTTACAGATTGTTAATATTCTATTGAAAAGAAATGGGGGAGGGTTTCTATACCTCTTCTGCCTCAAGTCCAATAATACTAATGTATATATCAAACGAGAACTGTCAAATTTTAATCGCACATTCTATGGTTAATAGTTTGACACCACGATGCTTGATTTTGACTGTAAATTTAAAGGCTTGACATAATTGGTCTTTAAAATGCCTAGTTATATCTTGGTATGCTTTTGATTTTGAATTATGAAAGGTCGCTTTGCTGTCGAAAGCTATTTAATTGCTCAAGCAAAACTAATCTTCTCTCATTTTAAGTTGTACTTGCAGCTCTAATACATCGCTATACAAGAAGTTTGTCATGTTTTGTGGAGCAACTAATTTTTAATTTCAGCAAGGGGGTCGTGTAAGGGAAGACCCATTTCGGATAAGTTTCCATGCATGGCTAATGTTAAATTTGAGGCTTGAACACAAAGTTCGAATTAAAGATCTACCTTTAGATTAATGAAGACAACTGCTCTTTAATTATAATAACCTCAAAAACCACGTCGGATTTCAAGGTTTAATGCATATCGATACTTGATATCTGTTCTTATATAATTCAATTTTAGTGACTGATCCACTTCAAGCGTACTCCGAGCAATAATGAATAGTTAATAGAGTTTGTTTCCTAACTCAACATGCTATCATTGCAGACGACCAGTAAATTTACAGGTGTTTCAAACTCTACTTTTAATCGTATTTTAAATATATTTACAGAAGCAATGAGTGTTTATTGCAGTAAAATATTGAAACGTTAGAAACTTGCCTTGCACTTTATCCATTCTAACGTCGTCAGAAGGTAGCGTGAAAATAAAACATCACGGCAAGGTTGTAAGAGTAAAAAATACTGTTAATTTTTTCCTCCAATAGGATAATCGAATTAAATTTATCAAGTTGATAGTCTCCGTGCCTGGCCAGTATGGTAGCCCCGTTTTGAAGTCTCTTGTCTCGGTACAGTCCGCAAGGAGTTCTTATTCGCGTTCAGGATTCCTGGTCAGCATCAGACCAAAACTCCGGGGTCCTCTCCGCTTCCTAAAACGACCAGCCCTCGTCTTTTTCGAGCTCTTTATTTTTCCTTGGTTATTTTTCTTTCATCTTCGTAGCCTTTTAAAACATCAGGGGTAATCGATTTCTCCCCTCACGCTTTCTCATTGGTCGGCCCAAATGAGTCGATCCTTGAACCTCAACTCGTTAGAGCCCATTGGCGCATAATCTGCCAATCGTCCACTCCCCTGATTTCTTCACAAACCAGCAGGTGTCCGACACATGCTCAGACGGTCGAACCCCTTCGGCCCACTGTCGTCGTTTTACCGCCTTTGAGGATAATTCGCCATTGTGTATGCAAGGCGACAGTTGGCTGCCTCGGAAGCGATCTCGTCCACAGTAGTACAGCCAGACTATTGTTTGACTAGTCTAACTGGCACCAAAGTCCAGACGCTAAATAAGAGATAATGAACCCCAGCTGCATGTGCACCAAAACTCAGTCTAGTATTGTCCTGAAAGAGTGAAACTAGTTTCGAAAGGAGGACGTCACACCATTAATGTTAAGTATAAAAAAGGCTTGGAGATATTCCATGCAGTTCAATATCTCGGTCACTATTATAGAAAGATTTAACCTATCCCCAAAGTAAAGGGGAACAACAAATTACCTTCTGTTTGAGCTTGTGATTATTTGTAGGATCAATGTGCTATACTGTGTATAGAATAGTAAAGTTTATAGACTTTACTAAATTGAATACTCAATGGAAGGATTTAATAAAATTAGTAGAGAGAGAGAGAGAGAGAGAGAGAACAAAAGTTTTAAGTGTTGATGCAATTTAGATCACAAGATTTCAGAATTGAGAGAAATTCATTTAGGTTCTACAGAATCGAATGGATGCATACGAGCCCTTTGAGGTTCTATAGATATGCACGTCCGTATTGGCATTTCCTCATTTAATTGCAGACTTGCACATTATGAGAATCTATTTCTGCCTAGATTTGTTTCACTAGACCTAACAAGCAAAGGACTTAAATTTAGAAGACTCGATTTTTCTGAATGCTTCTGTTAATAGACAAGAACTATTAGTTTCTTATGCAAGACTAACAGCTGAACTTCTAGCTCCAGGATCAAAGTCTAAATTGTCCATGCGTTTTGAATCTACGAATTGTGAAAACTCCTTTAATTCTCATTGATCCCATTGCTTTTAAACTGCCTACATCACTCCGTACTTAAATTATGAAAGGGTCAATTTTAATCTGTTTAGTGTTGTATCATGCCAATAACCAGTTAAATTGACATATTGTCAACACTACTTTGACTCGCGTCTTTTACATGAAAGACGTGAATGAATACTGACTTCGTATCGGTGGAATTCGATGGTAAGCTCTATTATTCCAACTCGGGGGCAGCTCTGATATCGTTCTCGTCCCTTGACCAGGGTTAAGTTAAAAGGTACGTCACCAAAAAAAGAGCACTCTAATCATTCCAAATTAATGTTAAATTAATCAATGGACCTCTTGACCCAAAATCATCAATTTACTATTAGACTTCATTATAATAAACCTGGAAAACTGTCATTTTTAAACACATTAAGAATTCTAAACTACTCGCCTATAAATGAGTCTTTTTAATGTTGGTGCGGAAAGGCAATAACGAGTACTTGTGTTTTAACCTAAAGAGATGCAGTATAATCAGAAATTTAATCTTTCAGAAAGTAGAATATAATATACGAAAGGACATCTCGTTTCTCAGTGAAGGTTTTGATTACCCAAATGTACCAATCAAGTGTCATTGTATGGAATTAACTAGAAGTTCTGCAACCTTTCTTCCACCGGACTTCTCTTACGGGTAACGAATAGGGGAACTTTCCAAGGTAGACAAATACACTACTGACTATTTCTAAACCTAATCTGTATTCGCCCCAGGCTTGAGATTAATCGATCGATTGCTTAAAGCCACTACAGATTTTAAGTTATCTATCGCAAAATTTCCACTTAAGTCTGTAGATGTACATTGTCGAGAACAGATTCTCAGGAGAAATATTGTACTTCACTCTCTTGGTCGCACTTCTTTTAGCAACTCATTCAGTGTCGATTTAAGGTCATTTCGAGCCTTGTGCGTACGAGATCTACTGGGCCCTTTGGCACTGGCGTATCTAAGTTTATTACCAGAACCTAGTTAAGCCAGCTTATCTGCCTCCCCGGGCTCCTGGGCGATAAGCAAAAATCTTGTATAATGCACTGTCACAACTTAACTAGTTTATGATTTCTTAATATATGCATCATGAGCTTAGGAATACTTATTTACATCCTAATAGTTTTTCAGTTGCGCAAGTTCCTTCTATACGCTGCATTATTCCCTTTCAAATTAATCATTAATCAAGTTTTCAAAAGCGTAAAGGTTTATTTTTCTTTTATAGTAAGATTCATTATTTTGAAGTAACTAACTTCTAGGATCTAAAAATGAGTGCATTATAAATAGGTAAATTGACATTGGTTATAAATTAGCAACAATCTTCCGTACCAAAATATATTAGTCTGAACAGTGGCGTAACTTACACCCCCGCCACCCCTGCACCGCGGGGGGCCAGGACTCTAGGGGCCCCAAAGCCTGACCGATGCCAATTGCGTAAGATCTGGCTACGGCTCAAAATCGGATTTTGCAGGGGAGCCGGAAATTACGCCACTGAGTCTGAAGATATCAGCGAATGTAATTAGGCTGAAATGTGTGGTGTAAACTTTTGCATTAGTTTCCTGCAGTTTCGTTACACACACAAATACTAATGTAACTTTTAATGTTATTTGCAAAATTACAACAATCTTTTCCAAATTTTCTAAGATTATTTCTGAATTTTGAGTTCTTTTTGAAGAAAGCTTAACATATTGTATTCGAGTAAATGTTTTCTGTTTTTATTTTTGCTGTGACACTAAATATTTTCTTTATTAAAGAGAATTTTCTTGAGTAATTAAAGTTTTTTAGCTAATAAATTAAATGTAATTTTTCCTTCTTAAAAATTTATTGCTTGTATGCGCTACAGAAGCTAATTTAAAAGTTTAAATTTCTAGTAATTTCAAGATATTGAATTAAAATTTTCGAATTTAACATTGTGATTCTCATTGATAAAAAAATCAGAAAATATGTTGCGAAAAATTTGGACCTTGTTCACTCTTTTTCTAATAAACTATTTTGGCTGGATAGATGGGTTCCATGTGTTAAGATAAAATGCTTTCTCAATACTTGGGTGTGAGAAATTATCATAGACTAGATTCTTCTAGGACATCTAATCATTTAACGAGAACTTTAAAAAATTGTTCCCATCCTATGTAAGTATAATACAGAGAAGAAACATTGGAGTTAAAAATTCGACAGCGACTGTGCGTTTCACTTGCCTCGTGTCACAATGATTTCGAATTGGAGTTCTATTTATGTGATTATGGATTTATGCTATTGAAAATTTATGAAAGTGTTTCCTGTTAGAAGAAAATCTACTGTAATAGAGTTCCGGAACAAAGTCTGATTTATACAGGAAAACCTATATTTGAAAGATGATTATTCAGTAACAATATACTTCATGTAAACAGATTCTAATCAGATGCCTTACAACCTACTTTACGCACATGATACTTTACAGCTACCGTTTATCGTAAAAAAACTATAGATTCAAGTCGACATGATGTGGAAGTTAGAGTGGGTTGATAGAGCTCAAATATCCTCGTTACTCAAACATGGTTATAAAGAGTATAGCCAAAAGCCCTCGTGATGTTTAAATACGTGTGGCACTAATAAACACTCAACCATATAGTGTTTTATTTCCAGGTATAGAAGTTTAAGTTGGCATTACTTTCCAAGATGGCGACCGATTTAACAGCTGTCAAGTGATTTATTCTCAGATTGGTTTGGCAATTCATCAAAACAATCATCAAGCAAGGCGTAGATTCGTCGAATGGGCCCAAAACGAGATTGCCGTTCCTGATTTCCATAAGCGAATTTTGTTTAGCGATAAAGCGCACTTCTGGTTGAATGGCTACGTCAACAAACAAAACTACCGCATTTGGAGTGAAGCTAATCCACAAGTGCATGTCGAAACACCGTTACATCCAGAAAAACTGACTGTTTGGTGCGCTTTATGGGCTGGTGGAATCCTTCTTCAAAAACGATGAAGGCCACAACGTTACAGTCAATGGTGATCGGTATAGAGCCATGATTACTAGCTTTTTCATTCCTGAATTGAACAGTCAGGATGTCCAGGAGCTGTGGTTCCAACAAGACGGCGCAACATGTCACACAGATCGTGCCACAATCGATTTATTGAAAGACACGTTTGGTGACCGCCTAATTTCACGTTTTGGACCTGTGAATTGGCCTCCAAGATCTTGTGATTTAACACCGCTAGACTATTTTCTGTGGGGCTATGTAAAGTCGTTGGTCTATGCGGATAAGCCACAAATGCTTGATCATTTGGAAGACAACATTCGCCGTGTTATTGCCGATATACGGCCACAAATGTTGGAAAAAGTCATCGAAAATTGGACGTCCAGATTGGACTACATCCGAGCCAGCCGTGGCAGTCATATGCCAGAAATCATATTTAAAATGTAATGCCACAAGATTATCTTTCGAATAAAAAAAATTCATGTCAATCGAATAATACATCGTTGTTTTATTGTAATTTAAAGTTTTATACCTCTAAAAAAACACCCTTTAGCTCCAATTTTGAAATACAAAAGGGAAAAAGACTGCTATCGCGCTTTACTAGAAGAGAGTGAAGAAATCTTAGTTATATATTTTGCTATAAAGCATTAAATTAGCAGCAAGAAAGCAGGTTTCCTGTATTCCATTCTTTCCAATAAAAAATGAACAAAACATTCTAATTAAATCTCTTAAGCTTTATGGATTAGGCAGTATAACTTATACAGTAATAAATGTTTAATTAAATTTCAGTTAACTACATAGTTTTTCTATAGGGATCAACGCAAAATGCATTCTACTTGTAAAGATTTTAAAAGATATAAAATTTGTTTTCCTTTTAGATTTTAATTAATATTAATACAATGACTAAAATTTCTCATTCATTTTCAAAATATATTTCATTTGCTTCTTTTGATACATTTTTTTTAAAGAACTTGTCAAATACAGATATAGGACACAAAATAGGAACATCTCTCGGTGGAAAAATTGGAAGTCTTTTATTAGTAAGACTCTGGGCCACCTTTGGTCTGAAAGACTGCTTGTATTCGACGTGGGCTTGACAAATAAAGATCTTGAACAAAGTTCATCGGAATTCAACCCCATTCCTCAAGTTCAGATAGCATGCGTGAAGGAGGAAATCGAACACAGATTTTGTTCTCTAAAAGCCCTCGCAAACACTCAATGAGGTTCAGATCAGGTGACTGGGGATACCTCGAGAGATGTTTCACTTCGTCAGGCTCATGTAACCATGTTTGAATACAGTGAGACGTATGAACAAGAGCGTTGTCTTGGAACACAGTTCGTTCTCCCGGAAAGAAATTCTGAAGCATAGAGTGAAAAGGATCTTCAAGAATACTTAGATAATGGTCATCTGTGATCCTCCCCTTCAAGACAACGAGAGGCTCCAATCGACGGTAAGATATTGCTCCCCTCCATAGTTCGCGGTTGGTACCAGGCAGTCAAGAAATGCTTCTGCTGTTATTCGCCAGGCGAACACGTTAAGGGGTCCGGAATGTAAATGAAGATTCATCAGACCAGATGACTTCTTCCCATTGCAGTTGTGTCCAGTTCAGGAGCTCTTGGCACTATAGTCTCTTCATAGCATTCCACGAAGAAACTATCCTTTTTGGAGTAGCTATGAATGTTAACAGTATGCACACACACAATTCCCGTTGAATAACTTTCATAAGTGAAAGGTGTGGGAATTCATCTTGGGCGTTATCTGCGGAAGTGTAGCCTTGCGTTTTCGGGTGACTATTCTTTTACACCTGTATGTCACGGTCCTTCAACCTGAACATTCGCCCGCTGTTGTGTTACCCAGGTTTGTGTAGGCTGTTATAACTCTTGACACAGTGATCCTTAAAACGACCACAAGGTTGGCTGTTCTGAACACGGATGCTCCAGCTAGGCGAGCTCCAATAATGCCTCTTTTCACGTTGGGAGACGTCGGACATAGTCCCACTTTGCTGCGAGCAGAATTTTGTCATGCACCCTCATATAGTCAAATGCTTCACTGATATCTTCCCATTTTTCACCGCCACTAGGTGGCACACTGTTGCAACGCGTTGCGGCCATTTATTGTACGACCGAAAAGCGACGCATTTTTAAATGGGTGTTCCTTTTGTTTTGTCCTATGTCTGTACCTTACGATAGAATATACTAATAATTATAACTTTTATCATCCAATGACTGATTAACTGGAGCTTTACAGTATTGTTACGAAGCATCTGTATGGTGCACAAAACAAAACACATTACAATGTTAAAGTATAAAATCCATGTGTGTGAATGTGGTTCTGTCAAATGATCCTCGAAAACATATTTACTATCAGTATCGGCAGATGCCACCATTTGCGCAATTTGAGTAAAGGAAACCGGGAGGTTACAAATCGCAGGATCACTCGACATTTGCGTCGGAGTGATGCTACCATTCAACGATGTTCACAATATTGGATTAATCATGGATTTAGCGATAGTTAAGGTATTGGTCCGACAGTGACAGCAGAACGCGAGAATAGAATGATCATTCCATTACCACTCGCAGCCTGTGATGCGTCCTTACCAACACTCCAACGTGTAAACGACCAGTGACTGCAATAACCAAATGATAGGGGGCTGAAGTCTCAGAGATCGTTATTCCAACTGCCTCTCATCCTTGCACATTGTCAGGCACGTTTGTAGAGGTGTTGCAAGCATTCACCCTGAAATTTCCCGGAGTGAAGTATTCTTTCAACAATGAATCTTTCATCAAATTGAGCCCCGATGGTCAGCGAAGACACGTATAGAGAAGTTCAGGATAGTGTAGGGATATTCACCTGATCATCACCCACCACCACAGCCCGACAAACAGGAACTATAAAAACATGGCATTTCATTTGGTAGATGAAACCCTTTGGTTGTCATCTGTGGCATCCTAACAGCACGGTGGTACTTCTTTTCACGAACTTCTAGGCTTTATTTCAATAGGATAATGCCCGAATGTACACAGTATGCCTTTATACTACTTGTTTCATGCTTCACCAACACTTTCCTGGCTAGTTCGATCTCCAGATTCCTTCCTAAAAAAGCATGAAGTGGCGCTTATCTGGAGGGCAGAACACTCGATGTTCTGTTCCGTAAGAACCTAACATACCACTATTCAAAAAGGATCCCCTCTGTCCGGAGGTTGTTACTGGCTTATGTGGATGATACCGCTACAGTACTCCTCCACTAGTGAGTCGGTAGATAGGCGAACGAATGATATATTTGTTATGGCGAGTTGTTGATGTTGCGTCAAGTGAGTGACTGCTTTGGTTTCTACGTCAAGTGAATCTGATGACTTTGGTCTCTGCGTCAAGTGGATCTGATGATTTTAGCTGCTGCTTTTTGGTCTGACTACTTTTGATAGCTCTTTTTCGGGTGGTTGGTGCCACGACAGATCAGAAGGTTGCGTGTTCAGATCACGTCCGAGTCACCAATGAAGTGGCACTTATCCGAAGGACAAAACCCATGACATTTGGTTCCGTAAGCTCTTAAAGTACCACTAGACAAAAGTGATCACCTCTGTCTAGAGGCTGTTACTAGCTTATGTAGATTATACTGCAAGCACATTTGGGCACTGACCAGCAATCATCTCCATCTAACCTAACTCACTGTTTAGAACGTCTATGGTAAACTATTCCACAGAAAGTCATATGCCAACAGTAAACGGCCAGCTCCTAATAACAGCTTACATGAAGGTCAGATGTGAACTAACACATTCATGATATTTTGTTTTCTCTTGTTGCTGTATTTCCAAAATAAAGTATTCAATCCCTACGAGTATGATACTTGTGTATTGTAGTGTTTAGTTTTCAATACATGTACATCGCATCTAGCGACCCATTCGAATAATTTAAGATTTTATAACACTAAGCTATCAATATAATGCACATAATCATTTATTACTACTTTTAAATCATGTTTGGCCTGTAAGTCGGTCTCTGAGAACAATCTATGACAATAACAAAGTTAAATTTTGCTTCAAAACTTGGGGTTGTCTTAAGAATATTTCTTACCAAGCCAATAACTGTAGTAAATGCCTAAAAGAGTTTTTCTAAGTTAAACTTAGTAAAAAACTTTTTATGTTCGACAGCTACAGAAAATCGTCTTAATAATTTGGCCATTTTGGGAAATGAGTTCGAAATTATTGATTAAATAAATTTAAAAGATGTGATAAAAATGTTTTCAGATTTAAAAGGAACAAAAAAAAGTTTCTTTTAATTTTAGAGTAGTTGATGCTAGTTTTATGTAATTGTTCGATAATACATTTATTTTTATTAGTTTTAAAAATAGAAAAAGTGAATGTGGTCAAACAATTTGTGGCTAGGTATAGGTATTTCTTGATTAATTTTTAGTGTTTTGTACTATGCTTACCAATTTTACGTTATGTTGCATGTTTCTTTCTAAGTATATGTGCTTATTATAATTTAAAATGACTTGGCGTATTTAAACAATACCTATGTTTAAGCGCCGGCACTTTTTTTCTTTTTTGCCCGGGATGAAGTAACCTCTATATAGGGCTCTGGTTTGAGATGTTGTCACAAAAGAATCACCATGTAAAGGAGCTGATGCCGTGTTAGAACTGTCGAGACTCGAGACTTCGTGATGTTCCTCGTCACATGACCGTGCTTCAAAATTACGAGCAGAGGAAACCAAAAACCCTTATGTTGCTTCAAAATGCAACGCTAATAATCAAATAAATAAATCTCCTAAAATTATTTTTATTCCACACTGGCGTAGCTAGTTCTGAGTGGGGCCCCGTATCAAAATTCCTTAGGGACCCTTTTTTAGAAATGAAAGCCCTGTTATTGGTACTGTAGTTACACATGTTGGGGTCCCTTCAGCTTGGGGTCCCGTATTATTGATTCGGCGGTAGCTACACCCCTGATTCCACATCCAAGTACTTCATTGTCCTAACTTCGTGAGAATTTTGAGTTCCAACAGATTTGATGAAGATCAGTTTCTTTATACATTAGATCTTTATAGAATTGAGACTCGATTACGTGGTTCAACTGAAACATCGTCAGGGATGAGGTCGCGAACAAGACTTTTTGGCTATTTTGGACATTATTACAATGTTAGAAGATTATGTATTTCTGTAAAATGTATTATTCGTGTAAAAAATTATTGTATAATCACATCAAGTTTGTCTTCCAAATTTTAAATAGAATTTTGAAACACCCGTTATATTTTACTTTGTTTCCAGTAAAAGCTTTACTTTTATATAGTTTTTAGAATTTAAATTTCTCCTTTAAAATAAACTTTGTACTTTTTAGATTTGCTAAGATATCAAGGAAAATCAGTCATAAAATGCATAACTCTTAAGAACACTTAAAATCATTTCTGGTTGGTTTTAAGAATATTCATATTTTATAAGCTTTTAGTTCACTAAATAATATGCATTAAAACGTATAGGAAATTCTAACAATTTAAATTCCAAAAAAAATTAAATTTGGAAGCATTTATAAAAAGTAACAATGCTGATGTAGAATTTACAAAACATTTATTTTATTACTGACCATTAAATTACAAGACCAAGATAGTAATATGCTACACACTATGGGAAGAAGATACTGGGATATGCTGAGATGATTAGATTTTCTTCACATTAATGCAAAGCAGGCGCCGGTAGCAGCACTTTCGGTGTATTTAAATGAAGAAATTGTACAATAGGTTTCTCGGACACAAATTGCATTTGAATGTTGCTTCCCAGTAAAATATTGCTGTGGTGCCTTATGTAAGGTTGAGAAATGCTTACCAGCATGTTTCAGTCTTTGATAGAGGTCGAATTGTAGCCTACCGGTATTGCGGTTTATCGTATCACAGTATTGCTGCTCGCGTCAGTAGGGATCCCATGACTGTCTGCAGAATACGGAATCGATAGGTTCATGTGGTCTTACAGAACGCCGTGCTGTGTCTTAACAGATCATTATCTCTAACACTCGAAAAGACAGTAATGTTACCCGCATGTCTCATGTTCTTAATGAATCGTATAGCCATGTCCTGAGTCTATAAAAGCTTACGCGAACTGTTCAACAATGTTTAAAGCACTGTGGACAATTAGCTTGGTGGCCATTGAAGCTACATCACAAACAGGAACGCCTTCAATGCCATGATCAACAATGAACCTGGGCGTGGCAATGACGTGTGGTCGTCTTTTCCGATAAATCCATGCTCTGTTTACATCATGATGATGATCGCATCCGCGTTTGGCGGCATAGAGGAAAAATCACATTGTTAACGTGCATTCGTCATCATCCTACTGGTCCATCATCTGGAGTGACGGGCCAGTATGGTTAAGGGGTGCCATTGACTACACGTTTCTGTCACCTCTTGCTCGCAATGACTTCACTTTGAACAGTGTCCATTACATTTCTGGAGCATTAAGGTCTGTGGCTCTGCCTTTCTTCTAGCCCTTCAAAACGCTGCGTTTCAGCATAATGTATCACTGTATGTTTCCAGTGTTGCACAGACCTTCCTTGATACAGAAAATGTTCCACTGCTGCCCCGGCCAGTACGTTCCTTAGATCTCTTTCTAATAGAAAACGTCTGGTAAATGGTTGCCAAGCGACTGACTCGTTACCATATGCAAATAACTACAGTCAATGAATTGTGGTATTAAGGTGAACCTGCATGGGCTGATGTATCTGTACATGCCATCCAATCTCTATTTGACTCAATGCCCACTCGTATAAGAGATGTTATTGCTACCAGAAGGGATTATTCTACGTATTGACTCATGATCCATGTTTCCAAATTGCTTGAAATTTAATCACTTGTTATTTCCAGTATATACATAAATGCAATAAATATTTTCATTTCTTCCTGGCGTAGCAATTTTAATCGCCTGTAGAGTAAATATCATGTTTTACAGCTAATACCAAAAAAGTTACGAGAAACTGAACCATGAAATGTTATATATGTTAAGTAGTTTGTGTGTGTAAAAATAACATTCTTTGGATAATTATATACAGTAAATAGTTGTAAAAAAGCATCTGATGACGCAATAAACGAATTTAAACTTTTCTATTAAAGAAATCTACTCTAATTTCAGTAGCAAGCCTATTTGCGAAATGTAACAAATTAGGAACAAACTTTAATATAAAAAAGTTGACACACACATATTTAAACAGATGAATATTAAGAAAAATACATTTAATGTTCGTAAATGTCATTTTAATAAATATTTTAAAAACTAATACTTTACAATTTTTTTAGTCGACCATTATCTAGGAAAGATTATTCATCCCTTCAGAAATTATTCATACATTTTATGCATTGTATATAAAGGAATTTATTTTATCAAAATGTTAACAATTTTTCCACAGTTATGTTACTCTCAAAAATGAACTCTTAAGTTAGATATCATGATGATCTGAATAAGAAGTTTTTTTTGCAATAGAAAAAATAATGCAAACATAACGTTATATATATATATAATTTATCTACACAAACAAATTCAGAATATCAAAATTTATCAAATGATCATATCATATCAAAGTTTTATCTTTAACCAAGTATGACTAAGAAATAACACCTAAAACAAATAAAAAATTATAACAAGATGAAAGAAACTAATAAAACTCTTAATGTTTAATTTTTTAATTTCATTTTTCACAACGCTTTACATTGGATAATATTTATATGCATATTAATTGAAGCGAAAAAAAAAAAAGGCTAATAACGTCAGTTTTTTATAAAGTCAAGTAAATAGCGACTTTGCTCATTGGTATCTCCCCTCTTGTAACAGGACTCATGGGCATCGATTTGAGCTTTGTGGATATCTACAAGTTCTGGTAATCGTAATAAAATTCCAATTCTTTGACATATTATCCTCAAAATCGTTGTTTTTGAGCACACACCTCATATTTGGTCACATTAAAAAAGTGATTTCTTTTCTGCTATTCGTATTTTGACCTTGTAATTTAATTATATATATACAATCACAAATTATAAATATTACAAACTAATTGACTATAACCCCCTCTAATATATTCACGCGACGTATTTAAAAAAATTCTCATTTCTGTAATTAATAAAACTTAATTTGTGTGTCTGGAGTATTTTATAAATATTTTTAGTAAAAGTGATACACAAAAATCTAAGAATAGTCCCCCCTTCCTCCTGAAATCGTGTATGCAGTACTTTTTAAGCATTGTCCACTGTTCAACACACAAATAATCAAAACTTCTTAGAGAATGACGTATATTCTCTTATAAGCACCACTATAAATTCTAAGAAAACTACATTTCTTTTACATAACTCACCAAATGAGTCATAAACAGGGACGTCTTACGGCATGGGCAAACTGAGCCCGGGCCCATGGTCTCGCCCTTGGTGGAGTATAGCCAAATTTGGCTCTTGCGCCATAAAACCCAATACTCACTCACTCGCCCTTGGTGGAGACCTCGTTCTGTTCTCTACTCTGTTTTAATAAGATCATGATCTGGATACTTTTAATAGTCAAATTTTATTCCAGCACATATTTTCCGAAAAACGGAGAATTTCAAACTATATCTGCTGGCAAAATTAGTAAAACTACTATTATGTGATGACCGTTGTCTATGTCTAGTCCTAGGCCTAATATCATAAACAATCATTCAACTCATTCAAGGTATCCGACTACGTTCGGAACCGAGATTTTAAAAAAGCGCATAAATGGATAATTTTCATGATATTTAGTGTCACTTAGATTAGAATACATACATAAAATTATTTTAAGGACATTTTGACAAAATATTTAAATACAATATTTCGGCAAAAAATTAACTTAGAATAACCTTTTTTCAAAATGTTCTCCTTTTGTGAAAAAATGCTTCTATTATGATAATATGTATATTGCCTGTATATAGCTCAGACCTCTGTACAGAGGCTCAACTATGATCTTTGAAAAATTTACATTATTTTTGGAGTTACAACCATATGAAATAATTTTAGGCGTTTTTTTCTTAAAATTTCTCCCCTCTGTTGTCGTAAAACATGGATAAACCCACTTCTAAGTTATATATTTCAAAAATTCTAGTTGAGCCTCTGTACAGAGGTCTGTGAGCTACATACAGGCAAAATATTATTATAATAGAAGCATTTTTCACTAAAGGAGAATATTTTGAAAATCGGTCATTCTATGTTCATTTTTTGTCAAAATATTGTACTTAAATAAATTTTTATTGTAATACTATTCTTAAAATAATTTTATATACATTTTCTAATCTAAGTGACACTAAATATAAATATTATCCATTTATACGCCTTTGCAAAATCACGGTTCCGAACGTAGTCGGATACCTTAATCGAAATGTGACCATCAGGGAAGCAGGTTTTTGCTTAGATTTTTGAGTGTGTGGGTCGTGCGCATTTATTTGTTTCAAATTAACGTTTGAACGAGAATTTGATAATGCATGCTATAGTATAAGTCTACTGTTAAAGATCTCAGATAGGGTTAGAGGCGGATTAAGATGGTTGGGGACCCCTGGCGGTAAAACGTTTGAGGCCCATGGGCTCAAGAGTCGAAAAACTAAAATAGTGAAAAGATTTGCTGACTATTAAATTATCAAAATAAAATATGTTATTAATATAAAACTCTACGGCTAACGGAAACTGTATTTAAAAAAAAAAATTTAAAAAATCTTACTAAAAAGAGCTTACAATTTTGCTATACAACTTTTTTCTTGATTTTTCTTTGGCAAATTCATCAATAATTTTCTGTTTCTATTTTGTCCAAAACATCTTGTTCTATATATAACATGGCCTTGTCGTTTGTGTTCTCTCCCGTAGTGCTTCTTCAATAATTTTTAGCACGCTTTAAAATTGAAAAAGATCTCCTATCTGATGCATTTGATATCGATAAATGTCGATCTACCTCTTGCAACTCGATAAATTTCTAGTAGGGTCTTCATTTTATCTCTGTTTTCTTTTTAAAATAATAAAAACTGAGCCAAATCATATCGTCAAAATTAAAAGATTCAATATTGTCTTTGGAACTTTCCTTTAGTTTTTGTAAGCAGTTTTCATCTTAATTTCTCGTAATAATATCTCATCAAAAAGTACAGTGAAGATTCTACAACAGTTTCATATATCTCAGGTCTTTAGAATAGATCTGCTCTTGCTCTTATATCGCATACGACATAAAATGAATTCCCTTTGAAATTTTTCCTTTTTTCAAAATTTCATAACCCACTTTTTTTTTTACTTTCACTGAAAATAATTTCTCTTTTGCTGCCTGCAAGCTTGTCCAGCCTCCTCTTAAAGCTAGAGCCCTGATAAATCAATTGCTCCTAGTTCCATTTTTCCAAACTCATTTCTGAAATTTTGGATATACAGTCAGACATCTAAATAACGAAGTAGCTAAATCTCGAAAAAAAGTTCGTTACATGGAAATTCATTATATAGAGCAGTACTTCTCAAAGTTGCAATACTCGCGACCCAATATTCAATCATTATTTTCATCGCGCCCCCATACAATAACAATGTACTGAATTCAATAATACTATACTTTGACGCTAAAACTACGATAAGACTTTTTCCTCTTAAGACCCCCCACCCGTGTATATAAACGTCTCCCTAAGCCAAAGTCTTTATTTCTACAAACGTATATATACGTCTTTCCGAAGTACGATTTTTTCAGTGCACAGCTATCCGTAAAATTATTCCAAGACTTTGGAATGCAATAAAAGGACCTTGACAATGTTTGTGAAGGATTTCCTTGTTCCAGATTATTTTTGCTCCTTTATTCCTCCCCCTCCCCCAATACATCACATACGCGTGTCTACGTGGAAAACGGTTGGCATATACGGAAGCGAATCGCGAAACTTATGATCGTCAGTCAAGGTTTAATTATAAACCGTACAAAAATTATCAAGATAAGTATTAACTTTTGTTATAAATTATATATATAACAAACCCATGGGGTCACTGGTAATAAATAAACTTATTTTTAACTTAGAATTGTTAAATTAATTATAAAATGCATTGTGTAGCACTGACATATTTATAAGTGTAAATGTGTATTTTATTTTTTATTATGTCAGAATGTATTTTGTTTGTTTACTTTCAGTAAATTAATAATTTTTTTAAATAATCTTTTGTTCTCTCTCTCGACTTTTCAATAGGCTCGCGCCCCCCTTGTAGAGTTGTCATGCCCCCCCAAGGGGGGAGCGCCCCACAGTTTGAGAAACACTGATATAGAGGTTAATTTTTCAATTTTTATAAACCACAAAAACAAATATTTTAAATTCATAAACACTAAATATTAAAAAAAGTAATTATTAACAGCCTTTTGTAAATTAATATATATTTATTTTGGGTATCTTACCTATCAAAAGAAAGAAAGAAAGAAAAACTACAAGGAAAGTTTTTTGATGCCTTTATCCACTTCCTGAAGAAATAAATGTTTTTCTTTGATGCACAAGCACTTACGTTTTAACATTTTCGAGCTACAAGAAACGAAGCTACCAGTGCGATTGATCAACACCCACAAATGAACAGAGACAAGTTCAAGGACACGGATGCACGAGACAACTTCACTGAAGGTGAAAGGGGATATCGAAGATGTTTCCAGTGAACTGGACAATGGAGCTTTAAAATTGCACTTCTTGGATGAAACGCCCTGAATTCTATCGCTCTCGGTGAGTTAAGCATCTAATAAAACCAGTTCAAGATTTATGACCACCATAAAGTGTGTTAAAAGAGAAAATAACTTGAAATGTCCAGAAATACTTTAAAAATAGGGAGCAAAAAATTGAATCACAACAGAAAAAGTTCGTTTTATAGAAAATTTACTTCGCTATTGGGAGGTTATTTTACGAAGAAAATCTTGAAATGTTCTTGGTTCAAGGAAAAAGTTTGCTGTATAGAAAAATTCGCAATATAGAGGCTCGTTATATGGAGGTTCGACTGCAATTTACTAGAGATTTTAGCAGATTAAATTTTTTTGATAATTCACATTAAACTTATTACAATGATTTGCTTGTAGCATTTATTTTTGGGGGTTATACCCAATCATGTTCATTAGGGAAGTTTCATGTTTGTCCATCCGTTTCAAAAGGAAAGTTGCCTCCAGTATTGTGGTCTTTTTTTCCCCTCATTCATATCACGGAGGATTTCTGCCAGGGCTGCTTTTATTAATCTTCACCTTGCCATTAAAGCCTAAATTCAACTAGCTTGAAATAGTTTGCTTTGAACTATACATGCCTTTTTTCACATAACTTCATTTTGTTTCATTTATCTTCATTAGTAAAATACACTGATGGAAATAAAGATCTCATCACCAAGAAAAAGTTGTGCAACATCAAAGAAATTTGGTAGGCGTATTTACACATCCGAAAGATGACTTTGATTCAAATTTCGCGTAGGTGCACAAGTGTGGCGCTAGTTACGCCACTTTGAGGATGCGAATCAATTGTACTTTAAATACGCGCTATAAAGTTCGTGAGTGTTATTTATCGCGGAGATTTGACGTAATGAATTGATGTTAGTCCAGTATGACTTTAAGAAGACGAAGAAGCTATTGTCAATAGCTCGCTGAGTTTGAACGAGGTAGTATAATAGAGCTTAAAAAATGTGGATTTTCTTTTCGACGATATTGCAAGAAGACTTGGTAGGAATGTATCCATTGTGCATAATTTTTGCCAGCAGTGGTCTCGAAAAGGCACTATCTCAGGAAAACCTTCTCGTTCCTACCTCATCCAACCATGCACAGGTCACCACTGACAGAGAAGACGCTATATTCGCCACAAGGTTAGGAAACATCGTAATTTATCTACAGCAGAAATTACAGTTTCTTTAGGCACCAGACTGACAGAGTGAAAAGTAACAAATCAATCAGAAGTAGCTCTCAGCCAAACGCCCTATAGCGTTCATACAATTAGCTCCAAATCACGATATCTGAGTCTTCAGTGATGTTATGCCAGAGAGCATTGGAGAGCGTAGTGGCAATGTTTTGTGTTCCCCGATAAAAGCTGTTCCTGTCTTGGTGCCAGTAATGCAGTGGAATAACGAAGCATATTAAGGCCCCCACCTCCTGCAAAGTCAGGCTTTGATACTCAAACCGTACTTGACGTCAGTCAGACTATGGGGCCCCCGATGTGGATGTTGCAGGGGTATACGTTACACCACTCCAGTGATGACTGTATATTAATTAGAAAAAGGCCAGGTTAGCGCTGCTAAACAATCTTTCTGCAGCCTAAACACACTGGAACGGCACCTAGTATTATGGTCTAGAGCGAACAATTTTCTTTGAATGCAGGAGCTTTCTCGAGTTTAATTCAGACACCCTGACTTCAAATTTGGGCGTCAGTCTGATGAATCAAACTGTTATATTGCCATTTATAAACATCATTCGAGAGGTGTTTTCCAATAGGATATCGTGCACCCTCATACCTGTGGTAACCCAACATGCTCTATGGAGTGTCAACGTGTTAGCCTGCTAGATCACCAGATCTTTCTCTAATCAAATGCGAATGGAACATCATTAGACGGCAACGACAGCGTCATTCACGAACGGAATCAAGTAACCTTATGTGGACCAACCAAGAGCGACAGGAATGCAATTCCCTCCCACAAACGAATATCCGATATTTGTATGACTCATTGTTCGTATGCTTTCATTTAAAATTCTGGTGGTTACACCAGTTTTTAATGTGTCATTTCACATTTGAAGCACTCTTTTCATGCTTATATTAACCTGTGATCTTAAAAATTTAATCAATTAAATATTTTATCTCGACAAATGCATTGCCGAAGTTTCATTAGTCTACAATAACTTTTTCTTGGTGATGGGATTTTTTTCCCTATCAGTAAAAGATGTATCCGAAAATATCTAAGGACAGCTGTAAACTAAAAATGAACTTGTTTTACTTGAATAGTTTTCCTTTGTACGAAATAAAATTTGTGCAAAAGAGCGCGTACGAAAATTTTATAGAGATTGTAACAGTATAGATATACGGAAGAAAAATGGTTAGTGCTGCACGACTCAAATACGTAGAAATAATTGGGCTTACCATATCGGTTCAATATCCTTCGTTGCACGTTGAATTTATAACTAAAATCCATCAAGCTTGGGGGCCCCCACTGTCGCTGGGGCCCTTGGCGACCGCCAGCTGCTTAATTCACCTCTGGATAGGGCCTATTTTGCATAGGGGCCCAGGGCTTCAAAGAATCGTAAAACTTCTGTAGGCTCGTGGTCACAAAGAGTCTTAAGACGTCCCTAGTCATAAATCACCATTCATCAATGGAACACAGAGGAAACGGCATGTACACTGTGGCAAAATAAGGAGGAGTTTCTGGTTCTCTTTCTCCTTCTTCCAAATTTTCATTTCTGACTTTTCTAATTATTTGCAAGAAAATTAATTAAAGTTTTTAAAGTATGTGCATTGGAAAGAGCATAGGAGTATACAAAAGGAAGATTCCTTGGTTTTACTTTTTATCTATATGTTGAAAGTATTTTAATGATAGTTTTAGTGCGTAGGATGCGAATTTTAGATCTTTAATACATGCTTAAAAATACCTGAAAAAATTGGGGAAATAATCTAAATCCAGAGAAACTTTCATTTTTTCACTCTTTCGAATGATTTTTATTCCATGCAATTAAAAAAAACACCTGTCGTTTAAATAAATAATTAAAAAAAACTCAATTGGATTTTCATTATATAATTTTAAGAATTCATGGTAATGTGTCGACGGAAACCATAAGAAAGATTTCCCTGTTTTTGAACTGTATGGTCAATAATATTCTTTCAAGTTACCACATATCTGGTCAATTACATACTTTAATATTAAATCTGTGCTCAATCGATATTTCTCCGTGCTGTGTTGTACAATCATTGCACTGAACTTCATATTTGATGTGATAAAAAGTGTTTTGAAGAGAATATAGTTTACTTTTAATTTATTTATTAATTAAGATTGTTTCACAGCCTTTTCTTTTGATTCTTCGTGGCTATTTGGAATTTAACCTGAAAACAAAGGATATAGGAGGAAAAAAAATTCTTCCCTGGAGAGCATTTCAAGGGTACATGATCCTCATTCATAAAATTCGAAAAGAAGCATTTGAGAATCCTGACACAATGAATGAAAATATTAGAAAAGTAAATTGAATCTCATGTCTATCTAGTTTAAAAACTGTTGCAAAAAATGCTAAAGGTCGATGTTTTCCACCTATTTACTGCTTTAAGTTTATCGTAGGAGGAGAAAATAAGACTTAAATTGGTTATTATTTTTTTTAACTTTGCAATACACATACAGGAATTCAAGGATTTGACTGATCAAGCTTTAATAATTGTAAATATTTTTCTGGAGTGATGTACATTAACTTTTTTTAATTCTTTCCTTTTGGAAGGGGGGGACTATTTTTAGTTTAATTATACCATTGGATGGGTAGGTGACGCTAAGAGCGTACCAAATGACGTCACCGTACTGAAAATTTCCATTTTTTTTTAAACAAATGAGTGATATTATTGTCACTCTTCAAAACAATTTGTTTAGAGTAATTACGCGTTTACATGTCTCACTTAGCAAGTAGTTTTATAGCTTTATGTTGATACTCACGTCTGAGAATGCTACTAGCAGTTAATACTAAGAGTTCCTACTGACATTTCAAAACACAATATGCATTGATTAAGTGCCAAAGATATGTTTGCTATATGTGGTTTTAAGAATGAAAGTGAAAGGTTGGTCATTGAGCAAATTTTTTTTTCCTATTATTTTAATAACTGACTCTTTATCTGCTCATTGTATGTGTTAAGAAAAGCTTACAAATACTGTAGGCCTCAATTGCTTATCGATAATATACTTGTAAATTTATCTACTCTGGTGCAGTTTTTAAATCATAACCATTTAATAGTAATCACCATGTGGTGTTCTGCTAGTGATATGGCCGTTTCATTTCCCGAAACTCGAAAAAATAATCAGATTTGTCCTCGATGTAGTGAACATGCTGTGGACTCGAGCTTGTTGCCTTGCCTTCATGCTTTCTGCAAATTTTGTATTGGTCAACTTTCCAACAGTCGTTTGTGGAATTTCGCCGAGTATATTGTTTGTCCCAGTTGCCATAAAAATGCATCATTACCAAAAGATTCAGGACTTGAAGCAGTGACACAAGGTGTTCTTCTCAATACAATATTAAATCTAGTTGATGATTTTAGTGCCTATTCACCTCCTATTGATGATTCTAATGCTTTATGTACATCTTGTGATGAAGGTAACAAAACGGTTGCTAGATGCAAAGATTGTAATGAAGTATTATGTGAAAATTGTGTGAGAGCACACCAACGTGTGCGTTTAACTAAAGATCATGTTATTGATACATTTCCTGAAGAAAATGCAGAATATCAAAAGCCTGTTGCTTCCCTGCAATCCTCTAATAAGTCATCTAGTTTTTGTGACCTTCACCCTGCAAAAGTTCTTAGATTATATTGCGATATGTGTAGAGAACCTTTGTGTAATGATTGCATAATGGATGTTACTCATTCTGGTCATTCTATGAGTTATTTACAGGATGCTGTTGGTGATAGTAGGCAATTTACCATAACTCTTTTAGAAGAAGCAAAAAATAATAAGCGTAATATTGAAGAAAGCATTCAAGTGAGTCAAGGAATGTCTGATGATGTTGAGCTTAAACTACAAAATGTTGCTGCAGAAATAAGAACTACCATTAGAAGACATATGTCTGTTTTAGAAGAAAGGGAACGGGAACTCCTGCGTCAATTGGAAAAAATTCGTCAAGTCAAAGGACGAGCTCTTTTGTTGCAAATTAAAGATCTGAAGGCACTCTTGAAAGATGTATCCCAGATAATTGAATTCATACAACGCATCTTGGATACTGGGAGTGATATCGATATCTTAAAAGCCAAAGAAAAATGTCAACTTGAAATGAATGAACTGAGACAACGCCGTAGTAACATGCAGCCTCATGAAGATGACAACATAATATTTACTCAACCTGACAATGCTCTTTTAAGTGCAATTAGCACTCTTGGATTTCTTAGTACATCTGGTTTTGGTCCAAATTCAGTTGCTGCAGGTGAGGGTCTTCAACAAGCTCTTTGTGGACACCAATCTACCTTTCTTGTTCAAGTAAAAGATTATTTAGGAGAACTTCAGGTTGTTGGAGGAGATGCTTTGTATGCAGGTGTTCAGTCTCCAGATGGTAGTAATTGTAAAGCACATGTTATTGATCGACAAAATGGTACATATGCTGTTTGTTACATACCTGAAGTTGTAGGGCAACACACTATCTCTGTCCTTTTACGGGGAATGCATATTCAACAAAGCCCATTTCATGTTAATGTGAGAATGGGACGAAATTATAGTCAAGTTGGTAAAATGTTCTTAACATTTGGTGGGGAAGGAGATGGAGATGGGCAGTTGTGCAGACCATGGGGAGTTTGTACTGACAAAAGTGGCAATATAATTGTAGCTGATCGAAGTAACAATAGAGTTCAAATCTTTAATCCAGATGGCACATTCAAGCTGAAGTTCGGAACTCCTGGTACAAGACCTGGACAGTTTGATAGACCAGCAGGTGTTACTACGGATCATTTATGTCGAATAATTGTGGCAGACAAAGATAATCATCGTATCCAAATATTTGATTCTGAAGGAAATTTTATTTTAAAATTTGGAGAGAGGGGTAGTAAAAATGGGCAATTTAATTATCCATGGGATGTTGCTGTAAATGCCGAAGGGCATATTTTGGTATCTGATACAAGAAATCATAGATTACAGTTATTTTCATCTGATGGGACATTTATCAATAAATATGGATTTGATGGAGGCCTTTGGAAACAGTTTGATTCACCACGTGGAGTGGCTTTCACAGCTGATGGCCACATGGTGGTTACCGATTTTAATAATCACCGTATTCTAGTTGTACATCCAAATTTTCAATCTGCAAGATTCTTGGGTCAGGAAGGTTCAAATAATGGACACTTCTTAAGACCACAAGGTGTTGCTGTTGATCCTGAAGGGCATATTATTGTTGCTGATTCAAGAAATCACCGTATTCAGATTTTCCATCCTAATGGTCACTTTCTGTGTAAATTTGGAACTCCAGGAACTGGTCCTGGACAGATGGATCGACCCTCTGGTGTCTGCATCTCACCTGAAGGCTATATCATTATTGTGGACTTTGGTAACAATAGGGTTCAAGTATTTTAAATTTACTTTGTATTAACTTGCCTTAATTGTTTTGGCACTCATGACCTCTGTAGCAGTAATTAAGCTCAGGGAAATATCTCAAGTTTTCAAGGCATGAAAAGTTTAGAGGTGCTTAATTTGCATCTGTTCCTTTATAATTTCTTTTTGATGTCTTGTGATAAAAGTTTTATACCTCGCTGTCATTTTATGGCAATTTTCTTCTACCTCAGAATATAGAATCATGATTTATTTGTTTTAATTATCCCATACAATGCTGCATAGCAGTTGCAATTTGTTGATTTGTTTTAATATATATTTATTCATTAGCTCTCATTTCCTGAAAACTTTGGCATTTAATATTAAATCATGCATTTATGTCGACGTATTTTCATTAAAATGAATTTCTGAAGTTGAAGACCTGTCATAATTTTTGTGACAAAAAAAAATTATTTGCAAATGGTACATGTTCCTAAACTATAACACTTAAAAGTGTGAAGAGCAAAATGTTTTAAACTGTCTTGTGATGAGATGTAGGATACATATTTTTATTTATACAAATAGCACTGTAGTTTGTATCCACTCATTATTATTAAAGTGGATGGAAAGTTAGTTTCTGATTCAATATTACTGTCCAGCTTTATATAATTGAATTATGGATTTCATATATAGAATATATGCCATTTGTAAGTGTTATCTTGAATGTCATTGATATTAAGACTTTGGTGGTGTAATGTGATGTGTTGTGTTGTATTGTATTGTGTATTTAAATGTTTATAATATTTTTAGTTTTAATTTAAGTAGAAGAAACATACAGAGTTTATTTTTGTTTTTGCTGTGAGAAATTGAATTTACATGAATAATGCTTATAGCAGTTAAGTGATTTGTAAATTATTCTAGTAGATATATTTATTTTTTAAATTATATAAGTTTTATTGTATAGAGCTCATAAATCAAAACTTAATAATTATGTGTATGAGTATTGAAGAAAGCTTTATTTTGTTGTGTGTTTAGTAGGGACTCTTAATGCCTTCATCTATTTCTATTGTTCCTTATACCCCGGTGGGACACTTTTTTTTTGTTCTTTATATATTATATACGGTTATTTTACTTGATTAAAAAAAATGGGAACTATATTGCAATGTCAATGAGATTTCTTCTCCAGATATTTGTTGGATGTTGATTTTAGTAAGTTTTTCAGATTTAAATATTTTAGAAGTATTCAAAATATGTTATAAGTTTTTTATTTATAGGAGTTTCTTATATACTCTAAAATTGTCTTGAATGATAAAAATGAGTCAATGTACCAACTAGTCAGTTTTATATTTTAAAGAATGGTTTTTCTTTTAGTTGGAGGTACATTAAAGATCTTTCATTAACTTCTGTTGTGTACAATATTCATAATTATTTAAAAACTGAACTATACATTGTAAAATTAATTTTTTAACGTTTTTGATATGACAATTATAAATACTTCCTACCTCAATCTTGCATTCTCATATCTAGTCTGCATAATTTTATGTTTTAGTGTCATTAAAATACTGTAGTAAGAATTTGGTCAAATGTTTTTTGAGAAATATTTATAAAACATCTTAGGCTAAGTTGTTTAGACATAATTTAAATCTTGTCATATAATCAGTACTGATTATTTCATAATGTAATCCAATTTTATAAATTTCTGAAACTCTCTAGTTAAATGAATATTGGAAAAATGTGAAGACTTTGTAAGTTTTTCACCTATCAAAGTAATAAAATTTTGAAAATTTAGAATTTGTATACTGAACTTAATTTCCAATATTCTAACAAAAAGTAAGGTGATGCTGCATGTTTTAAAATTATATGGATTAATAATTGTTTAAATGAAAACCCATTAATCTTTTTATGTAAAACATTGTAGTTCTTATTTTTTAAACATTTGTAATTGATAGAATTTTTTTCATTTAATTTATTTTCCTTAAGTGTATTATTAATCTTTTTAGACATCTGTAACATTTCAAAGACATTTAACTCAAATGGTTAAGAAATAATACACTGAAAAAAGTTTAGTCATGTGGTTTCTTTCATCTATTCATGCATCATTGATGCATTCTTAGTACACTTGTGTGAATTTTTATATCCTTTTCTTATGTAATCAATTTATAGATTTGTAAGAGAATGCCTTTTATTTTCTTGGTAGTTATGGGTATTTTTATTTGGTTAAATCTATGAAGCTTAACCTTTTAAAAAAAATTCTCATTGCGTATTTAGAAGTTTTATCTTCATTTTTTCCAGTGATTAAAAATTCATTAATTTTTATTTCTCTTAAGTTTTCAAATTAATCTATTAGAAATGTTACAGAATTCTAAAACTAAGCATAGATTAACATGTATGTGTTTTTCTACTTGTTGTATTTTCATTGAGATTTTTTAAAAAATATTTCTATCTTTTAATTTTACTTTATTGATTCTTTTGATATTCTAATTTAAATACTGAGCATTTTGATAATGTATATTTTCATTTTTTTTAAATATAGATTTTTATTTTTCTTGTCAGGGCTAATTCTAAAATACTATTTTACTTTCTGTATTAATTTAATATTTTCATAATTGTATGTAAAAATTGCTTTCAGAAAAACAAGATGTTTATATTAATGTGTTTTCTTTTGACATGTAAACTTTGCTACATTAGCTAGACTAATATTTTGTTAGGCTTTGAATTTGGAATATTTTAATCTGACAAATCCTAATTATAAAAAAAAAATTATAAACATGCTTGTAAATATATATAAACTGGGCTTTTTCTATAAGTGAGTTTCATTTTTCATATTTGTTTAAACAATTGCTATTAGCTTCCTTCTGTTTGTATGTCATTCAGTGGCATAACTGAGAATACCCTAGCCAGATCTTTGTATATCTGGCATCAGTCGACCTTTAGGCCTCCTAGAATCCTGCCCCGCTACGATTAGGGGTGTACGTTACACCACTGATGTTATTAGTAAAAAAGAATGGTATTAACCACAGGTCTTTTTTTTAATGTTGGACAAGCAGATACATAATGAACTGAATATAAATGTAGTCACAAATCTTTAAACACTAAGTAAATGTATACTTCTTTAATAAAAGCATTCTTTTTAATGAATTTTTTTTTCCTTTAAAAAAAATAATGGCTTAGTAGATTTATTTTTAAAGTAAAAAAAATTAGCACATTGTACTTTTAATCTATGTATCATCTTTTGTATAACTGATTAAGTATTTATTTGATCTTCAAAATATTCAGTTGGAGGGTAAACTGTTTAAGTATTGCTTAGGTAGGTATTTTTTAAATGAATTTTTAATTTATGGAAAATGAATATTTCTGTAGATTTGTTTCTTTATTTTTTGAAAATTAAATTCTGTGCTCTAAAAGAAAATCCAAGTATTTTAAATGTATTACTAGGGAATATTTCTCACAAATTATAAAACATCTGTATACAGAAAAAACTTGGATGTGTAAATTTAACAATATTTTGGAAGTAAAGGAAGATTTTTCTTTTTGAAATTAGGCTGCTGATATTGTCAGGCCTTTGTTTTTATGAATTATCAATATTTTATATACTTGCTTTTTAGCTTCGAATTTTTATTTCATTAAGTTGTATTTCCAGATATGAACTTTTCTCTTATGTTTGTCAAGCTTGTGCCTCCATAATAGCATCTTAAGTATGTAATCAGCCTCTGGCTGAATTTTTGAAAAACAAACCTATCCTGCCCATCATTCAATTCCTGTTGAGAATGTTTTCAATAAGCTTTATTCATTAAAATATGACAAGTTTAAGAAATTCATCCATCCTCCTATCATCAGGTTAGCCTTTGATTATCCAAGATTCATTTTCATTTCTTCTAAATGTTTAATGTTCATAAGATGCTCTTGTGAAAATGGCAAATTCATTAACTTTAAGTAAAATTTCTCATCTTTTTCACAATTTCAAAAATAACATTTTGTTTTGCTAATTTTTTCACTTATTTAGTAGGTGGCTAAATACCTTTTTAAAATGCTTTGTGTTCTTATATACATATATATTTTTGTCTTTAAAATGTGAGTTTTTAAAATTCTTGTGATTTTTTTTATGTCTTGTATTTTCATTTTTATTATTTAAGTAACTATACTTTAGTCGCTAGCTATATAAATGAAATCAAATTAAAAGTAGTTCTACCACATCACATCTATATTTTTTTAAATTTCCTGAGTTTTTATAAGTAATAATTTAAAAAATTATATGGAAAGGTACTTCTTAAAAAGATACTCTTAAATCGGTAATATATTTCGAGCTCTAAATTTTCAAGAATAATCCAAAATGTTATCTCAATGGATGTTGGATTTATATTTGTTTGTTTGTACTAGAGATGTGGACAAAATGATGGCTATGCTTTCCAGTTTCTATTATGAATGTCCAGAATGAAGATACTAGTTGATGAGTTATATATTCCTAATTTTTTGTGTGCATAATTAATAAAATTTTATTGAATATTTAGCCAGAAATAGAAAAGTGTGCGGGTAACTTTTCACCCATGCATGTCTTCAATATTCTTTTATATTCATAAAATGAGCAATTACAAAGCAACTTAAAATTTAGGAAGAAAAGAATCAAGATAATTGATTTTTTTTCAAGACTAGATAAAAATTTCAATTACAAAAGGGAAATTTTGGAAAGAAAAAAAAAAAAAAAAAAAGATTTCAGATAGTAAAAAAAAATTGCTTTCATTTTGCTTTTTAGAAAAAAGTTTGATAGAAACTCCACTGAACATAATTAGCTGCATAATGGATTGATCAAAGAGTTAGTAACCTTAATTTAAATCATGATACTGCTCATAGGATGTATAAAATTGTTGTGCTTTGATAGAATAGCTATAAAATGTCCCAAATTGCTCTATAATATACCTTGGGAAATAGTTTTGATACAGTTTCAGGAAGATTGTATTCATAATTTGAGCATTGAGAATGTCTTAACCGGAAAGAATATCTGCATTCTCTCTCCATTTGTGTTCATAAGGTAGTCTCTGAAAGATATTTAATTTATTAATACATTGTTACCTTATGCCACCTACTGTACTAGTTGATAATATCAAGAATATCTCCCAAGAATTTTATATTTCTTATCTTAATAATTTCAAGGAAGTCTGCATTAAGTAAAAAAAAGTAAAATGTGCTTATCCTATAATATCTGATCCTTGGAACAGTCGTAACCTATGCCTCTCAGTCTGAATATCTCATGTTAATTTTTAGAGAACTCTGAATGTTGTTCCAAGGCTAAATTTTAATGTTCATTGGCTCATGAGGAACAAAGATCTCAGAACAACCAAAACTCCTACAAAAAAGAGGCAAATTATAAGAAAATCTTTTAAATCTTCCATGATAAAATTGACAACTCTAAAATCTCAACTTCAAGATATTCTGAACCCAAATTTTATTAGAATATGCAATATCTTAATTTATCTTAGTTTTCCTAAATTTTGTGAAGTTTCTCATTTTTAATTTATTTTAAAAACTTAAATTCTAAACTTAGTGAGTTTTTGACTTTGTTGAAATCTGAGCTGTTCTCCGAATGTGTTTCATTTTCCTAGGTCAGCTATGTTATTGAAATGTTGTGGCTGTGCCTTCATGACAGTTTCTGATGGCTGATCAGATTGCTTCCTTTCTAAAACTTGCCATCATTTTGCTGCACCCAGATTGGCTAAGTTAGGCCCCACCTACCATCCAAATCTCGATTGGGGCTGCTTTTGGCTTTTTATTGGCACTATTTAATTTTTAACTTTCTGTATTTTAAATTAAATTTTCTTAAGCTTTAAGTCTAAAATTTCAATTTATTTTAAATCCTTTTTACAGTTGAACAGTAGCTAAGAATCTTACTTTAAATATCACTTTTGGAGATCAGAGCTTGACAGGATTATGTGCTCCAAATAAATTACCCCAATGAGTACTTCAAATTTTTGTTTCAGGTCATGAAATCAATTGATGCGTTCATTTTAGAATTGTGCGTATTTCTTATTGGGTTCGATTTTTTAAACTATTGTACAGCCATCAGATAAATTCTGTCAAAAGGTGTAACAGTTTTTTTTCTGTAAAACAGTAAAATATTTAAATTTAAATTTCACAAGTGTAATTCCTTTTACAAAATTAACTGTCAGTCTGTTCTCATTTGATTGTGATTGCTGTACCTTTAATTACAGATAATAATCTTCCAACACATGCATCATGAGTTGGTATTGTATAAATTATTGTGTAATCCTCACAATCTTCCTAAAATATTTATCTACATGGGTAAATATGCTGTTTCTTCTAGTTCAATTAAATTTTTATTACCATTTTTTTTCAAACTTGGTTGAAACATGATATAATTTAGTAATGTAACTGGATGAGAAATTGTGTTCAAATCACACACACACACACACAAACCAGTAACCATACAATCACTAAGAACACTGTTAAGCTGAATTCACACCAAAGCTGTCAGCGTCTAGCCAATCAGAGACCTTGATTCGCCCAAGATAAAAGGCTAGACACTCGATGTTCGTATGCCTTGGTGTGAATTAGCCTTTAGGATGAAGGGGATTGAGACATGTTCAGAACAGGGAAATGAATTTTAGGTATATCGTGATATGATTATCAGAAAAAACAATTTCTGAATTCCAAATTCATGTGACTAAAAGAAAATAATGCAGGAAACCTAAAATTACTGGCTAGAGAAATTGCTAAAGTGCCTATGGATGGTTAACTTGACTCAAAATATAGATATGATAGGCTTATTTTTATTAGCATAAAAAACATTTGTGAACTAACAGAAATGTTAAAATTTCATTACTCCACTTTTTAAATTTCTTTGTAAATTTAGGAATGACCCATAAAAAGGAATGCTGTATGTGTACAAATATAACTGGGAATACTAACTTAATTCTTTTTAATACAAATTTTTAACATTTGGTTTTGTATTAATTCAAAAATTTAATCATTTCTTAATATTTCTTTTTATAATTCACTTTCATGTTTCATCTGTATGAATTTCGCTCCGAAATTAATGAATGGTTCCTTTGTGCGATTCTTTATTTTACCACATATTGTTTTTGGATGCTTTTAAGCTTTTAAATGTTCTATTCCTTTTTTGGATAAATTACTCTTGTCCACTATAAAAAATCTTGTTATTTTACTCTCCACTGAAGAATGTGTTATAATTCTGATAATTAAATTTTTAAGATTCTCATAAATTTAATTTTTAAAATATTTCATAATTGTTAAATTATGAGTCAAGAGTTTTTTACATTCTGGTCCACATGGATCAACTCTTCTGTGCCTCAATTATGACTGATGTTTGAATAAACAAGGCAAAGTAAGTGATATTTCTCCTTCAGAGCTGTTAAAACTTTGAAGGCGTTTAGAAGACATACTGAAATTTATGGACGGTGAATCTCATTCATTTGAAGTGGCTTTCTGAGGACTTATTACTTGAAAAAACGAATTTTGTTTTTAATTCTAAAAGGTTTCTATGACTTGTTTAGTTTTAATTTAACCTTATAAAGGGGGTAAGGATATGTATCTTACACAATGTTACTGTCGGGTATTTTATTGGGAAGTGATTACATTTAGCTTTATTTTAATACATAAGTGTATTTAAAAAATATATGTATCTTCACTTGGATGCTTCTTAGATTTTTTAAAATTAGATTATGTGTAGTTAAGTTTGCATAGGTAATAAAATGGGCTAAGTTATCAAGCAAATTTGATTCTTAGTTTTAATTTTGCTTCAGTAATAAATTAATGAAATTTTGGAGTTTTAATATAACTGAGTATTTGTAATAACTTAAGTTCAAGTTATTTAATTTTTCTATTTTCCTTTATTTAGTTTGAAGTTGAATTTAAAAAATAAGACTTTTCTAAAGTTATTGAAGTGTTGCTTGCTTTGTTTTTATGCTAAAATCTTAGCTAAATATATTAGTAAATCGACATACTTTTCTGAAATTAAATTTGCTCCCTTTTGTAACAAGCATCATACTTTTTTAACATGTGGTCATCCATTTAATTGCTGAAAAGATCACAATGAGATTATATTTCGTTAACCTTGAAACTTATCTAAATTTGCAGTCACTTATGTTTTTCATTTATGATTGAATGTCTACATTTACTTTAATGATAAAATTAAGCATGTTTAATTTGTTCTAATTTTATATGAATTCTGCTTACTCTTTTCTTTTAATTTGGTTTGAAGTGTTTACAATGTAATTGTAATGTGCATCTTTTTTTTTTTTACCTTTCTTCTTCTACTAACCAGTGGACATTTCCTCTATCAAATACAAATTACAATTTTAACCAATTTTCCATTTTATATTTTTTTCTCCTAACAATCCATACAGGAAAAGTTAATTGCATCAACTGATACTCTGTAAAAAAATAAAAATTAGCATTGATAATTGAGGTTGTATGTTCCTCCAGAATAATGATACTTCAGACGAAATTTTAAAATCGAGTCTTCCAGAACTAAATGAATTTTAATGTCTGAAATTTTTACAATTAACTAGCTATTAATTATCTCAATAGTGATTTATGTTAGTTAAAAGTGCTCATTTTTCTTGTAGGCTTGTTTGTAGTAATTGATATCAAGAATCAAACTTGAATAAAATTATTAAGTATGGAATTCATTTTGTGAAGACTTCTTGTTAAACATTTTTATATTTTAAAAATAATACAACTTAAGGACAGTTCTTTCCTCCAATCCAAATTTTATCTTTCTGTTTTTTAATAGTTTAAATTGATCGATAATACAAATATGCATATCAAGAATGTCTTTCAAAAATATTTGTGATCTCTTGCAAAGTCCTTCATATTTCATTTTGTATTTAAATTTTAAATAAATCTTATTTTCAAGAATTTATTTATAAAATTGTGTAGTAAGTTTCTAACTGTATAGTGTGAATTTTACAAAAGTACTGATATCAGTGTAAGAGGTTAAAGAAGCCAGAGTATCTTGATATACTCAATATTTTTTAAGTTATATCCACGAGTTGCCCATTTCTTTTTTATATATTTGTTTTTATTGTTGGAGCATGAAAATAGTTGAAGGCTTATTTTCCTATTCCATGTTGTATAGAAGTAGCTTTATGTATTTTAGAATTGATGTAAATAAAAAAAATTGAATTTGGCCACAGATTATTTCTTGTAACAATGATTTGAAATTTGTTAGCTGATTATCTTGGTCTGTTATGCCAAAGAAACATCCTCTGTCCAAGTTCTAAAATATTTACTTGGAGGTGAGGTAGTTGTATCTATAAGAATCCTCAAATTATTGCTCATGCACATAAATATTTTAGAAATATTTTATAAAAAAAAGTTTTTTAATTCCATTTTTTTTATTTATGAACTCTTCAGAGCATATAACAGGTTTAGATATTGTGCTAAGACTTGTTATTAAAACTGTTCACAAAGGGTTAATTGTTTTGTTAACTGTGATAGTTCTTCAAGAGCTAGAAATTAAACATTTATGTGTATAATTTCATTGCTTTTTAGTCTTATATAGATTTTTTTAAAATTACATAAGCCAGGTGAGGCTTAAACTGCACCAATCAAAATAGATTAAAATATTTTTTACTGTTCTGCCATTTATGCCACACATGTGATTTTTCTGCATCATCCATGTTCTGTCAATTGTTTGAGCCAAGATCAGAATTTGGTTCTCTAATTGCTTGGAATCAAAAAGAGTTAATTAACTATAAGATACAATATAACCTGTATACGTATTTTAAACATATTAATTCTGTGTGTACTTATTGTATCGAAAAGATCCTCATTTCTAGCACAAATAATTGTGTATTGTGGTGTACTGTAAGAACAATCTAACTGTACTATTTAAAGTACTGGAACTTTGAACTTTCTGTATGAAGATATTTCTTTATATATATATATATATATATATATATATATATATATATATATATATATATATATATATATAAATTTAAGGTTTAACCAAGTTGAGTGATTATATATATGCTTTTTATCATATGACATGTATTTTAGTGTTAGTAACTATCGGTAGTATAAAATGGGGTTTTGAACCTATTTGCATGTAACTTGGCTAACAACTAAATGTTCCTATAATTGTGTGTGATTGTATGTTCACATGATTTAATGTTTGTGACTTTGTATTGCTTTTTGTGTAATTTTCTCAGGGATACAGTAATTCAGATTGTTGCATCCTGAAAATAATTTGTACTCAATCAATTTAAACTGAGTTTTTTTTAAATTATATTTCAGTTTGTATTGCAATGTGTACTTTGTTGATCAGATCTTTTTATCTGAAATTGAATGGTGTCTCTTATGATTATAGATTTTTCTTACTGCATTATTTAAAATACTCGTATTTTTCATATGCTTGAATTGGCTTTTATGCCCTCATATAATGAGCTGGCAGCTTTGTTTTTATAATAAGCATTTCACTTTTACATAGTCATCAAATGTGTAATTACATGTTTAAGGATTCATTATAAATGATGACTGTTTAATTCATATCACTTGTTAATGTAATGAAGTGATTGTGGACAGTGTAATTTTTAGTCTTGCATTTCATGTCAATCAGCTCAAATTTTTGAGTTTGAGTATAATTCACCACCTGAGCTGAAGCACCTACACTTCGAATTACTACAATCTAATGATTAAATCTATGTAATTTTTACACTTTGTGTGTGAGAGTGGAAATCTTTTGAGTTGACATTTTATCAAACTATTTAATTGAAGTATTCTGTTAACAGATGTATGCCTATTTTTTTAGGTATTGTGTGTGCCAGTTTATAATTGCAATTACTCTTCTGTGTGTAACTGCAAATGTACATTTATGGTTGTTAATTCCTGTGAGAATTATCAGCTATATCCTTGTCATGAATTTTCATAGTTAGTCAGTTCCTAGGATTAAAACGTCCAGCTTCCTTGCATTAAAATTTAAAAAAATGGTGACAGTTCCTATGCAACTAAAAAAATCTTAAAATTTTTAGCATGTTTTTCATCAACTTGTACAGTTGTGAAAAGCTTATTACTCTTAAAGTGCTCTTGTTGTTAAATTTAAAGATGTGAACTTTTTTGTTTTAAAGAGTGAATAGCTTTATACTTGTTTTATTATCTGAACTTATACTACTAGTAAGAATGGTGCGTTTTTATTTATACAACTGTATTTTATGTAATTGATTATAACTGACTTCTCTGATAAATTGTACAAAAGTTTGCTGCCAGATATATTTTGCACATAATTTGTTCAGTGTTACTTGTGATATTGACTTCGCCACAGTTTTATGCTTAGAATATATTATTCCGTCAAGTAGCATCTGTCAAAATGCATCAATTGTCATCTTTTAATACTTTGCCTTATATCTAAAAGTTAACTGTAGCTGTGTTCATGCATAGTATAAAATATAGAGTACATTTTAAAAAATATTGTGCTGTTGAAAAGAAATTTGGCCAAAATTTGCTAATTGTGCAATTGTGTTAAGTTTTTCAATTTTTTAGTTTGAATATGTTCCTAATAATTTATTAAATTGTTTTAAGTTAGAAACATTTCTGTGCAGTTGAACAAATAAGTTGTTGATTAATTTTGTTTTATTACATTTGACTTTTATTTCAATTCCAAAATGTTGTAATGTGCTCATTATATGCACAATATCTGTGTATTTAAAATAGAAATAAAGGGCAAAGTATAAAATTTGTGTTCATTTTGTCTCCATATGTAATCTAAAATACTATTTTTATATTTTCTCTGTCAAATTGTTGATGGCAAGAATCCATGGACTAATGCTGTTTCTGTCGAGTGGTGTGTTTGAGTCCAGATGCCATGTAGATTGGCTATTATATAATAAATTTGTCAAGCTGTGATGTCAGCATGGTGAAGAGAGTGGGGCGCCATCTTCTTTGCTTGACTGCAGTCTGCTGCCGATAGCCCTCGTGTTGCTTTATAGTACTATGTTAATAAACAGATAAGTCAAAAAGTACACACAGTCCAATACAGAATTTCTAAGTCCTGAGTCAAATGCTTTGGTTATGATCTTCCTCCTAGCGAGAACTTTTCCTATCTGCTTGCCATATTTAATCGCTTTACAAAATTGATTGGAGTTATTGTGTACTCCATGTAATAAGCGATACTTTAGCGAAAGTTTTTATATGACTGCAAGATTTGGTGTTTCTCAAACAATTAAAATTAGTGCCATCTGTACGAATTCCTCCAAGTTTGCACACTAGTAAATTTTGGGATATATTTACACATATCCACAGCTGAACTGTTTGAATGAAACTTGCTATTGTCTATATATAAAAACTATTGCAGTGGATGTTCAAGATTCCCCCTTGCCATATTTCTTCTAGTTTAAAGATGATTGCCATGGCATATGATTGTTATGAATTGATTTATAGTAACCACTTGGGCTAGATGATGTGTACAAAAAACTCTTCGATATTCAGCATTTCTGGAACGTTGACATGCTCTTAAAAATATTTTTTATCCTACACCCATCTTTTGCATATCTGCCATTAATTGACGAGCAGCCCAATAAAAATGATGAGGCAAAAAAAGAATCAAAACTTGCCTCCATAGGGTTGTCTACAAAAAACTTCAAAACAATGGAGCAGTGACTGATGTGCTCCCCATCCATTTCACCCTGGTGGCACAGAGGGCAACAAGCAGAATCCTTTACTCCAATGTGATGTAAATGCCTCCTCAAATAGGAATGTCCAGTAAGTAAACGAAAGCACACAACTCCCCAACAGATCAAGGCAGGGAAACTGGGGGGATTCTACCACTTTTGTTCCACCTTTTACCTACAGCTGCAACACCATACTGGGAGACTTAAAAATATTGGTGTACAGATACAGATAGAGAATTATTTTAAGTCATTTAAATTAAATTTAATGTTTTTTTAGAAGCAGTGAATTTTAACATTTTGATTGTCAAATTATGAATCAATTTACTTTTTGCCATTTCTATAAAATCTGTGAAAATACTAACATTCTTAATTTAATTGATACAGAATGTCTATCCAAGTATTCTTATTATTTCCTTTGATTTACCATGTTTATAAGAACCTTTATATTTAATACTAAACACTTTCAAATTAATAGTTTAAAAATAAGATTTTTTTAAAAATTTTTTACTCTTTGGGGAAGTAAATTGGTGTTTCATAAATATAAAGCATTTTAAGGTTTAATTTTAAAAAAATTCCATGAGTAAAGAAGTTTAGTAAGTTAAGAATATAATTTTAGAGTAGTTTTTTAAGTAAATCTTAATAGTTTAAGAAATTTCATGTGTCCTAAATCTATTATTTGTTTTATTTCATTGTGATTTTTTTTGTTATTTTTATGGTTTTATAAATGAAATTATTTTTCCTCGATTATTGTTCAGTTACTAAAGGAGATCATTGCTCGTATTCTTTGAAAAGATTAAATGCTTCGCTGAATTTTGTTTAATAATATTTATTCTCGTCTGATTTATTGTATATATATTCTTTTATGCTGTAGTTTTTTAATATTAGTTACTTGCTTCACTTATAATTTAAAAATAAGTAACTACAGTACTGTATTTTTCATAACTTTTCTCTATTTTGACTTTTGAAAAACCAATAAAGAAATAGTGATTTAAAATACACCAAGAAAGTATTATTATACATCTTTAATGTTTAAATGAATAAGCATGAGAAAATTCATTTTCTACACAAGATAAAATTATTTTAATGCAAGGACTGAAACCTTACACAGCTGATAATAAATCCACAATTCTCTCTTGACACCTGAAATGGTAGAATATCACGCCCCTTGAAGATACTATTCTTCGAAAGGGAGGACTGTAAAATAAAATTTTATCTAAACGAGACCTGATCAAAGAGGAAATCGATCAGTCTAGTTTTCATTAAAGGTAAATAAATAAACATTTTAATGAACTTAATCCAAATTAATGTAATTTTAACATTATTTTAAAGCAAGTTGTGTAAATTTTTAATAAATATTCTTTTAAGTTTGAGATTTATTTGAAAATTTTTCTCTATATATGCTAATACTTCTCTAAAATTTCAGTTTTTAAAAATGTCTGTAGTTTTCTGTTCTTTTTATTGTATCAAACTTTAAGTTTATATATACATAACATTTTTTTACCCCTTCTTGAGTTGTATAATGAAATGAATATCAAAACTTTTATATTCTGATACACAATTTACATTTAGTAATTAAACCAACTTTAAATAAAAAATCTTAAACTTAAAAATTCTCAATATAATTTTTAAAAATTCCGTTTCTCTTTGCAACTAATATCGATAAAAGGGCAACCCTTTTAACTAAGGGGGGATTTTGAACGTGCGGGTTTCCTGCACTGGACGTTTTTTCCCTCAAGCCTGATGTGGTATTTAGGAGAGGGTGGTGCCAGCTCAGGTGTCGTCCACGTCACTTGACCATGGTTCAAAATTACGTGGTCCGTCGCCAAAAGCCCTCGTGTAGCTGAACAGTGCGACGTTAATATTCAATCAACCCTCAAGCCAGATCAAGTTAATTGCAAACCGTGACCGATACAGATGCATTTTTACAACGCAAACGCCTACTCTTAAAAAAAAATTCCTTACACATTTAAACTTCACTCTCAACACTTTAATCTTAAATTACACTCACTATTTTTCCTAATAATTTCAATGTAAAAAAATTTCTTGCACTTCAAAGTAATTTCCTCTTCTAAATTTTTTAACTTTTTCACATTTCATATCTTAACATTGCAAAATTATAAAAATGAATATTTTAGTTACTGTCTGTTTTAGATGTGTGACGTCATAGCCAATAAAAACATTATTAATCGCATTTAGTTGATTTCGGGATTTAAAACAAGCATAAATCCTAACATTTTTTTTTTTTTTTGAAAGAATCATGTTCAGAATTTTTTGTCAAGTATCATTAGTGTGGATTAAGACTCCCTGGTACCCTATAAACCTTCAGGTTCGTCAAAGGTTTCAACAAAATTAACGTGGTTTAGTAAAAATCTATTTAAAATTACAAACAAACTTTAATAACTAATTAAGAATTAATACCATATGTTTACTTGGTTCAAGCTGGATTGAATTGTGCTGGCTCGCTTAAATAGATTCATCAAATCTAAAAAATAATATAACAAAAATTTTAAAGTCAATTCTCTCTCTCCTACTACGTTAGAAAAACGTACTGGCACCATCTGTTGCAGCTAGTCGTAACTTCGGCTGAATAAATTTAAAATTAAAAATAAAAATTTAGTTAATACGGTTTTTTTAAAAAATTAATTAACATCTAGTGCCATCCTCTACAAGTCTTAAAAGTAATGTATTTGAACTTGAATCGAAAGTATTTTATAAACGATTGAAAGTTTGAACAAGATATATATAGGGAGAGAGATTAAACTAATAGAGTAGGAATTGAAAAATAAACAATTGAAATTATAAGAGAGGGTTACAACGTTTCGTTGACGTGAATTAACATCGCCAACTGGGGTTCTAACATGCCCTAAGCATTTCTCGCCTATAGGTTCTTGGCTGTAAAACCAGTTTAAAAAAAATATTTGTCTGTTATTTCCCATGCTTTTGTCGAATGTTTATTTCAAAGAGGGCATTTACTTTAAATGAAAGATTGAATGTAGTACCGTATATATCCTGGCATATAACGCTCTTTTTTAACACACAAAGAATGATACGGGTGCGCGTTATACGCTTTGTCTAAAAGAGGTGAGTATATTAGAAAATTTATTTTTCTTTCTAATGGGTGTGCGGATTGGTAACTATTGATGCGACGCTATTTTAAACTTATTAATTTTAACATCGACCCAAGTTCCAGAAGTTAACATCGCATCACATGACTACAAGTTAACTAAATTCTAAATAATAAACACTCATCTCACGCTAAATTAAACACTGATCGTATAGTTTTAAAACATTAAATTTATTTTAATTAAAGAACATGGTTTAACAGTACATTATGAAAAGACTTATCTGAAAGAGACTGAGAGAAAGGATTGGGATGGGTGGCCCCGGGTAACGGCTGAAGCCGTTAGCACTCTTCGATGTTCAAGCTGTAAAAATTTGTAAGAAAAAGCCACGAGAAAATGGCGTGCCAACCTTTTTAAAGGTCGACCGCGCTACTCCCAAAAACATCCACACCGCACTTCTGGCGGTAAATTCTACTACTCTGATTGGACCAACAAGCCGCGCAAGAATACAGCTTTGCCCGCCATAAGTTACATTGACCTGGGGCACACCCCAAATTCCTTTAAAGCCTGCTTCCTGGAAACAGGGCAAATATAAAAATTACAATTGTATCTCGGGGACCGGCGGCCTCCCATCACTATCATTGCAAACCTTGTACATTCCCCGGGAGCTGGTATCACTTTTTTTAAGTGGCACCATATAGGTGGTTATCAATTGTCACAATGCAATTTGGACGCCCATTTTCCACCCTAAAACGAGGCTCCCGAGCTCTGCGATGAGAAATTAATTACAGATTATCTCAGATCGACTAAGTCGATGTTAAGGCTAACCAATTTAGCTATTCTGGCAATTGAACATGACATGCACATTAATATTGACAATGGGCTCAATTCATGTGACGTCATAGTCCCATGATAGTGAAAGCCACGTGATTCTAGCCAATCAATTCAAAAACTCAGTCACCCGATAAAAACTATCTAGTGTTTCCAACTAATCAGTTCACGCGTTCCGGTGTTGCTAAGTTTTGCTCTTTGCAGAAACTTTCTCTTTAAAACTACATATGTACACAAAATGAATTATATTTAAAAGTATAAACATAAAATATGATTTTTTTTTAATTTAAAAAAATCGTTTTGAAGAAATTTTCCCCCCTAACATTATACATCTTTATCCAAATAAGAAATTTAAAATTTTATCCGAGTTTTACAAATATATATATATAGAGAGAGAGAGAGAGAACAAGTACAATATTAGTTTAATGTTTTGAATTCAATGTAGAACACGTGTTTGTCTTTATCATGTGACATCATGAATTGAGCCCATTGTTTTAAAAAGTTTGCTGAAAAGTGCATTTTTAATCAATTAAAAAATTTGAAGCTGCTTTTTTTCACTTTTACTAATTTTCTTGACTAATAATTAAAATAGAGGGGCGACAAATTTCCGGTCGGCTCCAGGTGGCGAAAGCTCATGCTACGCCACTGATTTCTACATATGCATTCGGCCTCCTTTTGTAAATGTTTTTTCGGCTTCTAACATCAGCACATTCCCCACCCATTGTCGTTTTTAAATTTTTCTTTGAATGGATTACTTTTAAACGTCTAAAGGCTGAACTAATGACATTCATCCGCCTGGAATGAATGTCATATCTATGTTGCACTCTATCGGCAATTTCGTATTATCTGTTAGATGGCATCTAAACATGTGTCTATTTAAAAGTGCCTGGGCTCCTTAAAACACCTGGACGCTCTCACCAAACATTTCTTATCCACAGTTTTACGCCGTGTTCGTTGATCCATCCTTCTTATACTCATGAAGGCCGCGGTAGCCGAGTGGTATAGGTATCGGATCGTGGCTTGCCTGGTCACGAGTTCGATCCCAGTACCACTAAAGACCGGCCGTGTAGGGCAGCGATGCACGTTAAATCTGTCAAGAGCTGAAACGTCCTCTCGTTGGTGTGGTAGTTAGGAGAGGGGGGTGCCAGCTCAGGTGTCGTCCACGTCACTTGACCATGGTTCAAAATTACGTGGTCCGTCGCCAAAAGCCCTCGTGTAGCTGAACAGTGCGACGTTAATATTCAATCAATCAATCTTATACTCATGAATGATAACACCTATCGGAAAATTAAAAATTTCAGCGCTGGTTGTTTTTTAAAGAAAACCGCGGGTTTTAATGATGTATACTGTTCGTTAAGCTGAAGTGAGATGTTTCATTACATGTTATTTTATGCGAACTGTTTTTTTTTTTTTTTTTTTTGTCAAAGATAACAGCATTTCAAATTTCTTTCGTAAAGAAAGGGTGTACGTTATTTTCGACGAATACACCTTAAAATTAAAAGTGTAGTTTTTAAAGTATAGTTGCTTGTAATATATAGATATACGAGGGCTATTCAGAAAGTAAGGAACGTTTCCGTCGCTAGGCGCGCGCCGATCATGTACATTTTGGTATCTGAGTGATCGGCGTTCAGCCATCCCAACGGGAACATTTCTGCGCTGCCCGTTTTTTCGATATTCGAATTTAAAATGTGCGCTGCAATTGAAAATCCCGCCAGTTGTGAGGTGTGGTCTGTGATACGGTTTTTGTTGGCGAAAAACGTAAAACCTATGGAAATTTATCGGCAAGTGTGTGAAGTGTACAGAAACAACGCAATGAATGAAAGTTCAATCCGAAAATGGTGCATTCAGTTTAAAAATGGCTGAACTAACGCTCATGATGAAGAGAAGAGTGGACGCCCTAGCATTGTGACTGACGAACTAGTCGCTAAAGTGGATGAAAAGATTCGTGAAAACCACCGTTTTTCACAATAACGGAGCTTTTGCTTAGTTTTCCACAAGTTTCACGGACTTAATTGTTTGAAATTGTCACAAAAGTTAGGCTACCACCAATTTTGTGCAAGATGGGTGCCGAAATTGTGTGTGTGTGCTTATATATATATATATATATATATATATATACAGACCACCATAAAGGTCAGCGAATGGGGGCAGCTTTGACATTTCTGGAGGCCTACGACAGGCATGGTGATCTATTACTGGATCGAATTGTAACTGGTGACGAGACGTGGGTGAGACACGTGAATTGAGACAAAATTACAGTCCATGCAGTGGGGTCACACAAGTTCTCCTAAAAGACAATGTTTGCAAACCGTGTCACTAAAGATTATGGCGACTGTGTTTTGGGATAGGCAAGGTGTGATTCTGATTTATTTTCTCGAACGTGTTGCCACAAACTCTGAGCGGTACTGTCAAACTTTGCGCAACCTTAGCAGAGCAGTTCAAAACAAGCGCCGAGGAAAGTTGACGTCCAAAATTTTGTTTTTGCACGACAATGCCCGATCTCCCACGGCAAACTGAAAGCCCTCGTGTAGCTGAACAGTGCGACGTTAATATTCAATCAATCAATCAACCAACCCACGGCAAACTGCACTCAAGAACTCCTTAAGTCATTCAAATGGGAGGTTTTCCCTCATCCGCCCTATAGTCTCGATGTTGCGCCTAGTGATTTTCACTTGCTTCCAAGAACAGCACTTTGACGACGACAAGGAGCTGCGGGTGCGCGTCACTGAGTGGCTGAAATCGCAGGCAACAAAATTCTATGACAAAGGAATTTCAAAGCTTGTCCATTGCTATGATAAGTGCCTCAATTTGTTTGGTGACTATGTAGAAAAGTAGAATTTTAGTCGCTCTTTCTAGTGTATACAATATTTTTTTTCTTGTTCTTAGTTTCTTTTTAATTTCAAAACGTTCCTTACTTTCTGAATACCCCTCGTATTATTATTATACAGTACACATATTATACAGTAAATACCGATGGAAGATTATAAAATCTAGTACATATCATTTATACTTTATTTGAAATCGCGAATAACTGTGTCAAAATTCAGTGGCGTGCATAAACCTCTCTTATGAGTTACATACTAAACAAGTTGACGAAAGCGCCAAGGGGCAATTTCTGTGGTAAAAATTAAAAATCTGTTGTGGTCTATGGGTAGGGAGGTTGTACCACTCTCTTGTGTACGCCACTGCCAAAATTAAGTTTTTGTATCAAATATGACTGTGTACATTACTGGCATTGCCGATACTTTTGCTACATCGTGATTAGCTTTTCATTTTTTTAGTGTCTTAAATTTAGAAAAATATTGTCTGGCAGTTCAATACATTGCTGCTAAGAAATATACCCTGAGCTCTGTCCACATAAGAGAATGCTGATTTCATTTTGTTAATATTTATTATTTTGTGTAATTTTGCATGAGATTGAGATGATCTTGTTTGAGACAAATCGCTGGATCATATTTTATGATTCGTATACGAATGGAACTGTTGAATTTTCAGTTTCTAAGTCGGTGCTAAGATCTTGTGGATATATATATAGCAACTAATTTTATGCAATGTTTTTATTGAAATCTTTGATTGATTGATGTATTATTTCCAGTTCAGGTAACCTTGGCCTTTCTCAACATATCCCAATTCGTAGAAAGCTAAATTAAATAATGATGTTGTTTAAGGAACAGTCTGTGGTACTTATATCCTTTTGCCCAAAAAACATTCTAAAAGTAAATATAAATGATCAACAAAGACTCCAACTTTACACTAAATTGCTGCTAGAAATTAATGATTGATTGTCGTACCAAGATGTAATGCAAAAACAGTAATGCTTTCAAAGCTGGGGGCCAATTTTATACATATCTATTCACTGAAGAGCCAAAAAAAAAAAAAAAAACGTACAGGCATGCGCATGCAAATAATGAGATATGGAACCAATCTGAGCACGGCGCTGCTGTCGGCAAAGCCTATATAAGACAACGAGTGTCTGGCACAGTTGTTAAAAATTGAAAAGAGAATTGTTAGACACCGAGCAGTTCAGACGCATGTGTCTGGGTGCCCAGATTTTTTAGATTTCAGACAGAGAGAGCACGTAGTCTTTTGCCAGCCCTTTTTAGAGGCTTCTTTGGTCAAGGGGGTTGCCTCTAATTGTGGAAAGATGAGTGATTCAGAATCCGATATGGATTTCAATTCTCAAAAGTCCAGATTTTTATGGAAATCATATATGTAACCCACCCCCAGGAGATCCTACTGATGTGTAGATCTCAATGCTAGCTCAAAGACGACAAGAAAGGAACAATTTTGTAAAAGAGCTTCAAATTTTACCGCCATGTACTGACCCCGACCATTCGTCTCCTGCCCAGGCAGAAATTGACGAAAATAGTTTAGTTAAAATTTTTCAAACCGCGGATTCTTTAAAAAAAACGTAAAAATAATGATAAAAGGAATAAAGCCCAAAAGCGTAAAGAATGCAAGGATAATCAGGATGACTTTGTCTTTCCTTAAAAAACTAAGACCCAACTCGCCCATTAAAACACCTGAACCAGTAATTATTAAAAACTTTGAAAATTTAGAACAAGACGTCGAGACTTCGCTCAATCCCGAGAATGAAATTGTTCTTCAGGCGATTTCATCAAGTTAATTCACTAATGCGGACGAAGAATATAGAAGTCTTATGTACTTAGAGGAAAATAATGACTTAAAATTCTACATTGTCTCACCCAAAGAAATAAAACCAATTAAAGTAGTTATGAAAGGACTCCCCAGCTGTACTAAAGCGTCAGATATTCAATCTGATTTAGAAGATCTTCGTTACACTGTCACCAGTTGTAACCAATTAATTCCCAAAAGAAACAAAACCCTGCTCCCTTTTTTCCTAGCTTGTCTCTCGAGAAATCAAATAAATTTGCCAATTTTTTATCTCACCCGCTTGGGGTACATGCAAATAAGAGTTGAGAGATACCTCATTCGAGGTATCACTCAATGTTTTAAATGCAATAATTTCTACCATACGGCAGCCAATTGTCACCTAAAGCCGCGTTGCCTCAAGTACGGTGAAGAACATTTAACTAAGGAACGTAAAATTAAAGAAGGGCAGGAGAATCCCTTTTCTGCATAAATTGTTAGGTGTACGGGTATACCGCCTGCTACACTAAGTGTCCCCAAACCGAAAAAAGGAGTCCCCATTTTTAATAATAAATCAAAAAGTTTTAGCAGCAATAAGCAGCTATTGAAGGAATTTCCTTCACTAATGCTCTCAGAGGCAACTCCTCTAAAAACAATATCCCTTATGCAAATAATGAAACTAAGTAAGGACAAAGTCAACCCCAGATTATTCCGTATAAGGACAATAATACAAATGATGTTCAAAATCTGATAGACCACTTTAAAACAATTTCTAACCTTGTAAAGCAATTTCCCAAACTATTAGAAATTCTCCCAGCTCTTAAAGAAACCAATGCTTATAAACAGCAAGCCTTTCTTATATATTTTAGAATCCCTTCTAGAAAATAAATTTTATTAACTTCTAAAAAGTTTAATTATTTTCTACCGAGTCGGTCATGGATTATTAGTACAACAGCTCTCTTAACCAATAGTAACCCTTGAATTGCAAGTTGCCGAAACTAAGTCTCTCTGGTATCTCATCCCATTGGTTCCCGTCTTCAGAAACCACACTTCCTCCCAACCAACCAAGAACTCAGTACCAAGCTCAGTCACTACCAGATATGGAGCGGAGGGACCTGACAAGGTCCCAGCTTTCAGTCAAGTCTAAAGGCACAGTTGTTAGATAGGTTACAGCTACTTCAATGGCAGGTTATCAAGATTTAAGTGAGTTTGAACGTGGTGTTATAGTCGGTGCACGAGAGAGATGGGACATCGCATCTCCGAAGTAGCGATGAAATTTGGATTTTCACGTACCACCGTTTCATGAGTGTATCGTGAATCCAGTAGAACATCAAATATACAACATCGGTGCGACTGGAAAAAGATCATGCAAATACGGAACCAACGACGACTGACGAGAATCATAAGCGTGTCAGACGTGCAACCCTTCTGCAAATTGCTGTGGCTGCGGTAGCCGAGTGGTATAGGTATCGGACTGTGGCTTGCTTTGTCACAGGTTCGAGCCCAGTACCACTAAAGACCCGCCGTGTAGGGCAGCGATGCACATTAAATCTGTCGAGAGCTGAAACGTCCTCCCGTTGGTGTGGTGTGGAAGTTAGGAGAGGGGGGTGCCAGCTCAGGTGTCGTCCACGTCACTTGACCATGGTTCAAAATTACGTGGTCCGTCGCCAAAAGCCCTCGTGTAGCTGAACAGTGCGACGTTAATATTCAATCAATCAATCAATCAATCTGCAAATTGCTGCAGATTTTAATTTTAAGCCATCAACAAGTGTCACCGTGCGAACCATTCAACGAAACATCATCGATATGGGCTTTCGGAGCTGAAATCCCACTCATGTACCCTTGTTGACTGCACGACACAAAGCTTTACGCTTCGCCTTTACCGTCAACAACGACATTGGGCTTTTGATGACTGGAAACACGTTGCCTGGTATAACGAGTCTCGTTTCCAATTGAAACGAGCTGATGGACGTGTACGAGTATGGAGACAACCTTATGAATCCATAGACCCTACATGTCAACAGGGGACTGTTCAAGCTGGTGGAGGTTCTGAGATAGTATGGGGAGTGGGCAGTTGGCGTGATATGGGACCCCTGATACGTTTAGATACGACTCTAACTGATGAAAAGTACGTAAGCATCCTGTCTGACCACCTGCACCCATTTATGTCCATTGTGCATTCCGACGAACTTGCGGAATTTCAGCAGGACAATGCGAAACCCCTCACGTTCAGAATTGCTATGGAAGGGCTCTAGGAGACTCATCTGAATTTAGACACTTCCGCTGACCACCAAAATCCCCAGACATGAACATCATTGAACAAATCTGGGATGCCTTGCAACGTGCTGTTCAGAAGAGATCTCCACCCCCTCTTATTCCTACTGATTTTTGGAAAGCCATTGCAGGATTCATGGTGTCAATTGCCTCCAGCACTACTTCAGACATTAATCGAATCCATGCCATGTCGTGTTGTGGTACTTTTGCGTGCTCGTGGATTCCCTACACGATATTAGGCAGGTGTGCCAGTTTTTTTTTTTTTTTTTTTGGCTCTTCAGTGTATATATGAAAGCCAGTGTATATATGTTACATATGATATCCAGCTTATACAAATCAAGGAATCGGAGTAAACAAAATGTTTCTAATGAAAATTTTGTTTAATCTCATTTACACGTCTTTATTAAATTTATAAAATAAAATTCATTTACTGAGATAAAATTATACACCCATTATACTGTTAACATGATTTCTTTTGCATGATATATTTTAAAGGTTTATATACACTGCTGGACAATTGCTAAGGACGGATGTGGCCGCGGTAGCCGAGTGGTATAGGTATCGGACTGTGGCTTGCTTTGTCACGGGTTCGAGCCCAGTACCACTAAAGACCCGCCGTGTAGGGCAGCGATGCACGTTAAATCTGTCGAGAGCTGAAACGTCCTCCCGTTGGTGTGGTGTGGAAGTTAGGAGAGGGGGGTGCCAGCTCAGGTGTCGTCCACGTCACTTGACCATGGTTCAAAATTACGTGGTCCGTCGCCAAAAGCCCTCGTGTAGCTGAACAGTGCGACGTTAATATTCAATCAATCAATCAATCAAGCTAAGGACGGATAACACTATCATCCATAGCAACCACAAAATGAAAGGAAGCAAAATGTGGAAAATTAGAATAAGTGCGGGATATTAGTAAGAAGTATGAGTATGCAAATTTTTTTCCCACGTCTGTTCATCACGTGATAGCGTTCATAAGAGCTTTAAAAGTTTTGACGCGTGGGGACAGTTGTTGTTTCAAGTCAAAGTTTTACAGGAAAGATTTAATAGACGGAACTTAAAATTTTTGACATGTCTTCCCGACATCACATAGATGATTTTATGCGTGGCCGAATTATTGGAAAGATCGAAGAAGGGCGAAAAATAACACATGTTGCCAGGGAGTTCGACGTCGCTCACAGCGTTGTTTCACGGCTGTGGAAGTCATTTAAAACTACTGGAATGTGTAGTAGACCGCACAGGAAGTCGTGTTAGAAGTACGACGCCTGCAGAAGACACAGATATATCGTCCTATCAGCAAAAAGGAACAGGCGCACCACAGCTCAGCAGGTGGCAAATCAGTTTCTTGCTGCCTCAGGAAAGCAGATCTCCCGAAAAACTGTTGCCAGACGTTTGAGGGGAGGAGGACTATACGCACGCAGACCTGTTGTGTGTGTCCCATTGACCAGACAGCACCGTACTGCCGTTTGCAATGGTGTCGTGAGCATCACAATTGGACTGAACAGGACTGGGCATGCGTACTATTCTCAGATGAGTAGGTTCAGTCTGTCATCGGATTGTAGACGCCAACTGATCTGGCGCGAAAGTGGTACTGCTTATCGTCCAGAAAATATCCAGGAAAGGACCGATATCCGACATGCAGTATCATGGTGTGGGCCGGCATCATGATCAATGGCCGCACGCGCCTACATGTGGTTGCGAATGGAACTATGACGGGCCAACGATACATTGATGAAGTTCTACTTCCTCATGTTCGTCTTTTCCGTGGTGCTGTCGGTGATAAATTTGTTTTTATGGACGACAACGCAACATGTCATCGAACACTCGCTGTTCAGGATTGCCTAGACAGCGAGGGTATTCAACGTCTCGTATGGCCAGCGCGTTCTCCAGATCTAAACCCCATTGAAAATGTGTGGGATGCTTTGGGGAGGCAAGTCGCTGGTCGAAACTATCCTTCGACAAACAAGAACACCCTCATCCGTGCACTCACAGAGGAATGGGATAAATTGCCTCAACAGCTGCTGGATAATGTTGTGCAAAGTATGGTACGACGTGTGGAATGTTGCATCACACTCCACGGTGGACATATCCCGTACTGATACCTTTCTTTAAGGTGCCTGCTGACTTTTAGATGCATTGTTCCATTTCTCCGTACGCAGATCAAATGAACATTTTTTTTTCTTTCAGATGTTTCACAGCTTTTGTACTTTCCAGAACAATAAATATTCTTTATTCTAATGTCTGAACAGTGTGGCAACTATATTTTATCCTACTAGGTCTCATGTCTCGCTTAATGTTATGCTACATGGCAATTTGTGATCCGTCCTTAGCAATTGTCCAGCAGTGTATAAAGTTATACCAAATGTTAAAATGGAAGAGTAATTTTTTTTTGAGGAGTTAGTCTTGATGTGTGTTAAAACTGCGTACAATATAGTATATGGGGATGGCCTTTTATAAAAAGGCTTACAAATCGACGTTATCAGGGGATCGTACTCTCGGTACATAAATTTCAAATAAGATGGAGAGGTTTTTCTTCTACGAAGATTACTCGACAAAGCGCGTACCTCAAAGTTCCAATTCTTTCACTCTTCAATTCTTTTTATATAATATTTTTGTCTTGATTTTTTTTAACTTTGAAACTAGAATGATTGTTGAATATAGGCTGGCGCACAAAACTTTTCTTTAATAATCTGATCATTCGACCAATATTATTTGTAAAACGCTGCAAAATACCCTTGACAGAATAATTCAGTGGTGTTAACTACTGAATACGGACTTTAAATCCAGATACCGGTTGATTCATAAAAAATGTGACTAATTTCAGAGGATCATAAATTTTTATTGAATAAAGTTATTTACATGGAATTTTCAATGAGGTTTCCTCTAACACAGTGCACTTTTCGTAAGCGTTTTGGCTAAGGAGTTTTTAAGAGTTTAAAAGAGTTTTTTCGATCTTTTGGGGGGTATTTTTCCAACTCTCTCTTAAATCGCTTTTTGAAGCCCTTGAAATGCTCTTACTTTACATCTGTTTAATTGTTTTTTTAGTATCCCCATAAAAATTAATTGCAAGGAACACAGAAAAGTAATAGTGATAGTCATTTATCACAAGAGGCAGAAAATTTATTTTTTAATCTTTCAGTCTTTTTATAGTTGATTTTACAGTATAACTTAGTGCAAAATCTTGGTGAAAAAAAAAGTTTCCTTAAGGGTAAAGACGTTTACTTTTTTTATCAAGGGTTTCAAAACTTTATTCTGATAGTATTTAGCATCAATTTTAAAGTTTGGTTCTACAAAAAAGTTTTTGTTAAGCCTTGAGAGAACATTTTCGTCCATACCATAACACCTGACGGCCAACTTGCATTTTTCAAAACAGCTGCGTCTTTGCGACGTTTTTTGCTTGAAATATATTGAATGTTCGTTTTGCCAGTTGTGAATGATAGATGAAACTGTGCTTCATCAGAAGTTATCCATGCTTTGTATCTACCTTTGTGTAACATTAAATAGAGAAGCCAAGAACGCTTTGTTCGTTTTTCTACGGTCTTAACAGACATTTGATGACAGACGGAAAAATTTACTTTTTTATAGCCAATTTACTTTATCTGCCGATAAATTATCGATTGCTATATCTGTAGTTTCTTTGCCATAGGTTTTTGAGGCACAGAATTTTCTAAAGCGATTATGCTTTTCAACTTTTTTTTCTCTTTCATTAAGGACTTTCCTTCGTTCCAATGTTTTTCCTGGAGCTTTTAATTGCGAGCCAAATTCTATTTCTTTTTGAAGTTTAGATAGTGATACAATAGAAAAATATCTTTTTTTTATTTTTAAACGCTTTATTACGAGGTGCATCCAGAAAGTAAGTTTCCCGATGTTTTCCCCTTTAAAGTAAACGTAATTAGCCGTGTCAATTGCGCATGCATAATAGATCTATGACGCAGTAGTCATATGCCAGCTGGACAGGTTCCGCCTCGTGCCAGTAGCGTGGTAGCAGTGGAAACTCTTATTCCGTCTCCCGCCGTCTGCGAGATTCGGTCGGTGATAAAGTTCTTGAAAGCATAAAGCACTGCGCCTGTTGGAATTCATCGTCAGCTCTATCAGGTCTATGGGATGAACATCATGAGTAAGCAGATGGTGCGTCGCTGGTGTAGGCAGTTTTCAGAAAGTGTTAAAGTGTCCATGACGAAGAGTGCAGTGTGCGACCGTCCCTCATCAATGTTGAGCTTGTGAGGCAGCGCGTGATGGAGAACCGTCGCTTCTCGATTACGGAGCTGAGAAACCAATTTCCGCAGATATCGCTATCCTTGTCGCATGATATTGTCACTAAGCACCTGCTGTTCAAAAAATTGTATGCCAGGTGGGTGCCGAAAAACCTGACACCCGAACACAAAATTCAACGCTTAGGAGCAGCACTGATATTTCTACAACGGTATCACGCTGACGGCGACGAGTTCCTCAACAGGATCGTCTCGGGCGATGAGACTTGGATTTCGCACTTCACTCCGGAAACCAAGCAGCAGTCAATGCATTGGCGGTATAGTGGATCTCCACTCAGGACGAAATTCAAACAGATGCTGTCGGTACGGAAAGTGATGTGCACGGTGTTCTGAGATAGGAAAGGCATTTTGCCCATTGACTTCCTTCCACGTGGTGAAACAGTAAACGTTGACCGTTACTGTGAAACTGCGGAAATTGCGACGTGCTATTCAAAAGAAGAGGCGTGGAATGTTTAATGCAGGTGTTGTGCTCCTCCGTCGACAATGCTCATCCACATACGGCTGGACGCACAGCAGCTGTTTTGACGGAATTTGTCTGGGAATTGTTTGATCAGCCCCCTACAGCTCTGATCTTGCTCCCAGCGATTTTCACGTTTTCTTGCACTTCAAGAAATTTCTGTCCTCCGGTGAGTGTTTTGGCAACGACGAAGAGCTGAAGACGTCTGCCATACGCTGGTTCTATTCAAGGGTTGCAGAGTTCTACCACAGAGTGATACAAAAGTTGATCCCACGATTCGACAAATGTCTCAATTTTCGTGGTGGCTATGTTGAAAAATAGCTGAAACGTTGATGTGTACTTGTTGCCAATAATTATGTTCCTGAAAGTGTGAGTTCTTTTTTTTACACAAAAATAGGGAAACTTACTTTCTGGATGAGCCTCGTATTCACAGAATTTGAACAACCATCCTTCAAAGGCTGTAAAATTTCGTTTCGGGTTTGAAGATTCAATTTCAGTACTGTAATTTTCTCCCACTAATAAAAATGGTTAGATTGGTAATTTAAATGTTTCATTTTTCGAATAAAATCAGTAGTAAAACGATAGAAATTCACCATAAATAGTTATTGCTTTTAAATTTGGTCACACTTATTTTGAATCAACCGGTAGTCGTTGGAGGGATGACCAGGGTGCCTTGCTCTGTCAAGCTTTAACTTTTTAAAAATATTCTTCTGGACATTTCTCCCTCTCTTGGCAATCTATTAAACACTAAAAAGTGTGTTTTCTAGCGACAGTCTTCGCAAAAATTCAAATGAAAACTAAATCTCTGAAAAGAATCGGGAAGACTTCAATATTGTGGGCTGGGATTTTCCACCATCAAATCCTCCTTTCAAGCCGAGTGCCAATCGCAAAAGCGTATCCTTGAGATGAACCGGTTTGTAGTAATCATATGTGTGTGTGTGCGATATGATTCTTCTCGGAAAAAACTCCGCGTTTTAATACATCGTATTCCTGACATTCGGCGTTTTCTTAATGCTGATGTTTTCTGAAAATATTACCAGTGTAATTTAAGGGGTAGGTTAAATGATTTCTCGAATTCCCATTTTAAACTTTTTTATCGTAAAATCAGATAAAAAAAAAACTTTATGTTTATGTCAACTAGTTAATTTTCAAGTTTTTATTTTTCAAAGCAAAGAATTATTATTTAAATTCAAAGCTAAATTACATTATTTTTACAAATACAAGATATAAATATCAAATTAAACATAGTTTTAATTTTTTGCCTGTACGAAGGAAAATAATTATTTATAATTATGGAAAAATACTCACTTTAGTATATCAATACAGAATGTCTAGTCAACATATTGAGACATAATCTAATCGAGAGAAAGAGAGAGAGAGAGTGAAATCTCATATATCTTACTATTCTAAATCTCCATTATTTCTTTTATCACTACCTTAATTTCTAAAGGAGATAACCACTCAGTGTATAAGTTCAAAAAGGAACATTTTTATATCAAATAAAATTAATTTTGTGAATTTTGATCAATTCTGTTCTTCAGATTTCTGCGCGGTGTAAAATGCTAATTTTCATATTTTTGAAAAATTGACCAAATTTTATTTCTTAATAACTTATTTAATTTTTCTCAAATTTTCTGAAAATTTGAGAAATAATGTAAATATATATGATTATCATGTGGTAAAAATTTCAAAATATTGTTTTTTTTATTGCTAAGTTACATTGGTTTGAAGAAGGATGTTTTCTTCGAGTGCATGGATATCTGTTAAGGGTCCTATGACCCCTTAAAAGTTTTGTATGTTGATGTTGGCACTAACGGAAGAGTTAGCGATGGAGGAGTGTGGGGGGGAATCTAAAATGAGGCAAGCCATTGCAAATGGTGATATAAATATCCCTGAAGCAGCCGCGGTACCAGGATCAGCATCTAAATTGCCATTTGTCATTGTGGCTGATGATGCCTTTCCGTTGATGCCAAACATCATGAAACCCTATCAGGGCAGTAAATTAAGTACTGAATGCTTAGTTTTTTACTACAGACTTTCCCGTGCTCGCTTCAGGGTATTTGGCCCCACCCTTTTAACGTCAGTGCCGTGTTATCAATGTCGAAAAGGAACTACTAATAAACTTTTTGTGTTGAGCCATTACAGTAATATGCATTGCCTTATTGTGTCATCTAAACCAAACTCACATTACATATTTTAAATATCTGAAGATATAATGTGCAAAGCATAACTTTTGTAATATAATATAAGTAAATAAAAATGAATTTAATGCAATATACAATTGTAATATACAACTTTACTTTTTATTCGATACAAACAAACAGCAAAATATTATATATATGTAATAACTTAAATTGATATTTACTCATAATTCGAATCTCTTTTATTTTATTAGCATCTAATTCATAAATCTAATTTTGAAACGGCGTCTCAGTTTATCTAAAGCATTAAAAACATTATGTTGTTATTTATTACTGATTCGTTAGAGCAGGGGTGGCCAATCTTTTCGGTAAGAGTGCCACTAACAGATAATGAATTATTTGTGCCACACACTCTTCCAACTTTTCCAACAAACAAAAAGATGTAAAGAATTTAAAAGTTACTTATGGACTTATGGGATTTTTACGCAAATAGCTTATTTCTTAGGGCAAGTCTGAGTACGTAAAATATAACAAACACTAAGGTTTTATTGTTAATAAATATTTTAGATATAAAATAAAAATAATTAACTTTAAACATGTAATTCCAATTTATTAAGTAGTCAATACTTTCTTAATGTGGCTTTTGAAATTGTATTTTTTACCAAGTCATTCTATATTAGGATTAGTTCTGGAAGAACTTAACAAAATTAAGTTGTTTTAGGTGTATATCAATTAATTTTTAACTATAAAAAAATGTTGAACTAAAACTACTACAATATCCAACAGGCAAATTGTGTACATTTGGAAAATTGCTTATCCGCTCCAATTTTCAAAATTCATTATAATTTGGATCCCTTATGTTGAAATACAGTTCCTTTTACTTGCTTTTCAGTCTAGTATCGTGCTGTAGGTTAATAGTTCCGATTTGGATTTTAGGTAAAAACAATTAACGTTTTGTAGAGAAATTGAAAGAGGATTTATGAAAAGAGATCAGCATTTTTTTTATCATCTAATGTAGCACTGAATGCATCCTTCAAAATGAATATTAAATTTTTAAATCTATTTTAGCTCGGAGCATTATTAACTTTGGTAGATATTAACAGCATTACTCTGAAACACGTTAAGCGTTTTTCTTCAAAATAGAGAAAATATTCAAAAGTTTGTTTAACAAAGATAAATGACCAATTAGGATAGAAAAAATGCAATCTTTTCCCTGTAATCTTAAAATTAAAATGTCCATAATATCGGTAAGAAAAGCCTAATCCCATAGCCAGTTTTCATTCTTGAGTAGCAAGCACTCACCAAGCAGTTAATTTTCTTCCACATATTTTAAAACACGCTCCCACAAATTCTAAAATCTCGCGAGTGCACTTTCTTTATTTGAAATTAACGTCGCACTGTTCAAAACACGAGGGCTTTTGGCGACGGCACGTAATTTTGAACCATGGTCTTTGAGCTGGCACCCCCTCTCCTAACTACCACACCACACCAACGGGAAAGTCAGATTTAACGTGCATCGCTGTACACGGCGGGTCTTTAGTGGTACTGGGCTCGAACCTGTGACAAAGCAAGCCACAGTCCGATACCTATACCACTCGGCTACCGCGGCCACGCACTTTCTTTGGAAAGTCAGCGTGCACGACGACGGAGTTAACACGATAGTTTTCTATTGTAATTCAATTAATTAAGTTAGTTTCAAACAAATCTTGAAATGGTTTGTCTAAAACAATCGTATTTTAATAAAATTGTAAAAAAAAAAGGTTATTTTTTACTATATATATATATATTTTCAAACTCTTCGATAAATCTTCGCGTGCCACTGTTACAACTCTACCGTGAAACGGGTTGGCCACCCTTGAATTTTTTTTATATTTATTGTTAATTCTATAAGAAGTACAAGATCATTAATTGTTTTCATGCGCCTTAGTAACCAGGATTTAATATCTTCTTCGCCTAAACACGTGACTGTATTCTTTATAATGCAGTTTTCCCTGTATATAAAAACTTTATTCTTTGAAATTCCCACACCTTGTCTTCGTCAACATATAAAACACGCAAGTATTTTTGTGTTGTGCTGTCCAGATATGTTTGTGTGTCACCCTGAATAAAAGCTGGAAGCAAATTAAAGTGTTTCTTTGGAAAAAATCTCATCACTACAACAACCGGGATAATGAACTACCTAAAACCAACACTCGACAACATTATGTATATAAATAATGGTAATTTTTAAAATTATCTTAACTTATATAAAATTATTTTATAAAAGAAAAATATTGCTAAAATGAGAAGAAATATTTATTTTGAAGTAAAATTAATCTTTCAGGCACCCATTTAAAATCCGCCTTATTTTCCACGCATTACTGCCTGCTGCTTTGGGTAGGGAAAATTGTCAAGCTCGGAGGTTAGGTTGTGACGAATCTGTACGGAACCTTTCCACTAATATTCTTAAGCGTCTTTTTGGGGATTTTAAATTCACGTATATTTCCAATCAACTCCAAAAAGCGAACAGGGTATGCAAAGTAGATAGGGTATTTAAGTAGAGCGTTGTAAGCTAGTAAGAATGAAGGCTATTGAGCCAGCAGCAATAGCCTCAAGTTTGGAGGATTCAATTGGATTGCGATCTTGAAGATTTACGGTTAATAATCTACGAAGACATCTTGTGAAGATACCTAGGTATTTACAGGTGATATAATATAGTTTATTATCGCTTAAAACAATCGTTAGTTTAATGAAAGTAGTTTAAGTTAATGAAAACTAATAATTCGAATTACGTGTATTTCTCGGACCTCCAATTTCGGTAGACCTTATTTGATCTTACGCGTAATTATTGATTAATTTCTTAATTCGTAATTTAATTTAATATTAAAGGTAAATCCCTTTTGTTTGACGTAACATAGAAATATTATATGTTATTAGAGTTTCTAATATTTGAATAAATATAATAAATACAAGTTATTACTATACAAATGGCTCTTAGTGATTCTTTGCCTCAAATTAATCTTTGTGTCCAGGATGGAACCCAGTGGGGTTCTAACAAGATAAGTTCCAAAAGTCTCATTGACTGTTTTTTTTGTCCATGTCTTCCAAGCATTTTTGCATGCTTTCGTAAAAGTATTCATCTCCACCCTTTAATTTCCTTTTTTTCGCTTGTGGAGTAGACGCAGAGATCCTAGTCCCTTGTAGTAGTAGCTGACTGCCTGTGCTTTCGGATCCGCTACATGGAATGGAAGGAGGAGAAGGAGGTTCCACAGTGGGTTCAATCAACTCCTCAGCCTCTGCGTACATACTGTCATTCAGTGGAGTCTGTAATGCATGGAATAATTAGATGTAGTATACATTTGAGAGGGGAAAAAATGTCATAACATCTGGGGAAAAAATACGTACTGTGCATTAATTTCAAGTTCCACATAATCTAAATCTGATGTACTTTCAACTGTGTTGATCGTATCATCAAGGAACTGGAGGCGAGTGAAGTGTTCCCACTTGGCAACAATATCTTCCGCCTCTATTCCACTTTTAAAAGTTAAAAGTTTCTTCTTCTCTTTACGGTAATAGGTGCGGAGTTTTTGAAATTTCGCAATGCATACTTCTGAAAATAATAAGAATTTTAATTAATATTTTCAAAATAAATTAACAGATATGTAATTGCAGAGATTGATAAAAATAATACTTGTAATTTTTAAAAAGTACAAGTCGACCAGAATTTAAGTAGAGTCATGTGACATAAGTATATATATCCGGAGTAATTTCTGATCACCATTTTTCTTTAATACAGTGGTCTTCAAGCCCAACCTAGTCATTACGATTGTAAAAATACCTACTAGATTGTGAATTTACTGTTTTTTTACTCCATCCCGGTTTCCAAATACAATACTTTTTTGTCTTTACATACAGAACCTAGTACATGTTAATCTATTTCAAATATTATTTTAAGGCATATTCTTTTAAATGTGTTGAATAGAATTCCCCGAAAACACCTGATAGGACTAAAGGATCCTGGAATGGAAAAGGATTGAAGATCACTTCTTAAACATAGCTTTATTCAGGTAACTATAATCTTACGTTTAATTTTTAGAGCTGATGGAAAAGAATGAATTATGTGTTAATTACTGCCTTATAAAACTTTGAGAAAAAAAACCTTGTGAGGTCCTGCCCGTGAGGACCTCATTTCTACATTATCTACGCGGCCTGTTTCTGTGGGGAAGAACGAATGATCACTCAAATCATTCATTTTAGAATCTGTTTCTTAAGATCCTAGTTTAAACACAATACACAATAATAATTATCTATGTAGGCTGATCTAGAATGAGAAAACACAACACGTATTACCTAATAATCGCGTAATTGACCACTTTATCTAACTTTATATATTAAATGCTATCTCACTAGTAATCGCACTAATTAGCTTGCCTCTATATCCTAGGCAAACAGCTATCTTCAGTATTGCTTCTGATGAGGCTACAACCCACTCTGTTCCTATTGGCCTCGGATCCACCTTTTTCTTAACTGTACTGGCACGACTAGATTAAATTCCAGGACTTCGGATTCTTCTACAGGGTGGAACCCAGGGGGTCCGCACAGTGGCACCCAACGCATAAATCCCGAGTTTAGAGTCAGATATAATTTTCGAATCATCCCTGAGCAGTATTTTTCGGGGATGGAAAATGAGGCTGAGTTCTTGGAGAATATTGATAATAACTTAACATATTACGAGATACCCACACAACTGGCTTGTGCATATTTAAAGGGTCATCTCACAGGACGGGCACTAGATTGGTTTGAGGTTATAGGTTATAGGGTTGTAGAAGACAAGGCGACGGATTACGCACACTTAAAGCAAGCGTTGACCGAACAGTTCCCCGTAGTTAGGAATAGGTCGGAACTCGAAACGCGTTTCTACGCATCATCTCAAAAGCACAACCAAAATCCTTCCGATTTTGTGTATGACTTGCTAAAAGTACACAAACAATTAAAACTAGAAATGACGGAGGAAAAATTGCTAGATCATGTTATTAGTAGGTTAGAACCTCAGATTTTAGATTATGTGGAGGTTCGACATCCGCAAACCACATCTAACCTTCTACAAATAATTGATTAGTACGAGGAAAGGTTTCTAAATAGAAATACCAGGGTTTCGAGTCGGGAATTCCGAGATACAAACCAAAGCGAGAACAATCGTTTCCCTAACAGGAATATGCAGGAAAATTGGAGGGAGACGAGAGGTAACAACAGATACTCTAACACTAGCAGACCGCAGGGGGAATTCAATAGATTTGAGGGTCAAGGTGTTGCGGATAATCGGAGATTCGATGGTCGACGCCGAGGTGGTCAATCTGAACATAGATTCCATAATCAAGGCGGTCGACAGGGTGGTTCGAGAAACGGTTCTTTCAGGGGTCAGAATGATCAAAACACATATTTAAACTTTTAAGCGATCGATGCGAGTCTGGGGGTGATTGATCGCGATGTACAGAAAATCCTCCCGATACGGAACACCGCACTATTAGGATATCCTCACTACGAATGACTCCAGTAGATTTACCTTACGTGCCCATTCTTTTAAATAAAACATTCATTGCAGCCCTTTGGGACACGGGAGCGGAGAAATCTTTTATATCAGAGGAGGTGTATCGCAGATATTTTTCGTATCGACCGCGTAAAAAGACGAAAGATAGAGTAGTGACGGCCCAAGCACTTAGGTCACTTGTCACTTAGGTCGAATCGAATTACAGATTCGGATCGGATCCGAGAATTCCAGAAAACCTGGAAATTTCACATTCTTAACAATATGCAGTACCAATGCATTTTAGGCATTGATTTTATGAAGGAGTCCAAATTGACTTTAGATTTCGATCAGAAATCTCTGATCATTCCAGATGACCAAATTAAGCAGTTGCCAAAAGTGGAAAAGCTTGTCGAAATTTATCTATCCGATACAAAGCTAGGTGAAGGGCATAACCAAAAATTAAAGGATTTATTTAATAGTTTTAAAGGGCTATTTTCAGACCAGCCAGGGTTAACTCATGTTTTATACCATGAAATCGATACTGGGGACCAGGGGCCGGTAGTGTCAAGACTCTACCGGTATCATAGTGTCAAACGGGGATAATCGACTATCGCATTGAGAAAATGTTACAGGAGGGTTCAATTCGTCCTATTCATTCCCCATAAGCGTCACCATTGGTTTTAACGCGCAAAAATAATAGTCTTCCTCCTGATTCACCAGAGGCGTATCGATTCGTGATTGACTATCGTAAACTCAAAGCTATTACTAAATACCTGCGATATCCATTACTGGTGACTGATGAACTGATCACAAACATCCCGCATACCGGTATTATGTCGACATTAGATATAAAATTGCGCTACTTTTAATTGGCAATTAGTCCGAAAGATATCGAGAAAACCGCGTTTATAACACGAAATGGCACATTTGCATTCCTCAGAATGCCATTCGGCCTTTCAGGGCGGCGCCAAATTTTCAAAAGTCCATCGACATTATCTTAAAACCGGTTAGTGGGCGTTTCGTGATGGTTTACATGGATGATGTAATCATTACATCTCCATTGTTTAATGAACACATAGATCATTTGAATCAGGTATTTACATTGTTGCGAGACGCAGGTCTAACACTAAATAAGGATAAATGTCACTTTGCACGTGACAAATTGAAGTATTTAGGTCTCATAATTAGTAAGGAAGGGATTGAAACCGACAATAGTAAGGTCAAGGCAATCGACGAAATGAAACCCCCTAAAAATAAAAAAGAAGTGCCGAAGTTTTTAGGGATGGCGGGGTGGTATCAAAAATTCATACCCCATTATGCAGATATATGTGTACCATTATATCGGTTAAAGAAAAAGGGGGCTAAATTTAATTGGTCGATGGAAGCACAGGATGCTTTTAATAAAGTAAAACGAGCATTAACAGAGGCACCAGTTTTACAGTTGCCGAATTTTCAGGAACAGTTTAACTGGTGTACGGATGCTAGTGGGTTCGGAATTGGTGCTGTGCTGAATCAAAAGCACAGACCTATTGCATTTGCGTCTAGAACCCTGAACAAGGCCGAAAGAAACTATATAGTTACAGAACGTGAATGTTTGGTGGTGATATGGGCATTGAATAAGTTTAAAACTTATTTTGGATCACTACCGGTGAAGGTAATCACAGATCACGCGGTATTAACAAAGCTAACGAATGGCAAAAACTTATCTAGTCGGATGATTAGATGGGCACTCAAGTTATCAGAGTTTAACTTAGAATGGGAACATATCCGACCAAAACGTTTTAACTTAGAATGGATGGAACATCGATCTCGAGCCTTAGCCTTAAACTCCAGAGAAAAACGTTGTCGCGAACGTATTGTCTAGGAATAAAGAGCCCAGTAGGCAATATGGATGGATCGTTGGTGTGGTGTGGTAGTTTCGTGCGTCCAGCTCTTCGCCAAAAGCCTTAGCTGAACAGCCTTAAACTCCAGAGAACAACTCATTCAAAAGCAAAGGGAAGATCCTGAGGTGTAAATTAGGGCACATCTATCGTTATTTAGAAAATCCAGACGATGGTTCCGTTAATGCAACTGTATGCGAGGGTTGGTCCCAGGATTTTAAATTAATTGATGGTATACTCTTTTATGCGAGAAATATTCTACAATTCTTGGAGAACTCAGAGTGTACATTCCTAAATCTCTTCGAGAAGCAATAATGCAAGAATTTCATGATCTGCCATTAGCAGTCCATTTAGGAAAGAGGAAGACTTATTTAAAATTGCGTGACACATGTTATTTTCCGTATATGAGTAAATATATATTTAAATATGTATCAACCTGTGACCGGTGTCAAAAATTTAATTATAAAAACGCGCTACCAGCTGGTAGATTAATACCGATAGTATCGAATTACCCCACTGAAATCATAACGTTAGACTTAGTAGGCCCCTACGCCGCATCCCGACACGAAAGACATAGATTTCTTTTAGTAAAAACTGACCACTTCACTATGTGGAGTGAGCTTATTCCTTTACGAAAAGCTTCGGCCCAGGCCATAGCTAACGCCCTTTTTGGAAATTATATTTCACGATATGGAGCTCCAATTTCCTTGATTAGTGATAATGGTTCCCAATTTATATCCGAGGTCTTTGAACACCTAAGTCACAGGTTGGACATAAAACATATTAAAACGGTAACATATCGGCCGCAGGCAAATTTAACGGAAAGAGTTAATCGCACCTTAGTGCAGATGATAGCTTGTTTTGTAGAAGAAAATCACGATAACTGGGACCGATTTCTCCATGAGTTCGCTTTCGCGCTGCGCACATCAGTTAATGAAACGACAGGTAAAACTCCGGCTGAGTTATTCTTAGGTAGAAAGATTATAACAAATTTTAATAAATTAATAAATGTCACAGAGAGAGTGCTGAATATGTGGGAAGAAATATTGAAAAACTATATTTGATGAGGCGAGGCAGAATATGCAGAGACAACATAAGACTTGGAAAAAATACTATAATCGGAAAAGGAGAGATGTTAACATCAAAGTAAATGATTTGGTGTTGGTACAAACTCATATTATGAGTGCTGCGAGTAGGAGAGTGGTCGGAAAGTTTATGCCTAAGTTTGAAGGGCCATATAGAGTGTTGGAAGTTCGAAATAACAATTTGATCATTTGGAAGAAGGGAAAAAGGGTCACAGTTAATATTGACCAGTTGCGAGTGTACCATCCAATACAGTTCGACACAATTAAGTTTTGATAGTCATGATGAGACACTATATGAAGGACAGAGGTCTAGTAATGGGTCGAGTAGGTCACACCCGGGAAAATCCAAAAGATCTAGGAAAACCTCGAGTGAGGAGAGTAAGGGTCGTAAATCATATAAGGGAAATGCTGGATTGGAGGATCCGAGATTGAAGCGTAAAATAAGGTCAAATGGGTCAGTGGAGAGGACGGATAAAATGCGGTCCAAAATATGCAGGAAAAGATCTCTGCAGGGGTCCGAACATGGGGACCAGAAAAATCCAACCCCGGTACCAACACAGGGGATAAAGAGAGCAGTCCCATCCTCTATAACCTATAGAAATCATAAATATAGGAGACCTAATAACCCTTCCAAACGGACCACAGTCCATTGCAGGTCCCTCACATCAACTAGATACAAGTCAGTGCAAGCCACCTACAGAAGAGAGCAGACAAGGAGCAATAGGCCAGTATGACAGGGACCGGGAGACCAGGACAACGCCGAGCAAAGGAAACAGTGCAGCTGAGAGGAGACCAGTCCGGTCTAGGCAGGCGACAGCAGTGAGACCTTGTCCTTACTACCTACGGAGGCGATTAAAGAAGCCCGAAGGAATACCAGAGGAGCAAAGGAGCAATGGGATCGACAGTCTACCGCTGAACAACCTCAGGAGAAGGAGCCTCAGCATGGAAGCCTTAGACGGAAATCCAGTGAATAAGAGCTCATAGAGGACAATGAAAAAATCAGGTTGTATCGTTTCTTTTTTTCTCCTTTCAAACAAGTGGTCGGAAGAGGTATTGCAATGAAGCAAGTCACGGGAGGATGTTTAAAATTTAAGAAGCCAAGCAAAAGTGGACACTACAATGAGTGTTTTTCTTAAAGAGAAAAATAAGCTTTTGTCTTAATTTTTTTATATAAATATGGAGAAAACATTTGTAAGAATGCATTTGTTTAATTCTATGTATGACTTCGCTAAGATGCGAAATTCCTTTGGTTATTTGTTTTAATGGTTTACTGAAAAATGTTTGAAATTGTATGTATATGTATGTGTATATTTTTTCTCACATCTGGTGGCTTGGGACGCGGCGTAGTTAGGTAGTGCTAACATTTAACACTAACAAGTGCAGCATGCATGGAATGGGAATTTTAAGGAGCCAGATGCTTTAATTGACGTATAAGAAAATGTTATGTAAAATGTGAATGTGTTTGTACATACAGTATATGTTTGTTTCTTCCTACTACTTAAAGAAGTTCTCATTTCAGGGTAGCTGACCCTGAGCATTGTATAGAAAGCGACGAGTCAAATGTTAATGATGCAAGAATAAGTGTGTATAGTTTTTTAAGTAGTTAAGTAAAGCACATAGGCAGGTTTTTTTCCACTTCGGTGGTTTTTCCCTCGCCTTTGAGCCAAATGGGTGTGCTGTAGGGAAATGTAAACTTGTAAATGTTACGCCAAACAAAATGAAGTTGGTGGTCGTAATGCTTTTCTTTCCTTTAGGGAAGGAGAATTTGTAAAGTATCCGATGGTTAGATATATATTAACCCTCTGAGTGGTTAGCTTCCTCCTGAAAAGTTATTCCGAAAGCGTTTACTCTTATTTTGCCGTTCGCTTTAAAAATGCAACAGACTTCTTTCCTTTCCCCCTTTTAAAACTTGGGAGGTCAAACGGGGACAGTTTTATGACTCAGTTCGGTCCCTTTGTCAAATAAGAACCAAGAGATCAATCGTTTACAGCTAGCTGTTAAGTTGCCTTGGGCAATCTTGTATGAAAGCTGTAGTGGAACTCGGTGTTTCTTTCCCCTATATGTTCAGTCACAGTAAAATTAAAACAAAATGAAGGGTAAAAAAAAAAAAAAAAAAAATAAATAAATAGTATGTTAGAAGTTGAAAAATAATTATATTTTCTTCAAACAAAATTTATTTTTCTGTCATTTTTTAAAAATTAAAAATATATATATTTTTAGGTATTGCGATTTGAACCAGAAAAAAGCATCCTGTATTCATTTTTGAATATGAGAGTAAGAAAACGCGCTCACTTTCCTGTTTTTTAAAAAAGTAATGAGGTAAAAAGAGCAAAGGCCCTATCTCTTTTTTAAACAATAAGACAATAAATGGTGCATACGGTGATATACATACGATGATTATATTTATGAAATAAAACCGATCTTTCTCTATTCAATTATATTTTTAATTTAAAATAGCATAAAAAAGGATTTCAATACTTTTAGTTTATTTTAATTAAAGACCTATAAATGATATTTTTAAGTTAACTGAATATTTTTCGGAAAAAATCTAAATTTTCATTCCTAGTGTTCTCCTTTTCGAACTTCTTATATTAAATAAAAATTCCTTTTCTAAATCGGCATTTGTGATGGACATAGCACACATTCAGTCAATAATTTTTAATTTTAATAGGGGATTGTACATCTTCAAATGCGCATGACAGTACTTCTAACCATTTTCTACTCAAGTTAAATTTCTTATCTTTCTGTTTCTTTTATTACAAGGAAAAATGTCACACATCGATAACTACATTTTCACACAATTCAGTCATTAAAAATTCTATTGTGAGAAAAGTTCTCCCTAATTAATTTTGTCTTTCAAAACAGTACACTTAAAACAATTTTGTTCAGTGAAGTTAACCGACAGTTCCACAATGTATCCATACCAAATTTTAAAAACAATTTTACCATTTGGAAATGTATCCTGTATTAAATTTTTCAGTATACACAAATATTTCCTGCTGTAGGGAAGACATAGTATGAGAGAGATGTGGTGTGCGGTTGTGAAAGAATGTTTTCGTACGTGTAGACTATTTTTGAAAATTTAAATATCACTGAAGCTGATCATATAACTGCAAATGAGCCTTATTTTAATGTGTGCTGGTATCAAAGTAAAACACTTTACAATATTAAACAGCCTATGGGTTTATACTCAATATCAAACTATTCGCAAAATGGCTTACAACTTCTATTCAAATTGTAAAGAAACTGAAATATAAATATATCTTACTACAGTCAAAAATATTCATAATATGTAAATATCCTATTTCTCCACTTATTTCAGTACATTTTAAAAACTGTAGCTGAATGCAATTTTTATATTTATAAACTAGGCATAAAAGCTCACACAGTCGTAAAAAATGTCTTTATCATTTTTAAATATACTACTATAAAACGTATATGGATTGCAAGATCAGTTCTAAAATCCTAAAAGCTTTTAGAGGAGCAAAAACATGTAATTTTGATTGATCAAAATTTTAATATAATACACAAATATACATGTTATTAAGCAAATACATTTGAAAATCAAAGTTCCTTCTGAAATAAACGTAATTGAAAGAAAAATGTTTAATTGCAAATGAGTGGAAATACATGCTTATCTAAGGGGTATCCCCAAAGTGAGGCAATCTTTAAACTTAAAACTCAAACTCAGTGGCACAATAATCCATGAGGGCAAGGAACTACTATGTCCATCCTAATATACGTGATTATTGGGCGCTGAGGTGCATGAACAGATGTCCCGATTTGGTGGTCGGTCTCAAGAGAGACCTTTATTATTTAAGACCCCAAGCAAGCTTGGTACTCCTTTTTCGACCCAATGTAGCGGGGATGAAAGGCAGAGTCAACCTTGCCCAGCAAATTAATAGAACCCCAGACCTGTGGTGTGGAAGCAGGATACACTACCATTCGATCCTATTCGGTGAAAAATAAAACAATGTTAGAATCTTATATAATTCCCTAATGAATGAGGGAGTCCAAACTTTTTTTTCATGTAAACTGTTTAGATGGAAATGGCTAAATATGAACATTTCACAAGTTGCATAAATTAAAATTAACCGTTATAGTTTACGTAAATTTTTAAGAGTGCAAAAGGTGTACTTTCGCTGCACGAATTAATTTTAGAAGGAATACGGTTACGAAAAAATAGTACAAATCTATCTAAAGTAGGGTTCGTTACCTTAGATATTGTCAAACACAACAATGTATTGGAAACCAATTCCACAATTCGTTGTTATAAAAATGTATGGAAAATTACAAGACTTATTTTTGCATTTGTAATTTATATATATATATATATATATTCCTAAGAACTTTAAAAGCTAGAGCGACATCCATCAAAACCGCGGTACCCTCTCTGTCTTTCCAGATCGCCCCTGACTAAGCCGGCTCTGCCATAGTAAGTGAAAATGCCGTATTTTGTTTGTCAAGATCATTTTATAGCAGACTGCATTTTTCATGTATTTTAGATGGTCGTTTTATATTTTCTACATCAATATCTTAATGTCTGAATTCAAAATTACATAAAATTCTTGACATTCGCATCAATGACCATTATAATTTTTATTAGTATATGAATGTGTCGTCAAACGATTACATGACTATTATTAACATATTATTTTAACCATTTAATTAATATTAAGTATAACATATAAGGCACACAAATTTTCTGAACTTTAAAATAAATATTTCGAAAACTACTTCCGATATACTCAAAATTTTTCATTCCTACGCTTTAGCTTCTCAGTTTTGCTTCTATGAAAAACTTTATTGTATATTCATCAATTTTTTTAGTATATTTTTTGCTCTTAGCATGCAGTTTTTAAGTGAATTGAATGAAATTTTTGAAATATATTAAAAAATACTAAAAAGAAGCTATATAAAAAAATTTGAAATTTATATTATACTCAAATAATTGCTAGAACTTATGGTAAATAATTTTCAACTGCGCGATTTATTTTTTTTTTCGAAATTTTAAATGGAATTTCTAACATAAAATTTCTAGCTTTATACGGTCGAGATTTCAAAACATATCCAGATTTTAATTACTTATTCAGTTAGCATTTAAAAAAAGATAAATGTTGAGGTATTTTGCATAAATACATTTTTTTTTGAATAATAATTCGAATGTTTTTGATTAGCTCGAACTTAAAATTAATTTTTATGTTTATTTATATGCATAAATGTCTACTGTAAATGTTTCCGTATATTTTTGATTACCATTTATTCAAACATTCAAGTTATAAAAAAAATGTGGGAAAATCTTCATTCATGCTGTCTTTGATGTAAACTGAAGTTCAAGCACTTAAAATTCAAATATAATTCGGTGTATTTTAACAATATATAACTAGGCACTGTACGTAAACTTCCCTGAATACTTGGGCTTTGAAATCAAAAAAAAAAACTAATGGATCTTAATTAGTTTTTTTTTCGTTTTTATTTTTTTGAAAGTGTAAGAAAATGTTTCAAATTATTTGATGAAGTTTAAATTTATTCATTTTTAGTGGTTGGAAAGTTTAAAAGGTTTAAAATTTTAAAGTGTTTGGTGTTTTATTAATTTTTTTTGACTTCTTATAATGCAATAATCATGTTTCAAAAACTGAAAGCATTGATCAAGATAAGAAAAATGAAGCGAAAGAATATACTTAAAAAAAGATAATTTGTCTAATTATATAAAATAGCAGATTGCCCTGACATGCCCCAACTTGTTACAGTTTCAAATTAATATGAAACCAAAAGGGAATTGTAACATATTTTACTTATGCGTTGGGACTTTTCAAAACTTTTAAAATACAAGCTAACAAACACTTCCTGGGGTCTAAAGAAATTTTCCCTTGATTTCTTACGATTGCTCCAGGGTCAAAACACGGGGTTCCCTGCGAGTCATAAAACTTCCTATTAGTGTCATGCTGTGTTGCTTCCACCGACCCTAATTATCTTTCAAGATGTTAAACCTTTAAATAGGGGAAAGTATTTCAGAAAAGTACGGCTCAACCGCTTTTGAAAATGTTACTTGATGGCAAAAAAATCCGTGCAGTGCATTTTCGAAGCATCTTTACAATGACGGAATTTTTCGGGCTAACCGCTTGAAGGGTTAAAGTCGTAGAGACTATGAATCAAGAAACGGTTACGTAATTTATTAATACCGTTTACTTTTTGGAGGGGATTGAGAGGAATCTGTACGGAACCTTTCCACTAATATTCTTAGGCGTCTTTTGGGGGATGATAAGTTCGCATATATTTCCAACCAACTCCAAAAAGTGAACGGGATATGCAAAGAAGATAGGGTATTTAAGTAGAGCATTGTAAGCTAGCAAATATAAAGGCTACTGAGCCAGCAGCAGTAGCCTCCAATTTAGAGGATTCCATTGGATTACGTTAGTGAAGCCTTATTGCTGTTATTCTACGAAAGAACTAGAAAGCTGATATACCAGGCGGTAACTATAATTTATTTACGCTTAAAATAAGCGTTAGTTTAGTAAGATTAGTTAAAGTTAATGAAAAACTAATAATTCGAGTACGTGTATTTCTCGGACCTCCTATTTCGGTAGACCTTATTTGATCTTGTACATAATTATTGATTAATTTCATAATTCATAATTTAATTTAATATTAAAGGTAAATCCCTTTTGTTTGACGTAACATAGAAATATTATGTTATTAGAGTTTCTGAGATTTGAATTGATATAATAAATACAAGTTATTATTATACAAAATCGCTCTTAGTGATTCGTTGCCTCAAATTAATCTTGGTGTCCAGGGTGGAACCCAGGGGGTTCGCACGCTCTTTCTTTCATCATGATATCTCATCCTTACATAAGTGAGAAAAATTTTGAATGTAATATTCCTTCCTTGTGCAAGAAATTGTGCATTTTAGTAACAGGATGAACAGGAAAAAAAGAAAACAAGTTACTTGGTCACTAGAAAGCTGTACTAAATTTTCTGACAAACAGTAGTTTTTGTCATATATTTTTATTATTAATTGAAGTATGGTAAATATTATTATTTTTTGTTTAAAATTACTACTATGTAATGTAACTTTGGATAATTTTTCATATCCATAATTTATAGAAATTTTTTTTAAGTATATCCTTTATAAAGCAAGTTTTTATAAGTAGATATCAAAATTACACTTTGTGATGGGCTCACGCGTTTTTTCATTAACATGTTCTTTGGGGCCAGATTAAAGACAACTTTTTTCCAACCAACCCCAGAAGTAAAACGTGAAAGAAAGATGCAAATTAGGAAGCTTTTAAAAAGCAGAAGTTTAGAGTAAGTGAGGTTGCATTTGGGGAATGTTATGATAGTCAGTGTTTCAAGTGTGAAAAGTATTTCGAGAAGTTAAGTGACAGCCAAGAGAAGTTACCCGTGACAGAGAGCCCTTAGTCAAGGTGCATACCATTGCACGCCAGTGAACCGCAACTTCAGCTAGGATTAGCTATATCGTCGTTTCATCGGACAAAAAGGTAGGAGTGACTATTTAAATATTCGTATCTGTGATTGCATTGAAATTGAGCTTAGGCGAGTTAGTTATTCATAGTGGTCCGAGTTACGTTATTCATAGTGGTCCGAGTTACGTTATTTCCATATTATATATTGTGTGTTTAGTCACCGTAGATTCTCTCACATATCATATTATTATCTAATCTGTTAAAGGGTTAAGTTAAGATCTTAATAAAGTAATATTAAGATTATGGCAGCTGCTAGTTCTTCATTTATTCCTACACCTCTAGCTCTCGCTGATAATCAAGGAGAAGGGCACCCGAGGCGGCCGCCCTTACAAAGTATCGAAAAACAAACGTGAGCATAAGTATAAATATCCATTCATACACACATATATATATTCCGAACATTTTACTCCGAGTACTGTGACCTCTAATAACACATCTAGCGAGTGCTGAAGACAGATTGTTAAAATTAAACACTTCACAAATACCACTGAAGATAATTCAAATGCATAACTGATAAAAATAAATAAGAAGCTCTTGCATAATTAACTTAAAATTTTTTCAATGCATACAATGTAAGCATTTTCGTCTACGCCAAACAGGCTTTGGCGATATTTTATCAAAACAATGAGATTCGCTTGTAGGACAAAAGTAAACATTTTTTCTAAAATACAACAAGAAATATACGTTACACTATTTGTTTGACAAGAAAGTAAAAAGAAAAAGGCATTGTCGTCAAAAATATTTCAATTTACCTGGCGTCAGGAAAGCTTCGAGTGTCGGCAACCTCTCTTTCATCCTCATGGTGACCTGCTGGAATCCTAATTTTTTTTTTCAATCTTTTCACGAAATGAGGTTGTTTCGGATTCCAAAGGTATGGAAGTTTTTCAATCTCATCGATTAAAAAGCTCTCCATCAATTCGCTCCATTTTTTAAAAAAAATCTCCGACGAGCAAACGCTTGACGAAGTCAAGGCTGTCATCTTGTTTTCGCGTAGAAGACACAATGATTTTGGCTGAAATTTGAACAATTTTATTTTCGAACAACTTTTTGAGCTCAGTAGCAAGAAGTTGTTCGAAAGCCATTGCTATGGCAACTGAGCAAACATTGCACGAAAAATTGCTCGAAACGTGTACGTGTGATAAAGTCTTTGGGAATATTAGAACTAATCGTGGAGTACGATTCTTTTCTCAGTTCACATATTGCTAGATACGGCATAAAAGGTCGAGGGAAGCCTTCCTATTTGTCTTCTGCAATATGTGAAGAAATAATTGAAATAACGGGAAATAAAGTTTATGAAAATATCATAAATGACATTCAGGTAGCTAAATAATTTTCTATGAGCATTGATTCTATACCAGATATATCTCATACGGATATGAATTGACAGTAGTACTTAGACATGTGAGAGTATATCTGATGGTAAAGTGGCAGAACGCTTTCTAACATTCATTCCCATAAAAAGTCACGCTTGAGAAGCGCTTGCCAGCACTGTTTTGACTTTCCTTAACAAATTCAGCATTGATATAAGAAACGTAAGGGGATAATCTTATAACAATGCAGAAAATATGTCGGGGGATGCTATGACAGTCTTCAAGTGCATATTTTAAAGAGATAAACCAGCTTGCACACTACATTCCGTGCTTAGCACACTCGCTAACTTTAGTTGGAGTATGTGCAGCAGAAAGCTGTGTTTGAACAGTTTCGTTCTTTGGGCCTCTGCAAGCAAAATGTACAGCTTTTCTCTGTATCGACACACCGTTCGGCGATTGTGTTGCAATATGTTGAGGGCAGCAAAGACTCTGAACTAGTTGTAAAAAGAGTAAATGACACAAGATGGTGTACCAGAGCTGATGTTACTACGGCTTTATCCAAATGTTATAGTAGCTTCCAGAAAGCTTTACAGGTCATTGCTGAAGATATGACTCAAAAGCTACAAGTAATTCATGAAGCTAAATGTCTTATAAAAGACTTATTGAAGAAAGAAAATATTATCAGGGCAGGCTTTTGGGCTGTTGTCTTAAGGCGGATCAATGAAGTATATAAATCTTTACAAATGAAATCAATAGAGAGAGAGAACTTCAAACACCCATCAATCTTCTGAAATCATTACTCGATTTTTTAAATTCGCTGGGAAATGTTTAACGAATATAAAAGAAAGGCAATTGAGAAAATAGATTCGCTATACACGGATGAATTCAGACGTGTGCGCATAACAAAACGGTATTACGATGATGGTCATGCCAAAAATGTTGTGTTTTAATGAAGTGAAAAATTGAAACTTTTCTACCTATATTAGATAATTTATATGAAAAACTTTCCCGTCGTTTGGAAGCATATAGTAAAATATCTTTTCTCTTACGGTTTCTCGTTGATTTCGTACTAAGGAAGATTCAGAAATTCAAAAAGCTGTCCAAATATTTAGAAAACATTACTCTGAAGACTTCGAATTAGTAGATGAAATGGTTCAGTTTAAGCATTTATTTTACAAATAGAAAATTTTGAAAATGAATAAATGGTACCAGAACTGCGATCATACGAACTTATTTTCAAAAACTTACTGCAGTAAACGTTTCTGAATGTTATAACAGCATTAAAAATATTCTGGTGTCTTTTGATCACAAATGCTTCCGGTGTGAACGAAAAGCTTTTCAAACTTAAAGATGCTAAAAAACTGCCATCGATCTTCAATAACCCAAGAAAGACTGAACTCACTTGCTATTTAGCCATTGAACACTACGTCTTGCAGAACATCGATTTCTAAGAAGTTCGAAGAGAATTCCCAGCCAAAAAAATTGAGAAAACCAAATATTTAGTTATTTTTTTATTACAGATTCTAATAAATAACCATTGTTTATTTATATCTTTTTAATTTGCAGTTAATTTTGTTATTTTATTTGTGCAATGAAATATATTTCTAAAATGTTGTGTAATAAAAGTATTAGGCTACACGCCCCGAGAATTCGAATGCCTAGGGGCTTCCCTGTCGTTTAATCCGACACTGTCAATAAGAAATTTTTGTTTCTTAATGTGAGTCGTCTAAACCTCGTTTGAATTCTGGATACTTGTGTTTGTAGTGCATCTTACACCTGTGGTACATTAGGTAATACACTGTGGTTCAGGAGATAAATATAATCCTGAAATAGCGGTAATCCTATATTCCATTAACCCTACAATCCAGTCTTTATTACTGTCGTCAGCTTTTTCATTGTTGTCTTTGCTATCCCCACTGCTTTCTCAACTAACCTATTATTTTTAGGATATCTAGGGCTTACAAAATTGCATTCAAATTCTTATACCTTGGCAAAGGCCTTACTCTCATGACTGTTGAAGAGTACATTGTCCCTAACAATTTCTTTAGGAACTCCGACTTTTAACAGCTTATTAATTTCTGTTACAGTTTTGTGTGTGTTCTTTAGTCTTTCTATTTCAATCCATTTTGAAAAATAACATATATTTAAACAATTACCATTTTCATATGCCGTAATGTCAACTCATATATATCTTTTCAAAAGGTTTTTGGGGAATTTCATGAGATAAAAGAGGTTCTTTATTAGCATTTTGAAATTTCTGTTACATCTCACACTCGGATAACATTTTCTTAATATATTTACACATTCCTGGTCAAAACATGATCTCTCTTGTACTATATTTTTGCTTTTCTCAATACCAAAAGTACCATCATGAAGTATCATTAACATATTCCTCAAAATAGAAGGTACAACTATTTTAGAGTTTTAAATAATAATCCAAATTTAATATACAAATCATTTTTAAATTTAAAGTATTGCTTCATATTAGAAGGAACTTTTTGAATATGATCAGGCCACCCTTTCTTACAATAATCATACGCAGTATTCAGTTCGGGATCTGAAAAGCAATTTTAGATTAAGCAATTCTATGTTCACTCATAGGGAGTTCTCTCTCATCATTTGTCTCGTCTTTAACCCTCCAAGCGGTTAGCACGGAAAATTTCGTCATTGTAAAGATGCTTCAAAAATGCACTGCACGGGTTTTTTTGCCTTCAAGTAACATTGTCAAAAGCGGTTTAGCCGTACTTTTCTTAAATCCTTTCCCCTTTTTAAAGGTTTAACATCTTTAAAGATAATTAGGGACGGTGGAAGAAACACAGCAGGACACTGATAGGAAGTTTTATGACTCGCAGGGAACCCCGTGTTTTGACCCTGGAGCAATCGTAAGAAATCGGGGAAAAATTTCTTTAGACCCCAGGAAGTGTTTGTTAGCTTGTATTTTAAAAGTTTTGAAAAGTCCCAACGCATAAGTAAAATATGTCACAATTCCCTTTTGGTTTCATATTAATTTGAAACCGTAACAAGTTGGGGCGTGTCAGGGCAATCTGCTATTTTATATAATTAGACAAATTATCTTTTTTTTAAGTATATTCTTTTGCTTTATTTTTCTTATCTTAATCAATGCTTTCAGTTTTTGAAACATGATTATTTCATTATAAGATGCCAAAAAATAATTAATAAAACACCAAACACTTTAAAATTTTAAACCTTTTAAACTTTCCAACCACTAAAAATGAATAAATTTAAATTTCATCAAATACTTTGAAACATTTTCTTACACTTTAAAAAAAATAAAAACGAAAAAAAAAACAACTAATTAAAATCTATTAGTTTTTTTTTTTAGATTTCAAAGTCCAAGTGTTCAGGGAAGTTTGCGTACAGTGCCTAGTTACATATCGTTAAAATACACCGAATTATATTTTAATTTTAAGTGCTTGAACTTCAGTTTACATCCAAGACAACATGAATGAAGATTTTCCCACATTTTTTTTGTATAACTTGAATGTTTGAGTAAATGGTAATCAAAAATATACGGAAACATTTACAGTAGACATTTATGCATATAATAAAACATAAAAATCAATTTTAAATTCGAGCTATTCAAAAACATTCGAATTATTCTTCAAAAATATCCATTTATGCAAAATACCTCAACATTTATCTTTTTTTAAAGGCTAGCTGAACAAGTAATTAAAAACTAGATATTTTTTGAAATCTAGACCGTATAAAGCTAGAAATTTTATGTTAGAAATTCCATTTAAAATTTCAAAAAAAAAATTTCTCGTGGGGTTAAAAATTTTTTACCATAAGTTCTAGCAATTCTTTGAGTATAATATAAATTTCAAATTTTTTATTATATAGCTTCTTTGGTATTTTTTAATATATTTCAAAGATTTCATAAAATTCAGTTGAAAACTGCATGCTAAGAGCAAAAAATATACTAAAAAAATTGACGAATATACAATAAAGTTTTTCATAGAAGCAAAACTGAGAAGCTAAATCATAGGAATGAAAAATTTTGAGTATATCTGAAGTAGTTTTCGAAATATTTATTTTAAAGTTCAGAAAATTTGTGTGCTTTATGTTATACTTAATATTATTTAAATGGTGAAAATAATAAATTAATAATAGTCATGTAATCGTTTGATGACACATTCATATACTAATAAAAATTATAATGGTCATTGATGCGAATGTCAAGAATTTTATGTAATTTTAAATTCAGACATGAAGATATTGATGTAGAAAATATAAAACGACCATCTAAAATACATGAAAAATGCAGTCTGCTATAAAATGATCTTCACAAACAAAATCCGGCATTTTCACTTACTATGGCAGAGCCGGCTTAGTCAGGGGCGATCTGGAAAAACAGAGAGAGAACCGCGGTTTTGATGGATACCGGTCTAGCTTTTAAAGTTCCCAGGAAAAATTATATATATATAAATTACAAATGCAAAAATAAATCTTGTAATTTTCCATACATTTTTATAACAACGAATTGTGGAATTGGCTTCCAATACATTGTTGTGTTTGACAATATCTAAGGTAACCAACCATACTTTAGATAGATTTGCACTACTTTTTCGTAACCGTATTCCTTTTAAAATTAATTCGTGCAGCACAAATACACCTTTTAACTCTTAAAAATTTATGTAAACTATAACAGTTAATTTTAATTTATGCAACTTGTGATATGTTCATAATTAACCCTTTCCGTCTAAACAGTTTACATGAAAAAAAAGTTTGAACTCCCAAATTCATTAGGGAATTATATAAGATTCTTACATTAAGTTTTATTTTTCACCGAATAGGGTCGAGTGGTAGTGTTTCGTGCTTCTACACCACAGGTCGGGGGTTCTATTAATTGGCTGGGCAAGGTCGACTCTGCCTTTCATCCCCGCTACATTGGGTCGATAAATGAGTACCAAGCTTTCTTGGGGTCTTAAACACTGAAGGTCTCTCTTCAGACAGACCACCAAATCGGGACATCTGTTCTTTCACCTCAGCGCCCAATGGTCACGTATATTGGGATGAGCATAGTAAAAAGTGTTTTTTTTTCAGGTATAGAAGTTTAAGTTGACATTACTTTCCAAGTGGGCGACCGATTTCACAGCTGTCAAGTGATTTATTCTCAGTTTGGTTTGGCAATTCATCAAAACGATCATCAAGCAAGGCCGTCGAATGGGCCCAAAACGAGATTGCCGTTGTTCCCGATTTTCATAAGCGAATTTTGTTTAGCGATGAAGCGCACTTCTCGTTGAATGGCTACGTCAACAAAGAAAACTACCGCATTTGGAGTGAAGCTAATCCACAAGTGTATGTCGAAACACCGTTACATCCAGAAAAACTGACTGTTTGGTGCGCGTTATGGGATGGTGGAATCATTGGTCCGTACTTCTTCAAAAACGATGAAGGCCACAACGTTACAGTCAATGGTGATCGGTATAGAGCCATGATGACTAACTTTTTCATTCCTGAATTGAACAATCATGATGTCCAGGAGATGTGGTTCCAACAAGACGGCGCAACATGTCACACAGGCCGTGCCACAATCGATTTATTGAAAGACACGTTTGGTGACCGCCTAATTTCACGTTTTGGACCTGTGAATTGGCCTCCAAGATCTTGTGATTTAACACCGCTAGACTATTTTCTGTGAGGCTATGTAAAGTCATTGGTCTATGCGGATAAGCCACAAACGCTTGACCATTTGGAAGAAAATATTCGCCGTGTTATTGCCGATATACGGCCACAAATGTTGGAAAAAGTCATCAAAAATTGGACGTCGAGATTGGATTACATCCGAGCCAGCCGTGGCAGTCCTATGCCAGAAATCATATTTAAAACGTAATGCCACAAGATTATCTTTCGAATAAAAAAAATTCATGTCAATCGAATAATACATCGTTGTTTTATTGCAATTTAAAGTTCTATACCTCTAAAAAACACCCTGTAGTTCCTGGCCCTCATGGATTTTTGTGCCACTGAGTTTGAGTTTTAAGTTTGAGGAGATTGCCTCACTTTGGAGATAACCCTTAGATAAGCATGTATTTCTACTCATTCGCAATTAAACATTTTTCTTTCAATTACGATTATTTCAGAAGGAACTTTGATTTTTCAAATGTATTTGCGATTCCAGCATTTGAAGTGGGTACGAATCCATAGGAATCCTGGAGACATTGGAAAGAAGATTTTGAAAAAATTAGTTGGAAGCCCTTCGATACAGTTAAGCGCCAGAGAAAACAAAAACGGCTCTATTCCGTCATTTATGCGGAGAAGAATTAAAAAAAAACTGCTATGAGCTGTTGACCTTAAGCCTAATTCTAGTTGTGAGGGTGTGACTCTGAAGCAAGTGCTTCAGGAATTTGATAAACATTTTCTGGATTATCAAAACGAAATTTTTGCTTCTTTTCAGTTCTTGGAAATAAAACAGGAACAAGGAGAAAAATTTACGGATTATTATTCTAGGCTTCGTAACGCTGTTGTAGAATGCAATTATGGTGAATCACAGGACCGCATGCTTCGTGATAAATTAATTCAAGAACTGTTGGACAAAGCATTGAAGGAAAGTTTAATTAGAGAAACAAGTAAAAAGGCCAGGGCACTACAGAAGGTGGTGAGTGAATGCAAAACCGCTCAGAAAAGTAAGGTACAAGCATCAGTCATGAATGAAAAGATTATGCAGAACCCAAAGTAAACAGAAAAACATGGCTGCTCGAAGAGTGAATGCTATGGAAGAAAACAGCGAGTTTTCTGATACTATTTATATTGGGGAACTGAAGTCAGTAAATGAACTGGACGCGAAAGAAACCAACTGTGTGTAGTACGAAAAAATTTTAGTAAACAAAAATGCTGTAATGTTTAAACTGGATACTGGGTCTCAAGTGAATATAATTCCCGAGTCAGAACTTTTAAAATGGGATGAAAAGCCAGTAGTAAGAAATTGTACAATTTCTGTACATGACTACAGTGATAACAGAGTTCCAATTTTCTAGGTGAGTGCTACCTCAACTGTGAAACTAAAAGGTATAGAAAAACTTAAATTTTTAGTTACAAGCTTAAATTCATGTCCCGTTTTAGGCCTTGAAGCCTGCAGAGAATTAGGGCTGATCCAGAGATTGAATATGTGTGTGATCTATAAAATCCTATTGAAACTCCAGAACTAATTTTGAAAGGATTTGCTGATGTTTTTACTGGTACAGGAAGACTTAAAAGAATTGTAAATATTAAATTAAAAGAAAACTCTGTTCCTCGTGTAGCAGCCCCCCGTAAAGTGCCTCTTGCTATGAATAACATAGTTGTGGAAGAACTAAGTAATATGGTAGAAGCAGGCATAATATGCAAAGTTTAAGAGCCAACTGAGTGGGTGAGCAACATGGTTGTAATTGACTCGCCTAAGATATTAAGGATTTGTCTTGATCCCAGGCCACTGAATGAGGCTATTCAAAGGCCTCATTACCCAATCCCTACTGCAGATGCACTAATTACAAAGCTGAAAGGTGGTAAAGTGTTTACTATTTTAGATGCAAAAAGATGGTTTTCGGCAGTTACCTTTAGATGAAAAATCTTCATATCTAACCACATTTTTAACACCTTAGGTGCGGTACAGATTTTTAGTATTGCCATTTGGTCTGAATTCTGCTCCTGAAGAATTTCTGAAGGCAATGGATGAAATTTATGAAGATGAAGATATAAATCCTTTTTTTGGATGATATTGCACCTGGTTCATCTACTGTGGAACAACATTGCAGATTATTACGTCGAACACTCTTGAAAGCAAGGAAAGCCAATTTAAAATTTAATGTGTTGAAAACGCAGCTCTCACAAACTTCAGTTAACTATCTAGGTCATGTTTTTTTCCCGATGAAGGAATTAAACCAGATCCCCAGAAAATTAGAGCCATTGAAGTGTTTGCAACACCTAACTGCAAAGAAGAGTTGCAAAGATTTCTCGGTATGGTAACTTGTCTAGCAAAATTTACACCACACCTTTCAAATTTAACGCATAATCTAAGGCAGCTTCTTAAAAAAAGATTCTGTGTGGATCTGGGATACAAACACAGAGAGGGATTTTAAGCTGGTAAAACAAGCCATAATGAAATCTCCCTGTTTGAAATATTTTATTGGAAGCAAGGCGGTAACTGTTTCTGATGACGCTAGCAAAAATGGTCTGGGAGCTGCGCTTCTGCAAGCAGGTCAACCAGTCACCTATGGATTTGTATCATTAACACAGACACAACAACGTTATGCTCAAATTGAAAAGGAGCTAATAGCTGTCATATATGGGTTGGAGCATTTCAACTATTATACTTATGGAAGGATTGTCACTGCCCAAACAGATCATAAGCCAATACTGGGCCTTAGTAAGAAACCATACGATACAATATCTCCTCGTCGTCAACGTTTGCTACTTCCACTCAACAAATATAATATTCAGTTGGAATATGTTCCAGGAAAGAACCTAGTAATAGCAGATGCCCTATCAAGAGCACAATCCACCACTTATAATTTTGATGAAGTTCTAGGCCAGGAGGCAACTGGGAGAATAAATCTGTTAATACGAGTACAAGCTTCATCAAATAAGTGGGAGGAAATAACAAGTCTAATAGCAGTTGATCCTGAAATGCAAGATGTGTTGTTTCACATTAATAAAGGTTGGCCACAGAGAAAGAAAACAAAAATAGCAGCAAAACCTTATTGACATTGCGAAGAAGAGTTATATTCCACAAAAGAAGGAATTATTTGCAGAGGACAACGAGTAGTGGTACCAGTAAAATATAGAAATGAAATATTGAAGCTATTGCATGTCTCACACAAAGGTATTGTTTCCAGTAAAATCAAAGCCAGGGAATATTTTTACTGGCCTAACTTGAATAGAGATGTTGAGGAATATGTGTCCAAATGCAAAATCTACTAGAAATATCAAAGAGAAAACCAAAAGGAAATTCTTATCAATCCAGAAATCCCAGGCAGACCTTGGCAAAAAGTTGCATGTGATTTCCTTTGTTTAAAAGGAAAGAACATCTGTTAATAATAGAATATTCGTCCAAGTATGTTGAACTGAAACCACTTAACAGTACAACAGCACGATCTGTCATTACAGTCATGAAATCCATTTATGCAACACATGGTATACCAGATGAACTTGTGAGTGATGGTGGACCACCCTATAACTCAAATTTGATGATGAATTTCTTCCGAGAATGGGGAATTAAACATCATGATACACCACCTCAATATCCTAGAGTCAATGGACAAATAGAGAGCAGTGCAAACAATAAAAAATTCTCTTACTAAAGCTATAGAAGAGGGAAAACATTTGCATGTTGTATTGCTTGACTACAGGATACAATCAGCAAAGGGCATGCCATCACCAGCTGAACTTTTAACCCTCTAACCGGATAACACGGAAAATTCCGTCAGTGTAAAGATGCTTCGAAAATGGACTGCACGGATTTTTCTGCCTTCAAGTAACGTTTTCAAAAGCGGATTAGCCGCACTTTTCTGAAATCCTTTCCCCCTTTTAAGGTTTAACATCTTGAAAGATAATGAGGGACGGAGGAAGCAACACAGCAGGAGTTTTATGGCTCGCAGGGAACCCCGTGTTTTGACCCTGGGGGAATCGTAAAAAATCGAGGGGAAATTTCTTTAGACCCCAGGAAGTGTTTATTCGTTACCTCGTATTTTAAAAGTTTCCAAAAGTCCCAACGCATAAGTAAAATATGTTACAATTCCCTTTTGGTTTCATATTAATTTCAAACTGTAACAAGTTGGGGCGTCTCAGGGCAATCTGCTATTTTATATAGTTAGACAAATTATATCTTTTTTTAAGTATATTCTTTCGCTTCATTTTTCTTATTTTAATCAAAGCCTTCAGTTTTTGAAACATGATTATTTTATTATAAGATACCGAAAAAATTAATAAAACACCAAACTCTTTAAAATTTGGAACCTTTTCAATTTTCCAACCACTAAAAATGAATAAATTTAAACTTCATCAAATCATTTGAAACATTTTCTTACACTTTGATAAAAAAAATAATAACGAAAAAAAACTAATTAAGATTTATTAGTTTTTTTTTTTTTTTTTTTAGATTTCAAAGCCTAAGTGTTCAGGAAGTTTAAGTACAGTGTGTGTGTGTGTGCCTGTGTGGTTATATATTGTTAAAATACACCGAATTATATTTGAATTTTAAGTGCTTCAACTTCAGTTTACATCAAAGAGAACATGAATGAAGATTTTCACACATTATTTTTATAACTCGAACGTTTGAATAAATGGTAATCAAAAATATACGGAAACATTTACAGTAGACATTTATGCATATAAATAAACATAAAAATCAATTTTAAATTCGAGCTATTGAAAAACATTCGAATTATATATTGTTCAAAAATATCTATTTATACAAAATACCTCAACATTTATCTTTTTTAAAGGCTAACTGAATAAGTAATTAAAATCTGGATATTTTTTGAAATCTCGACCTTATAAAGCTAGAAATTTTATGTTAGAAATTCCATTTGAAATTTCGAAAAAAAATGCATCGTGCAGTTAAAAATTATTTACCATAAGCTTTAGCAATTGTTTGAGTATAATAAAAATTTCAAATTTTATTATATAGCTTCTTTGGTATCTTTTAATATATTTCGAAGATTTCATACAATTCAGTTAAAAACCGCATGCTAAGAGCAAAAAATATACTAAAAAAATTGATGAATATACAATTACAATAAATTCTTACATAGAAGCAAAACTGAGAAGCTAAAGCGTAGGAATAAAAAATTTTGAGTATATCTGAAGTAGTTTTCGAAATATTTATTTTAAAGTTCAGAAAATTTGTGTACGTTATGTTATACTTAATATTAATTAAATGGTTAAAATAATGTGTTAATATTAGTCATGTAATCGTTTGATGACACATTCATATACTAATAAAAATTATCATGGTCATTGATGCGAATGTGAAGAATTTTATGTAATTTTAAATTCAGACATTAAGATATTGATGTAGAAAATATAAAACGACCATCTAAAATACATGAAAAATGCAGTCTGCTATAAAATGATCTTGACAAACAAAATCCGGCATTTTCACTTACTATGCCAGAGTCGGCTTAGTCAGGGGCGATCTGGAAAAACAGAGAGAGAACCGCGGTTTTGGTGGATTCCGCTCTAGCTTTTAAAGCTCACAGGAAAAATTATATATATATAAATTACAAATGCAAAAATAAATCTTGTAATTTTCCATACATTTTTATAACAACGAATTGTGGAAATGGCTTCCAATACATTGTTGTGTTTGACAATATCTAAGGTAACGAACCCTACTTTAGTTAGATTTGTACTACTTTTTCGTAACCGAATTCCTTTTAAAATTAATTCGTGCAGCCGAAATACACCTTTTGTACCCTTAAAAATTTATGCAAACTATAACGGTTAATTTTAATTTATGCAACTTGTGAAATGTTCATAATTAACCATTTCCGTCTAAACAGTTTACATGAAAAAAAAAGTTTGGACTCCCTCATTCATTAGGGAATTATATAAGATTCTAACATTAAGTTTTATTTTTCCCCGAATAAGGTCGAGTGGTAGTGTATCGTGCTTCCACACCACAGGTCTGAGGTTCTTTTATCGGGCTGCACAAGGACGACTCTGCCTTTCATCCCCGCTACATTGGGTCGATAAATGAGTACCAAGCTTGCTTCGGGTCTTAAACACTGAAGGTCTCTCTTCAGACAGACCACCAAATCGGGACATCTGTTCATGCACCTCAGCGTCCAATGGCCACGTGTATTATGATGGGCACAGTAGTTCCTGGCCCTCATGGATTGTTGTGCCACTGAGTTTGAGTCTTAAGTTTGAGGATTACCTCACTTTGGGGATACCCCTTAGATAAACATGTATTTCCACTCATTTGCAATTAAACATTTTTCTTTCAATTACGTTTATTTCAGAAGGAAGTTTGATTTTTCAAATGTATTTGCTTAATAAAATGTATATTTGTGTATTATATTAAAAATTTGATCAATCCAAAATTACATGTTTTTAGCTCCTCTAAAAGCTTTTAGGATTTTACAACTGATCTTACAATCCATATACGTTTTATAGTAGTATATTTAAAAATGATAAGGACATTTTTACGACTGTGTAGGCTGTTATGCCTCGTTTATAAATATAAAAAATTGCATTCAGCTACAGTTTTTAAAATGTACAGAAATAAGAGGAGAAACATGATACTTACATATTATGAATATTTTTGACTGCAGTAAGATATATTTATATTTCAGTTTCTTTACAATTTGAATAGAAGTTGTAAGCCATTTTGCGAATAGTTTGATATTGAGTATAAACCCATAGGCTGTTTAATATTGTAAAGTGTTTTACTTTGATACCAGCACACATTAAAATAAGGCTCATTTGCAGTTATATGATCAGCTTCAGTGATATTTAAATTTTCAAAAATAGTCTACACGTACGAAAACATTCTTTCACAACCGCACACCACATCTCTCTCATACTATGTCTTCCCTACAGCAGGAAATATTTGTGTATACTGAAAAATTTAATACAGGATACATTTCCAAGTGTTAATTTGTTTTTAAAATTTGGTATGAATACATTGTGGAACTGCCGGTTAACTTCACTGAACAAAATTGTTTTAAGTGTACTGTTTTGAAAGACAAGATTAATTAGGGAGAACTTTTCTCACAATAGAATTTGTAATGACTGAATTGTGTGAAAATGTAGTTATCAATGTGTGACATTTTTCCTAGTAATAAAAGAAACAGAAAGATAAGAAATTTAACTTGAGTAGAAAATGGTTAGAAGTACTGTCATGCGCATTTGAGAAGAAGTATATCCCCCATTAAAATTAAAAATTATTGACTGAATGTGTGTTATGTCCATCACAAATGCCGATGTAGAAAAGATATTTTTATTTAATACAAGGAGTTCGAAAAGGAGAGCACTAGGAATGAAAATTTAGATTTTTTCCGAAAAATACTCAGTTAACATAAAAATATCATTTATATGATTTAAATTTAAATAAATTAAAAGTATTGAAATCCTTTTTTATGTTATTCTAAATTAAAAATATAATTGAATAGAGAAAGATCTGTTTTATTTCATAAATATAAGCACCATTAATTGTCTTATTGTTTAAAAAAAAGATAGGGCCTTTACTCTTTTTACCTCATAACTTTTTTTAAAAACAGGAAAGTGAGCGCGTTTTCTTACTCTCCTATTCAAAAATGAATACAGGATGCTTTTTTTCTAGTTAAAATCGCAATACCAAAATATTTTTTTTTTTTTTTTTTAATTTTTAAAAAATGACAGAAAAATAAATTTTGTTTCAAGAAAATATAACTATTTTTCAACTTTTAATACGCCATTTATTTCATGTTTTTTTTACCCTGCATTTTAATTTTATTTTACTGTGACTGAATCTATGGGGAAAACGACAGAGTGGAACTACGGTTTTCATACAAGATTGCCCAAGGAAACAACAGCTAGCTGTAAACGATTGCTATCCTGGTTCTTACTGATTAAAGACGCCGAACCAAGTCATAAAGTTGTCCCCTTTCGACCTCCCAAGTTTTAAAAGGGGGAAAGAATTGAAGTCTGTTGCATTTTTGAAGGGAATAGCAATATAAGAGTAAAACGTTTTCGGAATAACTTTTTCAGGAGGAAGGTATCTAGTTAGAGGGTTAATGGGAAGAAAGCTAAGAGCATTCCTGCCATCACACCCAGGCCAATTAAAACCTACATTTGATGTTGAAAGAGCAAGAGAAGCTTTGAGGAAAAGGCAGATCATTCAAAACAAATATGCTAACAAGCATGCAACAGTGTTGCCTCTGCTACCTCAGAATGCTAAAGTATGGTTTAAACATAAAAAGGAAAGAGTCTTGGAAGCAAGGAACCATCATTCAAGTAGGTCCTCAACCTCGCTCATTTATAATAAAAGGAGAGGATGGGTCGTGTTTTCAGGAAAATTAGATTTCACATTCGTCAAGACAAAACTGAGAATGATAATCCACGTTGGTCAAGATCTGTAGAAGATCTCTATAACCATGATGCTACTGAAATTTCTAGAAATCCAAATGATTCTGCAGACAGACAAATAAATGCATCACCTAAAACAGAAGCAATATTAACCAACAATTTCAAGTTCCAATTGAAACATTTAGTGAGCAGAGCAATACTGCGGTACGAATGTCTTCGAGAAATATACTGAAGCGTGTTCGCTATAGAGACAGTTGAAAAAACTCTGACAAACATATTTTAGTTTAATAATTAATCTAAGAGTTAAATTTAAATAAATTTAAAGTATGTGACGAATCTGTACGGAACCTTTCCACTAATATTCTTAGGCGTCTTTTTGGGGATTATAAATTCGCGTATATATATATTTCCAATCAACTCCGAAAAGCAAACAGGATATGCAAAGTAGATAGGGTATTTAAGTAGAGCGTTGTAAGCTAGTAAGAATGAAGGCTATTGAGTCAGCAGGAGTAGCAGCCTCAAGTTTGGAGGATTCAATTGGATTGCGATCTTGAAGATTTACGGTTAGTAATCTACGAAGACATCTTGTGAAGATACCTAAGTATTGACAGGTGGTATAATATAGTTCATTATCGCTTAAAACAATCGTTAGTTTAATGAAATTAGTTTAAGTTAATGAAAGCTCATAATTCGAGTTACGTGTATTTCTCGGACCTCCTATTTCGGTAGACCTTATTGGATCTTACGCGTAATTATTGATTAATTTCATGATTCGTAATTTAATTTAATATTAAAGGTTAATCCCCCTTTTTTTTACGTAACATAGATATATTATATGTTATTAGAGTTTCTGATATTTGAATCGATATAATAAATACAAGTTATTACTATACAAATGGCTCTTAGTGATTCTTTGCCTCAAATTAATCTTGGTGTCCAGGGTGGAACCCAGAGAAGTTCTAACAAGTAAAACAATTTTTTAAAATAAATAACTGTCTTAAAAGCATCCTGTGTGCCTCTGACTATTCTATTATAATAGGAAGGGAGAAAAAGTATACAACACGTAACTTAGAAATTGTAACATAACAATCTTCTGTCTTTACCATATTTACTGTCTTTACTACATCAGAAAAAAACTCTTCAATATATCAGGGTCAGCCAACCTGAAACGAGAACTGGATGAATGGACGTACAAAAAAATTTCAACACTTTATACATATAGAAACAATATGGAACTTGTACAGATATGCCAAATGACAGTTATTCTTAACCCTCCAACTGAACAGCACGGCTTTTTCCACCCTACAGAGAGAGGTTTCGAAAACGGACCACACTGAATTTTCCTAAGGCCGGGGACTCACCAAAAATGAACCAAACAGATTTTTTCCCCTTCAAGTAATGTGTTCAAAACCGGTAAGGTGGTATTTTTCCGAATTCTTTTCCCCCTTTAAAGGTTTACGATCTTGAAAGATAATTAGAGACGGTCGAGGAGACACAATGGGCATTGAGGGGAAACTTTTATGGTCACGGGGAGACCTGTTCCTGTGGCAATCGTAAAATCTTCAACCTAAAGTGTACACAAATAGAGCGAGTCAACGATTTGAGAATTCTCATTTTTTTCTTTACCTTAAAATTCTCAAATGGAATTAAGTTTTTATAATGTATGTCTAAGTTTTAAAAAAATATCTGTAGTATTTAAATTCAAATTATATATTAAAACATTGAGGATAATTTACTGTTTCATTTTTCTTACTTTAATCAATACTTTCAGGGATTTTTTTTAAAAATGATTATTTTGTTATGTGTCAAAAAAATAAAAAAAAAAAAGGTTCAAAATTTAAAATCTTTTAAAATTTCGGACACTTCTAAACATGAATAATTTTTAAGCTTCTGTATTACATTATTTGCAAAAAATTTATATGTATTGTTAAAAAAACCCTATATTCAAATCTTTTAGTTTTTCATAATTTTAAAGCCAGATATTCAGGGCATCTTACATAGAATCCCTTGTTTTGTATTGTTCAGATAACAAATTATATTTGAATTTTGAATGTGTCTGAACATTAATTTCATTCAAAGAGAATTTTAATTTCAAGTTTATATTTTTTAACTTGAATCTTCAAATAAAGAGTATTTAAAAGCATCTGGACAAATTTACAGTTAACATTTGCGCATATATAAATAAATATAAAGATCCTTTTTAAATTCAAGTTAAAAAATATATATTTATGCATAATCCCTCATCATTCATGTTCAATTAGTGGTTGACTGAAGAAAAGGTTATTAAAATTTGGACATTTTTATAATCTTAACCATGCAAAAACTAGGAATTTTGTATTAGCTCCACTAAAATTCTGCATTGAATTTCGAAAAAGATATTTATGCGTGTCTCAAATACTTAGTTGAAAAAAACATATATTTACCATAAATACTAATAATTCTTTGGATATTTAAAATTATCATATGATTAATTTTCAATATATACATATATATATATATATATATATATATATATATATATATATATATAAATTCGACTTCTAATATTTTTCAAGTATTCCTTAAATTTCATATAATTTAATTAAGTGAGGGGATATTAAAGTCGCACTCTCTCTCTCTTCTCTACTCGACTTCTTGAGGGCTTTTGGCGACGGTCCTTTGGCCGGGGTATCAGGTGGTCAAGGTATCGAATCATGGTTGGCATGTCTCGAGTTCGAGCCCAGTGCCACAAAAGACCCACCGTGTAGGGCAGCGATGCACGTTAAATCTATCGAGAGCTGAAATGTCCTTTCGTTGGTGTGGTGTGGTAGTTAGGAGAGGGGGTGCCAGCTCAGGTGTCGCCCTCGTCATTTGACCATTTTTCAAAATTACGAGGTCCATCACTAAAAGCCCTCGTGTAGCTGAACAGTGCGACGTTAATATTCACTCACTTGGCGACGGACCTCGTAATTTTAAACCATGGTCAAGTGACGAGGATGACGCTTGAGCATCGCTCCCTTACACGGCGGATCTACAGTGGTGCTGGGGTCGAACTCATGACACGCCAGCTACGAGTCCGTTACTTTGACCATTAGGCTACCGCGGCCTCACAATGTGGTTGAAAACTGCATGTTATGAGTAAAAATATGCTGAAACATTTGATGAACTTATAATAGATTTTTGCATAGAAGATGTGTGATATGCTAGAATGACAATATGTACAAGTTATGAGAATATCGATGACAATTTTTGAAAAATTCAATTTTTAAGTTTCAGTCTGAAACTTATTCGTTTTTTTTTCGCATTTAATATTAAATAGTCGCGATAACAAATTAATAGTTTAACGCATTCATAGATTATAAAAAATAAAGGTATAAATGACATTGTTGGGAATAATAAGTTTTTATAGTTTTGAATTCAGACTTCTTTGCAGGAGTGTAGACTATTCACAAAGGCTGATGTAGAAGTTAGAAAACTAATATTTAAAATATATGGAAAACAATATCTGCAATTCCATGATCTTGACGAGCAGAAGACGGCATTTTTACTTAGTAGGGCAGAGTAAGCATAAGGTAGGAGCTAGTGGAGTAAAAACAACCAGGCCTCTGCAGTTTTGGCAGGTAATGAACTCCTATTTGTTGCTTTCTCAGTAAGGAATATAAAAATAACAAATACAAAAATAAGTCATGTAAAATTTTATATATTTTAATAACAATGAATTGTGAACTTAATTTCCAATTCATTGTCACGAGTTGGCAGTAACTACGGTACTCTATATATATATATATATATATATATATATATATATATATAAATATAAAAGTACGGTTGATAGAGTGCCAATAATTTTAACGCAATTTTATATTTCGTTCTCGTAAACTTTACTCCTTTTAAAACATGTATTGACAAAATACTCTCCTTTTGTATATTTATAAAATTTTAAAAATATAATGGTTATCTTACCCAACATTTTAAATCAGGGGCGGCAACTGTAGCTAAGACGTGCCAAACCAATCTGTCAGTATCATTCAGCGTGCCACATAGTAGGAAATTTTTGAAATCCTTCGATTCTTACGGTAATATTTGCAGATTTAAAGAATAGAGGTAAATAATTTAGATTTACAGTTTTATTTTATATTAATTATGGATGAATAAAATACATTTATTAACATAAAAATAAACAATATAAAATGTTACTATTTCTTCAACAAAGATAAAAAAAATTAAAAATGTATGTTTCCCCAACATATTTACTTAAATAAGAAATAGACAAAGTGAAATATATATAAATGATTCCCTTCATTATAGTTAAATAAAAATTGTAATGCGAATTAACTCTTTCACGACTCTTCTTTCATATCGCAAAACCAGGGGTATAATGCATGACACGATTCTGAGTATTCAGTTGTTAAACAATTTCTTTGCGGAGTCGAAATATTTTTCATATTAGGAAAGATTTTTTACTTTGATATGCCGAATCACATAAGTGGAAAGCAGAGTACATGCAATTTTCTTTTTTCAACAATTAAATCCCCTAGCAATAACACTCAATTATTTACAAAATAGCTGTATATAAATTTATTCTTAGAATTATCTTTCAGATTATTTTGTAGTTCCATAAATGTCCATAACTCAGAAGATGTTTGTCAAATAAGGTCTATTATCAACTTCCATCCACTCAAGAATTGACAAATTTGTAGAGTAGTGCTGAGTGCCACTAAGAATTGTACCACGTGCCCACAGGTCCATAGATTGCCGACACGTTTTAAATGTTCTTATTAACTAACCATCTCCTATTCAAACACAATTTATAAGATAAAAAAGGGTTTTCATTCATTTTGTATAGGGAATTGTATTAGATTCAACCATAAGTAATTTTGTTTCAAATAAATTACGTTGTTTCGGGGATCCCCTTAGAGCAAAATGAAAGGAATTTGACATAATTATAGTAAGTTTCTCTAAAAGGGGAAACGTTCACTTTCAAAATACACTGCGTAAAGTGGTTTTAGGTGTACGAAGTTATATTCACTATTATTCCTAAAATAAATTTTGATATTTTGGTTTTTCGTTAAGTTTTGAAATTATTTCTTCAAATATACTTCTCCATTACATTTCTTTCAAATTTGCTATTTTCTTTTACGGCCACGGTAGCCTGATGGTCGTGGTTATGAACTCGTGTCCAGTGTTCGAGCCCTGGTACCACAAAAGTTTAGCGTTGAAGAGGAGCTGATGCACGTTAAACACGTCGAGGTCAAAAGTCCTCACGTTGGTGTGATGTGGAAGTTTGGAAGGGAGTTATCAGCTCAGGTATCATCCTCGTCACTTAACCGCGGTTCAAAATTACGTAGTCGCTCGTCAGTAGCCACCGTGTTGACTTAGAATGCAATATAAACCCTTGACGTGTGCACTTGAGTTAATTCGAGACGCTAAACAGTTCCAAATATGCACATTAGATATAATTCAAACGAGGTAGCATTTTATGCTGCTTTAATTTTCTCACTAAAATATCAGCGAGCGCCGTCTGCACTCGAGATATTTGACTGTTGTTTCTTATATTTACGATTTAGTCGTTAAACATCAAAACTCGTTTTCAATGTAAAGACTGTAATGTTGGACTGTGTGCAGTGCCGTGTTTCGAAAAATATCACACTGTGACATTTCTGTAAACGACATGTATGTGTCTTTCTCATACTTCTTTGATATTTTTTGCTATTTATACCTGTTAAAATTATTTTTTTATAAAAGGTTTTTTGTAACTAATTGTAAATTGAATAAAACCTTTTCTTACAATTATATGTATTTGAGGATGAAATCTGATTTATACTTTATTCAGGAAATTTTTAGTAAATTTCATTTTCTTAACCAACTTATTTCTTTTAAAACATGCATATTTGTGTATTATATAATTAAATTTCTAACTATCTAAAATTATGTCTGGCTTTTTTCTTCATTAAAATCTTTCAGGATTTTACAAATTATCTTGCCATTATTCATTATGTACTTAATAAGGAAAAATATATCTAAATATAAATAATTTCTGTCCTAATAAACATAATTGTTTTTAGCTACAGTTTGGAAAATGCATTGAAATTTGTATCGGGACAGGATTTTAACATATAGTGGCAGTAAAAAACACATTCATAATGTTATATATTTATCTTTCATTCTTTTTACAATATGAGTAGAAGTCGTAAACAGTTTGTCACAGTAAAATTAATTTTTGTTTTATATTCAAATTATACTATTATATTGATTCTGAAAATAATAGATTAGTTTGACAAGCCATTATTTCCCAATTTTAAAGCATTGAACAGTTTTGAAATTTTTTAAACTTTTCTAAAATGTTAAATTATTAAAAATATTTAATTATTGTAAGTGATTAATATTTCTTAGATTATTGGAAACAAAAAGTATAAAATTTAAAATATATCTCTTTGTTGAATTTTAACAATTATTTTTATGCCTAACATGGAAAAAACCCAACTTTTTTTAAATATTAACATTAAGATATTTTTTAAAAATAACTAGAGCTCTTAGACCTAAATCCATATGAACTGTTATAGAACATATGTAAGGGAACATTTACAAGATATTTCAAGATTCTATCTTGAACAGGAAAAACGCCTTAGGGATTAGAAAACACTCTCATCTTCAAAATTAAAAATCTGAGAAAAACATATTTAAAATTTGTAATGGCATAAAAAAAAATTCCATTGCCTGTAAAGCTTTAATTTTTCAATCTGTTACTATCCAACTTATGCTCTACATGAAAATTCTACTTGAAATAAATATGACTGAAATATCTTTTTTAATTCAAAATATTCTAAGACATAACATTGATAACAACTGTTAATTTGATCAATTATTCACTTTTATCAGAACCTTATATATTCACAAGAGTTTTAAATGCAAAATATTTATATAGAAATTAGTAGTTATACAATTGTAATCCAGAAGTCACCAAGTTTGTAAACAATATCTATTTTTTTCTCAGTTCCCCATCATGGCAGTTAAGCAAGTTTAAGTTTTTGTTGCATGACTTTAAAATACTGCAGTGTAGTACTACAATAGATTTATTATAATGTAGTTTGTGGTACATCAGGGAAATATTTAGTTCACATTCTGCAACATTTGTATTATGTAGTCTAATTGTAATATTACCTGAAAAAGCTGCATTTTAGATTTACCATTTTCAGTCATATTCCATCCCTTTCAAGTATTATTTATCACAGTAGCCTGCGTACATTTTGGTCATGGCATTTTTCAAAAGGAAAAAAAAATAATGAAAACAAAGTAAAGAGCTTTTTAAATTATATAAACTACGTATCAAAAAATAAAATGGTCTTTAAATCAATCTTAATTAAGTAAATGTGAGAAAACTCAAAAACTTAAAAACATGAGCAAACAGAAATGATTTTAGAAACTAAAATTGTAGTTAATTGCCGTTTCACACAAAATATTGGATTGTGTTAGAAATATTTTTAATTAATTCAATCTAGGAATGCAAAAATGCTTTAAAATGAAACCGAATTTAAAATCAAAACTCAGAAAATTAAAATTTCTTAAAACCTAACTGGTTTTTAGATCAGAAATTGAGCAAGTTTTCCAAATATATGAAATATATATTTGCAATAAATTGGGTGAACTCTCTGTTGGCCGTGAAGTGTAGAAAATGTCCATTTCACAATCCTCGCCCTAGACCACAGCTGTGAATGAGAAACCTCCCGTTTCGAAGAAGACAGAGACCGAAAAGCAATAAAATCCTTCCCTGCAAAACCAATCGGGACCTCCTGCGGCGTTAACAGGGGAAAGCACTAAACTGCCATTCGTTTTTGAAGCAGTTCGCGAAATTTATCGGAGCATTTTCGGAGTAGCTAGCTTTAAAAAAGTAGATCGCTTTCGAAGTGAAATTCAATTTGCGGGTCATCCAGTCAGAGGGTTAAACATATAAACGCGCCATCTGATTTTTCGAAAAAGAACTCCCTTCCAATCGCGCAGTGCTGTTAGTATTATGTTTAACTTCCTATCTATGCCGCTTTCCCAAAACCAGATATACACTAATAAACTACATAAACAATTTACAATAATCATTTTATACAAACAATGCAAGTAATTCTTGCATCCTAGCAAAATTTTAATCATCAGCTGTAAACAAATGTACTCATACAATTGCTCTCCACACTTAGGAATAAATTTAAAAATACAAAAGCTCATTTTTCAAACAGCCAGAAAAATGCACCGTAATGTAGTGTCAACTTTTGTACAATAACAATTTTAATAAAATTCGACTTTCTTCTTGCAGAAATTCACCTGACTGCCAGTCAGTAAAAAATTAATGAAAAAATACAATCTTGCTGAAGCTCCTTTATTCTTCCTTAATATCTCCAATATGGACATCAAGCGATTCTGACCTTCTGCTCGCTGGGCTATCTTTAGGCTCCTGGCGATCTTGCTGTCTGGAGTGTCGACTCTGAACAGGAATATGAGGTCTGGATCTTCCACTCCTTTGACTTTGCTCTGGTTGTTGGCGACCTTGTTGTTTGGAGTGTCCACCCTGTATATGTTGATTGTAAAGGCTTGGCTTCCTAAATGGTTCTATTCTGGATAGGACTGGTCCCCCTTGGACTTGCACTGCTCTTCCTGAAATTCCAGAACCGTCTTCCTTGGTCACGCTATTTCTGGGGCGTAGGTTGCAAGGGCTTGATCTTTCTCGCTGAAGCGACTCTTTTTATTCTCTAATTCATTTCTTCAATGACCTGGTAGATGTCGAGGATGACGGCAACACTCTTTTGTGCGTCTCTCTGCCTAGTATTATAGTTTTATTTCCTTTCTGGTCCCGCGTATCGTGATGGAGGGATCCGCCTCTTGTACCCTGTCACCTCTTACCTTGTTTCTTATGTTATTGTTTATGAAGCCCCCTACTAAAGATTCCTTCGAACCCCTGCTTCTTTTGCGCTTATTCACCAGTTGCTCTCTCCTACCCCCCTGATTCCTAGTGTGACTTGTCTTTTTTCCCTGGCTCTCCCCATCGTTCTCCAGAATCACTCCTTTTAAAGCTCAGTGACTGATCCAATCTGGGTCTATCTTCTCCAAACTACTCGATTGATATTCCTATCAGCTGCTAACTGAAATTTCAACCTCTATCTCTCCCTCATCACTTTTCTCTGATAAAAAATTCACACTTGGTCTATATTAACAGTTGTGTTCTTCTACCTGCCTTCCAAATTACACCATTTTTCTTTCGAACACTCAAGACTCTGTAGGGATCTTCAAACTTTGGTTTGAATTTCACGACCACTTTTATCGTTGCCGAGCTTATGGGATGCATTTCAACCAGCACCCAATCATTAACCCTAATGTTAACATCGCGCATCCTTTTATTATAATACTTCGCCCATTTTTCATGTTTAGCTCTAGTATTTTGTCTAGCCTCCTTAACCCCATATCTACCGCATTATGATCTACTGCAGTTTTTTTCATGCAATATTTTTTTTGTGAATCGCTACATTGAAAATTAAGGATGGACAAAATGCTCAACTTTGAGAAATTTAATCCGTTAGAGCTAATTAATTAAGAGATAATCAACTGTAAAATTAATTATAAACACTGTTTACTTAAAATAAATAGTCAAATCGTTTGATAAGGTCTTCATTAACATACAAAAAAAGTAAGACTTATCTTTTGACATTAACTATATATTTTTTCGGAACAAAAATGACAATCTTCACAATTCGCTGAAAACGCCGTCAGCTGAAAACGCTTTTCCTGCTATAAAACTATTCGCCTTCTCTTCTAAAATACTCATCATAGAACCCATGCTGCCATATATCTTGGAATAGTGGATTTAAAAAAATATTCCATTTAAGTATCGTCACAGAGTATTCTTAAAAATGGTTATTCTATGTAATTTTAAAGTGAGCGGTATTTATAAGTACCATCGGTAGATACAGGGTTAAAAAAAATTTCAATATTGCCCACCTCAAATTCTGCTCTATCCGACACCATCACCAGTTTTTGAAATGGGTGATAAGCTTTCTGCCCAAAAATAACTGCTGGGGTGTTCCCGGTGGTCTGATGAAATGCCGTAGGCAAAACGTAGATGAACTCATGTAAGAACTGGTCCCAAGTCTCATGATTATCATTTATAAAACTGGCAATTATTTGCAAAAGCTCACGATTCACTCTTTCCGTTCTATTAGACTGTGGCCTATATACAACTGTTTTGATATGCTTTATGCTAAAACTATTATTTAAAAGCTCAAAAACTTCGGATATGTATTAGAGGGACCGTTGTCACTAATCATTTTTACAGGAGCTCCATAACGCGATATATAATTCTCAAACAGGGTATCTGCAATTATTTTGGTGGAAGCTTTTTTGAAAGGTATCACTTCGATCAACTTTGTGAAGTGATAGGTTATTACTAAAATATATCAATATCTTTTTGGGTCGCGACGCTGGGTAGTGGCCTAACAAATCTAATTGAACTATTTCATTCGGATAACTAGTTACAATCGGTATTAAACGACCAGCTGGTAACGCGTTTTCATAATTGTTTTTCTGGCAAGTATCGTATGTCAATACATGATATATTGTTTTTCTCATATAGGGAAAATAACAAACATCCCCGACTTTTAAACACGTCCTTTTCTTTCCTAAATGACCTGCTATAGGCTTGTCATGAAATTCTCGAATTATTTCACGTCGCAACGATTGCGGTATATACACTCTCAGTTCTCCAAAAGTGGTTGCGTATTTCACATAAAATAACAAGCCGTCGATAATGTTAAAATACAGAGACCAGTTCCCACAGACTGTCGCATGAACCGAGCGGTCCTCAGGGTTCTCAAAATATCTATAGATATGACCTAACTCAGGGTCTCTTCGTAGCTCCTCAATTAATTTCTCTCCCTGGACTAAAGTACTAAATCTCTAATCACTGCACAAGCAATATTTTCCCCCCACTATACTTTCAACCGGATTTCTACACAAAATATTTGCCACCACATTTTGAATTCTAGAAAGTTTTCCCGTTCAACATTAATTTTGACTAGTTTCAGTACCCAACGGATCATTCTACTTGATAAATTTTTACCACGAGTCAACCTGGTCAGAGCCGCATGATCCTTTATCAGTCTTACTAGCAGTGCACCTAGTTAGGTACGAAACTTATTCAGAGCCCAAATAACTGCTAAAGACTCCCGCTCTTTTACCGTGTAATTCCTCTCCGCATTATTGAGCGCGCGTGAGGCGTACGCGATGGGTCTCTGCTTTTGGTTAAGTACAGCCGCGATTCGTATCGAACTAGCGTCAGTAAACAACTCGAATGGCTTATTAAAATCTCGTAATTTTAGTACTGGTGCTTCCGTAAATGTCCGGGTCGCGGTAGCCGAGTGGTATAGGTATCGGATCGTGGCTTGCTTGGTCACGAGTTCGATCCCAATACCACTAAAGACCCGCCGTGTAGGGCAGCGATGCACGTTAAATCTGTCGAGAGCTGAAACGTCCTCCCGTTGGTGTGGTGTGGTAGTTAGGAGAGAGGGGTACCAGCTCAGGTGTCGTCCACGTCTCTTGACCATGGTTCAAAATTACGTGGTCCGTCACCAAAAGCCCTCGTGTAGTTGAACAGTGCGACGTTAATATTCAATCAATCAATCCGTAAATGTCCACCTGATTGTGCCGAATGCCACCTGCGTCTGCTCTGACCAAATAAACTTCCTTAATTTTCTTTTCAACTGATAAAAGGGCTCGCAGAGATCTGCGTAATTTTTAATAAACTTCTGATATCACTAGGTCCTAGTTCAGCCAAATAGCCATGGAGATCCACACCGCCCATACGTTTGTTGTAAGAATTTATCAAATTCGGCATCTTCCCATTAGCTTTACCTTTGTGTCCTCATACTCGTCTCCAAGTTTCATAAAATTATTATTGAGTGCGGTAAATAAATGTTTTACTTTGAAGAATTGATCCTGGACATGCTGATTTACAGTTCCTCTGTCCACAAAGTGTAAATAAGATTTCAACTTCTAGAAGTGTTTTCGTGGTATGGCATTTTTCACCAGGGTAATGTCAAAGTTTCAGCATCTGACCAATAATCACGTTCACAGGTATTTGAATGACAATCAGTTAGAAGCAAAATTCTTACAAAAACACGTATTTCGTCAGTAGTTGTCAAGAAATCGTGTTGGTTTCTTATATCTGCTGCATGTCGCATAGTTTCTTTTACAATGAGATAGTAAAAAGCCACTGAAATAAACAGCTCTGATGGGGATTTTAGCGGCGGTTCAGGCTGGAAACTCTATCTCCACTTCTAAACTCCAAAGACCAAGGAACATCTTTTATAATAATCTTACCAGTATTTACTTCATTATCATCCCCTTCATCTTCGTCAGTTAGTTCACTGACATCTGAAAACACAGCAATTTCAATGTCGCTGTCGTCTAAATCTAAATTATTTAACAATTCTAATGCTTCCTCTGACTTCAGAAACCTTAGCATTGACATACCCAAGCAGGGGTGAAACACTAGAAGCGAAATTATTTTCTTACTCTTTGTTTTAAAGAGAGAAAAAACGTGTCAATTGTATACGTATCATCCTATTTAGAGGACAGTTAAAAATAATTTGTAAAAACTTACCTAAGAACACAATACTGCTCTAATTAACTATCGGGTTCTTAACGAAAAAGTACTTTCACATAAAAAATGCCGAACCAAGTATCCAAAGTAAACTGAGTAAACTGAAAAAAAGAATTCTGCAACCCCAATGATATGTTACAAACTGCGCCCATAAATGTTACTAATAAGCAAAATTTACAGAGGAAGGGAGAGGGGGAGAGACACAACCCACTCTGGAAAAAATAATACACATCTCTACATGTTCCAACTGTCAAAATATTCGCAACATACAAATAATGATTTTCACATATTTTTGAGTTGTCCTCTAAATAGGACAGTGAGATAAAATGAGTTAACTGGTTTATAAAAAAAATATTTTTTATAAACCTCTTCAGAAATACGAGATTTTTCTACCCCAGTATCTTACAAGGCTTTTGTAAATGTTTCATTCAAAGAATAAGTACATAAGGACGTTCTACGGGAGACATGCACAGCATAATAGGAGGATTCATGTCAATTTGCGATTGATCATTTTGATCAACTCGAACTCTCAAACAATTTAGACGACCACCATGTCTTCGGTCCCCTCTATTGAAATTCTCACTCGGACCCCTATTTCGGAACCGATATCGTCCGCCATGACACTTGAATCCACGATCACCCTGTAAATTCCTTTCCTGTTCTCGAACCCTTGATTATTCCTGTTAACAAAGATTTCTGTTCTCGAACCCTTGGCTCCTCAGGGGTCTATTTCCGTATGTATATCTATAATTATCTCTCCCATCATTTTCCCGTGTAGGGCAGCGATGCACGTTAAATCTGTCGAGAGCTGAAACGTCCTCCCGTTGGTGTGGTAGTTAGGAGAGGGGGTGCCAGCTCAGGTGTCGTCCACGTCACTTGACCATGGTTCAAAATTACGTGGTCCGTCGCCAAAAGCCCTCGTGTAGCTGAACAGTGCGACGTTAATATTCAATCAATCAACCCATCATTTTCCCGAACCAAAACTTCTGAATCCCTCCAATTTCTATTCCTACGATCGTTGGGATATTTCCGACGAACATTCCGATCTCATCTTTTCCCCCATTGTAATTTTTACGCGAACCCTTAGTTTCCCTGGGCGAATACCTTTCTTCAAATTTTGAGATCACCTGTAACAACTGAGCTCTAGTGGTGGGGTTTCTAACCTCAACATAGTCCTGAACCCGAGTTTCGAATCGACTAACAATGTGTTGAATTAAATTCAGTCGAGTTATTTCTAATTTAAGGGATTTTTGCAATTTCAGTAATTCGTATACAAAATCCGTCGGAGCTTGCCTTCAAGTTTGATATGACGCAAAAAACCTGGCCTCCAATTCTGCCTTATTTCGCGCAATCGGAAAACTTTCTTTCAAAGCCTGCTTTAACTGAACAAAATCATTTTCCTGGCCCTACACAAGGGCATAACCTAATACCTCATACCAATCTTGGGCGCGTCTCGTGAGATGACCTTTCAGATACGCACAGGCTAAATTTGCGAGTAATTGATAAAATATCAGATTGCTTTCAATACCATCTAAGAACTGATCTACGTTTTCTGATGTAGAAAAAAAATATTCGGGTAAGACCCTAAAACCTGATCCAACACCCATCTCGGGGTTTGGGAAACTAAAGTGCCCTTGGGACAAACTTGTTGGGCACCAATGTAATGGCCTCCCTCTGGAGAAGCCTCCTCCTCATCTACAAGTCTGTGGAACGTAAAGATTGATGACCCAGACTAACCAATAAATCCAATTTTATTATGATCAAAGCTAATATTCCAAGACATGCCAATTGTAAAGAGAAATTTTAGAGTGATACAACAAGCGCTCAAAACCTATGCGAATAAGAGCTGAAATCTGAATATCACCTTTATTCAACGTTATCTTAAGAATCCTAACTTTTTTCCTTAGCGGCCGCGGTAGCCGAGTGGTATGGATATCGGACCGTGGCTTGCTTTGTCACGGGTTCGAGCCCAGTACCATTAAAGACCCGCCGTGTAGGGCAGCGATGCACGTTAAATCTGTCGAGAGCTGAAACGTCCTCCCGTTGGTGTGGTGTGGTAGTTAGGAAAGGGGGTGCCAGCTCAGGTGTCGTCCACGTCACTTGACCATGGTTCAAAATTACGTGGTCCGTCGCCAAAAGCCCTCGTGTTGCTGAACAGTGCGACGTTAATATTAAATCAATCAATCAATCAACCTAACTTCCTTAATTTATTCTAAAGGTTAAAGTATGACCTTTAGTCATGCAGCGAAATTCTGATCCTTACCGTAACAGCAATGCTTTCAGCGACTCAGTTCCTTTACCGTCTTATCCATGATTATTAAACTTCAACTATATATATACTAGCTAATCTGCATATCATGCTTGTTTCTTGAGAGGGATGGCTGTTAAATAACTCGATTGCTGGCCCAAAGATTCCCCAAGAGGATTAGTAGAAATTCTCGTAAAACCCCGTCACAAAGTTGGTCCTTAAAAACCATGCAACCACATCACTGACTATTAATCAGGAAAGGGGCATGTTTGGAGCATGCCCAGTATCTGTACGTACGATGAGACGACGTTTGCAGCACTGTTGGCTGTCATAACGTTGACCATTGCTTCGGCTTCCATTGACAATGCAGCATAGAGAAGGAAAGCGACTTTGATGCGCAAAACGACAAAATTTGATACAGGAGTGGTACAATGTCGTCTTTTCTGACAAGTCCCGGTTTAAAGTGCAGTATTCTGATAGCCGTATAAGTGTCTGGAGGCTAAGAGGAGACGGCGTTTCGCCTGCTTTCATTCTATATCGGTATAGGGTCTCTTCACTTAGTGTAATGGCTTGGACAGCCATTGGGTAGACAATACACCACATCTCTAGATTAAATCGACGGTAGTTTGGACGCCGATCGTTACTGTCGCCTTACGTCCAGTGGTTGTGCCATATCGTTGAGGCCTGCCAAACGCCATATTTAAACAAGATAATGCAAGACCATATGTTGCACGCCGTATTCTGACCTCCCTTGATACACAAGGTATTCGATTGTTACACTGGCCATCTCAGTCTCCAGATTTGTCACCTATTGAAAACATCAGGTTACGGTTTGCTGAGAGATTCGTCCGTCATTCCTCTCCAGCTAATACAGTTGATCATGTGTGACATAGATTGGAAGCAATACGGAATGAGTTACCAATTTCTGTTATCCCAGCCCACTTCAACTCCATTGCTAGCTGAGTAAAGGCCGTTTTGCTGCCAGGGGTGGCAGCTGTTTCTACTAATTTTGCACCCCGATAAACCCCCAAACTGCTTGGAAATTTAATCATTTTGTCTTCAACGACGTCTGTGATGTCACGCTAGAGATCAGTGGAGTGTGTGAGTGAATATTAACGTCGCACTCTTCAGCTACACGAGGGCTTTTGGCTACGGATCACGTAATTTTGATCCATGGACAAGTGATGTGGACGACACCTGAGCTGGCACCCCCTCTCCTAATAACCACACCACACCGACGGTAGGAAGTTTGAGCTTTCGACAGATTTAAAGTGCATCGCACCCCTACACGGCGGTTATTTAGTGTTACTGGGTTCGAACTCTTCACAAGGCCAGCCACGATCCACTACTTTGACTACTCGTCTACCGCGGCCACAGAGTGGCAATGTGGTGTGTTCTTCGATCAAAGCTGTTTCTGTCTTGGTGCTAATGATGTAGTGGCGAAATGGAGAATATTAGGATCCCCCTGCAAAGTCAGCAATACTTGTCGTCTGTCAGGCTGTGGGCTCCTTAGAATCTTCCGAAAACTTACCCATATTTTACTATTTCTATTGATTACTTCATCTTTAAACATTAATTTAACCTGATCTGCTTTTTTAAAAATTAAATTAGGTTTCTAACGTGATTTTGTAATTAGAATGGGCTTGGAGGATACATCAACAACAATAAAATGTAATGGAACAGTAATATAATTATTTACAGAACATTTAAAACTTAATTCACCTTCAGGTTCACCTGAAATTACCATAGAATACTAGTTACATTAGACTTTTTTAACCATATGATATTATCTAAAAACATACCCTTGTAAATTGACTATGGCAACACATTTGTCTCTTCCTCTGTGTTTCCAATTTGAATTCTCAATTTCCCATTTTTCAACTTTAATTTTTTTATCAACGCATTAATCTAGAGAATTTACCATATGCACACTAATCAATATATATTTCTAAATTTTGTGTATAGAATTTTCTATTTCATCTACTTTTATTTTGTGCTTTTACATACTGCTGCAAAATGTTTTTCATTCTTACACTTAGCAGATAGTTTTCCGCAAGCAGGGCAGTTACTTTTAGAATGTTCTCTACCACATCTCTGGCAATTGAAAATGTCTCTGTGTTGATAGAGATTTTTAAGAGAGTTTGGTTTGTTCTTCCTAACTTCATGCACTTTTGGAACAGATTAGGTTACTGTTTCTAAGTGCTGCTCTCAGGAATCTTCAATGTTAAATCTTTCCAGTAAAGCTTTTTTCTCGGATCCCTAGAACCAGACGATCTCTGATGAGCCCTTCCTCTTGGTCCCCTAACTCGGAGGCAGATGCTTAAAATTTGATTCTGTCAGGTAGTTCTCTAGTTTATGGCCTTCTTGTTGACTACAGGAAAAAAACTTTAAATCTTTCAAAATTTACGCATAGCATCTTCAAATTTTCCTTTGTTTTTCGCAGATTCTGATTTGAAAGTATTAAGGTAACAGAACACCTTCGAAGAAAATTTTTTGAATTAACCTGAATTTTGCCTGTAAATGCATATTGTATGACCTTATGGGTCTAAAATTAGAAAAATACCCAAGAAAAGTTTTGTTAGTGTACATTTTTAGAGTCAAAGGGGTATGGTAAAATCCTAGGAGGACCCACTGCTGTTTTTGGCGTCAAAAATTTTTCGCCAAAAAGCGCCAAATTGAAGGTTTTCAAAAAGGCGTCAATGACGAAAAACTCTTGGGAAGCGCATGCGTCAGCGGGGGGAGAAGGGGGGATGAAATGGGCGTTTCGCAAAGATGAAATCGAATAAATACATTAAATTAATCATTATATAAAGAAAAAAACGGAGAAAGCAATGAAATTCATTTTAAAAAAGCATTCTAAAACCAATGTGTACAACATGATTTACATTTTTAAAAAAGGGCGAAAGGGGCGTTTCGCAAAGATAAAATCGAAGAAATACATGAAATCAATCATTTTAAATGTTAAAAAGCACTTACCTTACGCTTGCATTTCGTCATGATCTGTTGGTGGATACACCCTTGCGATGGATGCAAGGAATTTATGAAAATTGTCATCCACCAACTTGTGACCATTAGATCGTCACCACATGTATTCCGCAAAGTAAGAATCAAATTGACCCTTGACGTGCGCTTTATGAAGGCCCTTTTTAATTGCAGACCAGGTGCCTTCAATGGATTCATGCTCTTGCCAAACCAATATCTCGTCAAACGCAAGATAATAGTTATAGCAAGTTTGCTTTCACTAAACCAAGTGCCCTTTCTCACACTCCGAACGACGTCGTGGCGATTATCTTTCGACTGGTTGCGGCAACGCCATTCGTAGCCGTCAACCGTTCCCTTTCGCTTTTGCAAACGCATATTTTTTTCACACCTCGGACATTCATAACGAGAAGCAATTAAATTAGCTTTCATACACCATTCTAACGTCTCTTTCTTCCCCTTTGTGCCCAGGAGCACAAAGAAACCTGTCGTAGCCTCACTTTTAAGTAATTTCCTTTCACACGCCATTCTTAACAACCGGTGGAGAGCAAACCTTCTCCAGCGAAGTCAAATGTCAAAATGACGTTTTTTCGGAAAAGGCGAAAAACGTTGAACTTTTTTTAGGGTTGCCATTTTTTCCGGTGATTTGAAAATCCAAATTTTTTGATGAAATGGAAGGGTTACCATATTGTAAACTTTATCGCTCAAAATTTGGCGACCAAAAGTGGGTCCTCCTAGGACTCAACCAATAAAATAAATATATTGACATTTTGTAAATTGAATAATATAGCATACAATCTTATCTAGGGAATAGACTTTTATTTTGGTAATATGACCATTACGTGGGAAGTTATTGTGTTTCGAACTTCTACACGTTGAAATTTTCTTAAAAGCTATTGTGATTTTTACTTTATTGCTATATAAAAAAATTTCTACTCACAACACAAAATCTTAAGAATGGTCTATTCCCTATATAAGTATTTAAAAAACATACATATAAAATTTTTATTTCATTCAAGCATAACTTTTTGAGATATTGTGTTTTGCGGTAAGAAAGAATGTAAAAAAACTCATTTTGAGAAAACGACAAAAATAACATTAAACTATTCTGATTACAAGAAAAACACTTAATTTCTTATTAAAATGCACCAGATTTATAATTCTCCCCATCTTTGACTTCTAAAACACTAATTTTTTTTTCTTTTAAGTGCTCTTATAATTTTCCTGTTTTTCTTTGTTTTGGGGTCTGCATTATGAATTGATTCACGGATTCTGCATTTATCTAAATGTTTATATCCCCGTAAGGTAAACACCCCAGGGTTTTCTATATTCATTTTATTAAAAACTTTTAGACACCCATTTAATCCTTTATTGAAGTGTATAATAGCATTATACGACCCAAATTTAACTGTTTTGAGCGAAACAAAAACTTCCTTCGGTACTTTTTGCCGAACTATTCCATTAAAACACTCGTTGGCATTTTGCGTGCGTCCATGCAAGCACTTACTTAATATCTGTTTGTCGCATAGTTCTAAATATACTGGTTAAATTTTATTTAAAACATCATTTGATATACCAGCATATTTTGTGGAACATTGTGTTCCATTTGCCAATGCACAGTGATATAACGCAGCAATTACATTTTGCTGCATGGCATTTAAGTTATCGACATTGCTGTGAACAGAAATTCCGTAATAGTTTTGAAGTATGTCAATAAAATTATCAGTTAATTTGCCTTTACCAGACAGTCCTTTAGTTTTAGTTTTAACAGACGCGAACCCACTCTCTTTTGTACATGGCCAATGCACTCAAACTTGGTCACACTGTTTAATCCATAAGTGTCTTTTACACTCATGAAAGCTTTTGAGTCGCCATCCCCATAATATTGAGTGTAATGCAGTCTGCGGTTTTTTCAGATCGAAGAAATATTCGGGAAGCCCCCACAATTTCCATTTTTGATGAAGAGCCTGTGAAATTACACTGACATATGTGGTCGGCTTTTGACGACTCATGTTCAAAGTTTCTTGGCATAGTCTGAAGTCTCTTACATGTTGGACAGTAGGACGACATATAACTTCTATGTCTAACACCTTACCAGTATCAACTGATATTGCAGCAACACAGCCATTCATAGATGTATAGCCTCTTCGCTGTCATGTGCCATCCACCGATATGCCACATTTTACAATATCGGATGAGAGATTTTGTTTTTTCTCCACAATTTCAGTAGCAGCTTTTATCATGGATTCCTCAGCTACTTCCTGAACCACTTTTAAAAGCTTTGCATCCTGATTTTTGTAAGCAGTTTTGGTTAGTCGAGGCAAATTTAATGTTGAGCATAATTTAAATATGCCCCAGCAAAACCTTTGCCTATCTGCCGCATATCATATACTAGCCTGGTATTTATGACAGGTGCACTACAACTTTTTTTGATGAAGCAAATGCAAAAAAAAGTCACGACACTTACATTTTAGTGTAAAATGTGAGCACAATCCATATCTGGAATCCTCGAATAGTTCTACTTTTTCAGCAAAATATTTTGGGCAGCAAAGTTGAGCAAAAGCTTCCACAATAAGTTCAAGGTCAACGATTCTGTTACCAAACACAGGACCAGGCAATTATTTCTTCTGCAGTTGACAAACTCTCATTTCCCAACAGCTGACAGTACATTCAGGAACTGCTGAAGTGCTATTATTTTTCGAAGTGTTTGTGAATTTATTACCATAAAATTGCCGCTTGCGCTTTTTTAGCAATACTTTTAACTATTTTTAAGTTAAAATAAAACAATCAAATAAACTTTTTTACGCTGTCAATTCTTTCAGCGTGAAAATCAAACGCATATGTAAACAAAGTCAAAACAACAAACTTGCTGCCAGGTTTTACACATAAAAAAGGAAAAATGTATTTCCAAATACATTTATATTTATTCTTAAATGTTCTATTTTAATTTCTGACTAAATATTTGTATATTAATTATAATATTTCATGTCATATACTATGAAAGAGAAACGTAAACAAACAACTCGGCCACTTCCGGTTAGCAGAAACTATTTCGGGTCCGAGAAATTTATGATTAAGTAATATTGAAAAAACTGTAACTCGGCTTCTAATTAAGATAGAAACAAAATTTAAACAGATTTACAAAGATAAAAGAGATTGAACTTTAATATAAGACCAAAAACGAAAAATCGATATTTTGACCAAAAATTGAGTTTTAGAGGTGTTCTGTCATCTTAAAGATATCCACTACATCATCACCAAGAAGATTTAATAATATGGCAATTTTAACTTATCTTCTTTTTCAGAAGCTATATAAGGTAGTTGTCAGATTTTTGAATCCATTTATTCCATGATTCTGCTAAGTTTCTTCATGTGAAGCTAATTTCACCTGCAGGTCTAAAGGTTTCCATTTACACTAAAGAAGGAACACTTAGTCCAACACCTGTTAGTGCACTGAAAACCGAACACAGTTTATAGAAAACAGTTGATACTCTCCAATCGCTCTAGCTATCCCAAATCAGTTCCACATGGAGATTCACAAGCTATTTACATCTACTTGAGTATTTAGTGTTTGGATACGAAAATTTTCATAACACCATATCATGTTCTTCAATGATTCACTGAGAATCATATTTTGTATGAAGAACTATTTACTTCTGCATAAATATCATTTTCAAAAGTTAAATAAACGGCATCATTGCCATCTACATAATACACAATGCACAACAACAACCCCAACAACAGCACATATACATGAATTAGTTCAGTTCTCAGATCTTCAGTTAAAGTATTATATAAAAACAGTTATATTATAATACAAAATAAATAAATTATTATAACAGGTATGTGACGATTGCAAGAGAAAATAAAGCATTTAATCTGAATGAAGTAAAGGATCTTTTTATAAAAGGTATAAAAATCTCAATTTAAAATTGGGCCAGTTGCAAAAATCGTGTAACCAAAAAAAGTGAGACTTGGCAAATCGATGGATTTGTTGATGAGTGTTAGAAAACCAACACTTAATTATATCTATAAACAATGATTCTACTAAGAGCGATTTAGAACTATTGAGTACAGATGACCTGTAAAGAATATAATGTGATGCAAAAAATATTAGGATACATATATATGTTCTCATAATTAATGTAGTGCCGTTGAAGACCCGTACAGTATAGGGGATGATGCAGGTTAAATATTTCGAGGCTTAAAGTCCTTCGTTGGCATGGTTAAGTTGTTTGGAGAAGTGGTGCCATATCAAGTGTTGTCATCGGCATTTGACCTTGGCTGAAAATTACGACGTCATCGCCGCAGGCCTAGTGTTGCTTTCGAGTGCGACGTTCATAAGCACTCACTTATTATTAATAATATTTATGAAAAAGGTTGTGTTTGTGGCTTAAAACAGGGGTGGCCAACCCACGACACGCGTGCCACAGTGTGACATGGCGGAGTTAGAACAGTTGCACTCGATCACTGGTTTAAAAATTGGATGTTTTAAACAAGAACAAATAAAACCTAAAAATTTATTTTAAATGTACTTATATAATTGAATCACGCAGAAAACGCTCCTTCATCATTATGTGAGCTGATTTTGAAAGGTGTTTTTCACTCGCAGGGGTATTTGGAATTCGAGGAAGCTCGTCTTAAAATATCTGTGGAAGAAAATAATGAATTGCCCAATGAGTGCTTGCTACTCAGGCATGAAGATTGGCTATGGGATGTAGCTTTGTTTGCCGATATTATGTGATACTTAAAAAATTTTAATTTAAGATTGTTTTCTTACTACCCTAGTTGGTCATATATCTCTTGTGAGCATACTTTTTGAGTTTTTTTTGTCTCGACTTTGGAGCAAAAAAAGATCACACTTATCATATTAATGCAGATACTGTAGTTAATAATGCTCCGAGCTACAATAGATTTAAAAATTCAACATCCATTTTGTATGACTCATTCGGTTCTATGTTTGATGATTTTCAAGATAATAAAAAAAAATGCTAATCTTTTCACAGACCCGTTTTCAATTTCTCTGCAAGACATTAATTGTTACTCGCCCGAAATCCCATACGAAATTATTGACCTACAGCACCATACTACACTGAAAAGAAAACACAAGGAACATATTTCAACTGCAAGTGATCCGAATTATTTTGAAAATTTGTACCATAATTGTCCCAAATTTATACGATTTAGCTGCCAGTTATGGCTGTAGGTGTGGATCAAAATACTTTTATATATATATATATATATATATAAAGAAATGTTTTCTACTATGAACATAATAAAACCAATCTTACTCAAATATAACTGATATGCAATTAAAACGACTTAATTTTATTAGCATCTTCAAGAGTGAAAACTAGTACTCTAGTATAGATTACTTGGTTAAAAACAAACAAAAAACACACACACAAATTCAAAACCGTATTAACTAATTGCTTAGTAATTATTCAGAATCAAATGTTTCCAGTTACTCATGTTTACTTTATACCTAACCTAATTAATATTAAACCTGCAAAAAGTTGATTAACAATATATAACCTAAATTTGTATTTTTATATTTATTATATTATTTTTAAATTTGAAGTGGCAAGCAAAACTATTTTTTGTCAGATAGTAGCACTCTTCCCGAAAAGGTTGGCCACCCCTGGCTTAGAATTTTATGTAACTTAATTTTAGTAACTATTTGAAATGAGATAAATACTTTACTGCAAAAGTGATTTTTAATATTAATTCATAAAAATTTAAAGACCAGCTTAACAGTTCCCCAAGAAATAAACGTTTTTGCAGGCAACGTTCTCCTCGGCCTGTCCAAACAAAGTTAAGTCCAAAGAGAAAAATAAGCATCGAAATAAATAATTGAATTCGATTAAATTTGTTGAAAGTAGCATGTGTTTATAGAATCTAAATAGATTAATTTTTTTTATTCAAAATCAAAGATACAATTAGATTTTTTGGTTCTTTAGACAATGCCTGAAAAGTAATATATATATATATGTGTGTGTAGGGGTGTATTTTATTTATACAAGTAGCTTTTCTTTTGTTGTCTAGGGGTAAGTCATTATGTCCAGGATCTTGATATTCAAAGAAATAAGCCGTTTGGAATAAAATTACTGTTTAATGAAACATGAGATTATTTACAATTAAAACTTTGAGTTATTTCACGGAGCATACTCTCAATTGTCGCTAAGCCTATTGAAATCCACGTTAAGCGAAAACGTGACCTATCGCCTGTAAACCGGAGTCTGACTCTTTCGAGTCTCTCTCCTAAAATCCACCATTCCGGGGCTGGAATACATATATTCGCTGGTAGCGCCATCTATTGGTGAGGTTGGAACCTCACTGATCGGAGAATATATTTATATTTCCTAATACTTTTTTTAAATCCTACATATGTATGTTGTGAGTCACAACGGCCAGATTAAATTAGGTATACATTTATTAAGGGTGGTTATTTACAAGGGGGTGCTAGAAGTTAATAAAAAGTAATTAAATCACCGTCAAAAATAACTCGCTGGATTTCACGAGACGTCTATTTCGTCCCGAATCTGCCGCGCTCTCGTCTCATTTTCGCTCTATGTCTCTATTGGTCTGTGGTTCCGCGTTATCCTAGAACCGTCTTATCAGCTAGGTCGTGCTCTCTTGGCATTACGTCAGTTGGGAATCTGGGGAGGATGCGACAACGTGCACAACTCCCATTACAACAGACATATATGTAAGCTCCTCATCTTCATAACCAAAATATATCAATGTAAATTTTTTCTTCCGTTTTGGTTCTAAATGCTTTCTACCCGAACAGTGTTAAAATATAAATATAAATTGATTTAGAAAATTACCTAATAAAAGATCAATTGTCCTAAAAATGACAACTATTAATGGAACTTTTTAGAATTTCTGTACGGCTAAATTTCAAAATAATTATTGCATTAAATAATAGTTTCAAATCGATCACTTTTTCTTTAAAAGTTACGCCTATTGAACTGACTATATCTGTGAATTCAGTTTTGCATATTATGTCAGTAACGTAATTTTTCAATTGTACATTGAGGTATTTTTTAGGCCAACTATAAGTTTTATGAAAGATAATAAATTTTAACATTGATAAATTTTTAAATGAATCTCAAAATTCTATTTTATGCTACATTATACCTTAAGGTAGCATACAAAGACGATATTTACATATATTGTAAACAAATATTTATATTATTATAAACTGATTTAAAAAAGGATAACGGAGTAAAATATTTTTTTATAAATATTATAGAAATTTTTGTTGTATTACCGGATGTAATAAATGAAAAAGAATTAAAAATATGTATTTGCTGAAAAAAAAATTATTCACGAACATTTTTTTCTCTCGCCAAATTTAGTGAACTTCGTTTGTTTTAGTCAACCTATTCTCCCAGTGTAACCCAACAGCGACTGTGATTTGGTCATCGTACCCTTTCCCTGCACTTCCAAGTTAAGGTGGAACGGATTATAGATGAAATATTTAAGAGTGGCAAGAGAGCCAGTTCGTCTCTCAGCTTCGGATTTTACATTTACTCAGAACTGAGTGCTCAGCTCTTATTAATGAAGTGATTTCTCATGAATTGCTGAAAATTAACGAGTCACAGTTCTCCATAATAAATCTACAAATGTTGCATGCTATGAACATCTTAATGAGTTCGCTACTACAATGAAAAAGAGATGTATTACAACTTTTAGGACTAGTTGAAGTAAGAGAATCTGCAGCTGACTCAGTGTATAAACATGTGAATATTCCAACGAAGCAGGAATCAACTTAGGAAACTGCTTTACTATTTGGACTGGTGTTTCATCTAATCTTTGTGGGAAAAATCCTTCATTTAATGAAGACATCCCCAACTTAATTTTAATTAAAGGCATTTGTCATTCGCTTCACTTAGCGAGTTCAAATGCCAACAAGAATTTGCCATCTAACAAAGATTATATGATCCACACTTTCTTCAAACAGATGGCTGGCAGGAAGCAATAGCATAAAAGAATCTTTAACAACTGGGATTCTTTAAAGCTTCAGTTTCAGCTTGTTTCTTTGGCGTGTGACAAATACCTTGATAGAAAGCTTTACCCAAATGTATTCGGATCCGTTCCTTATATTCTCACATTTGTTATACCAATTTTAACAGAATTGGAGCGGATTAATTCATTCTTTCAAAGTGATCATGCCGACCATTGAAAATTGGAGGAAATAATTAGATTTTACCCTTACTCTTCTGAGAATAATTCATCCTAAATATGAAATCTCGGAAGTTAATTTTTGAATACAGTGACAAGCAAAAGCAAAATAATTTCTTCAGAATCAGAGGTGTAGCTACCGCCGTATCAATGATGCAGAACCCCTCACACATCAGGAGCACTAAACGAAGCAAAAAATCGCAAAATGTTTAAGTGCCCGAGAAAAGCGTCACCAAGGAATTTTGATACAGGGCTTGCTACGGGAGTGTGCAGAATCTACAAAAGAAATACATCAAAGATATAACTTTCGCAAGACTTCAGGTGAGCAACTTTTATACCGACAATCTTCTAATTAAGTGACTTAAAATTTTTTTTCCCGCCCCGATATTTTTTAAAATTTAACTCATCATTTTTCTGATCTGGCTTTAGAATTAGCAGACCAATCTAAATTGGATATTCTTGAGAATGAATGGAGACAAATTTTTAACTTTCAGTTGAAAGATGAATGTTAAAAATGGAAAAAATGTGTGTGACACCAAAGTAATTAATGATGGAGCATTATTTTGTTGCCACATTTTTCATACTAAATACGAGGTTGGAAATCCATTTTTAAGAGATTTAGCTACATTTGCTTTATAGTCTGCCCGTAAGTAATGCAACTTAAGAAATCGTATTTTCGAGTGACGTCAACAAAGACAAAACTAAGAAATCGAACGTGCCTTGAACTGTAGGATTCAATTCTCAGAATCAAAACGACTTCGGAAGAACGAGGGACTTGCTGCGTTGATTTTATTTCATTACCACAGATGCTTCAATATATTTTTGAAGTTCAAAACAAAGACACGGTAGATCACGATACTGAGCAGGAATAATTTGAATGTATTTTAAATAAATTAAAGCATTTTAGAATATTTTTAAAAAAGTTTTACAAAAATTAAACATTATATTTATGAATTGCAAGAGAAAATCAATTTGCTACTTTCTCCCCCTCTGCATGCTACTTTGTTACAGAAAAAAAAAGTTCCTGGCAACTCTGATTCAAAACTATATGTGGACAGACAATGCAAGGGGGCTTTTTGTAGAGAATCAGCGACGAATGTATTGCGTGACTCTAGGTGAGGGGTGGCAATAACAAAATGGCTCTCTTGTACATACATGACAAGTTTTCATTTACTTATGAAGTGACATTTTAATTTTAAGTTTCGAAATATTTTTATCATATATTGGTTTTGAAAACTAGTAAATGTACTTCAAAGAAAGAGAGAGGATTAAATTAAATGGTATGAGGGCGGCATCGCATTTAAATCCACACCTGAGTATTATTTTAATCCAGCTTTAAGAGTCTAAATATTAGAATAAAGTCGCACACAAATGTATTTAATTCTTTTATAAAAATGCACTAAATAGAAGTACATATTTAGATACTTGTAGAAACAAACAACATAATTTCTAAAATTGAAAATTTTATTTTGGATTTGTGAAATACTGTGCTATAAAGAGAAAAACTTAGAGTTGAAGTGAATAAAAAAGCAAAAATTAAGGAATTAGTTTAACACACACACAAAATGAAATCGGTTTCAATCACTTGGAGAGAGGAACAAAAGGAGGAATCGAGAGCAAGGGAATCCTGCTTTAAAAAAAAAGGTTCTTTTATTCATCTCTAGGCAATGCAATACATAGATCAAGAAGCAAAAAAAGGATCTACATTTAAAAATCACAGGCGAATAACATTTTCAACTTTTTGACATACTGCAAATGTGTTGCCAATCTAATTGATAGTTAATTTAGTCATGTTTTGATAAATATTAAAGACTTTCAAAAATGTAACTTTCAACAGTATTGATTTATGCAAAATGAACATTGTGTAGAGGACATATAACTCTTACCTTTTTCTCTTAGCAACTGATTTAATTTAAAAAATGGAAAACATTTTTTACACATCTAAAAATGTAATTAAAATGAACATAATTACTAGTAATTAATCATTTTTAATTATGTTAATTAATATTTGTAATTTTTTTGTGTATGTATTAAAAACAATATAATTCTTATTGGGCAAATATTTTTTAGCAGATGTATTGTCAATAGAATGTTGGTTGGGAAGATATATATTCAGAAGTATAATATTTGTCTCATATATACCACTAACTCTACTAAACGGACTCACATTCACTACAAGAAAATCTATAATTGTAATTGAGAAAAATAAAGGACAAAAACTACATTTCTTTTTTTTTTGTTGTTGTTTTATTTTTAAAAGTACAATGGAGAATGAAATAGTTAATTAGTATAAGAACAAAATATTTACTAGTTCTTTGAAACAAATCTTTTGATATACAATATACTGAGTAATACAATAAAAACACTTAGTTGACAAAATAGCTTACTCTCAGAAATAACAAAACACTACAATATACTAAAGGAGAATGAAAGCATTACACAGCTAACTCTATAATACTTGAATACAAATATCAAAATAGGATTGCAACAATACATTAACAATTAGGAGAAAACAGTTTTCTATTACAATGCCATTTACTTAAAATATTATTTTTCAATAAAAAAAACCATGCAAATAAAGATTATCAAAAGTGAAAATCTTTTCTGTGACAAAGAAATTCAATTATTATATTTATGGGATATCATTTTCAATTTATCAACCAAAGGCAATGAAAAGATTCAATGACACATAAATATTACGCTGAAAATTCACTCATTTCATTTCGTTTACAAGGAATCCTAACAATAATCATTAATATTTTTTCTAAATTTGAAAAGAATAATTAAAAAATGAAAATTTCTTTTTGCTTTTTTTTCAAATGTTATTACCTACTGATCCAAAAGAACAAAAGTAACGTGAAAAATTACTTAATTAAGTCTTTACAAATATTAAATTTAGTCGTATGAATAACAGATTTAGTCATACATGTTATCATAACTACATCATATGCATGAATTCTCAGATCAATTGTGGAATATATTTTACAACACAATTGACTAGCATTTTAAGATGACAATTAATGCATATAGCCACAAAAAAATCAACTGTATTGTATGTTGCAAAACACAAAACTTTTCTTTTGTTCTCAAATTATAATTATCTGAAATTATTATCTCCACAACCATGAATACATTTTTAAATATTGAAGCAAATTAAATTGGTTATATAACCCAATGCAATAGCTTCCATACCTACATGATGACCATTTTTAACTTCAGATAAAAGCAGGCAAGATGAAGTATATAATTTAACTTATATACAAATTACTAAACATTCTCAAGGTAAAGGTTCTTAACATCTATTTGCATATTCTTTAGTAGTTAACGAAGATCTAATACACATTAAAGGCAAAATTTCTACATACAGCCATAGCCTATTAAGAAATTTAAACATGATTAGGGTTTTAAAATGAATATTCCTGGAATTGCAAGAATACCAGATATTGTTTTATAAAAACTGTATTCAATTTTTGATTGAAAGAGTCAGTCAAAATGTTTGTAGCTGCCCTTTTAATCTTTTCCATTTTAAACTCCAGATGAATAACTGCTTAATTTACAAACTGAGCTTTTTAGATAAGTGATTCCGATATATATATATATTTCTCACTTAACCATTGAATTACTTAAACGATAAAATGTTTGAAAACAATAATAGTACATGAGAAAAACAAAAACAACCACAAAGAATTCTTATACTACCATATTAAAAAACATAAGCGATTCAACACATAAACAAGTCCAGAAGCATACTAAAACAGTAAATAAAATTAGAAGGATAAGATTTTAAAAAATATATACTTTGTAGAATATAACATAAAGGCATACATAACAATAATTCACATAATAATATCTTAATGTAATAAAGCTCAGAAGAAAGTATAGGATCAATTATATTTTTTTAAATTGATTCACCAAGATTTATTAGGCTAAGATATACTTTCAAATTTTGGAAATAGAAGGCATTTTTAATAATCTAGATGAAAGATAATTTTTCTCACTATTTTCATGAAAAGTAAAATAAAATTTATTAATAGATCACAAAAATAAAGTCAATCATAGTATTTAAACTAATTTTTACAATTCTTAAAAAGAAATCTCAGGTTAGGGCAAAATACACAGTTTTTCAATAACTATAGAAATTGACATATATATATAGTTCAAACTTGCAAAAAAGTTAAAATATTTTTTGATGACCGTTTCACAAAATACAAGAATAGTGAAACTTATGAATGACATTTATGTAATATGTTTTCGAGAAATACGTGACAGATAATAATTTACATGTGTCAAACTATCTCTTAAATCTTCAGGCATTTCTTTGTTCATTGGTGATTTACAAGCATCTTCAATGATTCTTTTAAAAAATATCAATTGCTCCACCACATGAGGTTCAAGTGGAAATTCTAGATTTTTTACTTTTTCCAAAACAGTAGCAATCTTAAAAACTGAAATCTCAGTTGAAAAGCTTAAACAAATACCTGAATATGATGGCAGGTTTTTCATTATATTGTTATTATACTGCATGAGCGTGTCACTCAAGTTAAACAAATCTTTCACAGGATTTCTTACAGAATTTGAAAAATTTACGTCAAATACCAGGTCATAAGGAAAATGGTAATGAATAAATGACTCTGCAATTCTATCTTTACAAACATTTTCCAAAACAATGAGTAGACTTTATAAAGGCAAAATTTATTTTGTAATCTCCTTCCAAATCTTTTTCAATCTCCTTTAACTTCCTGCACAGTTCCTCATGAAGGTCAGATTTTTTACTCTCTAAAACAGCTTGAAAAACTTGAGTTAACTTTAACTTTATATTGCAATACAACCTGCATTTTGGCATATGTAGATCCCTTTCAGATTGATATGTAGCTTTACATAGTGTGCATTGTTGATAGTGATTTTCCTTTTTGTGCATCTCCAAATCTTTGAGGCAATCAAAGAATTTGGGACAATAAGGGCATGGAAACCAATTGTGGGCTTTCATATGATATTTCAATAATTGACTGCAAGAACATAATTGCAAGCATATAAAACAAATGAATTTACCTCCATGCTTAGCATTATAAACAGAATTGATGTCAGCATTTGCTTCCTGATTCAAAGAGAGATGTCAGATTCGTCACCCGGTGAAGCCGATTCTTCTATGTCAGATTCGTCATCCGATGAAGATGATTCTGCCATACTGTCACTACTGTCGCATTTCCCAATGTATGCATTATCGGGATATTCAAGAAGTGGAGTGAGTACTGGTACATGGTCCATATTATAAGTTCGGTGTACCTCCTTAATGTGATAACAAAGATCATCTTGAGATTTCATTGGAATTTTACAAAGTTCACATCTTAGAATATGATTTTGCATATGTGTATTGCTATCATATAATCTTGAAAATATGGAAGGACATTCAGAACATCTATAAGGTGGTTCTCCGTGATTTAAGAAGTGCCTTGTGAGGCTGGAATGATCATCGCATGTTTTCCTGCACACTCAACAAATCTTTTTTTCCAGGTTATCATGTCCTATCTTATGATTGTACAAATCTCCTTTCTTGTTGAAAGGTTGCAGACATATCTTGCAATGATAAGGTAAACAATTTAAGTGCGAGCGAAGATGCTTCAAATACTTCTTGGTATGTTGAAAAGTTTTGTTGCAATTCGGGCATTGCCGAATGTAATGGTGCTTGCTATGATGGATCTCCAGCAAATTGTTAGAGGGGAAATTTCTACAGCATTCATTGCAAGATACTAAAAAATAAACAAATATACATTGATCAATATCAGAGCTCAAAATCCATATAACTATTATATAAAAAGAGACAAAACATGATTAAACTGTTAAAAATGAAAACTGTCTAGACCAGTGGCCCATATCAACAACTTACAAAGGGTCTATGTCACTGAAAAAAAATTGGAGGTCCGTGAGGGGTAAATAGGGGTCTGAAACAGTATGTTTTGGAAGAAAATTTTTTTTTTGTATTTATATGGAGATTGACATATTTCTGGTTTATACATTTACACTTTTTTTGCAACTTTCTCCGATTCCTAGAGTGGGTTCACAATGGACATTCCTTCCATCCAGAGGATGTCCGAAGTCATCTAAACAAAAAGGGATGGGGGAGTTTTTAGAAGATAAAGACCCACAGTAGATGTTTTATTTTACTCCTGAGGGTAAAACATACACTTGAGATCTCTATCATCAAAAGACTCATTTTCAAAGAAATTGGCCAGTTGAAATAAGCACACAATTCCATCTCTTACATTTTACTCGCTTGAAATAGCAACAGGTAATTATGTTTTTAATTATTTTACACCTTTTAAGACTTAAATATACCATTACAGTAGTACTTCCTTAAAGGTACACTTTAGAATAAGGCACGATTATATTGGTACCCATCTCTTTGAACAGCGACCTTATGAACTTTGATCTTATTAAGGGACTTTCTCTTTAATTGATACTGAAAAAAGTTTCAAAGACAAGACAGGAGAGAAACAAAATATTCCTTATTACTAATATTTTAAGATTTCAAAGACATGCTTATGTTTCTCTTTAAATAACTCAAATGTATTGATGACCTGATAAATTACAGTTAACTTTTAGAGAGTAAAAAATAAGAAACAAAAAAGTACCAACACAATCTGTGTGACTCTTTGATCTATGGACAAAATAGGTTATAAAGTGATTGCACTTGTGAGGGTGCACTTTTTTTTGGATTTACATGAGAAATAAAAATGTGAGTTGATGCTGACACAATCCACAGGCTTTCAAAAAATGTGTGCAACAGATTATTTTCAATACACTTCTGAAAGTACAAAATTCAATTGGTCATTTCAAACATTTATGCAATAATTAAACTTTTTCAATTAAGAATTTTCATTTTACATAGCTTTAAAGTTTAAAAAAAATACTTGTGACCAAGGTACTTAATTATATGTAATTTATTTAAAGCCTGATACACATTGAATTTCAAATTAAATTGCATTTTTTAGTATTAAAGCACAAAATATGCAATGTCTGATCTGGTGGATGTTCTTCATTAGGTTGCTTAGGTTAAATTTGTGGCACTAGAACATACTGTGTCAAACATTAAGTACCTTATAAGGGAGATACTAGTGCATTTTTAACACCATTAAGATAGTGATAGAATATTTTATTGTATTTGCTTTATGACAAAAATCAACCTATAAAAATAATATACTTAGTTAAATGAAATTTTATAAAAAATATATAAACTTTAAATATGTAATAAATTCAGATAAATGAATAACGATTTTTACTAAAAGTCTTAGTGAGTTAAATGAAAACTAGGCTATTTTAATGTCAATGAAATTACTTTGCATATATGTATCAATAATTATATAGTTAACAAAATATGGATTGTAAAATTTTATCTTTGCATTTGATTGAAATAATATTGCTGACACAAATCTTTTTTTGTAAGAGAGCTGCCACTTTTGGAACTAGACATTGTACAGCCATTATTACTGTTCTCGGTATTAAAAAAATGTTGTTCCTTTATCTGTTGTTGATAGAAACTTTCTAATTTTCGGGAGGGGAAGTCAAGGAATCAAATTCATAACCCTTTCGTAACATTTTCAATCACCAGCATTGCACCTTTTTTTTTGGAATTTTTAAGACTTCCTTTTCCATATTACATCCAGTTCCAAAAATGCATGTTATATTTTACTTTAATGAACGACCTTTCGGTAGCCTTCATATTCCTTTTTTTTTGGTGCAAAAGAAAAAAAATCCCGGTACTCAATCATATCCCATACTTTTAGCCACATCCATTAACCCTTTGACGCACTGAAAAATAAATCCACTGAATTTTTCAAAATAAAATTAATAAATGCAATGTATAGAACCCAAGAACAGAGAAAATACCTTCAAAAAATTACATAACATTCCTCCCGAGGGGGCAAGTGGTTTCACAGGAGTACCACCGCGCACTTACGACATAATTCTCGGATGAACAATATATCATTTGGATCAGCTTTGTAAGATTATTTTTTATATATTTTGTAATAAACTTACTAAAACATTCAAAATTAAGTTTTAGAATTACATTTTAAATGTTAAACATTACAAAACATAACTATAAGAAATTGAAATCATCTTTAATAGCCAGATTTTTCCTTGTTTCTTTATTATTAAATTATTAAAAAATGCAACACCGATAAGAATTACCTTCAAAATATTAAATATTAGCAAATTGAATTGAAAGAAGTAAACAAAAATAATTTTGAAAGAAATAGTATCAACTATATTAGAACATATATTCACTATCCAAAAAATTCGAAATCTCTTCAGTATAAAAGGAACGTAAAGGAGAGAAGAAAAAATTTCCATTGGAGAAAAACATCACCATTTCAATATAAACAAAATCCCCTCCCCCCAAAGCAAGGGCAAAACCCCTATAAATTATTAGTTACTTCACTGCCTGAGTCAGAAAAAAGAAAAACAAGGAGGAATATCTCTTACACGAGCATGCTGCAAGTCGGACAGTTTTCGTGTTCTAAACCCGTGGTGGTATATCTGTGAAACCACCACTTAGATGACTTATTATGAGGCAGTTCTTTTATAATTTATCATACTAAAAATTAGTTATGCTATGAACAGCATATGCAGCAAAATGTACATAACTTACTTTGAATATTTATCTGTTTTTAAACTTTTTTTTAAAGTGTTCAAAAAAGGTTTTTAAAACTATGCATTTTTCTCACAGAAGTTTCTTGTATAGTGCTGACATCTAGTGTCTTTTATGAAAGGTAAAGCATATCTGAAGAACCATTGGTTTCATTCAAATACCACTGCACATTTAGAGGCATTTTTAGAAAATGGTGGTTTCAGAGAGATACCACCGCACGTTAAAGGGTTAAAGGTAAGTACAATATTTCACTACCAATTTTCATGATTTTTATCAACATTATTCTTTGCAAAAATCTAAAATCGTTGGAAATCATGCATTTTAAATTATTCATAAACGGACTCGGTCATCTTGGATTCAATTCCGGCTACAGCAAAACGCTACTAGGCACGATCTTTATTGCGCCAAGCAGCACTTGGCGCAATTACCTCGTATAACAATCTAGTTCCTAAGTTTTATTTTTAAGGATCCAAAGTTTGGGTCTCATTTTTTAATCTTACATTAAGACCAGCAGCTTTGAATAATTGATAATTGTAAAATTTAAATACATAATGGGAATATGTATTTCTTTCTGTCCTTAAACATATGATTTGATAGTCAATAATTTATGATAAGTTCATGCAGTGAGATTATTTTGAATTTAATATAAGGAACTATAATACTCATTATAATCACTCTTGTTAATGAAAAATATACTGATTAAAATGAATAACTTACAAGAGGAGGGCACAACATGGGAAATTCATTTGGGGATGAGACTTTGTGTAACAGTAGTTACTCCTTTAGAGCATTCAACTTTCAATGTACCGTATTTTCCAGTATATAATCCACGGATTATGTGTTAAAAAGTTTCGAATTTGCTGTGTGTATTATACGCCGCTGCGGATTATCTGAGAAAAAACATTCTCCATCAGAAAAGCTAACATAAAGTTTTGAAAGAAATGCTATTTATGTTTTATGAAATAAATGATAGATGGTGCTTTCATGACTCTGATGACGTATTTCAGCCATAACTAGTTTTTGTCCAATTACATTTAAAAATGAATTCAATTCATCTGAAGGAGAAAAGTTTCTAGTCGCTGGAGCCATTTCCAGTTTTCTCTTTACTAGAGCTATTACGTCATTTGAAAGTTTTCATCATGTTGAAGTGAAAGCGTTAAGTTACACTGCAAACTTCAAGTTAAAAGTTATAGAGAATGCTATGGAAATCGGGAAGCTGCAAGGTTTTTCAACATTGATGAATTGAATATTCGTTTGTGGAGAAAAACCAAGACCAACTTCGAAAATTGTAATCGATGTAGAAAACCTCACTGGCCAGAATTAGAAGAAGAAATAAATAAATGGATTTTAAAAGAAAGAGACAATGGGAAAGCAGTCTCGATCTTAATTTTTTTTGCTGTTAACTTGCTAAATTAGAAAAAAAAATTATGTGTGGAATGTTTTGTTTAACAACCCTAAACATAGATGGCAGTAGCAAAGAATTTTTTTGTTTTATTGCGATTATCGTAAAAAATATTATACATATTTAAAAAGACATTTTATAATATTTTTTTTCTGTTCAATTTCTTCTATTTTTAATTGTATTGTCTATTTTTTATCTTTTATGGCACTCATTATCGGCAGGTTATATTTTGGATTATTAGCAGTAAAACTGCTGCAGATTATACAAGGATTTTTTTCTTCGAAAAAAAAGGCTTTGTGGATAATACGCTGCTGCGGATTATAAACAGGAAAATACGGTAATAGCACCGAATGGACATTCAGTTCGGAGAAAATAGGCTTCGAAATTTATACTCGGCTTGTATCAGTAGCGCACACAGGAATTTTTAAGGGGGGTCCGGGGTAGAAAGTTCACCATTCTTGTATCATGCTCCTTTTAATTTTGTCGATTTTCGGGAACAAAACACAGTAAAAAACTAATTTTTGAATAAATTATTAGCATTAATTAATAAAATTAATCATTAATAACAAGTAATTAATTAAATTTTCCGTACTATATACTTAGAATTATAATCAATTGGAAAAAAATCAAGGGCTTTAGGGGGAGGGGGCGGACCCCCTTGTGTGTGCCACTGGCTTGTATACAATTAAGTTTTAGTCAGCTGGGTAGACGCAGTGGCTTAGTTGAAAGAGTATTTGCATTGTTGCCAACAGATCCTATTTTTTGTGTGATCCCATCTACTTCTCTCAACAACTTGTACATTCAACTCGTAGATGTGTATCCGAATAGTTCATGTACATCAGGGTAACTGACAGTGACATCATAGATTGCAAATTAAGTGACGTTGCCAATCAGCCAATATAGTGCCGGGATCGCACGCACCCAGCGATTCACGCATGCTCTGTTGTGACTTCGCCGAATATAGAAACGGATATACAGATAAACTAGATGGCAGTTGAGTTTAGGTTAGCTCTAAGAGAATTTAGTTCTGCCAGGTGACGAGATAAATAATTTAGGTAAATTGAATGTTCAGAATATCGCTTGCTTTGGGCAGTTAATAAGTTTGTTGTAGTGAATTTTATTTAATTGAGTGCATAATAAATGTTATTTGGTCTTAAAACTTTGGCCATCATTTGGTATAAAAAAGAAACATCACTGATACTTCAGTCTTCTGCATATATATTTTGCTAACTTCCAATCGCCCACAGGCGGTAATGAGCTATTGGATCAACAATTGGTTATGGACACAGATGGTTAGTGGCTGGTGATTATTTTGGCAAGAAATGTAACCCAAGCATTAATCTGAAGTATCGAGTTTAAATTAAAAAGTTTTTCTTTTTGATGACCTGACTACTTTTGAAGATAGAGGGGCGTTTAAGAATTTGCCTAGGAAGAAAATTTTTTTGAGAAAAATGGCAACTGCTTACCAGATAAAAAAGCTAGGTGCTTACAATTACCCTACTTGTGTTACCAACATTAAGTATTTGTTGCTAGAAAAGAACTGTTACGACATTGTGCTAGCTAAAGAAGAGGCTCCTAGTAAATCTGACCCAAATTTTTTGCAGAAGGATTACAATGAATATATATCTAGAAAAAGACTTCAATTATCCCTAATTTATTTAAACATTAATCCTGAGTACCGGAAAATTATAGAAAATCTTGATGATCCAGTTGAAGTTTGGTCCACTCTTAAAGGATACTTCCAGCCTGACAATCGGAGTTATCACCTTTTAATTTTCAACCAACTGGTCAATTGTCAAATGCACAGCAGTGAGAAAGTAAATCTATTTGTGTCAAGGTTAAAAGGCATAGCAGATCAATTGATAATAATCGGAAAGCCTATGGATGAAGTGTACGTTAGCTTTATTTTTTTTAGAGTTTGCCCTCAAAATTTGATACGATAGTCCAGAATGTGTTGAGATGGGAAGAGTCTAAATTCGTATTCAAGGATATATAGGCAGAAATAATCGCAGAGGAAACGTGAATGCAGTTCCGTGACTGTGACAGCCAAAAATCGCAAGAGATCTGGAGATACTTCTTCATGTGCAGAGACCCGTTATTAGAGACCCTTTCTTTAAGGCGCCTGCTGACTTTTAGATACATTGTTCCATTTCTCCGTACGCAGATCAAATGAACATTTTTTTTTTCTTTCAGATGTTTCACAGCTTTTGTACTTTCCAGAACAATAAATATTCTTTATTCTAATGTCTGAACAGTGTGGCAACTATATTTTATCCTACTAGGCCTCATGTCTCGCTTAATGTTATGCTACATAGCAATTTGTGATCCGTCCTTAGCAATTGTCCAGCAGTGTATATATATATGGGCCGAGTATATATTCTGATGGCTAATCTCTTTGAATTGACTGTTCATTTGGCACAATTACAAAGAGAGGGTTGGACACCCTAAAGGAGTACTGATATTACACTAAGTCTCATCCTCAAATGTATTTCCCATGTCAAACCCTACCCTTGTTAGACCAAGGATATTAAAAATTACTACTATATTAATACATGATGAAATTTTAAATTTAGATTGCTGACTAAAAGTGCAAGAGCTTATTTTGTGTCTATAATCTTAGTCTTAATGAAACTTGAATTAAACATACACATAGAGCCCAAATATTACCAAAAAAATAATATTGAACCAAAAAACAAATATATAACATTATCATTAAAGAAAAGTCAGACATTTAGTATGAATAAAAAAGGAGATACCTCTTATTTCTCTGTCCATGCTGGCAGTTCCTATAAAGATAAAGAATAAATGAGTGATAAAAAAAGGACATTGTTTATAATTTTTCAATCTGAAATTATCCTGAAATTCATGTTTTGTAAATTTCAGTTACACATTTTATTTTAGAAATAATAAGTGTATTAATCATTCCGTAATTAATAAGTAACACAAAAAGGGAAGAGGTTGTTGGTTAAGATATAAAATGTAGGTTCTCTTACAAATATTGAAAAAATATATTAATTTTTTTTACCAATTTATAGTTTTCTAGAAAAAGAAAGAATGTGCTATTAATTTGAATTACAAAGCAATTTTTATCAAAATGTAACTTTTTTACTGCAGTATGCAGAAGAATTGTTACTACATTTTAACAAATGATTGTAAAACATTTTTGTAAAGATAAGCATAGAAAAAAATTTTGACTTCTACATAGATCGAAATACTGTTTATTTAAAAGAAATTACATTTCGTATGAACTTAAATGGTTGTATTTCTAGAAGTATACTAGTTTTTTAAAGCCTGGAATAATACCTTGAAAAAATGTCTTACAAACATAAGATCATTGCATATGTGTACATTTTAGCTTTTTTCGTAAAAAAGATAGTGCACGTTATAAGGGGAATATACCTAACAATTAGAAATTGCAGCTATAAAGTATAGGTGTATGTTATACGCGAGATTTTACGGTAACTACATTTTCTCTTTCAACTGATTAATGTCCTGGTATCTTGTTCTTAATGAGGTAAAAATAAGACAAGAAATGTATAAAGGATAAGTTTACATCAAAAACCTATTTATTTTTAGTATAGTGTTTTCTATAAATACAACAAAGCAACAGTTAAATGCACATAACTTCATTGCTTTTTTTAGTAAATAGATAGTTATGATTTTCTTCCGATGATGCAACTTGAACAGATACTTGGTGTTCTCATCTGGATTGTATTTAGAACATTTATTTTTGATGACGAATGTAACAACTCTACTTTGACACCAAAATGCAGATATATTTTCTTTAAAACTCTTACTAAATTTTCAAAATAAGTTCTTAAATCTTCCAAGTTTTTTTTATGTATATTTCAATCATTAAATTGCAAAATTTTACCTTGAAAGCAGACAACTGTATCAAAATGACCCCACACTCAAATTCTTCAGGAAGGTTATTTAATTAATTATTATCAATCTCTGAAGCAACATGAGGGTTACTTTTTCTACAGGGACATCTCAAGGCCTCTACAAATGATCCTCAAATTAGACACAGCATACATTGTTAAAATACTCATACAAACAATAATCCAGAAGCAAATAAAGGTGCTTGACTAACAATTGTACAAACCGGCTCAATTAACTACTCTCTTTTAATTGAAGGAGTAATGATTGTGTATGGTGGTATAGGCCTAGGAGTAAAATCCTAGGAGGACCCACTGTTGTTTTTGGCGCCAAAAATTTTTCGCCAAAAAAGCGCCAAATTGAAGGTTTTCAAAAAGGCGTCAATGACGAAAAACTCTTGGGAAGCGTATGTGTCAGCGGGGGGGAGCAGGGGGATGAAATGGGCGTTTCGCAAAGATGAAATCGAATAAATACATTAAATTAATCATTACAAAAAGATAAAAACGGAGAAAGCAATGAAATTCATTTTAAAAAAGCATTCTAAAACCAGTGTGTAGAACATGATTTATATTTTTAAAAAAGGACGAAAGGGGCGTTTCGCAAAGATAAAATCGAAGAAATACATGAAATCAATCATTTTTAAAAATTTTAAAAGGCACTTACCTTACGCTTGCATTTCGTCATGTTCCGTTGGTGGATACACCCTTACGATGGATGCAAGGAATTCATGAAAATTGTCATCCACCAACTTGTGACCGTTAGATCGTCATTCACCACGAACGCATTCATGCTCTTGCCGAACCAATATCTCGTCAAACGCAAGATAATAGTTATAGCAAGTTTGCTTTCGCTAAACCAAGTGCCCTTTCTCACAATCCGGACGATGTCGTGGGGATTATCTTTCGACTGGCTTCGGCAACTCCATTCGTAGCCGTCAACCAATCCCTTTGGCTCTTGCAAATTCATTTCTTTTTTTACACCTCGGACATTCATAACGAGAAGCAATTAAATTAGCTTTCATACACCATTCTAACGTCTCTTCCCCTTTGTGCCCAGGAGCACAAAGAAACCTGCCGTAGCCTCACTTTCAAGTAATTTCCTTTCACAAGCCATTCTTAACAAAAACCGGTGGAACCTTCTCAAGGGAAGTCAAATGTCAAAAAGACGTTTTTTCGGAAAAGGCGAAAAACGTTGCACTTTTTTTAGGGTTGCCATTTCTTTCGGTGATTTGAAAATCCAAATTTTTGGATGAAATGGAAGGGTTACCATATTGTAACCTTTATCGCTCAAAATTTGGCGACAAAAAATTTGGCGACCAAAAGTGGGTCCTCCTAGGACTCAACCGGCCTAGGCCCATACAAGGACGAAAGTCATCTCATGTAGCCAGTTGACATATCATCCAAAATTCTCAGTTTTTTAGAGAATAAAACTGGATAAACATTTGACCGTTGAAATTATTTGAATCATTATCTTATTAAGAACGAGTCAAGAAGTAGATGAGGAATAAGGAATTTTTTATCATTTCATACAATTCCATCTAACAATTTAAATCGCTTCCTCACATTATTTTTATTTAATAATAATATTACAATCAGTATTCTGTATTGCTGCGTTTTTGGGTTTAACAATATGCTAAATTTGGATAGGTTACAATACTTTAGGGATCGAATGGAAAAGCTGCTATATCAAAGTTTTCATATTGATGCTACACCAACAAAGTTGCCTGAACAAGCGATTTTAAAAACGCATTCACATTTAAATTAAAAGTTAAGATATATTAACCTGTACTTCCATCATCAAGCCATTGGCGAAGGAATAAAAAAGTGGCATTAACACAGATAGTTTTTCCATCTTCTTCAATCCAATAAGAAGGCAATAAATGAAGGTATACATTAGAAAACGACCCAACCACTATGGGCAAACATTAGTACAGATTGGTTACGCTAATTTCAAATAAATTCATTAACACTCGACTATACCTAAGGTAAATTGCATTAATCACGTACACCTTTGCGAGTTACAGTTTTTGATGTGGAGATTCTAAATGGAATAGTTTTTTTCAAGTAAAAAAAGTTCACTTACACTTACACTGAAATAAATATTATTAATTTATATATACTAATTAAAATAAGAGCGTACAAAAAACAGAAGAATCACTTTGAGTAAGACGCTACAGGGAGTTGCCAAAAACTTTTGCAGCAAAATAGCTTACTAGCACTTCATAAATATAATCTTTCAATTTTGTAAAACAGTTTTTGAAAAATACGTTAAAATGCCTTCATTATATTTAATTTATTTTAAATACATTCAAATTCTTTTTGTTCAACATAGTGATCTATATTCAGTCTTATCTGATTAAAATAAATTTCAGAATAGTATTGAAACATCTGTGGCAAGGGAATAAATGCAAAGCAACATGTCCCTTTGGTGTATTGTGTTGTGAGTGGCAAAGTAAAATTGCAGTGATTTTACAAAAATAAACTTTATTTTCCAACATAACAACGAAAACGAAACGAAAATTAGATGAGGCGGGTGCCAGCGAAATACATTGGTGTGCAAAAATTAAGGACGAAGTCGAAAAATTAGCATATCAGCTGAACGAAGAGGCAGAGCGGACAGAAAGACTAATTAGGAGATTAAGTAAGGTGATGTACGGTAGCACATGCGCAGATATGCAGGTAGACGTAATGGGGGAGTGTCTGAGTAGTATAAAGCATGTTGACGGTGTAAGATCAGTATTTCTGGCAAAGAGATTGCACGCCGTATAGCAGTTAAAATCACACCGAGTTGCTGCCTCAGCGAGAAATGGCGAATAATCAATCTGTTAGACGACATCTGGATGCTTTTACCCGAGGTCGAATCATTGGGAAGTTGGAGGAAGGCTGCAGTGTGACAAGTGTGGCTGCAGAGTTCGGAATTGCTCACAGCATCGTTTCACGACTTTGGAGACAATTTCAAACTACAGGAACAGCTATCCGGGGGTTCAGTAGTGGTCGTCCACGAGGAACCACACCCGCAGAAGACCAGTACATTGTCTTACAGGCCAGAAGAAACAGGCGGCAGACAGCGGGGAGAAATCGCTAGACACGACACAGGCGACTGGACGACCGATATCGCGTTTTACCGTGGCCAGAAGACTGCACGGTGGTGGTCTGTTTGCACGACGCCCTGTACGGTGTGTACCTTTTACGCCTGCCCATCGGAGAAGGCGTTCTCTGTGGTGCCGGGAACACCGGAATTGGAGAGACAATGAATGGGGACGAGTACTATTTACAGATGAGAGCAGATTCATTTTGAGTAGCTATTCTCATCGCATACTCATCTGGAGAGAGCGGGGAAGCCGCAATCATCCCTCGAACATCATTGAAAGGGACAGGTATGGAGGTCGCGGTGTTCTCGTTTGGGAGGCATCATGCTTGGTAGTCGTACAGACCTTCACATCTTCGACGCAGGTTCAGTCAACGGACCCGTTATTGTAACGAGATTCTTCTTACATATGTGCGTCTTTTTAGAGGCGCTATGGGTATGCAGTTCCTTTTCATGGACGACAATGCCCCATGTTATCGCACATTAGCTGCCGAACAGCTCTTAGAGAGTGAGGATATTGAACGTATGGATTGGCCGGCACGATCTCCGGATCTCAATCCCATCGAGCATGTATGGGATTTCCTAGGCAGACGCTTGGCAGCTCGTACCTTACCTCCAGTAACGATTCGGGAGCTTCGATTCGCGCTGCAAGACGAATGGGCAGCAATGCCTCAACAACTCATTGACACCCTCATTCTCAGCATGGGCAGACGCTGTGAAACCTGCCTAGCAGTCAGGGGAAATCATATCCCCTACTAAAGACCGGATGTTTCCTGCTGGACACCCATCACAGGGATGTTTCGGCCTTCAGTCGCATTGCGCTTTATGCTACTTTTTCAATCAAGCTTCTTTTTATTCCTCTGATTTCTCTTTTAGTAAGTGTTGCTTACATATTACACATGTCCTTACGTATTGGGGATCTTACGGTATTAAATGTGTTGATTTGGAAAGCTTTTGTACAAAGTTATATTGAAAAAACCGTCTCGTCCTTAATTTTTGCACACTAGTGTATATTAAATATTATTACTTTGGCAAAAATAAATAGAGAAAGAAAATTTGTCTCACTTTGAAAGCTGTCAATATACCTGCTGGTTATAAATCCCGTAAATTAAAATTTACTGAATCCGCTTACAAAATTAAATGGTTTGAAACGGAATTATTAATTCTAATTTTAAGTGATCCGAGTTAAAAAAAAATCCGCACTTTTACTTTATTTCTATCTATCTATATTAAAATTGTTAATGAAAGCTTACGAATAAATTAATTGAAATCCAATGTGATTTTTTGTTGAAGCAAAAATCTTTGGAAGTTGGAATTCTAGATTTTTATACTCATATTTATATCACCAGATCTTTTTTCTAAAATTTTTCGTTTGTTATGCCAATAATGGCTATGTTTGGAAGCACTTACTTATGCGAGCAATTATTTACTTAAATGAAAAATAGCAAGAATTTAGAAAGATAAGATTAACCCCAATCAACATTTATTGTCAATATTAAAAATTACATCAGCTTAGTATTTTTAATCAAATTTTGATGACTTGATTTGTGAAAAAATTGATGTCAAATATCTTCTAAAAAGTAATATTAAATTGAAATTCTTAAAAAATGTTTGTTTTTTTATCTATACACTATTAAAATTCGTAGGAAAACTATGTATGTTTGCATATTTTCTCACGAACAACACGACGCAGAAACTCGTCGAAGGTACCAAAATTTCGGGAATGATCCGAGGAATCCGTTTTGACCATTTATATTCCGCTTTTCCAATAAGTTAAAAAAATATTAATTAGAAATCTTAAAACGCATAATTAGTACCATTTTTGACCGCCAGGAGAAAATTCGGAGCCTCTTTTTTTTCAGACGTTTTTAAAACACGATCTAATTTTTTTCATGAAACTCACACAAAAAATAATTACAGTTTCGTAAAGATCATTTATTTTGTCACGATATGCTATAATTTATTTTACAAAATAATTATATTTTGTATTTTTTTACGATTTTTTTTTAAATGAGTCAAAATCGGTTCCTTTTTTTTGAATCTAAAATTCTAAGTTGTTCCGCTTCAACTTTCTTTCGCATTAATGAAAAAAAAATATTTTACACTAAAAAAGCTCATGCTTTTCTCCTTTAGAATCAGTCAATTAAAAAATTTAATGTCAAAAACTGTTTTTTTTTACGATTTTCAAAAAATACTCAAAATTTTATTTAAATACTTAATAACTTTTTTATTTATAAAAATAAACTCACGAAACTTTTTTGCCGTTTGTAGAATAATATTATACGTAATCTGTACAAATATTGATAAAACATCTTAAAAATTACGGTTTAAAAAAACTGTGTTTTTCAATTTTTTTCCCTTTTGCGATAAATATGTAAACATTACTTTTTTTTAAAAGTTTTTTGTTTAAAAATTACCATTGTTTTCAATCGATAAAAAAAGATTGAAATCATTAACTTAAAAATGAAGCTCGAAAACAAATTAAAACTTTAAAAAAAATCAATTTTACAATATGTCTGAGTTTGGCGGCGAAAACCTGTTTGGCGCAAGAAACTCTTTTTCTACTCAGCCCTCGACGTTTAATGAAAGGTTACACTTTAAAAGAAGGTGCGCCTATAAATACTGAAAATTACCAGATTTGGCGAAATTGAAAATAATCTCACGAAACTTTTTTTCCGTGTGTAGAATGATAAAGATTGAAAAAATTATTTAAAAATTACGGTTTTTTTTTTAAAAAAATTGTGTTTTTTGCGAGAAATATTTAAGCATTATTTTTGTTACATTTTTGAGGGTTAAATTTAAAATAAAATATCAAATTTTTTTTTATCAGATCGGTTGTTTTTAATGTTTTTTTCAGAGTACATGTATATAAATATTTATATCTAGGCTTTCCCCTATACTAGTTTATATTTATATGTTTAAACAAACATTCAGAGCAAAGCAATCGTTTCAATAGCTATCTGTTAATTTTTGGTTTATTTATTACTTATAGAAATGTGATTTGGGTAAATATATATATAAGTTTTTTTAAAGGATTATTTCTATTATTTCATTACGAAATGAATTGTTTGTTAATTATAAAGTACATCGTCTATTATTTTGGATCAAAATACATTTTAGAGACATTTTTAAGCTAACTATATATAACGATTGATTGATTCATGAAAATCTGAAATCTATTTTATTATTTTAGATTCTTAGAAACTAACTATTATTAAAAAATGATGAACGTTTTTTTGTTTTACTCTTAGCATCAGAATCGTTTTCTTTTTATTGCTTCACATTAATAATTTTTTTAATTCTAACGCAATTATTTTTTTATAAGTCGTACATCGAAATTTGAAGCTATATCTTATCTGTGAGAAGGAGGTGAAGATATAACAATAATTTTTTACACTAAAAAAAAAAACGTGTTCCGGATATAGAGAGGGGAGAGAAACCTGTCTTAAATAAAAAATAAGTGGAATAGAACAAATTTCGAAAAAGGAAAATTTTTGGACATAATTTTAGAAATCATTCACATTGTGCGCGTACAAACACACACACAGAAATGCTGGTGTCATGAGGAAAAGAGAAAGCCCGATCAATGTCGGGCTAAGCGGTGTAGGGGGGGTGGAAGTCATTTTGAAAATAAGTATTAGAAGTGCTGATTTTGTGAAGGAAAGGGAAAATTTATAAAAGTAGAGATAGCCCGTGCAACGCCGGCCCGCGACTTATGAAACAATCATGGATTCAGACCCTCTTGGCGAGGTTGGCACACCCTTGCAGCTTGGCGACAAAATACGTTGCCGCGCATGCGCTCTGCCCCCGTATCATATAGCGGTAGTTTGGAAACGTGACAAAATGGAATTCGAGCAAGAAATAGTACAAAAAAATTATTTTGTATCTCAATTGCAGGAATTTGGTTCACTCCTAATTTAGCTCACCCTCGGTTTTTGAACTTTTTTTGTCGCCAAGCGGGGCGATAAGTTCACCAAGCTATCTACCCTTCCTTTTCATTTTTAAATTAAAATTCCGTTATTTTGCATCTGCAATTAAAAATTACCGTTAGCTACGTTAACTATGGCAACCCTAAAACCGATATATACAGAAAAATTTAACCATTTCTATCTTTAGCACGGTTGAACGATCTTTTTAGAATACGTGTGAGTACCGGTTTTTTGAGAATGAGTCGCCGTACGCAACATTTACTATTGCTTTTTTGCTATTTTGGAAGAAAGGGGACAAGTGAATTTGCTTGAATGGTGTATGCGTGAAAATTTAATTTCTAGCAGGTATGAATGTCCTGAATGCGGAAAAAACATGGTTCTGAGAGAAAGGAAGGGAACGATTGATGGATATGAATGGAGATGCCGTACGAAAGGAGGAAAGAATCCACATGATGTTTGCAAGAGTATATATACGAAAATGTGGTTCTCCAAGAGTCATTTAAGTATGTGTGATATTTTAATTTTAACGCGTCATTTTTTTGGAAAGTCAATGAATGTGTTTGCTGTGAAAAATGTGAGAATGAATAAAAATACCGTGGTTGATTGGTACATGTTTTGCCGAGAGGTCTGCATGGTTGCGGTTTTCAATGAAAGTGAACCACTCGGTGGTGAAGGGAAAATTGTTGGGATTGATGAGAGCATGTTTGGTAAAATGAAGTATGGAAAGGGCAAGCCTGTGAATGGTCAATGGATGTTTGGGGGAGTTGAAAGGAACTGGATTAAATGTTTTTTTAGAGTGGTGCCAAATCGAACGAAAGAGGAACTTTTGAGTGTGATAAAGGAGTGGGTGGTACCAGGGTCCGTTATAATTTCGGACTGTTGGAAGGCCTACAACTGCCTATCGCATGAAGATTATCATCATTTGCGGGTCAACCACAGTCTGACTCTTAAGGACACTGAAACCGGTGCTCACACCAATTCAATCGAAGGGACGTGGTCGGCGATAAAAAGATCGTTAAGGAACCATGTGGAGGGCGAATTCGACTACTATTTAGCAGAATACATGTGGCGACGCCGGAGAGAGCATTCGATGGATGATGATGTTTTTCCGTTTTCCTAATTTTAGTATGCATTACATTTGCTTCGCTGAACTGTTCAATTTCAGTTGTTTTTATTCATATGATTATCAAAATTTACCATTCTTTGAACGTCATACTTTTTTAGTTTGAAAATGGTGAAAAAAAGTTTCGCAAAGGGGGTGGGCTATAATAGGAATTTACCCTGGAAAAAACGAAGAAGCTGAAAATTTCAAAAACCATTATTCTGTTGTTTCAAACACCAATTGGATTGTTTACGGCTTTACTCCAAATCCACAAAGGTAATTATAATTTTCTTATCCCTCATTTCTCTTCATAACTTGTTTTTATTCCATACGAGTAGGCTGACTAAATATTTATAGATAGACAATACATAAAATCAAATTTAAATTTTCCATATGCTTTCACACATTGTTTAAATCTTTCATGCTTGGTACCACCAATTCTTATTCGTTTATTGTGTGGTGGTACATAAAACGTACCACTTGTTTGAATGACTCAGATATTGATGCTAAATGGTACATTCTCTGAACCACCTCAGAGGTCAACTTCTAGCAGTTACTCAAGTTTCCAACAGATGTCAGAAAGTAATTGTATGGAATGGGTTTATGCAGTAGTTCATTCTTTGATCAGCTATGAGTCTGTTGAATAGTATGTTTTGGAAGTGATTGTGTTGTGTATGTTTAAGTGTAAATGAAAGTTATTCTTGTGATATATTTGATACACATCAGGTAAATACATATATTATATAACTAAATAAGTCAATATTACAATAATTAGTACCTCACATGTGCATTACTATTATGAATATATGAGAGTCCAAAAAATGTACAACTACGCTATTGAAGGCCATCTTCTTTACAAATCTTACTTCTTTGCAATAATGGACATATTTATTGTGTCAGATAGATGTGCTGTAAGTTACCTTTTTTTAAAAAATAATAATATTTATTAAATAATAGTACATACAAAATTACACATATGTCATGAATGAGCTATAGCTCGTGCTCAGGAAAAAATAAGTATGACTAATACACTTCTTATATTTATTAACTAATTAAAAACTACGTAAAATAAAAAGTATAGAATACAATATTTAAAATTAAAACTAACATTAGGTAAATTAGGACTAAATTAAATTAGGCTTACAACATTAGGTTAAGAAAAACTTAAAAATGTTTTAATATATAGGATGAATAACAGTATAAAATGAAGTAAATTTGTTTTCCAACTATAAAATAAGAGAATGGATGAGTTATATGTCTGTAAAGCTCCCTTGTGCCTAGGGAAGGAAAAATCATGTGTTTCCAGAACTATCATGCTCCTTGAAGTGTGGTGGTACGAAATATGTACCACCTATTTTATAAAACATTGGACATCCTTTTATTTGAAAAACTGTTAAATATTATTAACATGTACTAGCTTTTGTTCAATAATTAGTTTTATGAGGTTAATTTTAAATATTTGTAATTATTTCCCTCTAGTGCATTATTTTTGTCAAAAATTAAGCACATGAAAGAGTTAAATAGTAAGAGTTAACAGTATAATGCTGAGAGGAAAAATCTTTTGATAAATTTACATTACAGCAAAATGGTAACAAAAATAATAGTGATTAATTTTTTGTTGTTGCAGTTTTTGAGTTAAATAAAAGTGTTTTGATTTCTCTATAATTTTTAATGTATTGAAAAATACCTGATTTAGTTTTGAAAGTACATCTTTGATACCTAAAAAAAGAAATTCATTAGTTTCTGAAGTAAGTCAAATTATTTTTAGCATTTATCAGGAGAAAAAGAGTCAAAATATTGAAGAAGTTAACTTTAGTTTTGCTGGTTTGAAACTGTTTTTATTTGCTGAATGTTATAAATTTTAATGACATATATTTATCTATGTTAGGAAAAGTGTATTAAATTGACTAAAAAGATGTCTATTTTTAATTATGTGGCAGCATAGAACAAATTTATGTGTATTTCAGATTTGTATTTTCTAAAACTTGGAGATTTGCCATAATTCAAAACGACACAAACAAAATGCGAAAAGAAATGCTGACTGTAAAGCCAAACTGAGCATTGTTATCAAAAAAATAACCAACCGCACAAAAAAGAATGATAAATATTTGAAATATGATATACCATTGGTAGGTGAAGTTAAAATATCATTACTTCATAGTCATAATACAACACAGCAGAAACCTTAAGAATGCTAAGAGTTAATGATGAGGTAACTTATTTTTAATTTTAAAAAATAGCTTTGTCTTAAAAAAATAGCAATAGTACTATATTAATACTAATGTATCAACTTTTTCAGGCTTGTCAACAGAGAGTTTTACCAATACTTTTCAGATGGGATGTCACCAATTGAAGCCATTCGCTTTCATGAAAACAAATTTTTGTTAGAAGATAATTTCATGGGTTTAGTTAATGCTTCAATAAATCCTACTCATAATCAATTATATTACTTACATCAATGTTGGAGGGATACTAACTTAGGCAGTTCAATTAATGTGTTGGACAAACTAAAAGAAAAGTTCCATTTTATTAATCAATTGGTAAATTTTAGTTTGATTTATTCTCACATGCAAATTCTTCATTGTAAATTTTTATCTCTTGTTTTTGTTGGCTCACAGAATGCTCTTTTATTTCATACAAGCAAAGTATTTGCTTAACATATTTGAAATGATTCTAAGTAAACCCTTATGAAAAATTTTACAAGATTCTAGAATTACTTTTTGGGGAGGGGGGAATGTTGTTTAAATCATAATATGGTTAGTAATTTTTTTATTTGACTTAATTACTTCTTTTTTACTATTTGTTTATTTTTTATATCAGTAACATTTATTTTTCAAGTTAAATTTTTTTAATTGTTTTTCATAACATTTTTTCTAAGAATATCTAAAGTTAAGAGAGTTAAAGTTAAGAATGAAGTAAAGTTAAAAATATCTAAAGTTGAGAGTTAAAGTTAAGAATATCTAAAGTTACTAAATCACATGAACTACATGTTAACAATAGGTTACAAACATTTTAAGGTGTAACTTTAGCTTATTAACAACTAGTAATCTGTTTTAAGAACATGTTGAAGAAGTTCAACTGAGGTAGCTAAAATATTATATTTCTAGAAAAAATAATGCATTCATCAATACTGTAGTAAATCAATAACTTATGTGACATATTTTTAAAAACTTCCTTTTAGATTTGTGTTACAAACATTTTAGGTGCTTTAGCTTATTAACAACTAGTAATCTGTTTTAAGAACATGTTGAAGAAGTTCAACTGAGGTAGCTAAAATATTATATTTCTAGAAAAAATAATGCATTCATCAATACTGTAGTAAATCAATAACTTATGTGACATATTTTTAAACTTCCTTTTAGATTTGCTGCTATTTATTTATTTTTTTTCCAAATAATATTAGAAAAGCGATACTTTTTATATATTTTTAGTATTTCATTTTCATACTTTTTATTTCATGTATTAATATAAAGTAATTTATCTGTATTCAAGCACAAGTGTTAAAAGTTCATGAGGATCATCTTTGGGCAGTTTTGCTTATGACACCACTGATGAAAAGAAATCATCATTTATTTTCATTTAAAGAAATAATTTTCATAGATTCAACTTCAAGTTGTGAGGCATCATCTTCAACAATAACCATCTTATTATCAGCGACAAAAGTTGGAGCTTTGCCGCTTGCAGTTATGATTCATGCATCCCAATCTATTCAGAATTACATCAATGCGTTTCAGTTGTTGAAAGTGAACTTTCCCCAATGTTTTGGGGGACAAGATGTAAGGAGGTTTTAAATTTTGTATTATTATATAATATATTTATTTAAGTGAACAATATGTATTTATCATGTATATGCTAAGCTGAAATTATATTTATTTACATTTTATTAAGTTGTGCACATGCAGATTGTTAAAATTATATTTTCACAAATGATTTGCTTATGTATATCTACTGAATGAGATAAATTATTTTTTTTTATCTGGTTCAAAAAATTTCTTAATGATGGCGGCCTTCATATTTTATTTTTTAATTTCTGCAACTTTGTAACAAATTGTGAAATTATTTATAAATTTTGTATACTTTCTAATTTTCTAAATATTTTCAATATTTAAGGGCCATGTGTTTCACAAATTATCTTTACATGTGTTTGTATATATGTATAAACTGCACCTTTTATTTAAAATAAAGTATCCAGAAGTCTTTATGAGTGATGACTCTTCAGCAGAAAAAGGAGCATTGGTAGCAGTTTGGCCTGAAGCAAAGCAATTGTTATGCCATTTTCACGTTGCCCAAGCAAAATGGTGCTGGCTTTTTTCGCACAAGATGTTGGTGCAAGGGGAAAAATCTACGTTAATGAAACTTTTTCAAGCTGTACAGTTTTTTTATTATACATTTTTTTAATTCTATTTTATTATTTTTTAAATTAGTTAATTTCAAAGATCTTTTTTAGTACCCTCTGGTGAATGATGTCATGTCAAACGCTTCTGCTAAAAAATTTTAAGTACCCGCTATGGAGTTTTTGGTAACATTTTTCTATCACACATTTACAAATTGATTTATCACAATTAATCTTAATTTTGTTATTGTTTCAAAGTAATAAGAAAATAATTCATTTTAGTGACTTCAAGACCAATTCTTAATTTCTTGAGTTTTAATATTTGTTACTGGAAATGTTGAAAAGTATACAATAAAAACATTATCTATGAAGTTTCACATTAAATAAAATATTTTACAAACCTGAACTATTTAGAAAGCATTTAACATTGGAATTTTCTCAACACAAGTTAATCTACAGAGAGAGTTTGATGCTTACTTCAAATTATTACTTTAATTTCTACATTCTGCAAACATTTTTTAATTACAGTTATTTTACAGGTGATGTATGCTGACTCTGAAACAAACCTACTGGAGGCTCAAAAGAATTTGCTAACAAAGGGTGAAAAATATCCGGATTATACAAAACTATTTACAAATTTTTTGGCGAGGAAAAGAGAATGGATTTTACTTTTCAGGAAGGAGCTCATTACAAGAAATCATAACACAAACAATTTTTCAGAAGCCAGTATACGGATTTTGAAAGACGTTATTTTATGCCGCACACAAGCTCTTTTAATGTTATCGCCTTATGTGAGTTTTTCATAGGAGTTGGGGAAGATTATTTTACAAAATTTTTCGAATTTGCCTCTTCTAGAAGATCATCAGTAACTCTACTTTATGACAAAATAAGAAAGAAGTCCACTAATTTTACAGAAAATGATTTGCAAGACTTATCAAAAAATTTATTTCAAATTAAAAGTGGAGAAAACAAATACATCAGTAAAACAGATGTAGGTGTATGGTCGTGTCCATCAGGATCAACTGGTGCATTTTGTAAACATCAATGAGCACTTATGGAGTTGAAAAAAATACGTCTTCCAAATGCACCACCAGTTACTCCTGAAGATAAGCACGAGTTAGCTCTTTTGGCATTAGGTTCAAAATGCCCACCAAAAGATTTCTTCTGTTATTTTAAAAATAATGAACTTTCCTCTGATACAATAGAATCTAATGTTTTTGAAATGCCAGTTGAGCAGGAACAGACAACAATGCAAGCAGTACTAATGAGGGACAAATGATTAAAGCAAAACCAATAACTAATTCTAAAAGAGAAGCAATATTAAATGAATTAAAAAGAATTGAAGATGTTGTTAAAATAGCAGATTTAACTAAAGAATCTGGGGATAGGTTATTAAAAACTCTTGGAAAAATACAAGCATCACAGGATTTAAAAAGTATTTATGAATTTAAAAAGCGGATTTTCAGAGGAAAAATTGAAGTTCAGCCAACCTCTATTGCTGGATGTAAAAGTCTTATACGTTCTAGTCGTACAATACCTTCAGGCCGTCTTCTGAAAGCAGAAAAAAAATCTATCAAAAGAAAAAGAAATCTCAGCTCCAACATTAATTTAATAGAATGAATACTAAATCTCATGGGAAAGGACAGATAATGTTTCAAACAATTAACCATTTTTCTTCAGTTATAAATCTAAAAAAAATTATTAAAAATACGGAATTTAAAAATTTATTTCAAATAACTCTTTAACAAAGAATTTTATTCGATAAGTAAAAAAACCATAAAACTATTGATCTAATATTTTCTTAAAAAAAAGCTAAAAATGTTTTGTACCCATTTATGAAACATACTTTAAACTCAAAGTAAAAAAAAAAAAAAACCCAATTAAACATTCCTCTCCAGTATCTAAACACAGGGATTGGGTTTTAATGTAATTTAACCTTTAAGAGTTATCACAAACTTTCCTTGTATTAGTCATTTGATCCTCATTTGTACTGGTTGCTCTCAATATTGTACTCAAACATAGTCTCCACATGGGAAATCAGGGATGTTTGCAAAATGGAAAAAAAAAAAAAAAAAAATTGTAGTACAAACATGACAGTTCAGACAGCTCAAAAGCTAGACATTTTTCCATATTATCTGGATTTCTTACCCGTGTGGTGACCGGGTAAAAAAAAAAAAGAATAGTTCCAATGTAGCTCATGCATGTCGTAAAAGGCGACTAAAATGGGTACCCAGCGTCCGGGGGTATAGCCGGGCACCCTGACCTTGATGATTGCATCAAAGAATTGGGCCACTAGGTTGGGCTAAAAACCCAACCCCCAAAAAGCTACTTGTTTTGCAGTCTGAACTAGAATGTACCCTGTGCTTTTTTGAGGACGAATTTAAGGCTTTGGCATTAATAAAAATTTATTTCCTATTAATACTATCCTGATCCAAACCATGATTTGTTGACTAAATATTTTTTCACAAAAACATATTAAAATTTGTGCTTATTAAATCCATGTACTTGTGTAATAAAATTTTTTTGTCCATATCTGTTGTATGTAAAAAGTATGTTTTATAAATAAAATAATTTTGCAACTAAATGTCAGTAGTAAATTTGTATATTCAATAACTTATTTCACCAAAAACTAAACTTTATTCTACTAAGAAATATAAAAGCACAAATGTAGAAACATTTCTTTTTAATGAATTCATTTATTACACTAAATATTTATAAGAAAACAATGTTATCAAGTTTAAGCCTGGACAATTTTTTCAAAGGAATTAGATTTGAATAACCCTTTGTAACGGAATTTAAGAATTTTCATTTATGAAGCAGTTAGAAGGCTATCATCTAGACCATTATTAATTAGTAGACAAGTATTAATAATGAGTAAAGTAAAAATTTTTAAAATAAAAAATACAATATACCTTTTTTTAATTTCTTTACTTAAAGTACCTGTAACATGTTGATATACTTTAAATATTACTTTAATGTATTTAGATTTATTCATATCAATGTGGAATGGGGTTCTCCGAAAACATCTTTTAGTTTTAAGGGTTCAATGAGTCAAAAAAGTTTAAGGTCTTCAACTTGGGATTCCTGGTACCTTAACAGGGGTTTCACAAGTGATCACAATTTGCAGATTCAAAATTTTTATTTTTTAAAGATTGAGTTCTTAAATTAATTAGAAATATAACTTCAAGTAAAAATTAATAGAAATATAACTTCAATTAGCTCAAAAATTACATGAAGCAGTTTGGATTTAAAGAGATGTATATGTACCAGGTATTTTTACCAATTTCACTTAGCTTAACACATTACTGCAATGAACAAGTATTACTATTTTCAAGGTACAAAGTAAAATTGAAATTTTGAGCAGAATCCATTTTGAAAGAGGATATTGAATAGTTTCCTAATTTTCATATATATAATATATATATATATATTTTAATAAACTATACAACATTAATCTCAATAAAAATGTAAAAATCAGTTTGGTCCAACATTTACCAGAAATGCAAAAAAAAAAAAAAAAAAAAAAAAAAAAAAAAAAAAACATTTCTTGAATACTTCCTGTTCAAAAACAAAAATTATCTTGAATCCAAAATCCCTTTCAAGACTGACACTTCTCCTGATAAAAGAAACAACAGCAAATTAAAGTATCGAATGACACTCAATTGAAAATAAAATTTAGTGAAGTTGATATACACTTTTGGACTGACATTAGAAAAGAATATCCTTAAAGTACCAAGAGCTGTGAAACATCTAATGCCATTTGTTTCACATTATGCAGATGAAAAATGTTTCTCTTTGAATGCTACGACAAAAACAATACATGGAAATAGATTGGATGACATTAAGTCACAGACTTCAAAAATGATTCCAGATGTAAAAATACCTTGCAATAAAAAACAAACAGCTAAGTTATTAAAAGAATTTTTTATTAAGTTATTATAGTTTAAAATATTGTTTAATATTTGTAGAATATTTTTGAGCCCTCCCCCCCATCCAAAAACTCCATTAGCTACCTTACCATTCATTATCTTATGATCGGAGCTATGATAGATTTAAAAATTTAACATTCATTTTGTAGGATTCAATCAGTTCTAGGTGTGATTTTCAAGATTATGAAAAAAAAATGCTAATCTTTTCACACACACAGACCCATTTTCACTTTCTCTTCAAGACGTTAATTGTGTGTGTGTGTGTGTTACTCACCAGAAATAGAAATTATTGACCTACAGCACCATACTACACTAAAAAGCGAACATAAGGAACTTATTTCAACTGCAAGTGATCTGAATTATTCTGAATTTCAAAAATTAATTCCCCAAATTTACACGATTTGACTGCCAGATTTGCTGTAGGTTTGGATCAACATATGTTTCTGAACAAATGTTTACTATGAACATAATAAAAGCAAAATTGTGTTCAAAATTAGCAGATATGCACTTAAAACAACATCATTTTATTAGTATCTTCAAGAGTGAAGTAGCACTAATATAAATTACTTGGTAAAAAAATTATTAACAATAAAAACAACATAATTTTTTATTTATTATATTTTATAATTGGAAATGAGCAAATTTTTTTTTTTTCAAAGAGAAACTCTTCCCAAAAATGACATGTAGCAAAAAGAACTTTTTTTTTACATAGTTTACTCTTCATTTCAACAAAAAAATTATTAACAATAAAACCCACAAGTTTGTAATTTTATCATATTTATTATATTTTATAATTGGAAATGACATGTGCAAATTTTTTTTTTGTCAAAGTGGCACTCTTCCCAAAAAGGTCGGCCACACCTAATCTACACTATTCACAAATTATTTGCATAGAAAAACAAATTTTGTTGTATATACTAATATGCAGTTCGTATATTTCAATATAAAATACTTTAAATATTTGTTTTACCTTATTCATTTATATAAAAGTACACAAAAAGAATTAACAGCTGCCAGACTTACTATCTGATGTAGAACATTGATTTTAATGTTTTTAGAAGTTAAATTATAGAATATTTATAATGGTTAAAACTTACTAAGGAACTATTGTGGAATTTTTTTTTCTAATATGGTGATATTTTATATTTTCAATAAATAATTTAAAATATATTATTCATACAAGAAGTTGTTGAACTATATCTATGGAAAAAATCTTGGGGGACTACAAATGTATAGGGGTTTTATAGGAACACACAATGCACTGTGAGAAACATATTTCATTACAAATAATTTTTCATCTACCTTCAAAAATTCAACTACAAAAAAAAAAAAAAAAAAAAAAAAACTTCAATCCACGGTTAAATTAGAAAATAACTTGGTAGCTAATTTATCTTCAGAACTTCATAAAATTACAAGACAATCACGAAGCAAAACTTGATGATCTGGGATAATAGCCTTTGTTGCTCTAAATCCCTAATAAAGATATTAACTGTTCTATTAACTTGATGATCAGATTGTTGGATGACAATAAATTCAAAACAAAAAGTTATCATGGGAAAGGAGCAAAATGATACAAAAAAGAATTCAAATTAAATGGCAGTGCGACTTAAGAGATTATCATGCATTTAGCCCAGGCGCACACATATTCTGAATAAACTAAGTGCAAATGTAAATATAAACATTACAGTGCGCATGCGCGGAAAACTTAAATTGTCGCCAAGCTACAAGGATGTGCCAACCTCGCCAAGAGGGTCTTAATCCACGATTGTTTCATAAGTCGCAGCTGGGTCATGCAGCTAGTTAAAAATATAAAATATGTATAGATCAAGTTTAAAAAATAACATGAAATTAAAACGACTACACATGTGTACAATGCACAATACATTCAGCTTTAAATTAATAAATGCATAATACATTATAAAAGTCATATTTTATTGAATTTTTGAAGATCGTAAACATGCGGCCTCCAACTTATAATAAAATAGACCATGTGGCCCGTAATATCATACGAGTTTGACATGCCTGTGCTAAAGTGTTATTATGTTTTCAGTACATTTGAAAGTTTCCCTTAAATTCTTGCTGGGTGATCTCAGTTTCCCCAGGTAAGAATAAATATCTATAACGGTAAATATAGTTAAAAAATTGTCATGTAGGCAAACAACTTGAGAAAAATTATAAAACCTTGTTTTTAATTAAGTCAAAAGAATAAGAAAAAAAAAAAAATTTTATTCAAGTAGTTATTAACATAATATGATAGTGAAAAGGGTTTAAACATGAATTCTGCAGAAAATTTTTTAAAACATACAACTAAAACCCATTATCATGAAGAGACAAAGTTTTCCATGAATGAAGATCATGAAACAAAATTTATGTTACATATATTGTTTTAATTTTAACATGTCTTTTCCTTACAAAGTTTCTTTGCATTACTATTGTCTCTGTCTTCATTTTCTCTTTTTGCAGCAAGTGCTGAAATTTTTGCATCTATCAACGTGAAAAATGGCTCCCAATATTTTTCTTCCTTTATCCAAAGCGAAGAAATAAACATTTCTAAATCCTTTTAAGAGTCTTACCAATCTTTTCTGATGTAACACATGCTTTTAAACAGGCTTCTATCACATTAAACTCTTTTGACATTGACAATCTAACAATCAGAAAAGGTACAAACTTGGCTGTAATAAAGCTTTCTACTTGTTCTGGAGCCAGCATTTTTACTAATAAATTAGCACTTTCTGTATCTCCAGTTAGGTATAATTGGTACAAAAGGCCCTTCCATGATTTTCCTGAGATTATATATTTTTTAAAGTGAAGAGGACTACCTGACCATAATCCATTAAAAAGGCTTGCATAGTCATAGCCGCCCTTAAGTCGCAAATTTCTTTGTGTTATGATCCAAAGTAATTCAAAAAAATCTGATCGATAAATATCAGACCAAATAAGTCCTGCTAAATCATTAATATAAGGTTGAAAAGGCCACTCTAAAAAGCTACACAAAAGGTTGAAGGAGCATGTCTTAAACACCTTCAATTGATCTTTCTCACTTATAAGTTTAATAACAGAAACTGAAGAACTTCAGAATGTATGTGATATATAAATGAAAAATCTACTGATCTGAAAATATTTTTTGTTATTTTGAGCACCTCTTCTCTTTTTTCTTCATCTGATAATTTTTGAAAAAAATATCGGGTTGCTGCTGCGTTTCCATTAAGTGCAGCATGCTGAAATGCATCCACATAGACATTTTGATTACTTCTTCTCAGTTCATGAAGTTTGAACAATTCTTTTTTCATTTCTGTTTCCCAAAAGGAAATTAACACCCGATATATTGGCAGGGAATCTGTTTTAATCAAGATTTTCTTGTCATCTTGAGCCATCTTCTCCCAGAGAATTGGAATGTCATCCTCTAAGCAATATATGCATGCTATTTTATAGCGCAAAGTAAAATCAATTTTATTATCTTTCACAAATGACATTGCAGTTCTTATTTTATCTATTGTACCCAGATACGTCCAATAAATTTTAATTTCACTGTCAAAGAAATGATTTTTCTCACCTAAATATTTTTGTTGAAAACAGTTAAATTTTAATATTTCAAGGCCAACTGAGCGAATAGTTTCTTCAAGTGCATCTTTCAATGCAGTAGGTAACAAAAGTTTTTCTACCTTTCTTATTATCCGATCATATAAAATAGTCCCTTTTTGGAACTTTTCACCATATAAATAAAATGAGCATGTTTTAATCAAGGTAACAATATCATCATGATTCCATAAAGAAGCTGCTATTCTTCGTCTAGTCATTTCTTTAAGTGATATAATAAAATTAAAATTCATCTTTTTGTGTGTTTATTATATACCTTTCCCTTCCAGAATAAACTAGCAGTTGATTCTTCTTATAAGATGGTTAATTCAGCAGTTATACCAATATTTTACCTATAAGAGAAAAATTTGAAGCAATGAGATATTATTAACATATATCAGAACAATTATTCATACTAAGTATGTTCATGATAAAAATAAAATCAATCCATTTTTTAAAAAAAGTAGTTTATAAGTGAAATAATTTTGCAAAGGGGAAAGAAAAAAAAATGAGTGCACAAGATATTTTAACAAAATTCATTTTTTTTCAGCTGAAACTATGTGGATTTTAAAAATTATCAGTATTTAAAATGAATTTGAGGAACATTAATATAAAACAATTTCAACTTAATTTTTTTCTCCTTAAAACTGTATAATATTATTTATGTATTAGCCGTAATTAAACCCTTACAAAAACTTGCAAATTTAGACAGTCAGGACACCTCTTTCTCAAAAAATGTAACTAAATTTTTTAATCATAGAGCACTTATAACCTAAAAGCCCAAAAATATAAATTACAGTAGCTTAGAAAAAATTATTATAAAGATGTATGTAACATTTAATACAGTATATATAACATATTAATATCAGATATAAAATTAAATGCTACCTATAGTTTCAACAAATCTAGTAGATGTAACAGAGTTAAAAACTGGTTGTCAATTAAGATTTCTAAATTATAAAATTATATAAAATGGTAATTTAAAAACATATTTTAGTAAACTGTACTTTTATGTATGCAACATATTTTGTCTTTCAAAACTTACTATCTTCAGAATATAGCATTTGGGTTGTTCAAGACAATCAAAAATTAATGAAAAGCAAATGTTTTGTATAAAAATGGGTAAATTTCTCTATTTTTTTAATTATTTTATTTACCTATATCATAAGGCTACTGCTCTGAATTTGAAGTTTGACATTGCAGAGAGCAAAAAAAAAATAACCCATGAAAAACAAAATACTAAACTTATGGTTCATTTAAAACATTTTTAACACTATACAGGGACCTATTTTTAAGCAAATTAACAAAATTACCTTATATTTTTATGCATGCAGAATGTACTTTACTGTCAGATTTTTGAGAAAATTTAAGTAATATTGACGATAAAAGAGATGTTCTAGTGATGCAGTCTCTTACATCAGTACCATGCACTCTTCCAGATGCTTCGGTCACAGTATTCTACTGCTTAGGTGTGACAGAGAAAGCTTTTTGGAAATTGTATCAGTCATTTATAGCAGTGCTCTGCAATCTTTTTATCGCTGTGGACCGGTCAAGGTTTGATAATTTTACCGAGGCCTGCTGAGGGTGGGACACGTTGATTGTTTATATTTTAAGCTTGTTTTGATTTAACAATTTTAATTTAGTTACATTTAAATATGATTTCAGAATAAAATATAGTAACACCAAAAAAGAATGAAAGTGATTTAACGTGGAATATAAAGTGATTTCTGTGGAAAGTTGCGCAAATCCGAGAGAAATGCACCACTTTAAATAAAATGGCAATAGTTTAATGTTCTTTAGGCGGCCCGGCACCATTTGATCCACGGACCGATACCAGTCTGCGGGTTGCGGATCACTGATTTATAGCACCATAGTCTTGAAGGATAAATGATGCGATAGCAGTTATTGCTCTATCAGAAACTTCACAAAAATCAGTACAATACAAAAGGGTGGGATTTAAGGTTCACCCCCTTTCTCCCACACAGACTAACAGATCTTTAATTTTTGCAACACACAGATAATATCTTAGTTCTTTCACCAACATGTTTAGAATATAACCTCCCATAACAAAGATTTGTGTATGCTAATGAGAGATAAGGATCATTAACCAATGATGTTTTTAGTTTCATTCGCTCAATTTACCACACTTTTTTTTATTGGTACCCATACCAGTGGCTTGAAATGATCACTAGAAACTGAGGTATCAGCCTCCACAAATTTGTTGTGCCCTAGAGTTTCACTCAAAGCACTTTGAGGCTTTTTGCTTTTTTTTTCAATCTTCACTACTTATTTACATGTTTGTTTCCTGCAAGTCCAGCAATCCAAACATTTCCAACTCACACTTTTTTGCAAGTGCATACAAGATAACTCAAAGGAATTTTAGTTGACTTTACTACAACAATAATCAATTGAAATCAAGCACTTCCACAAATTTGAAATTATTTGGCAAATGCAGTCAACATATCTGCAAATTTTTGAAAATGACAAAGTATAAAATACCATGAGAATGACATTTATACAAACATTCATTCTTTTGTGAACGACATTTCAAGCAAATTCTTAAATATCACAAACAACATTGTAACTTTTATAAACATTTGTGTTGTAAAAATATTCTTAAAATAATGCAAAGAAAATTTCATAACAAGGACATTTTGATAAGAAAATTTCTCAGTAAAAACTCTCCTTCTGTGAGTATCAACTATTTATAAAAATACATTAAGGTAAATTTAAAGGCATGTATATAGTTACATAAGAAAAACTAATGAACTTCACAATAAAGATGGTTTTATAAAAAACACAGTGAAACGACTTAACTTTTAGATTACATTTATATTTAGTTTTGATTTTAAATTCGGTTTCTTTTTAAAGCATTTTTGCATTCCTAGATTGAATTAATTAAAAATATTTTTTAACACAATCCAATATTTTGTGTGAAACGGCAATTAACTACAATTTTAGTTTCTAAAATCATTTCTGTTTGCTCATGTTTTTAAGTTTTTGAGTTTTCTCACATTTACTTAATTACGATTGATTTAAAGACCAATATATTTTTTGACACATAGTTTATATAATTTAAAAGCTCTATACTTTGTCTTCATTAATTTTTTCCTTTTGAAAAATGCCATGACCAAAATGTATGCAGGGTACTGTGAGAAATAATAATTGAAAGGGATGGAATATGACTGAAAATGGTAAATCTAAAATGCAGCTTTTTCAGGTAATATTACAATTAGACTACATAATACAAATGTTGCAGAATGAACTAAATATTTCCCTGATGTACCACAAACTACATTATAATAAATCTATTGTAGTACAACACTGCAGTATTTTAAAGTCATGCAACAAAAACTTAAACTTGCTTAACTGCCACGATGGGGGGAACTGAGAAAAAAATAGATATTGTTTACAAACTTGGTGATTTCTGGATTACGTTTGTATAACTACTAATTTCTATATAAATATTTTGCATTTAAAACTCTTGTGAATATATAAGGTTCTGATAAAAGTGAATAATTGATCAAATTAATAGTTGTTATCAATGTTATGTCTTAGAATATTTTGAATTAAAAAAGATATTTCAGTCATATTTATTTCAAGTAGAATTTTCATGTAGAGCATAAGTTGGATAGTAACAGATTGAAAAATTAAAGCTTTACAGGCAATGGAATTTTTTTTATGCCTCTACAAATTTTAAATATGTTTTTCTCAGATTTTTAATTTTGAAGATGAGAGTGTGTTTTCTAATCCCTAAGGCGTTTTTCCTGTTCAAGATAGAGTCTTGAAATATCTTGTAAATGTTCCCTTACATATGTTCTATAAAAGTTCATATGGATTTAGGTCTGAGAGCTCTAGTTATTTTTTAAAAATATCTTAATGTTAATATTTAAAAAAGTTGGGTTTTTTCCAGGTTTAGCCATAAAAATAATTATTAAAATTCAACAAAGAGATATATTTTAAATTTTATACATTTTGTTTCCAATAATCTAAGAAATATTAATCACTTACAATAATTCAATATTTTTAATAATTTAACATTTTAGAAAAGTTTTAAAAATTTCAAAACTGTTCAATGCTTTAAAATTGTGAAATAATGGCTTGTCAAACTAACCTATTATTTTCAGAATCAATATAATAGTATAATTTGAATATAAAACAAAAATTAATTTTACTGTGACAAACTGTTTACGACTTCTACTCATATTGTAAAAAGAATGAAAGATAAATATATAACATAGTGGCAGTAAAAAACACATTCATAATATGTTAAAATCCTGTCCCGATACAAATTTCAATGCATTTTCCAAACTGTAGCTAAAAACAATTATATGTTTATTAGGACAGAAATTATTTATATTTAGATATATTTTTCCTTATTAAGTACATAATGAATAATGGCAAGATAATTTGTAAAATCCTGAAAGATTTTAATGAAGAAAAAAAGCCAGACATAATTTTAGATAGTTAGAAATTTAATTATATAATACACAAATATGCATGTTTTAAAAGAAATAAGTTGGTTAAGAAAATGAAATTTACTAAAAATTTCCTGAATAAAGTAAATCAGATTTCATCCTCAAATACATATAATTGTAAGAAAAGGTTTTATTCAATTTACAATTAGTTACAAAAAACCTTTTATAAAAAATAATTTTAACAGGTATAAATAGCAAAAAATATCAAAGAAGTATGAGAAAGACACAAACATGTCGTTTACAGAAATGTCACAGTGTGATATTTTTCGAAACACGGCACTGCACACACACACACAGTCCAACATTACAGTCTTTACATTGAAAACGAGTTTTTGATGTTTAAATACTAAATCGTAAATATAAGAAACAATAGTCTAATATCACGAGTGCAGACGGCGCTCGCTGATATTTGAGTGAGAAAATTACAGCAGCATAAAATGCGACCTCGTTTGAATTATATCTAATGTGCATATTTGGAACTGTTTAGCGTCTCGAATTAACTCAAGTGCACACGTCAAGGGTTTATATTGCATTCTAAGTCAACACGGTGGCTACTGACGAGCGACTACGTAATTTTGAACCACGGTTAAGTGACGAGGACGATACCTGAGCTGATAACTCCCCAACCAAACTTCCACATCACACCAACGTGAGGACTTTTGACCTCGACGTGTTTAACGTGCATCAGCTCCTCTTCAACGCTAAACTTTTGTGGTACCAGGGCTCGAACACTAGACACGAGTTCATAACCATGACCATCAGGCTACCGTGGCCGTAAAAGAAAATAGCAAATTTGAAAGAAATGTAATGAAGTATATTTGAAGAAATAATTTCAAAACTTAACGAAAAACCAAAATATCAAAATTTATTTTAGGAATAATAGTGAATATAACTTCGTACACCTAAAACCACTTTACGCAGTGTATTTTGAAAGTAAACGTTTCCCCTTTTAGAGAAACTTACTATAATTATGTCAAATTCCTTTCATTTTGCTCTAAGGGGATCCCCGAAACAACGTAATTTTTTTGATACACAAAATTACTTATGGTTGAATCTAATACAAATAATTTAGTATTATTGCTAGGGGATTTAATTGTTGAAAAAAGAAAATTGCATGTACTCTGCTTTCCACTTATGATTCGGCATATCAAAGTAAAAAATCTTTCCTTATATGAAAAATATTTCGACTCCGCAAAGAAATTGTTTAACAACTGAATGCTAAGAATCGTGTCATGCATTATACACCTGGTTTTACGATATGAAAGAAGAGTCGTGAAAGAGTTAATTCGCATTACAATTTTTATTTAACTGTAATGAAGGGAATCATTTATATTTCACTTTGTCTATTTCTTATTTAAGTAAATAAGTTGGAAACATACATTTTTAATTTTTTTTATCTTTGTTGAAGAAATAGTAACATTTTATATTGTTTATTTTTATGTTAATAAATGTATTTTATTGATCCATAATTAATATAAAATAAAACTGTAAATCTAAATTATTTACCTCTATTCTTTAAATCTGCAAATATTACCGTAAGAATCGAAGGATTTAAAAAATTTCCTACTATGTGGCACGCTGAATGATACTGACAGATTGGTTTGGCACGTCTTAGCTACACAGTTGCCGCCCCTGATTTAAAATGTTGGGACAGATAACCATTATATTTTTAAAATTTTATAAATATACAAAAGGAGAGTATTTTGTCAATACATGTTTTAAAAGGAGTAAAGTTTACGAGAACGAAATATAAAATTGCGTTAAAATTATTGGTACTCTATCTCAACCGTATTTCTTTTTTATATATATATATATATATATATCGATAGAGTACCGTAGTTACTGCCAACTCGTGACAATGAATTGGAAATTAAGTTCACAATGCATTGTTATTAAAATATATAAAATTTTACATGACTTATTTTTGTATTTGTTATTTTTATATTCCTTACTGAAAGCAACAAATGGGAGTTCATTACCTGCCAAAAGTGCAGAGGCCTGGTTGTTTACTCCACACAACCACTCCTACCTTATGCTTACTCTGCCCTACTAAGTAAAAATGCCGTCTTCTGCTCGTCAAGATCATGGAATTGCAGATATTGTTTTCCATATATTTTAAATATTACTTTTCTAACTTCTACATCAGCCTTTTAATAGTCTACACTCCTGCAAAGAAGTCTGAATTCAAAACTATAAAAACATATTATTCCCAACAATGTCATTTACACCTTTATTTTTTATAATCTATGAATGCGTTAAACTATTAATTTGTTATCACGACTATTTAATACTAAATGCGAAAAAAAAACGAATAAGTTTCAAACTGAAACTTAAATTGAATATTTTTCAAAAATTGTCATCGATATTCTCATAACTTTTACATATTGTCATTTTAGCATATGACACATCTATCTTCTATGCAAAAATCTATTATAAGTTCATCAAATGTTTCAGCATATTTTTACTCATAACATGCAGTTTTCAACCTTATTGTGAGGCCACGGTAGCCTAATGGTCAAAGTAACGGACTCGTAGCTGACGTGTCATGAGTTCGACCCCAGCACCACTGAAGATCCGCCGTGTGAGGGGTGGCCGCGGTAGCCGAGTGGTATAGGTATCGGACTGTGGCTTGCTTTGTCACGGGTTCGATCCCAGTACCACTAAAGACCCGCCGTGTAGGGCAGCGATGCACGTTAAATCTGTCGAGAGCTGAAACGTCCTCCCGTTGGTGTGGTAGTTAGGAGAGGGGGGTGCCAGCTCAGGTGTCGTCCACGTCACTTGACCATGGTTCAAAATTTTGTGGTCCGTCGCCAAAAGCCCTCGTGTAGCTGAACAGTGCGACGTTAATATTCAATCAATCAATCAATCGCCGTGTGAGGGAGCGATGCTCAAGCGTCACCCTCGTCACTTGACCATGGTTTAAAATTACGAGGTCCGTCGCCAAGTGAGTGAATATTAACGTCGCACTGTTCAGCTACACGAGGGCTTTTAGTGATGGACCTCGTAATTTTGAAAAATGGTCAAATGACGAGGGCGACACCTGAGCTGCCCCCCGTCTCCTAACTACCACACCACACCAACGAGAGGACATTTCAGCTCTCGATAGATTTAACGTGCATCGCTGCCCTACACGGCGGGTCTTTTGTGGCACTGGGCTCGAACTCGAGACATGCCAACCATGATTCGATACCTTGACCACCTGATACCCCGGCCACAGGTCCGTCGCCAAAAGCCCTCAAGTAGTTGAGTAGAGAAGAGAGAGAGTGCGACTTTAATATCCCCTCACTTAATTAAATTATATGAAATTTAAGGAATACTTGAAAAAATATTAGAAGTCGAATATATATATACATTAAAAAATTAATGATAATTTTAAATATCCAAATTATTAGTATTTATGGTAAATATATGTTTTTCAACTGAGTGTGTGAGACACGTATAAATATCTTTTTCGAAATTCCAATGCAGAATTTCAGTGGAGCTAATACAAAATTCCTAGTTTTGCATGGTTAAGATTATAAAAATGTCCAAATTTTAATAACCTTTTCTTCAGTCAACCACTAATTGAACATGAATGATGAGGGATTATGCATAAATATATATTTTTTTAACTTGAATTTAAAAAGGATCTTTATATTTATTTATATGCGCAAATGTTAACTGTAAATTTGTCCAGATGCTTTTAAATACTCTTTATTTGATGATTCAAGTTAAAAAATATAAACTCTTGAAGTTAAAGTTCTCTTTGAATGAAATTAACTTGCCAGTTTTGACCGTACACCGTACGTTCACTAGTTTTTTCCAATTCTTGATTTGCCCGTACGTCGTACATTCAGATTTATTTCTCCGATTTCATTTCTGCTTTGCCCGTATTTTTATCTCTCTAGTAATTCTAAAGTGTAATTGAAGAATTTGTCAATGGATGGCTATAGTTGCCCACTGTATTGAGTTGAAAAACCAGTTTTAAGTGGTTTGTGAGTGGTTTTGGGATGGAATATTAGAAAGGCGGGAAAATTTATTTACATCATTAGCTAGCGTTTTTGTGAGCGTGATTCTGGAAGACTTTTTGCACTGTATTAGACTAATATTGAAATTTATATCCTACAATAATGGATGAATCGGAAATAATTCCGATTAATGATTATGATTCGGATCTTGAATCTGAAACAGATTCTAAAATATCTATAAACGATTCGGGAAGTATTGACAGTTTCTCAGACGATTTTGACTTTGATATTAGTGACGATGAAAACGATGACCTTAGCCAAGCAAGAAACTTTTTATGAAATCGATTGTAATAATCCTTCTGCCCCTCCTCCGAGATTTGCATTCACTAATACGCCTGAAATTCATTTAGATTTTGATGCAAGCTCTGGTAAAATGTAATATTATGAAGCATTGATAGATAATTTGATTGAAATTTGATTGTTCACGAAACAAATCGTTATGCTGAACAAACTATTGGGAGCAGCATTCCTCGCAGGCACTCCAGAAGTAAAAAAGGGGAGCCAACATCAAAAGAAGAAATGCATGTTTTCATAGTTCTAATTTTTCTTCAAGGCATCGTCAAAAAACCAACAAATGAACAATATTGGAGCAAAAGACATTCCATATCGACTCCCTTTTTCTCCAAAGTCATGTCCTATCGGCGTTTCAATCTAATTTACCGTTTCTTGCATTTTTCCGATAATGAAACATTTGTTACTGAAAAACATGAGTGCCCCAAATTATCAAAAATTTGGTCAGTACTAAAATATTTGATCATTCGTTTCAAGGAAGTAGTTACACCCGATAGAGATGTTACTATTGATGAAAGTCTGATGTCATTCAAAGGAAGGCTTGGTTGGAAACAGTATATGCCTCTGAAACGGTCACGATTTGGAATAAAAAGTTATATGCTGTGTGAATCCAAATCAGGGTATGTGTGGTCATTGATTATATACACTGGAAAAGGAACTCTATTTGATGAAAAATACAAGCATATGTGTATGTCTTCACACACACAAGTTGTAATGACTCTCATGGAACCACTCCTAAATAAGGGACATTGTCTCACCACAGATAATTTTTATTCCTCTCCGGAGTTGGCAGATATTCTCATTCAAAGTTTGACTGATATGTACGGCACACTAAAACCCAGAAGAAAGGATGTTCCTAAAGAACTGCTATCTAAAAAAATTGACAAAGGTCAAATGATTGCCTATCAAAGAGGTAAAGTTTGCGTTATGAAATGGATGGACAAGAAGGCAGTGTGATCCTGAAATGGTTCAAGTACAGAGTCATAAAAATGAGATAAGAAGAAAACCTAAAGCAGTTATGGAATATAACAACACAATGGGTGGTGTAGATCGATTGGACCAACATCTTACAAATAACACTTTGATAAAAAAGGGGGGAGAAGTATTACAAAAATATTCTTTCATCAATTGGACATGTTTGTGGAATAGTTTTGTGTTGTACAAAAAAAATGGTGGAAAAGACTCATTTGCAGTTTAGAATGGACATTGTTGATTGCCTGATAGAAAGATATGGAGAAGTGCCAGGAAAGAAAGGCCGCGTCTTGCACTTCAACCCAATCCAATGAGATTGACTGAAAGGCACTTCTTGGGAGTAATTTCACCAAGTGAAAAGAAGCTGAGACCTGCAAGAAAGTGCTATGTTTGTTCGCTGAAGGAAAATGACAACAGAAAAAGAATTAGAAAAGAAACACGATACTTTTGCCCGGACTGTGATGTTGGATTGTGCTTGACACCTTGTTTCAAGAGCTGTATCATACCAAATTGGATTTGTAATCATAAAGAACTGTTACAATAAAGGAAATATATACTGGTAAGTTTGAAAATGTTTTTAATTATTTTTTCATTTTTTACATATACCTGTAAAGTGTGCTTTCTCGTGCATCGTTAGTGCTCGAAAAAAGCAATAATTTGGGAATAACCTATGAACATTTAAAAACACTCTAAATAGTTCATTTTCGTAATTACAACGATTTTACTTGTAATTATCGTTTTATAAAAAAGAATATTATTAACTGCAATAAAAAAAATTGACATTTTTTTGAACGATTCTGGAAAATAAATGAAACTGTTAAGTGGTTAATGTTCAGACATTCAAAATTCAAATATAATTTGTTATCTGAACAATACAAAACAAGGGATTCTATGTAAGATGCCCTGAATATCTGGCTTTAAAATTATGAAAAACTAAAAGATTTTTAAATAGGGTTTTTTAAACAATACATATAATTTTTTTGCAAATAATGTAATACTTAAGCTTAAAAATTATTCATGTTTAGAAGTGTAAGAAATTTTAAAAGATTTTAAATTTTGAACCTTTTTTTTTTATTTTTTTGACACATAACAAAATAATCATTTTTAAAAAAAAATCCCTGAAAGTATTGATTAAAATAAGAAAAATGAAACAGTAAATTATCCTCAATGTTTTAATATATAATTTGAATTTAAATACTCTACAGATATTTTTTTAAAAACTTAGACATACATTATAAAAACTTAACTCCATTTGAGAATTTTAAGGTAAAGAAAAAAATGAGAATTCTCAACTCGTTGACTTGCTATTTGTGTACACTTTAGGTTGAAGATTTTACGATTGCTACAGGAACCGGTCTCCCCGTGAGCCATAAAAGTTCCCCTCAATGCCCATTGTGTCTCCTCGACCGTCTCTAATTATCTTTCAAGATCGTAAACCTTTAAAGGGGGAAAAGAGTTCGGAAAAATACGACCTTACCGGTTTTGAACACATTACTTGAAGGGGAAAAATCTGTTTGGTTCATTTTTGGTGAATCCCCGGCCTTAGGAAAAATTCAGTGTGGTCCGTTTTCGAAGCCTCTCTAGTAGGGCGGAAAAATCCGTGCTGTCCAGTTGGAGGGTTAATGTCTGAATTTAAAATGACATAAAATTCTTGACATTCGCATCAATGACCATTATAATTTTTACTAGTATATGAATGTGCCATCACACGATTACATGACTGTTGTTTCGTCAATATTTGAGTGGACTGTAAAATACTTTAATTTATAGTAATAAACCATCTACTACTTTTATCTACTAAGAAACTGCAAGAGTAGATGTTTTTTGGCATAATTAATTTTTATAATCCGTCATTTCAGATACTTTACAAATTTAGCATATTTGTTGTAGTAAAATGGCGACATCTTGAGTCATTCTGGTGAACTGCACACTCAAACATCTTTGTAAATAGGAAGCTTATTCATAAAAAAAATCACTTGTGTTGCTGAATACTGGATCTTGAAAGTTCTTTCTAGTAATGATTTTATTACACTTAACCACACTCCACTGACAATAAAACTCAACATTCACAACACATGTGAAAATAAAAATGAAAACTTATCTAGAAATTGATTCTTACATTACCATCTCTTGACTGAAATACAAAATAAATTGGTGAATTTTTTTAGGGATATATCAGTATACATAACAACCTAAATATATCAGCAGCTAATTACATGAAAGAAAAGTAGAAATTCAAACAAGTGAATTGCTAATGATACTCTGCTTTTCAGTCTTCCCAATAATGCCTGAAATTACCCAGAAATCTAACTTCATACAGAACTTTTTTCTATAAAAAATTGACATGAATGATACAATTTCTTTTTTTTAAGAAATGTTTATGAAAGGTAAAAGGGCAAAGATTCTTAACTTTATCTTAAAGGTACTATTTTAAGATCAATAATGCACAATTTTTTTCAAAAACCTACAGTACATTCTTTTGAATAAAAATAGATAATTTTATAAAGTATGATTAATAACAGGCTATGTGTATAGTGTTCAAAAAAATTTGAAATTAAAAGTATGTTAATTGTTTATTGCATTACATATATTAAAAGTGAAGTTGAATAAAATTACAAAATGTTATTAATTTTACAAAATAAAATTTGTTTTTTAGACTTTTTACACACTGACCATGAGTTTATGATCATTAGGCTACTGCAGCTACATTTATAGAAACAGAAAAGTTATTTAGAATTAGGCCATGTTTATAAACATTTGGTGGGAACATAAAAAGATCGACTTAATACTGTTTTAAGAGAAGCTTGTTCCCAGAATTTTTTTCAAAATTATCTACAATCTCACTTTCGGATAAGGAATATCAGGTCAGAATTTGAGTGGGAATTTTATTTTGAAAGGGAATGTTACGATAACCTGTGGTCAATTTGTTTCTAAAAAACTTACGATTGTTTAAAAGATACATGTTACTTTCAACCAAACAAGAAAAATTGCCACTAAGTATTTCTCACCAAATAATACTTGTCAGTGCTTAGATTACAAATATTTATATCCCTCTGGGTAATTAATATCAATTGAAAGTAGCCATTTCGATTAAAGTTTCTTTACATCTGGTAGGACCTTACCCAGTGCCCAAACCTGAACAATACTATTTCCTCCAAGTAGTAAAGATCATTTCACACAAGATATGTTGGATTAGTGCCTGTTAGAAAAACTTCAGCCAACCAGTAGCAAAAGTAATTTTTGAAAATTATTTTTTTCACAATATGGAGATCCAGTAATTCAGTCTAATCTAGCTGAATAGGCAAATCATAACATCATGTAAATGACTGCAAGTTTTATCTAGAAAAATATTTTAACATTGACCCCATTCATCATTTTTGGGAAGGATATTGTTTACTCCAATTTAGAAGTTGGTATAAACTCTATGGTTTCACTTGGTTTGTTGCAACACAGAAAAATTAATAAATACAGGATGTGCTTACAAACACAACAACTGAAAAAATAAGCGAAGTATTACAATCAGTATGGTATACTATGGAAGTCAAGATTGGTGTTCTGGCTCAAACATATCCTTTGTGGGTAACCAAGATGCATCAAATTAAAAAAAAAGCCAACGTTTGAAGGATCAACAAGTTATTGAAAGATGTAGAACCAATATCATTATATATATCATTTATACCAATACATATCATTCAGATATGAAAACAAATGGTCAATATAGACCAGGTTAGAATATGCATGAAGAAAGAGATCCAAAGGTCATTTTTAATTTGGGTTCAAATGGAGAGTTAATAAAAATATAAAAGTCAGATTCAGGATGCAATAGTAGAGGCATAGGTAAAAGTACTAGAAAGCAGAATAAAAAGATCACAAGTTTTGTTTTATACTGTAACATCCTCAGATAGAGTCCCACCCAAAATAAGGATGAGAGCATTTGCTCTCCAACATTCTATAGCATGGTGACTAGAGCCTCCCCTCCTCCCAAAAAAGAGGCATTAGTCAAGTATATCTTCAATGGTGTAAAAGAATAGAAGTCAGATTACTGAAAGGTAGATCCCAAGAACAGAGAACACAAGTACATCCACTGGAATTTGGGAAAAAGCAAACATCCTGTGACAACTACATCAATTTGTGAAGCTTTCATGGATGGTCAGTATTTTCAATAGATGTTTGGTAGATATTCTGAAAACTCTGTGTCCAATTAAGAAATTTAAAGACAACAAAAGTATTGCTAATAAGCTTTAAAAAATAACATTTTCAGCAATGGAGATCCATTACTAAAAGGTTGCATCAGAGTTGCACCCTTTTAAGTGCCAGGAGATTATGCACAGCAAGGACAGAACTATTCAAGAGGATCCTGGAATAGGACAAGGATACTATAATCCCTGAAGAAGTAGCAGCCAACAAAAAGTGCCAGCCCTGGGGATGCAGATGAAAGAACATTCCTGAAAGAATTTTGAATATCTAGACAGCAATATCGAGAAAAGTTTTAGAAACGGTGCTTCAATCAGTTAGAAGACCAAGCAGGTCATAATCTTCTGATTAATTGCAACTTAAGCACATTTTTTTAGTATCAAGCAAATAAGTGAAATTGATGTGGCTATTAAAAAAAGATAATTTTTTGTTTGTTTATTACTGTTGGCAAGCAAGTCACAGGTTATGCATTGGCTTATAAGTCAGAACTTTAGATATAATTATAATTTTAAAGACAAAATTGTTTGTAAACCACTCAAATGATCTTTTGACTTTTTAGACTATTAGGGCAACTTTTCAATATACTGATGAAAAAGAAAGAAATTCTTTTTTTGACGTATTTTAAAACCATTTTCCAATTTTCATCGAACACCTTTATCCAACAGATGGCGCTGTTTGACAAGCGTCGCCATGCCAGTCGTTTCGGATCCGTGCTCTTGTCAATCGGATTGTTTCGTGTGTGGTCGGGGAGAAGAGCCCCCCCCCCTTAATGATTGTGCCATCCACGTTTTGTTGGAATCGATGGTGTTTCAAGAACGAATGTTGCACGGTGAACCCACCGAAGCAAAATTGGAGGAAATTTTAAAAAATGGAAAAGAATATTTACCCCTTGCCATGCTTATGACGGACAAAAATAGCGTACGTTGGCAGACAATGTACAATTATGTCAAAAGTGGTTTTCCCCAACACCAGGGAAATTCTTCAAGGAATGTAAGGTGAAGCATGGACATAATTGGCCAGCTGTAAAATGTTTAATCATGTAAAAAAAATTTTTTTTTTGAGATAGAGTATAAAAGTTTGACAGTCTTCCGTTGCCATTCATTCACTCTCAGTGTTTCTTCAAGAGTCATCATGTGGTTCAAAATTCTCCTGCCTCATCAACACTATCCATTGGCTGCTATGGTTAGAAAGGATGGCAAGCTCTACTTTAGACTGGTGGATGTTGGAGCCCTACTCGGTCGTTCCAAAGTATACGAATTTGCCAAACGATTCGACAACCTCGTCATTCAAGGCAAAGATGTGTTGCCGGCCCACAAACAGTATCCCATCATGACGCAAAAGTCAAAACTGGGGACTCCCGATGTCGTCTTTAACATTTTGAATGCCGAACTGTCGTCGTTGGCCACGAGTTTTGCCATCAGTCTCAATGCGGGCTTTGCTCTGGTGGAGAACCCTTGCAACCTGTTTGTGGAGAGTTACAAAACATCTCCCGTCTTGCATATCCAAGACTCTCCCGTCCCCAATCCAATCTTGGTCAGACTGTGGGTCCAAACCTTTATCCAAAAGGTGCAGGACATGCGTCGGATGCAAAACGGATCCAAACCCTCCATACAGATGGTTTATGAGGCCTGCTTGAGGGCTGAGAGACTTTCTTTACCTGAGAGACCTGCTCAAAGACCTGAAAGAATGCCTACTCCACCCGCTGAACCTGAGACAATGTCACCTGCTGAGCCTGACAGACCTCCTGAACCTGAGAGAATTCCTACTCCCCCTGCTCAAAGACCTGAAAGAATACCTACTCCTCCTGTTGAACCTGAAAGAATACCTACTCCACCTGTTGAACCTGAAAGAATACCTACTCCACCTGCTGAACCTGAGAGACCTCCTTTGGTGGATCCCTCTGTTTTCATGGATAATGTCGAGGTGACTCCACCCCTAATCCCTCGTTGTGACAAGGGTACCCAGACCATTTCTCCCTACCTCCACGTCAAACGCCTCGATCTTGGAAAGAGATGCATGGAACAACCCCAGGCCCATAAAAGAATAAAACAGGATCCCTCGGAGGTTTCAAACAATATTGTTTTGTGGGTGCCTAGAAATCATCCTCTCATGAAATTGGGCAACATTGGATTCATTATTCAACCCACCAATGTAAATGGTATCAATAAATGATTGATTGTTCAACCCTGTCTCTTTCCTTTCTTACTTGAAAGCCCTTATCACACATTTCCTTATCAGTCGACTTCCTCCTTCTGTCCACTATAAAAGCAGGGCTCAGAAGCCAGTCGCATCATTTTACTCTTCAGACATGGAACACGAATTAGCTTTCACACTGCATCTTTACATGTACCAAGAAGCAGACCTCGGTGATTACATCACCTTCATGATGAACTTTCGGAGGGTTTTAATTCGTTTGAAACCTTCCGAGGTGATTGAACTGGAAACCATCTATGCCGCGAAAATAGTTGCATGATGAAAAAAGACAAAAATGTAGAAATTTTTATAATTACAAAACTTCACGACTATATTAATCGTTAAATTAAAATTGTGAGGATTTTTTTAAATGTTCGATACACGGGAAAGAAGTGTCATACAATTATCTTAAAAATGAAGAAGTTATTAGAAATTTGAAATTGATAAGTTATTAAATATTTAAAATTTGAGTATTTTTTTAAAAATTCGTAAAATAAAGTTTTCGGCATTTTATTTTTTAAATCACTAACTCTAAAAGATCAAAAGTATGGGTTTTTTAAAAATCATTTTCATTTAAATGCATCGATATTGATTCATTTTAGAAAAAGTCATAAATTATGCAAAGTATCATTGGTTTGTAAAAAAAAAAAAAAAAAAGAAAAAAACCCCATACCATATCTCGTGGCGAAATAAATTATCTTTCCAATTAAAATATTTCTGGTGAAGTTATTAAATAAGAGAATAAAATTCGGAGAATTTTTAAAAAAATCATAAAAATTAAGCAATGGTGTTGTTTTGAACACGAGTAAAATCGACAGAAAACAAGCACTATGCTGAACAGGCCACGAAGTTCGCGGTAGAAGAGTGAAAAGACCTTTAAAATAAAATGAAGAGATATTCAATTGTAAGCACTTTTTGAAAACATGTAAAAAAAGCTTTGGGTACTTAATTTTTTTAAATCACCGATTTTAAAAGTGCAAAGTATGAACTTTTTAGTTCAGACGGTTTATTCATCATAATAATAAAAATCAAAACATAATGTTTGAAATTTTTGAATAATGATTTACACAAAACAATACTGCTTTATTTAAAAAAAATATTAATTTAAAGCAATATTCAAATGCACTGCAAATAAACTTGTTTAAAATAATTTTAACGGAGTAAAGTTTTTCACAAATATTAGAAATTTTTGTTTTATAAACAAATGTTTAAAATGAATTTTTTGATTTAAAGACATGTACAGAAAATGAAACAAAAATAAGAGTTTTTCACTCGCAGTTCTTCTATTCGCCACACCTGGTGATTTTCATTATTTATAAGTATCTTCTTTTCCAGTGTAACCTTTTAGCAAAGGTGAAGTGCACAGGAAAAAGATAGTCATTTGGCACCAAACAGGTTTTCGCCGCCAAATCCTTAGCTATTGTAAAATTGCGTTCCTTATTAAAGTAATTTTTTTCAGGGTTCCATTTTTAAGTTAAAGCCTTCACACTTCACATATCAATTGCAAACTACAGTAATTTTTAAACAAAAAAAGGAAAAAAATAAAACCTGCATTGTGTGTGTGGGATAACTCTCGCAAAGAAAGTAAAAACGGGGGGGGGGGATTTTCTTTTTAAACCGTAATTTCTTCAATCTTTGTACAGATTATTGATAATATTGTTCTACACACAGAAAAAAAAGTTAGATTTTTATAATTAACATAACAAAGTTATTAAACATTTAATTAATAATTTTGAGCAGTTTTTGAAAAATCTTTAAAAAAAGGTTTTAGACATTTTATTTTTTAAATAACTGATTCTAAAAGAGAAAAGCATAAACTTTTTTAGTGTAGATTATTTCATTAACGCAAAAGAAAATTGAAACGTAACGATTTAGAAATCATTTTCATAAAAATGTATCGATTTAGATTCATTTTAGAAAAAATAGAAAACATCATTATTTTGAAAATAAAAATAAAATAAAAATTATACCATATCATAGCGAAAAAAATATCTTTCCGATTCTGTAATTACTTTTTGTCTGAGTTTGATAGTAAAAATTAGATGCTTTTTTTAAAAACGTGGGGAAATTTGGAATTTCACTCCGCAGGAATTGTAAAGCCAATAGGGCCAATTATGCATTTTAAGGCTTTTAATTAATTTTTTTCAATTATTGCTATATCGGAATATAAATGGTAAAAACGGATTCCTCGGATCATTCCCGACCTTCTGTAGCTTCGGCCAGTTTATGCGTTGTACGGTTCGTGAGAAAATAGATGTACATATAAACAAGCATACGTTTACCTACAAATCTTGATAGTGTAGATTTTGCAATAGACCTCTACTCCATAAAAAGAATCTGCTTACCAAATTTCAAGATTACACCTAATAGTTAAAAAATGGAAATACTTACTATAAAACCCCTTAACTTCCTGCAACACCACTGGGGGGATAATTTTCATAAAAACTATTTTGCAGTAGACCTCTACTCCAAGAAAGGAATCTGTTTACCAAGTTTCAAGATTGTACATCTAATAGTTTAAAATGGAAGCAATTGTTTTATAATGCCCTTTGGGGTTCTATTTTTGCAAAATCCGTTCATAGCGGATCTCTACTCTGTGAAGGAAACATGCCAACCAAATTTTAAGTATGTAGGTTTAATATAGCTTTGGAGATATCGTGATGAGTAAGGGAGTCGCTTTTCTCCTTTATATATATAGATGTGCTAAAGGGGGTGGGAGATTCCAATAGCAGTTGTGATCAAGATTGCAGTGTTATAATTAATATAACTTAATAATTCAAGTTATACACAAAGTAGCATTTTCCATTTCTATATAACATGGGAACTACAGAAAATATTTTTATTTGTGGTTCAATGAAAGAACAACTATTCCGTCAAAATATCAAGCTTTGTGAAAAATGTTTCTACAAATACCATGCTTTTTCCTCAAATTTCACAATTATACTGTTATAATTAACTTTGCTTTCTCTCTTGTAAGTCATTTAAGCCCTATTTTTATTAACCCTAAAGCATGTCAGAAAATACGTAATGCATTTTGGTCGCTTCCATTAGGGATTCATTCAAGTGTACCATTCATTCAAGAGTACTCCTGAACCCTTGGTATATGAACAAATCAATATTGCAGGAAATCACTTAGAAGAGTGTTTCCATGTTCCATGGGGGCATTTTTACCAATGAATTTGAATTTTATTGCTTTGAAACTAATTCTAACAAATTTTCAACAATGATTCTCAAAAAACTATATATATGTTCATGGAAAACAATTTGATATAGAAGTTTTAAGCCAGTTAAATGAATACACAGATTAGGTAAATTTTTTCAATACATAACTGAAAGAAAAAGATATATTTTTTAACAGACAGTTATTATTGGTAATATATAAAAGGCAGAATTTTTAAGAGCTACAGCTGTCCACGAAGAGCTACAGTTAGCAAACCTCTATTGTAGAGAAAACTTTATCTTCTTAGATTTTTATATTTCCCCAAAAGATCACTGGTCTGTTTCTCTAAAAAAGTATTACCCACCATATGCCTCACAGAAGTCATGACTATTAAGATTTGCTTTTTACTTACAAAAACCTATTTGAGCTGCTTATACTACCAGTACACAGATGATAAAACATTTTATCACGAGTTTCCATTCACAGATTCTCTTCATAATTCATGCATACCTGATGAAACAATTTTATTCTGGTCATGTTATTATAAAACGTACTTGATATTCTTTTGAAATTAGTTTGGTTATATGCTGTACAGAATTAAATTACCACAAATATAAATTTCAGCCACTAATACAATAAAATTGAGAATAAAAAAAGACGGGCACATATAACACAGTTGCACTATGGTAGGATATGCTTTGTTTAAAACAATTAAATTTATAATCTCACCTTTATTTCATGGAATTATTTTTAGTTAATTATTTAAATATACTTATTAAGAAATTTTTATATTTAATCATTTTTTAAAAATTTTTTACGTTCATATTAAATGAAATTCTAGTCCACATTGATAATTCTGAATATTGTTATTTATATTTCACCATGACTTGTTTTTTGGAAAGTTATTTTGTAACCTCTTGGAGCAACTATCAATACAAATCGACCACTTCCAGCCACACAAAAATGCCTTCGTCAACTAACCCCCTCCCAATCTGACCTTTAACCTCAAAATATTAATGAAAACTTGATTTTGAAGTCAAAATTATGGCTAATGGATCAATCCCATTATTTTACTTGCATCATTTTCAAACCCAAAAAGAATACACTGAAATGTTAATAAAACAAATATTTACGGTTACATTTATTATTTTCCTCTCTACATATAAAACTTATATAAAACATTTGTTAATGTAGGTCTTTTGTCCCACAAATTTATAGCACTACACACCAAACATTCTTATAGGTATGGTTTTGAAATCATCCCAAATACGATTTTTGCAACCAGTTGTTTTAAATTCAAGATATCAGTCTAGCACTAGAACTCAACATGAAAGCAAATTTAAAGAATGGCTTCTCCTGATGAGAATTTAAATGTATTAATGTTAAAAGAAGCACAAAAATAAAATAAGCAACAATGTACTTACTATTTTTGTTGAAAAATTGGAAAAATACTCCAGTACCAGGACTTAAAGAAATAGAACAATAGTTTCTCAGAAAATACGTTTGAAGATTAATGCAATATAAAAAATTTTCTACTTATTGTACATTTTTTTAACTCACCATATTTATAGGCCAATATCTCTTTAGCTTCATATTTAACTAGTTAGACTTTGTTTTTATCCTTTTGCTTTTTTTTCTGGAGTTTTATAGACTATAACAATTGTTGTTTTTAAGGAAATTTTGATGAAAAATTACAGTTACACAAAATTCTAACAAATGTATTCAAATAATATTTAGAACCATACAGATTTGCATGTTTAATGTAAAACACTTTTGAAAGCACATTTTTAAATCCATTTCTGAACGGATTTTTAATAATCATGCAATAAAGTACATAAATATACACTTTGTAAACTAAATCATACTTTTATACATATCGTAAAAAATTTTGTGTAAAGTTTCAGTTTTGTAAAATCATGTTTATTTAATAACATGCTATAAAAAATAGAAACAAAAATAGAGTGTTTATGGAATTTTAAATGTATGGGCTATAAAATAACAGCATAATAGAAACTTTGAAAATTTTCATCAAAATGGCAAATTTTGGGTAGTACCTTAATAATTGCTGATAACTTGCAATATTCCAAAAACTAAGAATTCCTTTAATGAATTTCAACAACAAGGAATGTTTAAAAATGTATTTAAAAGTAAAATAAAGTGGAAATGCACAATTTGCAAGTGAAAAAGAACATTTTACATATTTACTATTGTAATGGCAAATATATATTTTAAAAGATCCACAACAAAACATATGGCATTTTACAATTTCTTATCCTACCTCTAAATTATTTTCATTTTGCTGCCACACTTATCACATTTTATGATGACCAAAATAAGCAAAATCTTAATAAAGAATGAGATGTATGAAACAAAAAAAAAATAGAAAACAAAGTAAACAGGAAGTGATTTAAGCAAACCTTTGCATTCATAAAAATTGAAAGTGGAGTTCTCATTAAAAAATCAAAGTACTCACCAATAATGTTCAAAATATCTTTGTTCAAGACAAACAGCAGAGGATGAAAGCTGGGTGTAGCTGCAATCTAGACAATGCAAAGTATGGAAATGAATAAGAAAGAAAGAATTAAAATCATCTGAAATTACTAGAGATACAGCCATAAATATAGACCACAATGGAAAAATTAATTTTCATTTACTATAATAAAATAATGTACATAAAAATAATAAATTAAAAATAAAAATACAAAAAACAATAAAATAAAATGATCCAAACATGGTAGTTTGAATGTGGTAGAACTTTTCAGTATCTCCATTAAGAATGGCACAATATTCAGCACTTGTATGAATTGATTCCTAGGTGAATCCAAACAGTCTTACAAACCAAAGGCAGTCTTACAACATAATAATAAAGGATTCTTTATAAATCTAGGGTGTTTCCATTATTATGATAAGCACATGAAAGGATTTTACTTTTCGGTGAATGAAAACAGTAAACATTTATGTTTATGACAAAATATATTTGGGAAAGGTAACTGGATAATTTTGTTCAAGATTAAATGATTTTAATGATACTCAATAATTTGCAAGTAAATCTATCAGGACTGGTAACAGAAGCCCCGTTTACATGCAAGCCGGCAATTTCGAAATGCGGATGAAAGATGGGATTATACCGGTATTTTTTTCGACCCGTTTACATGAGAATTGGGTGCGTTTACATAAGAATCTGGTGATTGGTTGATAGATTCACGTGATTATAAAATGTAACCATGGAAACTAGAATTTTTAGCGTGATTACCATGAAGAGGACATGTGATTATGTTTTCGTTTTTTTTACCGCCAAACATTTCTATGCTCTTGCACATTTAAACTATACCCGCTAAAATTTCGTATTTGACTATACGTGGTTGCTCGATTATAGTAAAAGATGCCGACTGTCGGAAAAAAAAATCTCTTTTTAATATCCCGGTAAAAATTCGAGTGTTTAGTAAACATGGATAAGAACGACATTTGTTTTCAATACCAACCATTTAGAAACCGTCGCCACCAAAAACCGAACTCCCTTTTTACTATTTTTGTGTTCACATAAGAAACTTCTAAACAGATCGAATCGGCTACTGGTCCGATAAATTTTGAAAAATCGCCAGCTTGGCGCGATTTTGTGTGTTGGAGTAGAAACCCTACGATTTGGCAAGAAAAAACTTGGCAGGATAAGTGGCTGAACAATCCAATCGGATTTTGGATAGATGTCTACAGGAATGGAAATTTTTGTTTATTTTAAATTAAATTATATAGAGAACATACATAAAAAGATAAAATATATTTGGTTAGCTTAAATTTTTTTATTTGTTTTACACATCTTTAGAGTAGTTAAAGAGATTTCTGTATTCAATTATCTAAAATAAGAACACAAAAATCTGATATGTAATCATACCTGTCATATTAAAACAAGTATATATATATAATTTATACCACTTTCAAACATTAGAAATGAAAATTACCATTTGTAAAATTATATATAAAAAAATCATGTAACATTTTGAAAGTCTGTATTCGCAGTACTTATATAAGTAAAAAGATATAATTTATCGAGAATTACATTTTGAGTGTGGTAAAAAATTAAGGCATTAAAATGTGTGTATTATAGAATATAAAATTGTGTGCATATATTGAATATTAAATTCCTGTTCTCTTGTACATGATCAAAATAAAAAGTCATTTTTAAATCCATAATTCTTTTAGTTAAAAAAAAAATTATTAAATATTTGTGTGGTATCTATTTATTATGTGAGGATTTCTTAACACATTTGTTTTCCAGAATTTGACTGATATAAATTTTTCTCACACAGATGTACCTTTTTTTTTTTTTTTACTATGGATAACAAATATGCATTTATTGGTATTTGCACAATTAAAATGTAAAATTCAATAATTTTGATGAATTTCATATAAAGACTTTACACTTGTTATTGAAATATCAACATTGTGTGTTAAAGAAATCTGTGCAACCCCAGCTGAAATGTATTAAGCATAAGAATACTCTGGATTTTTTTACTTAAGTATTAAAGTCTAAATGCTAATATATATTGATATTATCCTGCTAATAAATTTAAGACCTAAATAAATTTGTCGCATTGAGTTAGTTACAAATATTGACCCAAGAAGTGTACTTAAATCAGTTCTATGATATTTATGGGAAATTAGGATCATGAAACCAAATACGACTTTACATAGACATTTTCTGTAAGATGTTAACTTTCTAAAAGCAATGGAAATATTCAGAATTTTAATATAACCTTTTTCAACTCTATTTACCCTTAAATGAATAACTTGACATTGTTGTTTACAATAATCTATATTCATGAAGAATTCAGTAAAAAAAGGTAAATTCAAAGAAATGTTTTAAAAAATAAGTGTTTCATCATCCAAAATCACTGATATTTTTGTGTAGCATATGCTTACGGGACAAATTTGGGGTGCTTGTATTGTATAATATTGACAAATTTCTTAAAAAAAAAAAAACCCGCCAAATGCTGCGATATACAGCCAATAGTAGAAACTGTCCCTGATCACGTTTGCACACAGTAACAATAATAGTGATGTAATTTTTTTTTAAAAATTTGTTATGTCTTTTTGCTTGGCGAAATTAGTCCGCAGTTTAATGCATGTTCCAAAATTTGTGGAATGGTACGAGTACTGATTTAGCATTTCTTAGAGAAACTTTGAAGTAATTTAATATTTTGCTCATGTGTAATTTGGGAAACTGAGAAGTTTCGTGAAATTTAGGAATGCCCTGGTAAAAGAATCTTGCTTACAATTAGTACACATTGTGATTAATTTATTAATGATAAACTTTGGTAACTTATCGAATTAATAATGATTTTTATTAATTTTCAAACATTAAATTTCAGAGTGAGAATTCTGAATCTTTTTTTTTCTGATGTTTCATCTTCCATTTTTTTAAAGTATTAATGTAATATATAAAATACTTCAGTTGCATATCAGTGATAACGAAATAACATGTCATGTATTTGTTTTTTTTTTCTATAAGTTGCATGATTTCAGTATTCTAATTTGTTCTATGTAAATTCTGAAAGTTGACTTTATAGAAGTGGATTTTATAATTGTGCCAGTTTGTAAGATCTGAAATTTTGAAATTCTTGTGATATTTCATTTAATCTAGACCCATACCATATACAATTTCTCAAAAATACTATGAAGTTTTGTAGCTTACCTATATACACAAGTTATAGGTTTTTGCTTTCTAGTTTCTGGTATATTTCACACAGTTGGCTGACTAAAAGACTAGTTTTCGCCATTTCTTTGAAAACAAGGGAAGACCATTTCAAATCTTATTTTTGTAAATGTATTGTATCCAAAAAAGAAAAAAGCATTAATTTGATTAAAATAGTTTTGATAGTATTGAAATTAAAGTAAATAAAATTCATATAAACTTTGAAGAATAAAATGTTTTTATAATTTTTTGTTTACTATTAATTGCCTAATCACTAGGTGTTTAAAAATGTAAGTTTTTATGTTATAAACCTAAAGTGAACATTTTAGAAATTCTGCATAATTTGACCTTTTTGATCTATGAAATCTTTGATTTAGGAGATAGTTTTCTTTAATTTTTTTTTATTGTTTCATTTGATTTGTTTGGGTTTAATACTCTTTTGTAAATATTTTTAAAAATTAATACTTTTTTTGTTGTAAATAAATTGCAAAAAGCCATTCATAAGATTTTCAGAGAATTGTATGAGCTATTATCAATAAGATAAAAATTGAGATATAATAATTGTACATATTATGCATGTTGAATACTGGCAGATAGATCCTCGATTTGTCCTTATAGTATAACATTACTTTCAGAGAGTGTGTGATTTATACAGCAGATCATGAAATGCTTTATTTACTTATAGTGCATTTATGTAATGTTAAAATTAAGTGTCAATAAATGATGTATCTTAAAATGAGTATGATTATTAAATACAACTGTATACGAGAAATTTTCACAAAACAATTTAATTTGTTCTACAATAAAATAATTCTATTAAAAAGCCTATTTCTTTAAACATGTTTCCTAATTTATTCAAAAATGTCCAGTTAATTTATTTCTGAATGTTGGAGACAGGCATTTTTAAGGAAATTCAAACCTTTTGAAGGGTAATAATTACAAAGGAAGTCGGTGTATAAAACATACGAAATATGTTTTTGATAAGATTATTTCAGGTACCCAAAACTTTTGAATGATGTTAAAAGCAATTTTATTTCTATCTCAGAATTCCTATAATTATTAAACAAAAACTTTCATATTAACCAACTTCAATTAAAAAGCTAAATTAATTTTTGTTTGTAAAGAAAGTGTATTTTCTTTGATGTGCAATGTTTTTATAAGAACTTGTTCATAGTAGGTTTTATAATCATGGGATTATTTAATCCTTCGAGGAGAAAAAAGTAGTATTTAGCCTACTTTTATAAAATAATTTTGTAGGTATGTGTGTATAAAGGGATATCTTTTGGTACAGTAAATCATGGTTTGCTTTAATAACAAAAATTAAATGGTTAAGTAAAAGTGAATCAAAATTGAAGACTTTAGAAAATGATATGTTCTTTTTAAATTCTTATCCTCATGTATTTAAGGGAATGTTAATATAAAACAGTTTATTCAATTGATTATATCAACTTTGACAATAAAAAAATCAATACACCTTTATGGAGTTATTTAATTACAAGATATTACTAATTTTTACTTATTATATGGAAACACTCAATAAGATAAATCAAGAAAAATAACAAAAAAAATGCAATTTTATTGTGTACTTCCATAAAAATTATATTGTTATAATTTCAAATCAATCTAAACTTGTCTTAAAATATATGTATCATCTTATTAAAATATTGGAAATATATGTACATGCAGAGCATACTAAATATAAATTTATTTACATCCTTCCCTGTACCTGAATAGAATATTAATTTTCATCGGAAATGGGCACTTGTAAACTACTGAATCTCGGACAGTTCCATCAAATTATTAGTGCTATGTTGCACTAATAAATTTTTACTATCCTCTGTTGACCAACGTGAGCAATCGACAACAGCAGCCATCTTGAATTTCTGGTGCAATGCATCATGGGACTCCGCAAAGTTCCTAGTCGAAAGAGGGTACAAAAAATAGACCTGCATTTTGAGCCGGCATTTTGCCGGGTCATCATGTAAATGGGTACAAAGCGGATTCGTTCCGGCATATTGCAGGCAATTTTCGTCCATGCAAATGGGGCCAGAGAGTATATATACATATATGTATATGATGCACTTTTGATAATAGAGCTGAAAATATAGAGAATCTTTTGGAAAAAAAAATGTAAAATTATTAAAATATTTTAAAGGACTCCGCTATAAATTAAAAAAAAGCATATATTGGGTGATTTGTCATATTGGCCACTGGTTGGCGAGATCGATAAATGTGCAATATCATTTAGTATAGTACAATACCATAGAATACAACTTGCAGAACTAAAAACTCATTGAATGCATCTGAAAGTTCATGGCAGATCAACTGTGCTAGTTTGATATCAAGGGGCATGCGCCAAGTTGTTGTTTATGTTCGCCAATATGGGTGATAACATTTAAATAAGGTAATATGAATATTTCTAGTAAGGGTGAGTTCTAGGATATTTTTTTTAAAGAATGAGTGTTGTACTTTTAATTATCGCTGTAAATCGTTTATTTTTGCCTTAATTTTATGTTTTAAAATTGCTTTTTTTAACGTTCCTCATTTGATGAAATTCGTCGAAGGAACTTGCAGTTCTTAGAACATTGCAAGTTTTAGTTACTTTGTAATTGATATTCATTAACTTTAATGTATATTATGTAATTATTTCATTAAAAATGTAATATAAAAATACAATTATTACTATATGTAATACGAGTATTCTTGTGCATTATTTTTATTTAATTACAATATTATTTTTTTATAATTACTATTAAATTATATTATAAGATTAGGTGCTAGTTTGATATCAGGGGTAATGGCGCCAAGTTGGGCGATAACATTACAATATGGTTACCTTAATATTTTTATCGTTTGTCGATGTGGTTGCCATGGGTTTAACGTGTATTAGAAATAACTTTTATTCGTATTTTCCCGCTGTAACTCATTAATTCCAGACAATATTAATTTGATTTCTTTAAAAATGTAACCATTTTAAGAGTAATTGTTCTTTTTTTTCGTCTTGTGTTTTATTTTGTGCTATTTTGGAGTATGGATATTTCTATAGTGTGGGTAAGTTCTAGGATATTTTTTTAAAAAAAATGAGTGTTGTACTTTTAATTATTGCTGTGAAAATAGTTTATTTTTGCTTTAATTTTACATTTTAAAATTGTTTTTTTTAACGTTCCTTGTTCAATGAAATTCGATGAAGGAACTTGCAGTTTTTAGAATATTGCAAGTTTTAGTTACTTTATAATTGATATTCATAATTAATTTTAATGTATATTATGTAATTATTTTATTAATAATGTAATATAAAAATGCAATTATAACTATGCATAATAAGCATATAATATTCGTTATTTATAATTGTTTCTTTTAACATTTATTTATAAATACTATTACATATTTTGTTACTTAATTATAATTAATATTATTTATTTATAGCTATTCTTATGTAATACGAGTAATCTTATGCATTATTTTTACTTTTTACAATTCGACGATTATACTTTTTATAATTGCTATTAAATTATATTATAAGATTATTACTTCTAAAAACAGTTATTAAATTGTACTATATGAATATTATACATAATTACAATAAAATACTATAAGATTATATGCTCCTTATAAAACTATTATTAGTACATGTTGCTTTTTATTACATAACATTGATATTCATTATTTATTGATGGCTCTAGGTTATTCTTAATCTCTTCCTATACCCTTTATTTGAAATACATTTCAATGTAATTCAAAACAATTTTTAAAAATTATTCCGTATCATTAAATTAGCGCTAGGCCGCCATATTGGATTCCATTCTAGCAACAAGCAGCGATTGGCGCCATTATTCACGATATCAAACTAGTTCCTAAAATTATTATATACTGCACATAATACTATTATTAGTACATGTTCCATTTAATATTATTATATTGATATTCATTTTTTATTAAGTGATCTTGGTTATTCTCAATCTCTTCCTATATCCTATATTTGAAATACATTTCAATGTATTTCCAAACAATTCTTTAAAATTGTGTATCATTAGATTACCGTTCCAGTATCAACAAGCTCTGCTTGGCGTCATGCTCCGGAATATCAAACTAGTTCCCAAATCAACTTGCATAGTATTGTAAACGAGATATAAATTGAATCTAAATTTTATACTCAGCATGTAAAACAATCCACAAAAATATGAAGCGATGAATTTAAACATGTAAATAGCTAGCCAAATCCAACAAGCCAGTGACAATTCCATTAAGCTTACCTTATAACCAAATAATATACAAATAAATATAAACCAATTATATCAAATTCATTCCTTAATTCTATATTAATTTGATCTATACAAATATCACGATATTTTACCCAAATACGATGAATGAATCTAGTGATTATGAGACTGACGCGCTGCCTACTGCGCTACCGAGGCCATTTTAATTCTAGTAACACATAAATCAGAGATTCAAGTAGAATATACGCATTATATTCTGTGATTAATAAAAAATTATTTAAATAACTAAAATGAAAACAGAAAGAAAAACCATGCTTCTTAAAATTAATTTCGATTTAATCGACACAAAAGAACTTTACTCACCACAATGAAATACAATAATGCAATACGAATATGTAATCTACCGTTAGTTCAGTTCAGTTCTGTTCAGTACAGTGAAATCACTGTGACAGCGGAGGCTTGGCCAACGCCTTATGCTGGGTATAAAATTTTGATTGCGTCATTTTTTTTTTCTTTTTATTTTTCCATCTTGTTTATTCCTTCCGCACACTTCACCGGCAAAGTGTGTTCATTTAAATTTTTATTCATTGTTTTTCAGTAGTTTGAATTTTTATAGATCTCATGTCTCGGGTCGTTTAATCGAGATTAATGAGCGAACGGCCAATCAGATCGCATTGAAAACTATTAGCTCGGGACAGATTTTAGAATCTATTGTTTGCCCATTTCAAAATTTTTTAAATTTAAATTTTGTAACATGCTCTATTGTTTTACATCTCGCTATTGAGGGAATAAGACCATTCTCCGTGGTTGCCAACGATGATAAAAGTTTTAAAATTTCACGCTGCGTGATTTTGTATTTGTAGTTTAATTAAAATGTTCACTAGTTTCAGGTACTTTACAATCTGACACAAAGAGTATTGAGAAACTATTCGTTTAAAATTGGTTGATGTCAAAATATATATCATTTAATGGTAGACCATTTTTTTAGCAAATCGCAGCTTATTGATTATAAAAACTTCTGTATTTCTAGTTTTTTTGCTGCCTGTCTGTTCGTTTTTCAAGATGAGAAATATAAAAATAATGTTTATGTCATTTGCTCTTTTTCCATATTTCTTCCCTTTTATTTTTGTGTTGTTTTTTGAAATGTGTATGTAGGTCTTCCCAAGTTATCCAAGAAATTATATTCCACGGCTCTGGAGAGGCTTTAGCTAATTTATCAACTTCTTCATTAATCCCTATTCCCTTGTGAGCTGGTACCCAAATGAATGTAATTGATTGAGCTATTTGGAGGCACTGATGTAAAGTTGAACTTAAATTTAATATTACCGTATTGGATTTTCTATTAATATTTTGGATGCTTTTTAGGACTGATAAGCTGTCCGTCAGGATGATATAGTTTTCTGTTTCAGAAACCCAATTTTTTAACGCAGTCCATATGGCTATAGCTTCAGCTGTGAAAATTGAAATCATTTCTTTTAGTATGAAATTTTGTCGAACTTTTTTCTTAGGGATCAAAATTCCTATTGATGTTTGATTAGTATTTTTTGAACCATCTGTTGCTATTATGATATTGTTATTAAATTTGGGCTGAATGTAATCATTAAACATATTTTGCGCTATGTCATCTGGAAGATCCTTGTTTTGAAATTGTAGTTCATGAGTATAGATGTTTATTTCGCGATTTTCGTAGATTGGAGGAGTTCGTTATCACTATAAATAGTGCGAGGCCTTCCAAGTCTAGCTCTAAAACGTCGAAGGGATAACAGAAAACTGTCAGCAGTCAATGAATAAACCGATTCTAGATGGATAGCACGAAAATTTGCACAAGTAAACAATGCTATCCATACCTTTTCCCCGGATTAGAAACAGGGGCCCAGCCAAATCAATTCCCACTATCTCGAATGCAACGCAATCCGCCACTCGGTCGAGAGGCAAGGGGGCTGGTTCGCTTGACATAGCTTTAACTTTAAAACGTTGACATCTCATACAGTTATACAAAACATTTTTAATAATTTTTCTCGCACCAATAATCAAAAACCGTTCTCTAATTAATATTTGCATCATTTGTATTCCAGCATGACAATTTTTTTGTGAACAAAATCTATTAACAATCTAGTAAAATGACATTTTCCTGGTAAAAAGATAGATACAGAAATGATTCCTCGTCATCTCTTTGAGTTATTTTAGTTTTTACTCTTAAAAAATTATTATTATCTATAAATGTACCAAATTTTAATAATTTTATTTCAGATAAATAACATTTTTGATTTAAACGAATCAAGCACCTTTCAGAGCTTTCAATCTCATAAAATGAAAGCTCAGGTTCAGTACACTTATCACAAGGTTTTCTACAGTTATAGATAAATCTCAAAATCCAACCGAACACTTTAATCATTTTATTATAGTTTGATATATTATGCAGATGCCAGAGAAGGGTGCGTCATTTGCTAGATCAATATTAACAATTTTAATCTTTCTTCCTTCGACCTCAATTTCACCAGGTTGATCAATAATTTCACCTGTTGGCCAGTTTTCGGGATATTTTTTCAACCCAGCAGGTCCTTCCCACCATTTAGATTTAAGCAATTTGTAAGGGGAACATCCGCGTGATAATAAATCCGCTGGGTTCATATTCCCTGGGACATGTTTCCACGAGTGGGTTTTCGTTAGAAGTCGAATTTCCTTAACTCTGTTAGACACAAAAACGGACCAGTTTCCTTGTTCTTTTATCCACCAAAGAGCAAAAGTGGAATCAGACCAAAATGTTATTTTTCAATTTGGAAAATTAAGTGCTTTCATCAGAGAACTTACTAGCCTAAATCCAACATTACAGGCCATCAACTCTAGACGTGGTATACTAAGAGGTTTAAGAGGCGCTACCCTAGACTTTGCTCTAGCGAGTACTATATTTACTTTAGAAACTCATACCATTCCAAAATTTGGAACATACGTATTAAACTGCCAACTAATTTCGCCAAGCAAAAAGACATCCGAATTTTAAAAAAAATTATATCACTATAATTACTGTGTTCAAACATGAACATGAACAGTTTCCACTATTGGTTGTACAGTCGGTCGAAAAATTGTTGAGCACCGTGACCCTTTCAAAAAATGATTGGAAATGGAAAACGACCCTTATTGAATTGAAAACGACCTTTGTTGAAACCATCTCACTTGAAATTTATCATAAACACCATCTCATTTGAAATCGTCTCATTTGAAATTAATCATGAAAACTCTGTCTCATTTGAAATTAATCATGAAAACCATCTCATTTGAAACCATCTCATTTGAAATTAATCATGAAAACTGTCTCATTTGAAACCATCTCATTTGAAATTAATCATGAAACCTGTCTCATTTGAAATTAATCATGAAACCCATCTCATTTGAAACCATTTCCCTTGCAATTAATCATGAACACTGTCTCATTTAAAATCATCTCCTTTGAATTGAAAACCCTCTCCTTTGAATCGAAAACCATCTCCTTTGAAACGAAACCCATCTCCTTTCAAACCCTCTCCTTTGAATCGACACCGTATTTTTGTCCCCCCTTTTTCGTTTTAAACGGCTCCTTTTACATCACTCTTATCCCTTTTCCCCCTCCTTTTTATCCAAACCATGCCTTTCAGATCCCAAAGGAACGTTCCAACGGCTCTTTTTGTATGAATTGTGTCCCTTTTCACCCGTTTTTATACCCCCAACGAACCTCACTTGATTCAAACGACGCATGTACCCATGTTGATCTATGAATTGCCAGCCTCCAGTCTCAAGTGCCGAGCCCAACCCAATGTGATTCGGAGAAATTTTGAGCCCCATGACCAAATGCTCTACCATCGAACCATCTTGGAGCCCCACACGGCATATCCGATCCCGGCTGGAACAAACTATATTGTGTTGACGGTTCAAAAAACCGCCTTTGGTTTGGACATTATCCCCGAATCCCTTCTCCCCCAGCTCATTCAGAAGGGATTCCACGTGGGAGATTTCCGGAAAATGAAAAAGTTTAATCAAACTCCTTACAAGCTATCTCCACCTACCCCGATTCATGTACCGGCCGAAAAGCGACCTTTGGAGGAAAAAGCTCTACCCAAGAAACGAGTGCGCATCACTCCCGTCATGAGACGTGTGTCCAGACGATCTGAGCTACCGATGGCCCCTGTGCAGATTCCACAACCACCTGTGCAGATTCCACTTGTCCCACAATCACCTGTGCAGATTCCAGATGTCCTAGAACCTGTGCAGATTCCACTTGTCCCACAATCATTTGTGCAGATTCCAGATGTCCTAGAACCTGGGCAGATTCCACTTGTCCCACAACCACCTGTGCAGATTCCAGATGTCCTAGAACCTGTGCAAATTCCAGATGTCCCACAATCACCTGTGCAGATTCCACTTGTCCCACAATCACTTGGGCAGATTCCAGTGTCACAAGTCCTAGAGCCACCTGTGCAGATTCCACTTGTGCAGATTCCAAATGTTCCACAACATGTGCAGCTTCCAGTGTCGCAAGTCTCATAGCCACCTATGTACATTCTCCCGGAACCTATGAACATTCTACATGTATCAGAACCTGTGCAGATTCCAGATGTTCCAGAATCTGTGCAGATTCCAGTGTCACAAGTCCCACAGACACCAATGCAGATTCTACATGTATCAGAACCTGTGCAGATTCCAGATGTTCCAGAACATGTGAAGATTCCAGTGTCACAAGTCCCACAGTCACCTGTGCAGAGTCTCCCAGAACCTATGCAGCTTCTCCCAGAGCTCGACATTTTGGACACTTTGGAGTCAACAGATGCATCCGACCAGCTCATGTCGTTCGTATTTGGACCCCAAGAACTTCAGCTGCTTCACACGGTACCCTCTATTTTTGATGAGAATCTCTTCTCCTTCCTGGATGAATTTGAAAGGGAGCCTATGGACTTGACCATGCCCAGAGTAAACTCTTGTGTCAAAAAATCTATCGGACCCATCCAACACATGGATCTGTCTGTCAATAGTTCTATCGGTCAATAATCTATCGGAGCCATCCAACCCATGTCTGTCAATAGTTGCCTGTAGCTCATTGTATATATTTTTTCAATAAATAATGAATAAGTCTCATTTTTTTGTCAGAATGATTTCGGTACAACACTTGTTGGACCACCACTATCGTATTTGGAAATCTGGGTCGGATCGAGTCAGAGTATCTTTACACCCCTTTTTTTTAACCCAACTTTAGCGTTTCAATTTTGTAAAAAAAAATTGGTAAAGGGGAATCGAGTCGAGTTGACTCGGTCCCCCTTTTTCGGGTTTACCAAGTTTGGATCGCTCAGCTAATGTGCGTTCATTTAGGCTGAATAATCTTTCTGGGCCAATCGAGTCGACTCGGTGTTTCAAAACAACGTTGGAAGGATCAGCCAATAGAAATTGTTTCACGTGACCTCATTAGAGTATAAAAGGCCAGCAGTTATACAGCGGAGTGCTTTTGAATGGCTAAATGTTTTTTGTTAAGACTGTCAGGATTTGGAGTCTTGTTTCCATCTCAAACTCTGGCAGTCTTAACAGTGAATGTTTTTTAGCAAAAATCTTCAAGACCGAAAATAGGAGGGGGCAGTTCCCCCCTCTTTTTCGGGTCCATTCATACACCAAGATTAGAACCTGTGAATCGCCCCTTCTCATCTAGATGCATCACTGTGAATCGTCACCTAGATTGGAATGAGGTGCCCCCCTAGATGCATCAAATTACCTGTAAATCGTCACCAAGATTGGAATGAGGTGGCCCTCTCACCAAAACATTTCATTTGACTTCCATTTCATTTGACCTGTCCAGCATGTCATTGGACCCCTCGTCGCTCTGGGGTGGCATGAAACATTTTCTCTCGGCCCTGAAAAATCTGTTGATGGAAAATTTGAAAAATTTTGTGTCGTTCATTTCATATGACCCGTCCAGCATTTCATTGGACCCGTCCAGCATGTCATTTGACCCCCGTGTTAAAACTATTTTTGGGAGACCTCTGTTTCATTGGACCTGTCAAGAATTTCATTTGTGGATGACCCCTGTCTCAATTGTCTCTCTGGGATGGAATGAAAAATTTTCTCTCGCTCCGTGCTAAAATATATTTTGGGAGAAATCTGAAAAATTTTACCCTGCTCATACATGTTAACGCTTTTGGCATACTTTGTGTCATACATGGATCGAGACCCTAAACACAACGTTGGGGTATAAAAACGGGTGAAAAGGGACACAATTCATACAAATAGAGCCGTTGGAACGTTCCTTTGGGATCTGAAAGGCATGGTTTGGATAAAAAGGAGGGGAAAAAGGGACAAGAGTCATGTAAAAGGAGCCGTTTAAAACGGAAAGGGGGGGGGGCAAAAATACGGTGTCGATTCAAAGGAGAGGGTTTCAAAGGAGATGGGTTTCGTTTCAAAGGAGATGGTTTTCGATTCAAAGGAGAGGGTTTTCAATTCAAAGGAGATGATTTTAAATGAGACAGTGTTCATGATTAATTTCAAGTGAAATGGTTTCAAAGGAGAGGATTTTTAATTCAATGGAGAGGGTTTCAAATGAGACAGTGTTCATGATTAATTTCAAGGGAAATGGTTTCAAATGAGATGGGTTTCATGATTAATTTCAAATGAGACAGTTTTCATGATTAATTTCAAATGAGATGCTTTTCATGATTAATTTCAAATGAGACAGTTTTCATTATTAATTTCAAATGAGACGATTTCAAATGAGATGGGGGTGTTCATGATAAATTTCAAGTGAGATGGTTTCAACAAAGGTCATTTTCAGTTCAATAAAAGTCGTTTTCCATTTCCAATCATTTTTTGAAAGGGTTACGGTGCTTAAGAATTTTTTCGACCGACTGTATATCGCAGCATTTGGCGGTTTTATGATTTGAAGAAATTAGTCGTTATCATAATATAAAAGTGCTCCAAATTTGCCCTTTCAACACACGTCACATAAAAATATCAGTGATTGTGGACAATTAACCCTTTAAAAATAATTTTGAAATTTTTTTACTGAAATTACCCTTAATTTTACTGAATTTTGCATTAATGTAGATTATTGGGAACAGCAATTTTTCAAGTTATTTATTTAAGGGTGAATAGAGAATTGAAAAAAGTTATATTAAAATTTTGAATATTTCTTTCGCTTTTATAAAGTAAAATCCTACAGAATCAAATGTCTATATGTAAAATCATATTTGGTTTCATGATCTTAATTACTGATAAATATCATAGAACTGATCTAAGTACACTTTTTGGGTCATTATTTGTAAATAACTCAATACAACAAATTTATTCAGGACTAAAATTTATATGCAGGATAGTATCAATACAGATGAACCTTTTAGACTTTAATACTTATGTAAAAATTAAAATCCAGAGTATTCTTATGCTTAATACATTCCAGCTGGGGTTGCATAGATTTCTTCAATACACTGTGTTATACTTCAATAATATGTGTATAGTGTATATGTGAAACTTATCATCAAAATTAATGAATTTTACATTTTGATAACTCTTGTGCAAATACTGTAAAGGACAGTTTTTGTAGAGATTTTATCTCGCTAGATGGCTGCACCTGTCAACTGTTTTTCGAATCCGCGAAACGTGGTATGGGCAAGATAGCCAAATTAATTCTATTCAAATAAATGTTAAACTTATTTTATATAAATGCACATAATTTCTGTTAATTTTTAAAATGATTCTCATAATTAATATTTCTGTTTTTATATTTTTACTTCTGTACTTGAATCGATTATATTATGCTTAACTGCAACATAACTGTATAAAATACGAAAAACGTGGCATTTCTGCACAACGTGTAGATATAGCTTTGCCGTCGGTGTTGAACGAACACGCAGAATAAAAATTCCAATAGATATTGATAAAGTCTGAAGAATGAATGAATTAAAACTCAACACATTATTAGTATTTATTAGAGTGCTATGAAACAAGCACCTAATAACTGGTGACCCTGGATTTATTGATTGTTAACTGGAAAATGACAAAATAGCGCATTGGCTAACAAGATCGTGAAAATGGCGCCAAGAACAATTGATGCTGCAGTGGTTCAGAAAGTTTCCTTAAGAGTGGATGAACTCCTGGATAAATTAGTAACGCTTGAAGACCAACTTGCCTCATTGAAGTTACAACAAAAAGTCCGGAGTCCTCGCCCTCATCACCATCAGAGGAGTATAAGTCGCAGCAAATCAAGGTGCAGCTTCAAACCTCAAAGAAAATATTGCTACTACCATTTCCGATTCGGGAAGAAGTGCCTCCCTGGCAAATGCGTACAGCCATGCAGCTTCAATGAGTCGGGAAACGAATCCCAGCAGTAGACGCCGCGGCGAGTCCTGCTGCCGAAATTTTAGGCCGCAAATCCCGGTTATTTGTTAAGGACAGAGAAACCGGATGTCAATTTCTTGTGGATAGCGGAGCAGACGTCTCGATCCTCCCTTGGACAAAAACGAAAGGTGAGTGTCAAGCCTCTCAATATAAACTGTATGCTGCTAATGGCACTGAAATTCCAACATATGTTCTAAAAATTCTCACGCTGGATCTAGGCCTAAGACGCCCATTTCAGTGGCCGTTTATTATTGCCAAAGTTAAGCGATGAATCATAGGTGCTGATTTCCTTCAAAAATTCCAGTTGCTGATAGATCTGCACAACAGGAAATTAATCGATGAAGTAACAAATCTTTCAATTAAAGGAGAAGTTGCTACCATCCAAGAAAATAATGATCTCAGCACGGTCAATAGAGCCTCCAAGTATTTCAACCTACTTAACTCGTATCCTGATTTGACCAAGCCAAACTTGGTTAACAGAGTGGTCAAACATGGAGTAAAGCACCACATCCTAACAACTGGCCAACCGGTTTATTCGAAGGCAAGACAACTAGCCCCTGATAAGACGAAGCAGGAGTTCCAGTTTATGCTGGACAACGACATTATTAGACCCTCAAATTCTCAATGGGCAAGTCCATTGCACTTGGTTAATAAGAAAGATGGCACATTAAGACCATGTGGCGATTAAAGGCGACTCAACGCACAGACAATACCAGATCGATATCCAATTCCTAGAATTGAGGACTTTAATTACATCCTGAAGGAAAATTTTTTTTTTCAAAGATAGATCTTGTAAAGGCATATTATCAGATACCTATTGCTGAGGAAGACAAAGAAAAAGCTGCCATCACCACCCCATTTGGCTTGTACGAGTTCAATACTATGAGTTTTGGACTGAGGAATGCTCCTTCAACCTTCCAACGTTTCATTACTGAAGTACTGTATGGACTCAACTTTGTTTTCCCGTATCTTGATGATGTACTTGTTGCCTCATCTACGGAAGAGGAACACAGTGAACACCTAAAAATGGTATTTGAAAGATTCCAGCAATATGGACTTCGAATAAATGTTTCCAAATCAGTGATGGGAGCTGACCAAGTTGAATATTTGGGATTTCTGATCACGGCAGAAGGTTCTCGGACACTGCCAGAAAAAGTTCAAGCTATCTTAAACTACAAACTACCAGAAACTATTCATGACCTGCGGATTTTTCTGGGCATGGTAAATTTTTACCGAAGATACCTAAAGGATGCTGCTAAGACTCAAGCACCTCTACATGAACCGTTAAAAGGAGCGAAGAAGAAAGACCGCAGAAAAGTGCATTGGACTGATGACACCAGGAGAAGCTTCGAAAAATGCAAAACTGACCTTGCTGAAGCTGCTCTTTTATCCTTTCCAAGATCTGGACTACCCCTATCACTTTGCACAGATGCATCAGATTTTGCTGTGGGCGCAGTACTCCAGCAGTTAGAAAACGAGGATTGGAAGCCAATGGCTTTTTACTCAAAGAAACTAAATGAAACACAAACAAGGTATAGTACCTATGACCGAGAACTATTGGGAATATACCTTTCAGTGAAACATTTCAAACACCTGCTGGAAGGGAATGATTTTGTTATATATACTGACCACAAGCCTCTGACTTTTGCATTTAAGCAAAAAATGGAAAAGCATCACCAAGACAACGACAACTTCAATACATTTCAGAATTTAGTTGTAACATTCAACATGTATTGGGTAAAGATAATGTTGTTGCAGATGCCCCTTATCCAGAATTGATTCAATTTCTGAAATCAACTTTGAGGAAATTGCAGAAGAGCAAACTACTGACGAAGAGTTGCAACACAATTATTGCACAACAATTCTCTAAAATTTAAACCTTCGACATTGCCATCTGGGACAAAACTTTGGTGTGACATCTCAACGCAAAAAATTAGGCCTTACATTCCACAGAAATTTAGGTTTCAAATATTCCAACTAATTCATGGCTTAGCTCACCCTGGTATTAAATCTACAGTAAAACTGATGACTGAAAAATATGTCTGGTCAGATATTAAAAAGCAAGTCAGAGAATGGGCAAAAGCTTGCATTAGATGCCAAAAATGTAAAAGTCCGCAGACATACAAAATCTAAATTAGGAGAATTCGAGCAACCAGATGAAAGGTTCAGTGTAATTCATATAGGAAAACATAGGAATTATATTGGAAAACTACCACCTTCAGAAGGGATGCAGTATTGCTTAACCTGCATTGGCCGATTCTCTTGCTGGATGGAAGCAATTCCTATACCTGAAATAACAGCTGAAATAGTTGCGAGAGTTTTTTATGAGAAATGGATTTGCAGGTTTGGAGTACCTGCCAAATTAGTCACAGACCAAGGTCGACAATTTGAGGCAGAACTATTTAGAAGCATAGCTGCAATATGTGGTTCTAAAGTAGCCCACACAACATCTTACCACCCTCAATGTAATGGGAAAGTAGAACGTTTGCATAGGACCTTGAAAGGTGCTATAAAAGCTCACAACAATATTAGGTGGACAGAGTCATTACCCACTGTGTTGTTAGGTTTAAGAGCTGTCATAAGACCTGACATTAGTTGAACAATTGCACAGATGGTCTATGGTACTTCCATTAAATTACCTGGTGAATTTTTTGATCCCCCTACTATTAACATGGATCCACAGAATTTTGTTGCCAAATTACAGCAACACATGGCAAAGCTAAAGCCACTGAAGTCTCCTAGCAACAGGAAGCAAAATATCTTTGTGCATAAAGATTTGAAATCCTGTTCCCATGTGTTTATTCGTATCGACAGAGTTAAAAAAGCATTAGAACCACCATATGAAGGACCATATACAGTACAAAAAAAGTATGATAAGTATTTCACAATCTTAATCAAAGATAAAGCAGTTATAATATCTCTGTAGATAGACTGAAATCTGCCTATTTGTTAGCAGTGGACAATCAAAATGAACAAACTAGTGTTGGGGAAAAAAATGAGATTTCAAATTGGAAAGAACTTTCCCCATTGCCTGATGAACAACCTATACTACCAGCTGCGGCAGAAAGATAAAAAAAACCAGTAAGATTTAGAGAATAAACAAAATAGCAACTATTATGTATGTAAGTGTTAAAGTTTGAAATTCCTTTCACTTATTACTAGTAAACAGTTATTAAAAATTAGTAAATTTGAAAATCACCATTTATAAAAATGTATCTAATTGATTAAATATATTTCTTTTGGTAATGCAATTCATGTACATATGGTGAAAAAGTTATAGTAAACACTACTTTAAATGTTGTAGATATTCTTATAAACTGACAATGTATGTTTATTCCTGGATTTTAGAATTGAAAATTGACTCTTAATTCGTTATATATACATGTATGATTTTTATGCTAGTATATTGTGAAATTTAAATAATTATTCTTCCACTATCCTGATATAACCTCATCAGTAAGTTGTAAGCAAAAGTAGAATTGTGTGTAATTTCATAACAGCGAGAATCTAAATCAAACAAAAGCTTTGTAAATAAAAAGAAATTAAAGAGCATGATGTAAAATGTTCCATATATATTCTCGCATTCAAATTAATATATGTTATACAAAGTTCAACTTTATGTCACAAATAATTATTCATTACTACTGTTTTTTTACATAGTCGACAGAAATTCTCTCATTAGTATTACAATTTGGGGGCATCTCATCTGTTAAATGTGTTACAGAATGTATTTTTTTCATTGGAAAGTATGTATTTTAACAAAATTATCTATTTTATGTATTTAATAATGAACATAAAGTTTTCAAGAAATCAATATAAATAGATATGTGTTAGCATCAAATTCTATGTTTATAAATAGATATGTGTTAGCATTAAATTCTATGTGTATAAATAAATATGTGTTAGCATCAAATAAAATGTGTATAAATAGATACTGTTTTGCATAAAAATGCTCAATTGTGGTAAATGGATTGTATTAGTGATTAACTGAGTTATAATTATGTGGTGAATTGAAACTAATGTTTTCTGGTATTCTTTCTTGTAAATAGGAAGTTTTTCTGTATGTTATATATTATAAAATTACCCATTGTGTATGTAAATATGAAAATTGATTTTTTTAACACTATTGGATTTGATATGTTTCATAATAGTCCAAAAAAATTAAGGTGTTGTCATTGCAGAGTAACTTGAAATTTTTTTAATGGCATGTTAACTTTCATTGGAATATGAATGAATATTTATGTACTTCTTAGTTTCCCACGTTCAAATATTGACTGAGTTTTGTGTATTTGCAAAAGCATTCTGTAGTTTATTTTTTTTTTTTTTTTTTGAGTTATTGAATATCTTATATATATATATATATATATATATATATATATATATATATATATATATATATACTCTTTTTTGACTTTGTTTAAATTTGATTGTTGTTCAGTATAAATATACATTTAAGGAATTGCTGAACATTTTAGTTATATTTTTTATGAAACAGGAAGGTAGCTGTGTTTAAATATGTTTAAACTTGTAGCATATTTTGTGCACTAAGACTTCTGTAGCAATCCTGTAGTAGTAATTTTGTGTTGTGTAATGTAATGATTAGTAATGATTGTGTTAAAAGTGGTTTGTATAAGTTTAACTTGTAAAAAAAATGAAATTATAATCTGTTCAATAAGTCTGAAACTGTCCCTGCCATATATTTTTTTCTTGTATCGTAACTTTGTTACTGGCAAGGGAGTAATGTAAAGGACAGTTTTTGTAGAGATTTTATCTCGCTAGATGGCTGCACCTGTCAACTGTTTTTCGAATCCGCGAAACGTGGTATGGGCAAGATAGCCAAATTAATTCTATTCAAATAAATGTTTAACTTAAATAATAATTGTTAAACTTATTTTATATAAATGCACATAATTTCTGTTAATTTTTAAAATGATTTTCATAATTTATATTTCTGTTTTTATATTATTACTTCTGTACTTATATCAATTATATTATGCTTAACTGCAACATAACTGTATAAAATACGAAAAACGTGGCATTTCTGCACAACGTGTAGATATAGCTTTGCCGCCGGTGTTGAACGAACACGAGGAATAAAAATTCCAGTAGATATTGATAAAGTCTGAAGAATGAATTAATGAAATTTCAACACACGTGAGCATTTATTAGAGAGTGCTATGAAACAAGCACCTAATAAATACCAATAAATGTTATCCATAGAAAAAAAAATTTCGTACATCTGTGTGACAAATTTATACCAGTCCAATTCTGAAAAACAGATGTTGTGTTAAGAAATCCCTATACTACATAATAAATAGATACACCATACAAATATTTTATAATTTTTATTTTTTTGTGTAAAAGAATTATGAATTCAAAAATGACTTATTTTGACCATGCAGGAGAGAATAGGACTTTTATATTCAATATATACATACGAATTTATCTTCTGTAATATACACAATTTAATTAAAAAATTTTAATGCCTTAATTTTGAACCACATTCAGAATGAAGTTCTCGATAAATAATATCTTTTTACTAAAATGGTGCTGCGAATAAAGGCTTTAAAAATGTTGCATAATTTTTTTACTTACTTTTTTACTTTACAAAAAATATTTACATTCCTGTAGATATCTATCCAAATTCCTTTTAGCAGAAATTTCTTTTGTGAACACAAAAATAGTAGGAATGGAGCTGGCGACGATTTCTAAATGTTAAGTATTGAAAACAAGCTTATTCAAAGTGGTCAGAGCATAATGAGATGGTTTAAAATCGTTACGCTTCATCCTGTTAACTAAACACTCGAATTTTTTTACCGGGATATTAAAAAAATATTTTTTTCCTATACAATCATCTGATCTTTTACTGTAATCGAGTTATAATGTAAAAGAGCAAGAGCAAAATAGTACACAAAGAAGTATTGAGTTAGAATTAAGCGGGAAACAAACCAAAACATATTCACGTGCTTTCCTCAACACGTGATCGTGACGTCACATGAATCAACCTCATTGGTGCAACACGTGACTTACTGGCCAGAGTGGTCACTTTTGCTCTATCATTTTGATGAAAGCATTGCAGATAGACAATAGCTCCGTAGGCCACCTCTGAGGTGTACGAGAATCCCTGGAAGACTATTCTTAGCCAGGTGTCAGTCAGAATGAATCCGTTTAGTTTACCGTTGCCATTCAGAAAATGTGGCATTACAATTCCGCACTGAGTATTTCCCTTTTTTGAGCTCTTTTGCAGTTGAAATAAAATTAACTGTAATGAAATGAAGGATAATTTACTGTTTCATTTTTCTTATTTTAATCAATACTTTCAGGGATTTTTTTTTAAAATGATTATTTTGTTATGTGTCAAAAAAATAAAAAAAGGTTCAAAATTTAAAATCTTAAAATTTCGGACACTTCTAAACATGAATAATTTTTAAGCTTCTGTATTACATTATTTGCAAAAAATTTTTATGCATTGTTAAAAAAAACCCTATTTAAAAATCTTTTAGTTTTTCATAATTTTAAAGCCAGGTATTCAGGGCATCTTACATAGAATCCCTTGTTTTGTATTGTTCAGATAACAAATTATATTTGAATTTTGAATGTCTGAACATTAATTTCATACAAGCTTATATTTTTGAACTTGAATCTTCAAATAAAGAGTATTTAAAAGCATCTGGACAAATTTAGAGTTAACATTTGCGCATATAAAAAAATATAAAGATACTTTTTAAATTCAAGTTAAAAAAATATATATTTATGCATAATCCCTCATCATTCATGTTCAATTAGTGGTTGACTGAAGAAAAGGTTATTAAAAAATTTGGACATTTTTATAATCTTAACCATGCAAAACTAGGAATTTTGTATTAACTCCACTGAAATTCTGCATTGGAATTTCGAAAAAGATATTTATACAAGTCTCACATACTCAGTTGAAAAACATATATTTACCATAAATACTAATAATTCTTTGGATATTTAAAATTATCATTAGATTAATTTATATATATATATATATATATATATATATATATATATATATATATATATATATATATATATATATATATATATATATATATATATATATATTATATATATATATATATTCTACTTCTAATATTTTTTTCAAGTATTCCTTAAATTTCAAAAAATTTAATTAAGTGAGGGGATATTAAAGTCACACTCTCTCTCTTCTCTACTCAACTACTTGAGGGCTTTTGGCGACGGACCTGTGGCCGGGATACCAGGTGGTCAAGATATCGAATCATGGTTGGCATGTCTCGAGGTCGAGCCCAGTGCCACAAAAGACCCGCCGTGTAGGGCAGCGATGCACGTTAAATCTATCGAGAGCTGAAATGTCTCTCGTTGGTGTGGTGTGGTAGTTAGGAGAGGGGGTGCCAGCTCAGGTGTCGCCCTCGTCATTTGACCATGCTTCAAAATTACGAGGTCCATCACTAAAAGCCCTCGTGTAGCTGAACAGAGCGACGTTAATATTCACTCACTTGGCGACGGACCTCGTAATTTTAAACCATGGTCAAGTGACGAGGATGACGCTTGAGCATCGCTCCCTTACACGGCGGATCTTCAGTGGTGCTGGGGTCGAACTCATGACACGCCAGCTACGAGTTCGTTACTTTGACCATTAGTCTACCGCGGCCACGCAACGTGGTTGAAAACTGCATGTTATGAGTAAAAATATGCTGAAACATTTGATGAACTTATAATAGATTTTTGCATAGAAGATAGATGTGTGATATGCTAAAATGACAATATGTAAAAGTTATGAGAATATCGATGACAATTTTTGAAAAATTCAATTTAAGTTTCAGTTTGAAACTTATTCGTTTTTTTCGCATTTAATATTAAATAGTCGCGATAACAAATTAATAGTTTAACGCATTCATAGATTATAAAAAATAAAGGTATAAATGACATTGTTGGGAATAATAAGTTTTTATAGTTTTGAATTCAGACTTCTTTGCAGGAGTGTAGACTATTCAAAGGCTGATGTAGAAGTTAGAAAACTAATATTTAAAATATATGGAAAACAATATCTGCAATTCCATGATCTTGACGAGCAGAAGACGGCATTTTTACTTAGTAGGGCAGAGTTAGCATAAGGTAGGAGCTTGTGGAGTAAACAACCAGGCCTCTGCAGTTTTGGCAGGTAATGAACTTCCATTTGTTGCTTTCAGTAAGGAATATAAAAATAACAAATACAAAAATAAGTCATGTAAAATTTTATATATTTTAATAACAATGAATTTTGAACTTAATTTCCAAATCATTGTCACGAGTTGGCAGTAACTACGGTACTCTATCGACCGCACTTCTTATATATATATATATATATATATATATATATATATATATATAAAAGTATGGTTGATAGAGTACCAATAATTTTAACGCAATTTTATATTTCGTTCTCGTAAACTTTACTCCTTTTAAAACATGTATTGCCAAAATACTCTCCTTTTGTATATTTATAAAATTTTAGAAATATAATGGTTATCTTACCCAACATTTTAAATCAAGGGCGGCAACTGTGTAGCTAAGACGTGCAAAACCAATCTGTCAGTATCATTCAGCGTGCCACATAGTAGGAAATTTTTGAAATTCTTCGATTCTTACGGTAATATTTGCAGATTTAAAGAATAGAGGTAAATAATTTAGATCTACAGTTTTATTTTATATTAATTATGGATCAATAAAATACGTTTATTAACATAAAAATAAACAATATAAAATGTTACTATTTCTTCAACAAAGATAAAAAAAATTAAAAATGTATGTTTCCAACATATTTATTTAAATAAGAAATAGACAAAGTGAAATATAAATTATTCCCTTCATTACAGTTAAATAAAAATTGTAATGCGAATTAACTCTTTCACCACCCTTCTTTCATATCGCAAAACCAGGGGTATAATGCGTGACACGATTCTGAGCATTCAGTTGTTAAACAATTTCTTTGCGGTGTCGAAATATTTTTCATATAAGGAAAGATTTTTTACTTTGATATGCCGAATCATAAGTGGAAAGCAGAGTACATGCTATTTTCTTTTTTCAACAATTAAATCCCCTAGCAATAACATTCAATTATTTACAAAATAGCTGTAAATTTATCCTTAGAATTATCTTTCAAATTATTTTGTAGTTCCATAAATGTCCATAACTCTCTCAGAAGATGTTTGTCAAATAAGGTCTATTATCAACTTCCATCCACTCAAGAATTGACAAATTTGTTGAGTATTGCTGAGTGCCACTAAGAATTGTACCACGTGCCACAGGTCCGTAGATTGCCGACACGTTTTTATAAATGTTCTTATATTAACTAACCATCTCGTATTCAAACACAATTTATATGATAAAAAAGGGTTTTCATTCATTTTGTAGGGAATTGTATTAGATTCAACCATAAGTAATTTTGTGTATCAAAAAAATTACATTGTTTCGGGGATCCCCTTAGAGCAAAATGAAAGGAATTTGAAATAATTATATTAAGTTTCTCTAAAAGGGGAAACGTTCACTTTCAAAATACACTGCATAAAGTGGTTTTAGGTGTACGAAGTTATATTCACTATTATTCCTAAAATAAATTTTGATATTTTGGTTTTTCGTTAAGTTTTGAAGTTATTTCTTCAAATATACTTCTCCATTACATTTCTTTCAAACTTGCTATTTTCTTTTGCAGCCACGGTAGCCTGATGGTCATGGTTATGAACTCGTGTCCAGTGTTCGAGCCCTGGTACCACAAAAGTTTAGCGTTGAAGAGGAGCTGATGCACGTTAAACACGTCGAGGTCAAAAGTCTTCACGTTGGTGTGATGTGGAAGTTTGGAAGGGGAGTTATCAGCTCAGGTATCATCCTCGTCACTTAACCGCGGTTCAAAATTACGTAGTCGCTCGTCAGTAGCCACCGTGTTGACTTAGAATGCAATATAAACCCTTGACGTGTGCATTTGAGTTAATTCGAGTACGCTAAACAGTTCCAAATATGCACATTAGATATAATTCAAACGAGGTCGCATATTATGCTGCTGTAATTTTCTCACTCAAATATCAGCGAGCGCCGTCTGCACCCGTGATATTTGACTGTTGTTTCTTATATTTACGATTTAGTCGTGAAACATCAAAAACTTCGATAAAATATTTGTATAAAAAATTAAGGGAAAAGAAATACTTAGATTTTAGAAGCAAATTACTAGAAAATATGTTAGGGAATATTTACAAGATATATTTCACGACTCTATCTTGAACAGGAAAAACGCCTAATGGATTAGAATACACTTTCATCTTCAAAATTAAAAATCTGAGAAAAACATTTAAAATTTGTAAAGGCATAAAAAAATTCCAATGCCTGTAAAGCTTTAATTTTTTAATATGTTACTATCCAACTTATGTTCTACACGAAAATTCTACTTGAAATAAATATGACTGAAAATATCTTTTCTCTCTCTAATTCAAAATTTTCTTCCACATAATATTGATAACAATTGTTAATTTGATCAATTATTCCGTTTTATATGAACCTTATATATTCTCAAGAGTTTTAAATGCAAAATATTTATACAGAAAATAGTAGTGATACAAACGTAATCCAGAAATCACCAAGATTGTAAATAATATTTCTTTTTCTCAGTTCCCCATCGTGGCAGGTAAACAAGTTTGAGATTTTGTTGCATGACTTTAAAATACTGTAATGTAGTACTACAATATATTTATTGTAATGTAGTTTGTGGTACGTCAGGGATATATTTAGTTCATTCTGCAACGTTTGCATTCTGTAGTCTAATTGTAATATCACCTGAAAGCTGGATTTTAGATTTACCATTTTCAGTCATATTCCATCCCTTTCAAGTATTATTTATCACAGTAGCCTGCGTACATTTTGGTCATGGCATTTTCAAAATGAAAAAAAAAAATAATTAAAACAAAGTAAAGAGCTTTTAAATTATATAAACTATGTGTCAAAAAATAAATTGGTCTTTAAATCAATCTTAATTAAGTAAATGTGAGAAAACTCAAAAACTTAAAAACATAAGCAAACAGAAAGGATTTTAGAAATTAAAATTGCAGTTAATAGACATTTCACACGAAATAATGGATTGTGTTAAAAACAATATTTTTAATTAATTCAATCTAGGAATTCAAAAATGCTTTAAAATGAAACCGAATTTAAAATCAAAACTCAGAAAATTAAAATTTCTTTAAACCTAACTGGTTTTTAGATCAGAAATTGAGCAAGTTTTCCAAATATATGAAATATATATTTGCAATAAATTGGGAGAAGTTTCTGTTGGCCGTGAAGTGGAGAAAATGTCCATTTCACAATCCTCGCCCTAGGCCACAGCTGTAAATGATAAACCTCCCCTTTCGATCAACACAGAAACCGAAAAGCAATAAAATCATCCCCTGCACAACCATTTGAGGACCTCCCGCAGTTTTAAGGGGAAGGCATAAAACTGCGGTGCGCTTTTTCGAAGCAGTTCGCGAAATTCATCTGAAACATTTTCGCTACCACTAGCTTTGAAAAAGTAGACCGCTTTTGAAGTGAAATTCAATTAGCGGGTCATACACTCAGAGGGTTAATATTAACTTCAATTTTTACCATGGATTGCATTAAGACTCCATCGAACTTGTGTTCCGCTCGGATAGGAAGCTCACTTCTACAGAACTACAGATTCCCAAGAAGCTGAACTTCTACGTCGGCCAACCAGAAAGCTTCCTTTCATTTTTTGGACATATTTCTCTCTTGGAACTTGGACCTGTACTGCGCCCTGATTGTCTAGGCTTGCTCCGCCCTCTTCCCTGATCTCAACAAATGCTACTTTTTCTAGCTTTTAAAAAAGCTTTTTCTGAATTTACAGTCATTTTCTCTTTTGAAATGTAAACATTTTTATTAAATTCAGCAATTTAGTTTTTTAATATCAATTATGTTAATCGGCAGAAGGCAAAATAAATATAGAGTTCTATCAGTAATACCTGACAGGGATAAGCACCCCATGCAGTGTTCTCAACGATCCCACCTCCCTATAAATTTCAAAAGTTACACTTTCAGTATTGAAACTAAAGTAATTTAGAAATTTGCAATGAACAACGAAATAACGGATTTATAATGTGATATTTTTAATGAAAGTTATGTTTTGTGTGTGAAAATTAACAAAAACCAATCAAAGAAATACAAATTTGAATTTAAAAAATCAAATAAAATTCAAATTTGAAAATAAAATATAAAGTAAATAAAGACAAATTGTAGTTTTTCCTAAATCTTGAAATCTTAATCTAATCTTTATTCTAAAAATTTACTTCGAAAAAAATATTCAGCTGTTAAAGTAGTTTACTGATTCAGTTGAACTGCTTGTGGAGGATGACTTAAGCTACTAATATTAATCTAACAATAGGTGTCATCACAGGCCTAGAAGATAATGATTTGAAAGTAAGAGCAAGCCTCCTTTCTTGTTAAATTGATTAGAATTCAAACTTAAAAACCAATTAGAAAATGATTTTCAATGACTCCACTTCTGAGCGAGCTTATAAATTATATCTTGAAGTTTATATCATAAACTATATAAAAAAATTAGTTGAATCTAATCATTACAAAACTTATTGATTACATTAACAGAAAAGCAACGCAAAATGCGACAATCCGCAGTTTGTACCAGTTATGTGTATTACAAAGATAGTCTCTTCTGATTAAAATGATTTGGGAAGATTTCTGCACAAGTGGTGCAGACTATTTAATATCTGATAGCAATGATGATATTGAAACAGAAAACTTATTTTACGTTTTTACACGTGCATTTCTTTCAAATCTTTGAAAAGAGTAGTTTATACTGTTAAAATTTCTGCTAACTTTATAAATGGTTTCAAATTAATTTTAAATGGTTTTGATTTTTTGTAATTTTAGAAAATTACGGAATGCATCTCTGTCTTTTATTAGTGATGATATCCTCTGAATAAAGAGAAAAAAACAACCTTACAGTATATTACTAAAAAGTGCAGTTAGAATTATAAAAGCAGGTCATACTTGGTTAAATTTGTGTTCAAAAATACCAAAATGAATATTTAATAGAGATATTGAATTTTTTCCCAATGGTGACTTATTTTTCTCTTTCATGGCAAAATTACTAATTTTAAGTTGTTAAATGAAGCAGTTTCCAAGTTCTCTTTTGGTAATCAAACTTAAAAAAACTGTGCACACGGAGAAAAAAGACATACTCAAAAATGAACACGGAGACATACTCACTTTGAAATTAGTATGTTTGTATCAGATTTGAACACAAGCCTTTCTCGAATTTGATACAGTACATGTACTCAAAACCTCCTAAAACACTTTCAGACAAATTAAAAAGATATTCAGGATTACAAAAGCTCTTTTAATATTCTGGCTAGATATTTTAAAAATTGGGGATCAACAGTAAACTTAGTTCTGTTAAATCTACCGAACTATATTTCGTATCCACCACGCTACGCGCGGAGGAACACATGAGTATTAAAATGAGTATAGATTCTTTGTTGTTATTTCTGATTTTCTCTTGTTTGTATATATAAATCGAAAAGTACGTGACTTGTTTTTAATATAAGTTTAATATGCTGGTAAAATTATTAATTACACTCTCTATATGATTGAAAGCCAATTTAGCTATGTGATAAATGTTTACTTTATATTGGCAGATTATTTAAAAAAAGACTAGTGTTATTAATTTAATGCAATTTGCTTGATTCATTAGTCAATTGTTTGATTTATTCAGATCAAAACTAAACTGTAAGCAACATTCTTATAAAACCCATCCTGGGTACAAGTGTAGAATAGAGGGGGAGGGATTTGCAAAGTTAATTTTGTAGCAACAAAAATCGGCGATAATTGGCTTAATTTAGCGATAGGTGTTACAAAAAATTACGAAGCAGATTTTTCCAATGAAAATAAATAAATGTTAATGAGAAATAAAAAAATAGTAAAAGTTACCATTAATGCATTTGAATTAAGTGTTTTGGCGATCAATTCCGGTCGCCAAATCCAAAGGGCCCCAATTTTACACTTTAACCAAAATTGGAAAAACTTTTATCTATGTCATTACACATAGTTAACTACTAAAACCCCATTTTTGATTCTGCTTTGAAAGACTATTGTTTTGCAGTAGAATATGCTTGTGTGAATTGTAGCATTAACATGTTTGAAAATGCAATATGGTTTTATGGACTAAACATAGTATTAAGTTTTTAATCAATTAACATTGTTAGTAGAAGGTGCCTTGAATGAAGGAATAAATACAATTTTAGACAACCCACAATGAATCCAAATCAATACTAAAAAGATTTAGGATTTGTTTAAATTTTATTACATTTTCAAAACCCACAAAAATTACTTTATTTCTTCGTGCATTTATTTATAGACAAATAATTGAAGTATTCCTTTTCTAGTTTGGAATAATTTTAGTTTTATTTTCATACTGAACTCTAAAATGGCTTGCATGTTGTGAGCGACTCTCTTGGAAAAAGGCAAGTTTACAAAATAAGTTTTTGTTGACAATTATTAATCTTTTGAGGAGACTAATTTCTCGAAACTTTTAAAGTACTTTTTTTAGCTTTTTAATTAAATTATGGAAAATGTCTTAAAAGTTCCCATACAGAAATTATTTAAGAGTTTCAACAATTTCAATACACTTATTTTATGATTCCTCTCAATTTCCATTATTGAAAGAATTAAAATTAAGGGAACAGAAATTACAGAATGAGTAAAATTAGTTAGTAAAATTGAACGTAATATATTTCAAAAATGAATTTTACTTTTTGGTATTAGACATTAAGTATAAAAATTAAATCTACTTAACTACTAATATTTAATGGATATTTTGTCTTATTAATAATTTATCTGCATTGTTTAAATTAGATTTATCACAGTACTTACACATTATCACAGCCTTTCGGTAACATTATATGAAACGAAAGTCATGAAATTGCCAATTTAGCGCACACAACACATACAAAATTGGTATTACCTACTTGACGAGTTATCTTGAACGTTGGCAGTTGTTACCATAAATGTAAGTACCAATTCATCTTATAACATAGTGTAAAAAGGCAATGGCATAACAGAGAACATTTGGGCCCCCAAGTTGGATTTTACAAAGCGTATGTACTTGGTGACTGTCAGGCTTTGGGCTCCCTAGGACCCATGGCACCCCGCAATATGGGGATGTATGTTACGTCACTACAGAAAGGGTAAACTTTACTTTCATAACCATAAAACTTTGCTTTGATTGAAAACTATTGTGATATTTCTAAAAAATCTTAGTAATCTGGTATTTTTTATAATAAACTTACAAGCTCAGTCAAAGTAAGTTTTAATTCACAACATATTGATCTTTTGGTTTACAACACACCCTTAATGTGACCATAGTGTTTTGTTTATTTGGATGAAAATAAATGAGATATATATCAGATTTTTGATATTTAACCTGATTAAGTATATTTTACGCTTTTATTTACTTATCCGTGATTACATATATGTGGTCACTTGAGGTAACACGGTAACATATGTGAGAATACGTTTTCCCCTTTCTGAGTCCTGTAATCCTACTGGTGTTATCGGGATTTGGAATGATTATAAACTATAAATTTTTTTTTGGCAAAGAATTTATATGAATTTTGAAATGGAGTTAGGCTTAACAGCGAAATTCAACTGGTTCTGAACGAATTAAAGGAAGAAAAAACTTAGGTACTTACATATTATCGCAACAATACCAACATTCAAAATAGTTGGCAACCCTGTTTTTCCATATGTTGTTCATGCTCAATTGACACGACCATGTGCTTCATTTCATACAATCTCACCAAAACAGTTGCGATAATATGTAAGAATCAAAAATTAATCCAGCTTTGGTACAAAAACTTCTGTATGCGGTATGTTGTACATGAACAGAAGCACGCAAGAAATCTGCCATAATATGTAAGTACCGATTTATCTTATAACATAGTGCAGGAAGGCAATGGTGTAACGGAGAACATTTGGGCCCCCTCTGCAAAGTCAGGTTTTGGGCCCCCTAGGACCCAAGGCACCCCGCAATATGGGGGTGTACGTTACGCCACTGCAGAAAGGTTATACTTTCATAAACATAAAACTTTGCTTTGATTGAAAACTATAGATATTTCTCTAAAAAATCTTATTAATCTGATATTATATGTATATAATAAACACACAAGCTCAGTCAAAGTAAGTTTTAATTTACAGCATATTGATCTTCTGGTTTATAACACACCTTTAATGTGACCATAGTGTTTTGTTTATTTCGATGAAAATGAATGAGATATACATCAGATTCCTGATATTTTGCCCTCTTAAGTATTTATCTGTTCTGGACCGTGATTACATATATGTGATCACTTCAGGGAACACGGTATGATATGTGAGATTACGTTTACCCCATTCTGAGTCCTGTGTGATCATACTGGTGTCCTCTGTATTTTATTACAGCAAAGATTTTACAAGAAGTTACGTACAGGAAGCCCCATAATAATAAAACAAGTAATTCTTTTATAGACATTGCACTTTTTCAGGTAGATCAAGATTTTTATTTCTACTGCATTAGTTGGAAAAATATACTTATTGACATAAATATTTTTTTTAACAGATTAAAGCATTGATGAAAAAAGTTTCTTCTTTTTAGATAATGGAACGTTGAAAATTAATTCGTAAAGCTGGCTCTCGGTTGTTTCAGTGTGGAAAAAAAGTGAAAGACTTGTAGCTCAGAAAATTATCATAATATTTATTCATATTCAATTATACTTGTCCGCTATTAATATCAAGTTTCTTCCATGGAATTACAAAAGCAGAAAAACAAGATAGGTAGTAAAAAGTAACCTTAAAAGACTTTTTTTTTTTTACATTTTAGGTTGAGGGGAAAGGAGACACTTGTCGTTTTTGAGTATTGAAATTAAAGTTCTAATTTGATATCGGTACACTACGTACCAAGCTTTGTTGTTGACAATTGTCAAGTTAGGCGATAACATTACAATATAGTTACCAATACCTTTAAATTTCGTTTTGTGGTTGCCATCCATTATTTTTTCTTTTATTATATTTTTAAATTTTATTCTCTTTTGTAATTTTATTTTACTATGTATTTTATTATTATAGTATATTAAATGAATTTTTTACTGATTTATATTTATGGCAGCATCCTTATTAGTTTCATACAATTTTAAGTAGATTTTTTTCACAAACAAACATTTCCATGCTTCCCGTTGTCTAAATTGCAGTTTGTCTTCTGTCAATTATTCATAAACTAGCTGGTATACCCGTTCTTCGCACGGGTGAATTTAAAAATTAAAAAATACAGACTGAAGGATAAAGAAGTTTTTAATGAGTTAATTTTACGTGAATTGTATAATTGAAACAAAAAAAAAGCTTTTTACATAACTCAGCTGAACGAAAAAACCATGTTTGCTAAATTTTAAGTCTTTAGATATAATTGCTGATTTTTTTATTATTGTTATTATTATTTATGATGCCCCGTAACTTTCTTGTGGGTCGATTTTTGAAAACACCTACCTGCTCAGCAAAAGTAACACATTGTTACAAATTTTGTGTAATAAACGCTAAAAACAGTGTAAATAATTTTTATCTGGATGTGTAATACGTTAATATTACTTTCTGATGCATTTATTTTATGTTAAATAGCTGTTACCCCCGCGACTTCGTCCACGTGGAATTTAACAAAAAAGTGTTTATTCACTTCACAGAGTTTACAAAAATTTTTCTTCTACTTTGTGAATCTATGTTTCTTTATTGTTTAATTTTTTTTCTTTGCTTTTTATTGAGCAAGGGGCGAAAGGGACGCATGATCTTTGACACTTTCTATGGGGGTGAGGACTAAAATCTTTAGGATCAAAATAGGTCTAAGTAGCAAGTAGTGTGAAACGCGAAAACAAACGAAGCAGCAAGGAAGGGGGTGAAAGGGACGCATGACCTTTGACAATGCAGTTAAGGACTGTAAAATCATTACGATCAAGACATGAACGGGAAATGTCGCGAATGGCAGCAACCTAATCAAAGAAAAAAGTTTGATATAACTGCTAGCAATCGTTGAGACAGAAGGTTCGCGAAATAAAATAATTCCTATTAAATAAAAATAATCCCTATTGAATAAAAATGGTCCCTATTGAAATAAATAATCTCAATTTGAATCGGATATTGCTCACTATTTCATTGGTTTCAATTTCATTTTCTCGGAATCCTAATTTTTTAAAAAAAATAATAATAAAAGTAGCCTAAGTTATGCCTTGTAACATAAGCTATCTGCCAGTGAGTTTCGTCAAAATCGGTCCAGCCGTTTCAGAGATTAGCCGGAACAAACAGACTGACAGATAGACAGACAAAAATTTTAAAAATTGATTTTTTCATGCAAGTACCGTATATCTTTTTAAATGCATTTAGTAAAAAGCTGTTAATTTCAAATTACAAACAGACACTTCATTTTTATTTATATGTATAGATTAATCCTTATATTGCTCATAGTTTTTTTCTGTTCTTAAGGTCACATCAACTCTGGTTGCGATAGCAACGAAAAAAAAATCGTTTGTTCTTACAAAATTAAAAGTGAGTCAATAAGAATAAATTATTCTTTTTCGTTAAAAAGGAGTCATCGCGTTTGTTCCATGAAGAAATGCTTTTTAAATGTCTTTGAGTATTAAAAAAAAGTAATAATAAATAATCCCTATATATATATATATATATTTGAATTGGATGCTGTTCATTATTTTATTGGTTTTTATTTTGTTTTCGCGGAACCCTATTTTTTTTTCTTTCTAAAATAAAAGTAAACTAAGTTACTCCTTGTAACAACAGAGCTATCTGCCAGTAAAAGTTCCGTCAAATTCGGTCTAGCTGTTTCAGAAATTAGCCGGAACAAACAGACAAATAGACAGACAAAAATTTAAAAACTTGATTTTTTTTAAAATAAGTACCGTAGATATACTTTTAAATGCATTTAGTAAAAAACTGTAATTTCAAACTACAAACACACTTCAATTCAATTTATCTATATATACACTGCTGGACAATTGCTAAGGACGGATCACAAATTGCTATGTAGCATAACATTAAGCGAGACATGAGGCCTAGTAGGATAAAATACAGTTGCCACACTGTTCAGACATTAGAATAAAGAATATTTATTGTTCTGGAAAGTACAAAAGCTGTGAAACATCTGAAAGAAAAAAAAATGTTCATTTGATCTGCGTACGGAGAAATGGAACAATGCATCTAAAAGTCAGCAGGCACCTTAAAGAAAGGTATCAGTACGGGATATGTCCACCGTGGAGTGTGATGCAACATTCCACACGTCGTACCATACCTTGCACAACATTATCCAGCAGCTGTTGAGGCAATTTATCCCATTCCTCTGTGAGTGCACGGATGAGGGTGTTCTTGTTTGTCGGAGGATAGTTTCGACCAGCAACTTGCCTCCCCAAAGCAACCCACACATTTTCAATGGGGTTTAGATCTGGAGAACGCGCTGGCCATACGAGACGTTGAATACCCTCGCTGTCTAGACAATCCTGAACAGAGATTGTTCGATGACATGTTGCGTTGTCGTCCATAAAAACAAATTTATCACCGACAGCACCACGGAAAAGACGAACATGAGGAAGTAGAACTTCAATGTATCGTTGGCCCGTCATAGTCCCATTCTCAACCACGTGTAGGCGCGTGCGGCCATTGATCATGATGCCGGCCCACACCATGATACTGCATGTCGGATATCGGTCCTTTTCCTGGATATTTTCTGGACGATAAGCAGTACCACTCTCGCGCCAGATCAATTGGCGTCTACAATCCGATGACAGACTGAACCCACTCTCATCTGAGAATAGTACGCATGCCCAGTCCTGTTCAGTCTAATTGTGATGCTCACGACACCATTGCAAACGGGCAGTACGGTGCTGTCTGGTCAATGGGACACACACAACAGGTCTGCGTGCGTATAGTCCTCCTCCCCTCAAACGTCTGGCAACAGTTTTTCGGGAGATCTGCTTTCCTGAGGCAGCAAGAAACTGATTTGCCACCTGCTGAACTGTGGTGCGTCTGTTTCCTTTTGCTGATAGGACGATATATCTGTCTTCTGCAGGCGTCGTACTTCTAACACGACCTTCTCCGTGCCGTCTACTACACATTCCAGTAGTTTTAAATGACTTCCACAGCCGTGAAACAATGTTGTGAGCGATGTCGAACTCCCTGGCAACATCTGTTATTTTTCGCCCTTCTTCGATCTTTCCAATAATTCGGCCACGCATAAAATCATCTATGTGATGTCGGGAAGACATGCCCAAAATTTTAAGTTCGTCTATTAAATCTTTCCCGTAAAACTTTGACTTGAAACAACAACTGTCCATACGTGTCAAAACCTTTAAAGCTCTTATGAACGTTATCACGAGATGAACAGACGTGGAAAAAAAAAATTTGCACATAGTTCTGATTTTTCTTTTTTTATAAATAAAAAACAATTTACAAACTTCATCCATTTTACACTTTCTGCCAAAGACCATTTGATTCACATTGCAGTCTTTGTCGTCATATTCAAAACAGTCATACGAGGGGAGCATGGTACTGCATTTGTTATGCTAAATTTTGTAAATATATTTTTTTTTGTCGTTTAGAATACCATATAATTAAAACAACATTTGCGGAGATTTTACTCTAATGAGGAATCTTTTAAGATTCCTCTCTGAACCAGCTATCTATAAATTTTTCAGTATATAATTTAGATGACTCATGTATCCTAACATGTAATTTATTTGAAACACTGTTTGAAAGACATGCTATTGATTTGATAAAAAATAAAAAAAAAATCTGTTTAATTATATGTTCCTTTACACATTAGAACTTTCTATATTTAAAATGATAATTTGATGTATATTACATTAAAACATAAGCTAAGCTATACTATACAAATAAGAATGGAGTTGACTATAATATGGACTATATATAGATATAGTTTTTATTAAATAAATTCAATAAAAAAAAAAAACTCTTATGGATGAAGGCATGTTGTTTCAAAAATCACACTTATATCCTTGTTTTTTTTTCTATGTCTGATATGTATGTGTACAATTTTCAGAATAAATATTTCAAAGATATGATTTGTTTTATTTTTCTTGTGTTTACAGTTAATCATTAAAAAATGCTGTACACTAGTAAAATAGCTAGATTATGGTTTGACTGATCCTTAGATGTTATTTTTTTCTTCTAAATGGGAGCTGAAAACTTTTCTAAAAACTCTTTCCAGTTGGTTAAAAATGTGTGCATTTTAAATGTTTGGTAAATGTAAGAATCTACTGTTTTAGTTGTTTTAACATTCTTTTAAGGACTACTTTTTAAATATATTAATTTAAAAAAAGAGCATTAACTTATAAAAACTATAATATTTGTTTTCTTTGGTGATAGAGTATAAAATCAGTTAATATAATAGTGAGCTTGATTTGAAACATATATTACAATGCATTTTTATTTCCATCTGGATGGATTAAAAGGGAGTCCCAATAGCTCGGTTGATGAGTGTTGAGAGCAGAGGCTGTATATGTATCGATTTAAACAAAACAATCGATAAAAAATACTTACTCACCTAGGGACCTAATGAGACTCTTATTTTAGTCGGGTTTCTAAGTTTTAGAAGTTTTTTTTTTCTTTTCATGTTGCGTAATATGTAAAAAAACTATTCCTTTCTTACTTTGTGTTTAGAAATGTTTAGTATGAAAAGTCTGTCATTCATCGTAATGTGTTTCCAAGTCACTTCTTAATGAATAATGTTTCCAAGATACTTATTGAAAAATTGATTTTAAATAAAAGCTAATTTTCTGTTTGTATACGATTTTAAAGAGACAATATATTGCTTCTAGAAATATAAATATAACTTTTAATGAGCCAAATTGCTTACACATTTGTTTAACTATTGCATCGAATCTATTTTTGTTATTTTCAAAGGTTTAAATTTGAGGTATAAGTTCAAAAATAGTAATAGTTTATGATCACATAACAGTTACATTTTTAAAACGAAAAATTATATTTTTGTTGGAACTTGCGTATCACCTCAAAAATATTGGCGACATTATATAAAACGAAGTACATGGTTGTTAATTCAGCGTGTACGAGACATGGCGAATTATCTTGAATGTTGGCACTTTTGCGATGATACGCAAGTACCTTTTTGTAACACAATAAATGCAAAAAGAATTTAGATTTTCGAAGGTAAGTGTTAAAAACTTCATAAAATGTAAATTAAATAATACATAAGATGGAAAAAAAATTAAATTTGCAACTTAAGTATCACATATTTAGATCCCTTTAAGTTTGATTTGATGTATATTTTTATGTTAAAAATTCGTATTGGATACAACAATATCAAAAATAAATAACATACATACTCATATTTGACCCATAAATACTCATAAATGAGTGCATTACACACTCACTTAGCTATTATATTCTTAAATTTGATCCAGTAACAGGTTCAAAAATGAGTATGTGATGTTTACAATTTTGAGTATGTAGTCGTTGTCAAAGATGAGAATGGGCTATTCTCAAATTTGAGTATGTTTGCATCGGAGCTGTTTTGAATACGGGACGTATTCAAAAGTGAGTATTTTGTACTCAGTTCTGAATACCGGTTTTTCGCAGTGCATGGAAGAAAATAGTGCATGTATTTAATCCAATGTATAAAAGTTAAAAATATTTCATAAAAAAATCAAGAATGCAGAATTAATCCGTAAAATTATAATATTGAATTAAAAATATTCAAAACCATCAAAATCATCAAAACCATGTAAAATAGATATATCATAGCCAGATGTAACTAACTCCTCGTCATCAATGTTGTTAATGCCCATGTAAACTACCTAAACCCACATCTACTTTGGCATTGTTGGCGCCACAGCTTGGTGACCTGTTAACTTTAGAATAATTCTGGTAAATTGTAAACGAGTAATGGCAACGCATATAGGGTAGCCGCAGTAATGTTTTGTCTCAACTCTAATGTTTGTTGTAAAAAGATTTCAGTTCGATCGAAACACTTCATAATTTCGCGCTACAGTCCACAACCAAACAAATGTAATTTATTGCTGAATGTAATTAATTCATCGATTAGTTACATTCACAACTTGTGATTACCATTTATAAGTACCTGAAAGATAAAATTTTTTAATGTATCTTACAGTATATCTCACCTTATTACATCAATTGATATTATCTGACACATTAACAACCCTTTTAAGAAAGAATATATGTCTTGTATTCTTTTTTTTTTTTTTACCTTCATGTGTGTTTTAATAAATATTTAAATTAAAATTTACAAACTAATGATTATTGTAGTAAAAATGTTCTCTGAAACAAATTTAAAAAAGGAAAGTCAATAAAAATAAAGATTATGAACAATTTTAATGGATCAAGATTTTTCTATCCTACAGATTACAATGAATTTGAAAACCAATGTTACTATTCTACATCTTACAATGAATTTGAAAACAAATTTTTCAATTCTACATCTTACAATGAGTTCAAAACAAATGTTAACTTCTAAGATATATAGAATGAGAAAACATTTATTTTGTAGGAGGTTTTGCTCCGAAATAAACAGCAGACACATCATGGTCTGAATACTTCAATCGCTTGGCTTTCTTAAATACTTCGTTTGCAGCAGCTGCCAGTGGCCCAGGTTGTGCATATGCATCACTTGTTTTCAGTAATATTTGCAAATCACTTTGTTGATACTTAAGTGAATGGTTAGTAGTAAAATTATTTGTAGCCATGGCCATACCTTTCTCTCTAAAAAGAGGGCAATTCATGGTAGATAACTCAATACACTCTCTTGGAAAGAATTCTTCGAAAAATTTAATTCATCAACTAGACACATTACTTCAGCAAAGGCAACAGTTGTAGCACCATTTACCAGACTAAGGTACGTATGCATTATTGAAGCACTTCCAATATCACGCCCCAAATAAAATGCATGTTTGGATATGGCATGGAAGCAAGTTACACAGTCATTAAAAAACTCACGCACCCCAGCAACAATAATTAGCAGGGTGCTTGCTTCTGCATCAAATATTGAACCCCTGATAGGAGCATCGAGATAATTCCCACCTTCAGAAGTAACAGCTGAAGCAATTTCTTGTGAAATTTGGAGATCCAAAGCCGACAATACTACAAATCCTTTGGTTGCAGTCTTGCATTTCTGAAACCCCTGCAGAATGCCCCTATTTCCAAAAACTACGGATTTCGTTGCCTCTGGTCCAGATACGCAACAAAAGATAATGTCACAATTCAAAACCACATCACAAGGTGTCAGAAACTTATGAGCTCCAGCTGCAACAAACTGTGTGCATTTATCTAGTGTTCTGTTCCATATTGAAACATTACGCCCAGACTCTAACAAAAATTCTTGACAATCCTTTGTCCCATCGTTCCCAAGCCTATGAATCCTATTTTTTTAGAAGTTGCTATTATATTTTTCATCTTCGCAATAGGGTTGGCTCTTGACATATCCAGAACGGGTACTGGTGAAGGTTCAATTGAAGGTCCAGTCATCGATCGGTCATTGAAGGGCCGGTAAACTCCAACCGGATTATAAGTATTGTTACGAGGAGTGTCATCTGACGTTCCAGATAACTTTCGCACAGGAGATAATTTTCTGTCACATGCTTCTTCTGTCAAATTCCTTTTCTGAGGCGGTTTTTTTTATCTTTTCTTTTGATGTTCTTTTTTTTATAGAAAGGACTGTAGAGTCCTTATCATCTGCAACATATGGAATGTTAGTAGTTTTCCCTAAAGTCTTAACAGCTGAAAAATTTTTCGATGATTCATCCTCTTCAACAAGCTTCTTGGTTTTTATGCTCTTAGATTCTTCCGACAATTTGTAATCTTTTATAGTTGGATCCTTAATTAATTCATTCTCACTAGGCTCTTCTTTTTTTTCAATTTTAATCTTTTTGAGGAGTCTTGAGCTCCGTCTGACAAACTCTAGCCTTATTTCATCATCAGTCTTTTCAACTTTAATCTTCTGTTTAGTCTCAATACGTGATTGGCCATTGTCAACCGGTTCCTTCTTAACAAGTTTTAAATTTGGAACACTTACACCCCCTGCTGCAATGATTTCATCTATTGCTTTTTCATATAAAGTAGATTTTGGGGTGTTAGTGTGTAAAATTTCTACAGAATGGGGAACAATGTTTTCATCCCATACCCAAGCATAGTCCTGACTTCCAAAAAAAAGGACATAATGTTGAGCTTTTCTACGTTCTGACTTTTCCATGTTCTGAAGTCCATTGGCAGTGCGAAAATCTTCTTCCAATACTGTTGGAGGGTCAGCAATTTTTGCTGGCCAACAGGGGAAATTCTTCCTCTTCACCCATATTAAGTCCCCAATTTCAAAATCTTTTTGGGCCATCATCTTCAAATTCTTTTTTCTGCTTCTTATACCTACAATTGAAATAAAAGGAAATATACCATCATATTTAAGAAAATATTTAGAATAAGGTAAATAGGCATGCTTCCAGCTTTTAGGGACTAAGCTACAAGAATTACACTTATTTATATACCCGAGAAAGAAATTCTTTAAAAAGTATCTTGGAAAGAGAGAGTAGTCCTAAAATCACATTTTTTTTTGGATGAAACAGTTAGCTTAGGTATAGGGAATTATGTTACACCCTACAGCTTTATCAATATCTCTCATTCATATATTTCATAAATCCATTCACAAGCTTCAAAAACAAACTGATAGAATGAAATGAAATGAAATGGTGAAAAAATGAATTACACATCATAAATGCCCCTAGAAAATAATACTTTTCCCCTTCAGGTATCTTAAAAGCCTACTATATAATATTTTATGGGGAAAAATCATTCAACAAAGTAGACACATACCAGTTTTTTCAATTATATCCCCCTCCCCGCCCAAATCAAAATATTTAACTAGAAGTTCCCATTGCTGCAAGTATGCCAAAATAAAAATATATTATTTACCTCTGCCAAAACAGGATATCTTCAATTAGGCACAAATTTTTTTTGAAGCAGAAAAAGGATCCCTGAAAAAAAATTTTAATGCTTCAAAATTTTGAAATTGAATGAAAAAACACTAATCCTATATTCAAAATTAATATAAGAAATACAACCAAAACTTAAAAACATATTAATGTTTTTTAAAAATAAAAAATTCACACAACTGATTTTTTTTGCTGTAGATTATCTTGCAGTTAAGAAACAAGGCCAAAATACAAAGCTGTTTTATTACTGTATGCAGTGCCGGTTTATCCATTGGCGTTTGAGGCGGGCACCCAGGCACCCGTATAAGCTACACTTAACCAGGTTTTCTGGTAATAAATTTCGATCCGCTAGTGAAGGGGGCCCGCGTAGATCTGTGCTATATATATAACACTGGCGAAGCTGGGGCCCTTTTTTAGATATAGAAGACTTGTTAGTAGACTGTAGTTACACATGTTGGGGCCCCGTACGGCGGTAGCTATACCTATGATATATAATATTGTTATGCTGCCTTTATAATATATTTGAAGTCAGATATATAAAATAATTCGAAATAAGTTATTAATTATTAATTCAAATGAGTAAAATGTAAAAGAAGAAATCAGCCATTTCAGCATGCCAATTTCTTCTAAAAAGAGTCTACTGATGGTGGGGATCACAGATGTTAATTTTACTTTATAGTAACCACTCTCAAGACTAAAATAAAACATCTCCTGTAACTCTCTATACACAAAAAAAAACTGCCATTGCCGGTTCTCCTTTGAATAGCTGACACCGGACGTCGGATGGATGAAAGGAATGTCCATAGTGACCCCACTCTGGGATGGGGAAAAAGTTATTAGTGAAAGAGAGAGATATGTAAACTTATCAAATTTCATGTTTGAATATAAGTTTGAATATAAATCTCAAGTTTAAACATAAAAGAACACTGATATTAAACAAACAGAGTGTAAAATAAGGAAGTAAAATACAATAAAGGAAATACCACATTTTCACACCCAATAGTATTTCAGAAAATATATAAAATATTTTCATTACAAAAAAATATTTTTTTTCAAATTATATCCAAATTCCGCCCTGGGCAGGGGTCTGGTTTGTCTGACCCTAGAGCCGCCCCTGAAATGTATAATATACAAAACTAACATATTCATAATATAAACAAAAATTTCCTTCCTGGAACTTAAAATAATAAAATTAATTAAATATATTCATTTACTAATTAATAATTACATACTATTTGCCTAAAAAATGGCGCTAAAAACAAGATTCTAGTTTATTTGAAGTTTATCGGAAAGTGGTAAAAAAAGGGGAGGGGGTAATAATGTTGTCGAATTTGTGTTTCTCCACATATGCACCGTAAGAATTCAAAATCTTGAATTTAGTGGAGGGGAATTCATGAAGGTTCGAAAGACGGTTTTCGACGCCAATTACGCCATTTGCTTATCTTCAACGTAGTTTACAAATGTTTTTTTTAAAGTTTTCTTTCTTTCTTTTTTTTGAGGGCTTAACTTTTAATTTGAAGTTTAAATTTTCACACGTCGAAAACAAATAACAGTAGTTTTGAAACAATAAAAAAATGTAAGAAAAATAGTGCGTTCATAAATTCTTCAAAAAAGTCTTAGACAAAAGACACGAAAAAACTTTTTTTTAATCCGTAATTTTTAAGCAAATATTTCAATCTTTCGTCAAAAAAAGGATAATAACGTTTGACACATGGAAAAAAGTTTGTTGGAGAATATTTTCATAAAGAAGGTTTAATTAGAATTGTGAGTACTTTTTGCAAAAAAGTAAAAAAAAAAATCGGTTTTTCATTTTTTAAATCACTGACTCTAAAAGTACAAAGTATGAACTTTTTAGCACAGAATGTTGATTCACCAAAAATATAAGAAATCCAAACAGAAGGATTGAAAAAACTATTTTTATAAAAATGTAAAATATCGCTATTTAGTAATAAAAAAAATGTATCGTTGAAAACTAAACGATCTTCCCGATTCAGGAATTATTTTTGTCCGATTTTGATATAGAAAATAAGATAGTAGTTTTAAAAATGACGAAAATAGTTCTAAAAACGAAGAAAATGTCTCGAAAATCTTTTCCCATCGGGTTTCTCGGCATATTAGCGGTATAAACTGGATACGGGTGCAAATTAAAAGTGTATTTTAAAGTTATTAATAAATCTTTTTAACTAATTGTAGTAGCGGAATTTAAATGGTCAAAATGGCTTCCTCGGATCATTCTTCATCTTTTGGAACATTCGGCACGTTTCTGCGTTGAGCGGTTCGTGAGAAGCTAGCCACAAATACATACGTTTGTTTACTTTTTAATTTTAATGGTATAGATGTTTGTCACACACATTTAGTTTTCTGTCCTTTTTATAATGACATTCAGTCCATCTTTTATACACTGGCCCTATTTTTTTAAAAAAGTTTCGTGAAGACAGTGGTTGCTGGTTTCTTCATTCTAGGATTCTGTAAGTTGAGTCGCAAATGCCTCAAAAATGAACACCTGTTTTGATATTGAAAAGGTGGTCATTCGGTATGCAATAAAATAATTTTAGCATATTTATCACAACATTCAACAATATAAATTATTGTCATGGGCCAATGCTTACATTTTAAAGGCGTTGAATATGTTCCGACCATTCCATCAACACTGCTGCCTCAGATAAATTATAGAAAGTTATTATTTCAAGTTCTTCAGAGTCTCCTGAAGATTGATTTATTTCATCATAATTATGCTTTCTTGAAAGTAGAAAAATGTTCTAATATTTTGGGGGCATATGAAACAATCTTCATTTTTTCTCATATGGTTTTAGCATTAGTTATTTTCTTCTGCAGAAGTTCTTGCGGAAATGGATAAGATATATAATAATTGTCTACCATCAAATTACATCGTGAATTGTAGAAAGTTTCAATTGGCCTCTTTGGAACACCAATGGAACTACTATTTACTTGAAATTGCTCTTTTTAGCTGCTGACCAACGTATACTCCAAATGTAAAATTTTCCCACAAATCGACAAGTAAAAATATTTTCATACCATATATTTTTTTATTTTTGGTATACATTGCAAAAATGAACATTTCCCTCTAAATTATTCCAATTCGTCATCTATAATTATGAATTCACTGATATTGAGCGCATTTTGACAAATTTCCTCAATTTTTTCAAAAAGAGTTTATAACATCGGAGTTATCTAAATCTTTCCTGCTCTAAAAAGTTATAATATCATCAAAAAAGCGATATCTCATCAGAAAATTAAAACAGTCTGCGGACACAATATTCCGGGACAATCTGTTACCAAAGATCCCTTATGTTTAAATGTGATGATTTGTGTATCTAACAAATATATAACAATTCAATTAACACTCTAATATAACCTTTGTCCGTCTCTTTCCTTTAGAAAAAAATTCTTCTATTAATGTGATAAAAATATCTGTGCATTTTACTAAACATTGAATTACTTCATGAGAGGTAAATAGATGTAAACGTCCAAAGCAAAGATGACACGTTTTGAAGAGCTTATTTTCATGGAGGTTTGTAGCAATGTTCTTTGAAAAAAATAACATTAGGATGAATTTTTTTCCTTCGTCCACAGTGTAATTAATATCTTAAGGTTAATTTAACCAAATGTGTGAGAGCTAAATGCAGAGAGTAAGTCTTCCAAAAGACAAATATCTCGATTTTATTGAAAATTTTCATTATTGTACTTTGTTTATCTACGTATTTATCTATGTGGGACTATCTTCTCACGGACCGCTAAACGCACCGAAGGTACCAAAAGATGGAAAATGATCCGATAAATTCATTTTGACCAATCAAATTCTGAGCTAAAGATATTAATTAAAAAAGTTAAAATACATCATTGATATAAATCTGCATGCTATCTACTGCGCAGATTTCAAAGGACGGCCGGGAAACCGATTCCTGACATTCCCGTCGTTTTTGAAACTGCCATCCACTTATTGAAATCAGACCAAAAATAATTCCGGAATTGGGCAGACCATTTATTTTGATACAGCACGGTATAATATTTTTAGTAAACTAGCGATATTTTCAACTTTTGTGATTTTTTCTAAAACGAGTTGATTTCGATCGCTTTTCAGAACCAGAATGTTCCGATCGCTTTGTATCCTTCTCATAACTTTGAGAAATCAAACTTACGCCCAGAAAGAGTGCAAACTTTGCTCTTTTGAACCCGGTGATATAAAACCTCCAATTCTGTAAATTTTATTTTACTTTCACGATTTTTTAGAAAATTACGACTTAAAACATTTGATAGTTAACCCAATTTATAAAAATAATGGAAATATTTTTTTTCTCCTTGAGTGTCAAACTTTACTATCTGTTTTTTTTACCTAAGATTGAAAATTTTATTTAAAAATTACAGATTTTACAGAAGTTTCTTTTTTTTAAATCTAACTTTTTCGAGGCATTTTTAATGCAATTTTTCCCTTAGATTTTTTCATTTAAAAATTACCATTGTTTGCTATCGATATGTGGAGTTTAGAAGCATTAACTTAAAAACTATGCATTTAAAAAATTTTAAAACTTCATAGAGGGGTCAGTTCCGCAATGTGCATAATCACTAGCATTCAACAAAAATTGTACCCTTCCCCTTTATGTCTAGAATTAGATCCTACTGAGGGGGAAAGTAGAGGATATATATATATATATATATATATATAAGGATAATTAAATTAGAATTAAAAATTAAATTCCCTATCTAGCACTTGGCTCATATTTTTCATTTCATCTTCAAGTATCAAACTAATCACCCATTTATTTCTTTCGAACACATGGTCTAGCCAATAAACATGTATAATTCCAGATCATTAGATTTAATAGCCCTATATGTCAGCCTTAACTTTCAAGTACAATCATAAAATCCGCGATACTACCCCATCGGTGTTTTAAGTGCTACCCCCCAACCCACTTAAAACACACCGTGGCGTGTTTCTTCCTCCTTGCTCTTAGCGTCAGAAGAGATGTAAAAATGATTGAATAAAGTTCCTTTTTAAAACTTAGGGTAAAAATTAATACACTGTTGCTAAAACATCATGGTAGATCGACGAAGTTATTTGCTAATTAAATGAAGACTAACATTATTCAATACTAAACGATGATTGGTTTAAATTAATAAATTTTATAAACAAAATCAGTGTAGGTTTTCATTAATCCTAAAAATTAATTTTTTTAATAATATACTCATACACTGTAATAATTTCTTCTGGATGGTACTTGATTAGTTTTTAGCGCCATTTTTTAAGATACTGGTACGTAACGATTGATTAATTGGTAATGAATATGCTTAGTTTCTTATAATACATTTTACACCAGATATGCTTCAATTATAGAAAAATAATCTTTCGTTATCGACCATTCTAATTTTCTTCATTTGTTGCGGTAACAATTGAAAAAATAAATCTTCAAAGTATAAGAGTTTTCTTCTTGAATGAATGAGTTACCTAACGAAATTAAAATCTGCGAGTCCTTTGTGGAATTTATGTCAATAGCCGATCGCACTCTGCCCAAGGGATTAAAACTGAAATTTTAAATACAATCGAAAAATATGGAATTGATTTGTCTAAGCGTAGGAAACAGGGTTATGATGGAGCAAATGTTATGTCGGGAACATATGGAGTTACAAACTCTTATAAAAGATCATGTACCAGATGCCAATTATGTTCATTGTGCAGCACATTCATTAAATTTAATTTTAAATGATGCTACAAAACACATCCCAAAAGTGTCAAAATATACTTTTTTTGGCAATAGCACAAAACACTGGGCATTGTTAATTAATGATTCTTCCGAAAAATTTAAAATAACCCTTAAAAAAGTATGCCCTACTAGATGGTGATCAAGAAATGACGCCTTATTCGGTCGGTATTCGAAAAAATTACTCTCTAATAATGAAAACTTTAAGTAAATTAAGTTTAATTTCAATTAAAATAGACGAACGTGACGAATATAAGAATATAATTACTATATTAGAGAGCTACGATTTTATATTATTTGTAACCTTTTTTTCTTGGTTATTTAAAGTCAAAGATTTCATTTCTAAAGCCCTACAGCCTAAAAAAATGACCTACAAAAAGGTAATATTCTGCTGAATAATCTTCTGAACGAACTGGTAGCAATTAGAAACTAAAATTCACTCAGTTTTTTATTAACCAAGTCTGAAGATCTAGCTAAGGGATGGGGTCTAACACTTTTTTTAAAAAAGGAAAGGTGAAAGCGAACACAAAGCGCTTTTTTCACGAGTTAGCAGAAGATCAAAGAGTTTCAGACCCGGAATTGTCTTTCAAAGTTAATGTATATTATAGCTGTCTAGATGTGTTTATTTCCCAAACCCGACAAAGATTTCGGAGTCTACATGATCTCTGTAATATTTTCAAAATTTTACAACCAGATAAACTCTTGTCCTTTTGAAATAAAGAAATAAAAGGGCAGGCCACAAAACTAGCTAATGAATACAATAAGGACTTAACACCCGGTATCTATGAACAATTAATTTTTTATAAGGTTGTTTAAAATCCAGTCAATGAAAGAGCTCGCAGAATTACTATTAATTAATTGCAATAACCTCGCTTCCAGTTTTCCGGATATTATAACAGCATGCCTGCTATTTTTAACTCTTCCAGTTGCAAGTGCAACAGTTGAAAGCAGCTTCTCTAAACTAAAAATTGTTAAAAACTATCTGAGAACTTCTATAGGGCAAGATCGGTTATCAGATTTAGCAATATTGTCGGTAAAAATTGAAGAACTGGAAAAACTAAAATCCCCTTCTACTACGGATATTATCATAAATGCACTTGTAGAAAAAAAATCGAGAAAAGTACCTAATTCTCTTAATTAATAAAGTTTTTTTACGTATATCTATGTGTAATTATTTCAACGTTTTCAAATAAATTTTGTTTATGTGATAATTTTTATTTATTTTTAAAAAAGGGGCCCCCAGAAGGAATTTTGATACGGGGCCCACTCAGGCCTAGCTACGTCAGTGATGCATATATATGTAGTATCCATCCTCGCCAGGTGGCATAGCAGTTACTTCTAACTGGAACCACCACCATCAACTGTAACCGTGATTCCGACAGACATGTAAAACAGCGTGAAATGAGGCAGCAGGAGAGTGGACGTTTTCGGTGTAAATTCTTTAAGGTATCCGACTACGTTCGGAACCGTAATTTTGCAAAAGCATATAAATGGATAATATTTATGATATTTAGTGTCCCTTAGATTAGAACATGTATATAAAATTGTTTTAAGAATAGTATTACAATAAAAAAATTATTTAAGTACAATATTTTGACAAAAAATTAACATAGAATGACCAATTTTCAAAATATTCTCCTTTTGCGAAAAATACTTCTATTACAATAATATTTTGCCTGTATATAGCTCAGACCTCTATACAGAGGCTCAACTAAAATTTTTGAAATATATAACTTAGAAGTGGGTTTATCCATGTTTTACGACAACAAAGGGGAGGAATTTTAAGAAAAAAACGCCGATAATTATTTTAATTGGTTGTAACTCTGAAAATGTGAATTTTTCAAAAATCATAGTTGAGCCTCTGTACACAGGTCTGAGCTATATACAGGCAAATTATAATTATAATAGAAGCATTTTTCACAAAAGTAGAACATTTTGAAAAAAGGTTATTCTAAGTTAATTTTTTGCCGCAATATTGTATTTAAATAATTTTTTTTGTCAAAATGTTCTTAAAACAATTTTATACATTTATTCTAATCTAAGTGACACTAAATATCATGAAAACTATCCGTTTATGCGCTTTTTTAACCCTCTAACCGGATAGCACGGAAAATTCCGTCAGTGTAAAGATGCTTCGAAAATGGACTGCACGGATTTTTCTGCCTTCAAGTAACGTTTTCAAAAGCGGATTAGCCGCACTTTTCTGAAATCCTTTCCCCCTTTTAAGGTTTAACAACTTGAAAGATAATGAGGGACGGAGGAAACAACACAGCAGAAGTTTTATGGCTCGCAGGGAACCCCGTGTTTTGACCCTTCGGCAATCGTAAAAAATCGAGGGGAAATTTCTTCAGACCCCAGGAAGTGTTAATTTGTTTTACCTCGTTTTTTTAAAGTTTTGTAAAGTCCCAACGCATAAGTAAAATATGTTACAATTCCCTTTTGGTTTCATATTAATTTGAAACCGTAACAAAAGTTGGGGCGTGTCAGTACAATCTGCTATTTTATATAGTTAGACAAATTATATATCTTTTTTTAAGTATATTCTTTCTCTTCATTTTTCTTATTTTAATCAAAGATTTTAGTTTTGAAACATGATTATTTTATTATAAGATACCGAAAAAATTAATAAAACACCAAACTCTTTAAAATTTGGAACCTTTTCAATTTTCCAACCACTAAAAATGAATAAATTTAAACTTCATCAAATCATTTGAAACATTTTCTTACACTTTGATAAAAATAATAACGAAAAAAAAACTAATTAGATTTATTAGTTTTTTTTTTTTTTTTTTTTAGATTTCAAAGCCAAAGTGTTCAGGGAAGTTTAAGTACAGTGTGTGTGTGTGTGTGCCTGGTTATATATTGTTAAAATACACCGAATTATATTTGAATTTTAAGTGCTTGAACTTCAGTTTAAATCAAAGACAACATGAATGAAGATTTTCACACATTTTTTTATAACTTGAATGTTTGAATAAATGGTAATCAAAAATATACGGAAACATTTACAGTAGACATTTATGCATATAAATAAACATAAAAATCAATTTTAAATTCGAGCTATTGAAAACATTCGAATTATATATTGTTCAAAAATATCTATTTATACAAAATATATACCTCAACATTTATCTTTTTAAAGGCTAACTGAATAAGTAATTAAAATCTGGATATTTTTTTTGAAATCTCGACCTTATAAAGCTAGAAATTTTATGTTAGAAATTCCATTTGAAATTTCGAAAAAAATGCATCGCGCAGTTAAAAATTATTTACCATAAGTTTTAGCAATTGTTCGAGTATAATAAAAATTTCAAATTTTTTATTATATAACTTCTTAGGTATCTTTTAATATATTTCGGTCGCGGTAGCCGAGTGGTATAGGTATTGGAACGTGGCTTGCTTTGTCACGAGTTCGAGCCCAGTACCACTAAAGACCCGCCGTGTAGGGCAGCGATGCACGTTAAATCTTTCGAGAGATGAAACGTCCTCCCGTTGGTGTGGTTGGGTAGTTAGGAGAGGGGGTGCCAGCTCAGGTGTCGTCCAAGTCACTTGACCATGGTTCAAAATTACGTGGTCCGTCGCCAAAAGCCCTCGTGTAGCTGAACAGTGCGACGTTAATATTCAATCATTCATTTAATATATTTCGAAGATTTCATACAATTCAGTTGAAAACCGCATGCTAAGAGCAAAAAATATACTAAAAAAAATTGATGAATATACAATTACAATAAATTCTTACATAGAAGCAAAACTGAGAAGCTAAAGCGTAGGAATGAAAAATTTTGAGTATATCTGAAGTAGTTTTCGAAATATTTATTTTAAAGTTTAGAAAATTTGTGTGCGTTATGTTATACTTAATATTAATTAAATGGTTAAAATAATATGTTAATATTAGTCATGCAATCGTTTGATGACACATTCATATACTAATAAAAATTGTCATTGATGCGAATGACAAGTATTTTATGTAATTTTAAATTCAGACATTAAGATATTGATGTAGAAAATATAAAAAGACCATCTAAAATACATAAAAAAATGCAGTTTGCTATAAAATGATCTTGACAAACAAAATCCAGCATTTTCACTTACTATGGCAGAGCCGGCTTAGTCAGGGGCGATCTGGAAAAACAGAGAGAGAACCGCGGTTTTGATGGATGCCGCTCTAGCTTTTAAAGTTCACAGGAAAAATTATATATATATAAATTACAAATGCAAAAATAAATCTTGTAATTTTCCATACATTTTTATAACAACGAATTGTGGAATTGGCTTCCAATGCATTGTTGTGTTTGACAATATGTAAGGTAACCAACCCTACTTTAGATAGATTTGTACTACTTTTTCGTAACCGTATTCCTTTTAAAATTAATTCGTGCAGCCGAAATACACCTTTTGCACCCTTAAAAATTTATGTAAACTATAAAGGTTAATTTTAATTTATGCAACTTGTGAAATGTTCATAACTAACCATTTCCGTCTAAATAGTTTACATGAAAAAAAAAGTTTGGACTCCCTCATTCATTAAAGATTTATATAAGATTCTAACATTAAATTTTATTTTTCACCGAATAAGATCGAGTGGTAGTGTATCGTGCTTCCACACCACAGGTCTGGGGTTCTATTAACGGGCTGCGCAAGGTCGACTCTGCCTTTCATCGCCGGTACATTGGGTCGATAAATGAGTACCAAGCTTGCTTCGGGTCTTAATCAGTGAAGATCTCTGTTCAGACAGACCACCAAATCGGGACATCTGTTCATGCACCTCAGCGTCCAATGGTCACGTGTATTATGATGGGCACAGTAGTTCCTGGCCCTCATGGATTGTTGTGCCACTGAGTTTGAGTCTTAAGTTTGAGGATTTCCTCACTTTGGGGATACCCCTTAGATAAACATGTATTTCCACTCATTTGAAATTAAACATTTTTCTTTCAATTACTTTTATTTCAGAAGGAAGTTTGATTTTTCAAATGTATTTGCTTAATAACATGTATATTTGTGTATTATATTAAAAATTTGATCAATCCAAAATTACATGTTTTTAGCTCCTCTAAAAGCTTTTAGGATTTTTCAACTGATCTTACAATCCATATACGTTTTATAGTAGTATATTTAAAAATGATAAGAACATTTTTACGCCTGTGTGAGCTGTTATGCCTCGTTTATAAATACCGGGTGGGCAAAAAGTCCGTAAAAACTTTAAAAATTCATAAAATCCGGAGAAATGAACGAAAAAAAAAACTGTTTGCAGGATCAGCATTAGTATGTCACGGGATTTTTTTAAGCTAGAAAAAAAAGAGTTCGAAAATCATCCGGTAGGTGGCGCTGTTACAAGCGTCTATGGTGTAAATATGCAAATTAGACGGCTATAAAAACCTTTGCTCTCAATGAATCCACATTCATTTCCCCATTACATACAGTGTATGTGAACAAGGATGCTCAGTGCGCCGGATAAAGCTTTGTTGGTGAAGTTATTTTACATGAACGAGGAATCAGCGATCATTGCCTTGCGTAAATTCCGAGTTCAGAAAAATGTGAAGAGTGGAAAAGGCCCTTTAACACCTGCAGGTCTCTTAAAGTTTGTTAAACGTTTTGAGAAAACTGGAAAGTTGGAGGATCGAGCACGAACCGGATGACCATGCTTGAAAGAAGCACGAGCACCCTGCATTGCTGTCGAAATGGAAGCGATTGCGTCCAAAGCAGCTTCAGGGATCAACAGTACTCGTGAAGCTGCCAGACGATTGGGCTTACCACCATCATCTGTCCGCAATATTCTTCTTCGAATTCTCCAGCTGTACCCATACAAATTGCAATCGTGCCATGAACTTTTGCCAGCACATACCGCACAGAGGGGGTCTTCCCGTTGGTGTGGTGTGGTAGTTAGGAGAGGGGGGTGCCAGCTCAGGTGTCGTCCACGTCACTTGACCATGGTTCAAAATTACGTGGCCATGGTTCAAAATTACGTGGTCCGTCGCCAAAAGCCCTCGTGTAGCTGAATAGTGCGACGTTTATATTCAATCAATCAATCAATCAAAATTACGTGGTCCGTCGCCAAAAGCCCTCGTGTAGCTGAACAGTGCGACGTTAATATTCAATCAATCAATCAACCGCACAGAGGGAAGCATTTGCGAAGTGGGCCTTCTCTAAAATGGAACAGGATCCCACCTGGGTTTTTAACATCTTGTGGACAGATGAAGCTCATTTCTCGCTTCATGGTGACGTTAACAACCATAACTGTTCTATTTGGGTGACCTCTAATCCACGTGAGTACACACAGAATCCATTGCATTTCCCAAAAGGGACAGCATGGTGTGGTTTCACGGGTTTATTTATCATAGGACCCTTCTTCTTTGAAACGCAGTGCCCAGTAAATGGATGGATAACGGAAACGGTAAATGCTGAGCTTTATCTAACGCTTCTGCAGGAGACTGTCGTGCCACGTTTAATTCAACGAGGTCAGATTGCAAATGTCACGTTCATGCAGGATGGAGCAACCAGTCACACTGCTAACCCGGTTAAGGCATTCCTGATACAGACTTTCGGGGAAGACAGAATCATTACCAGGCGCTGCAGGTACCCATGGCCTCCTCGGTCTCCAGATTTAACACCAGCAGACTTCTGGTTGTGGGGATATTTGAAATCTCGCGTGTATCTATCCGGTCCATCAAGTCTGTCGGAACTGAAAGATATGATCCACAGAGAAGTATCCTCCATACATCCGGACGTGTTGCACTCTACCGTTGCTGGATTTGTCACTCGCCTGGAATGTCTTCTCCCTTGTGGTTGTGGTCATGTGGTGTAATAAAGTTGTGAAAGTTTTCTGTTCATTATGTATGCATTGTTTCTTTGATTTGCGTACATCAGCGCCACCTACCGGATGATTTTCGAATTATTTTTTTTCTAGCTTAAAAAAATCCCGTGACATACTAATGCTGATCCTACAAACAGTTTCTGTTTTCGTTCATTTCTCCGGATTTTATGAATTTTTAAAATTTTTACGGACTTTTTGCCCACCCGGTATAAAAAATTGCATTCAGCTACAGTTTTTAAAATGTACAGAAATAAGTGGAGAAACAGGATACTTACATATTATGAATATTTTTGACTGCAGTAAGATATATTTATATTTCAGTTTCTTTACAATTTGAATAGAAGTTGTAAGCCATTTTGCGAATAGTTTGATATTGAGTATAAACCCATAGGCTGTTTAATATTGTAAAGTGTTTTACTTTGATACCAGCACACATTAAAATAAGGCTCATTTGCAGTTATATGATCAGCTTCAGTGATATTTAAATTTTCAAAAATAGTCTACACGTACGAAAACATTCTTTCACAACCGCACACCACATGTCATACTATATCTTCCCTACAGCAGGAAATATTTGTGTATACTGAAAAATTTAATACAGGATACATTTCCAAGTGTTAAATTTGTTTTTAAAATTTGGTATGAATACATTGTGGAACTGTCGGTTAACTTCACTGAACAAAATTGTTTTAAACGTACTGTTTTGAAAGACAAAAATTAATTAGGAGAACTTTTCTCACAATAGAATTTGTAATGACTGAATTGTGTGAAAAATGTAATTATCGATGTGTGACATTTTCCTTGTAATAAAAGAAACAGAAAGATAAGAAATTTAACTTGAGTAGAAAATGGTTAGAAGTACTGTCATGCTCATTTGAAGAAGTATATCCCCCATTAAAATTAAAAATTATTGACTGAATGTGTGTTATGTCCATCACAAATGCCGATGTAGAAAAGATATTTTTATTTAATACAAGGAGTTCGAAAAGGAGAGCACTAGGAATGAAAATTTAGATTTTTTCCGAAAAATATTCAGTCAACATAAAGATATCATTTATATGATTTAAATTTAAATAAATTAAAAGTATATTGAAATCATTTTTTATGTTATTCTAAATTAAAAATATAATTGAAAAGAGAAAGATCTGTTTTATTTCATAAATATAATCATCGTATGCACCATTTATTGTCTTATTGTTTAAAAAAAGATAGGGCCTTTACTCTTTTTACCTCATAACTTTTTTTAAAAACAGGAAAGTGAGCGAGTTTTCTTAGTCTCATATTCAAAAATGAATACAGGATGCTTTTTTCTGGTTCAAATCGCAATACCAAAATATTTTTTTTTAATTTTTAAAAAATGACAAAAAAATAAATTTTTTTGAAGAAAATGTAACTATTTTTCAACTTTTAACACGCCATTTATTTCATGTTTTTTTACCCTTCATTTTGTTTTAATTTTACTGTGACTGAATCTATGGGGAAATCGACAGAGTAGAACTACGGTTTTCATACAAGATTGCCCAAGGCAACTTAACAGCTAGCTGTAAACGGTTGTTATCCTGGTTTTCACTGAACAAAGACACCGAACTAAGTCATAAAATTGTCCCCGTTAGACCTCCCAAGTTTTAAAGGGGGAAAGAATTGAAGTCTTTTGCATTTTTTAAGGGAATAGCAAAATATGAGTAAAACGCTTTCGGAATAACTTTTCAGGAGGAAGGTATCAACTTAGAGGGTTAATTGCATTCCAAAATCTTGGAATAATTTTACGGATAGCAGTGCACAGAAAAAATCGTACTTCGGAAAGACATATATACGTCTGGAGAAATATAGGCTTCGGCTTAGAGAGACGTTTATATACACGGGGGGGGGCTTAAGAGGTTAAAGTCGTATCGTAGTTTTAGCGTCGAAGTATAGTATTATTTAATTCAGTACGTTGTTATTGTATGGGGGGTCGCGATGAAAATAATGATTGAATATTGGGTCGCGAGTATTGCAACTTTGAGTAGCACTGATCTAAGGTTTCCATGCTGAGGCTCCTTCTCCTAAAGTTGTTCTGCGGGATACTGTAGATTCCGTTGCTCCTCCGCTCCACTGGTATTCCTTCCGGCTGTTTTACTCGGCTCCGTAGGTAATAAGGACAAGGTCTCCCTGCTGTCGCCTGTTAAAACCGGACTGGTCTCCTCTCAGCTGCCCTGTTAGTTCCTCTTGTAGTTGTCCTTGTCTCCCGGGCCTTGTCGTATTGTCCACTCCTTTCTTGCTTGCTCCCTTCTGTAGGTCACTTGCCCTGCCTGGTATCTCTTTGATGTGAGGGACCTGCAATGGACTGTGATCCCTGAGAAGGGTTATTAGGTCTTCTATATATATAATTTCGAGATGAAACCGAGGACGGAATTGCTCTCTTTATCCCCTGTGTTGGTTCAGGGGTTGGTCTTTTTTGGTCCCTATGTTCGGAACCCTGCAGAGATCTTTTTCTGCATATTTTGGACCGCTTTATTTCCTTCCTGTCCATTGACCCATTTGACTCAACTGTACGTTTCAATATCGGATCCTCCCATTCGGCATTACCCTTATTTGGGATTTATGACCTTTACTCTCCTCACTCGAGATTTTCCTAGATCCTTTGAATTTTCCTGGGTGCGATCTACTTGACCCATTACTAGGCATCTGTCCTTCATATAGTGTCTCAACATGACTATTCGAACTAATCCTGTCGGATTGTCTTGGACGGTACACTCGCATCTGGTCGATATTAACTGTGACTCTTTTTCCCTTCTTCCAAATTATCAAATTATTATTCCGAACCTCCAATACTATATATGGCCCTTCAAACTTAGGCATAAATTTTCCGACCACTCTCCTAACCATAGCACTTATCAAATGAGTTTGTACCAACACCAAATCATTTACTTTGATGTTAACTTCTCTCCTTTTCCGATTATAATATTTTCCCCAAGTTTTGTGTTGTTTGCGCATAATCTGCCTTGCCTCAACGAATAATTTCTCAATGTTTCTTTCCACATATTCAGCACCCTCTGTGACATTTATTAATTTACTAAAAGGTGTTATAACCTTTCTACCTAAGAATAACTTAGCCGGAGTTTTATTTGTTGTCTCATGAACTGATGTGCTCAGCGCGAAAGCAAACTCATGAAGAAATCGGTCCCAGTTTTCGTGATTTTCTTTTGCAAAGCAGGCTATCATCTGGACTAAATTGCAATTAACTCTTTCTGTTAAATTCGCCTGCGGCCGGTATGTTACCGTTTTCATATGTTTTATGTCCAACCTGTGACTTAGATGTTCAAATACCTCGGATATAAATTGGGGGGAGTTATCACTAATTAAAGAAATCGGAGCTCCGTAAAGTGAAATATAATTTTCAAAAAGGGCGTTAGCTATGGCCTGGGCCGAAGCTTTTCGTAACGGAATAGGTTCACTCCATTTAGTGAAGTGGTCTGTTATTACTAATAGAAATCAATATCTTTCAAGTCGAGATGCGGGGTAGGGGCCTAATAAGTCTAACGTTACGATTTCATTGGGGTAATTCGGTACTATCGCAATTAATCTACCAGCTGATAGCGCGTTTTTATAATTAAATATATGACACAGGTTACAGGTTGATACATATTCAAATATATATTTCCTCATATATGGAAAATAAAATGTGTCGCGTAATTTTAAATAGGTCTTCCTCTTTCCTAGATGGCCTGCTAATGGCAGATCATCAAATTCTGGCATTATTGCTTCGCGAAGAGATCTAGGAATGTACATTCTTAGTTCTCCAAGAGTTGTAGAATATTTCGCTTAAAAGAGTAGACCACCTATAAGTTTGAAATTCTGGGACGAATTCTTGCATATAGTTGCATTAACAGAACCGTAGTTTGCGTTTTCTAAATAACGATACATGTGTCCTAACTCAGGATCTTCCCTTTGCTCTCAAATGAGTTGTTCTAGGGAGTTTAAGGCTAAGGCTCGAAGAGCTGCGCACGAAATTTGTGATCCATCCATATTGTCTACTGGATTCCTAGACAATACGTCCACGACAACGTTTTGGACACCCGGTCGATGTTCCCATTCTATGTTGAACTCGGATAACTTGAGTGCCCATCTAATCATCCGACTAGATAAGTTTTTCCTATTCGTTAGCTTTGTTAATGCCTCGTGATCTGTGATTATCTTCACCGGTAGTGATCCAAAATAAGTTTTAAACTTATTTAATGCCCATATCACCGCCAAACATTCGCAATCAGTAACAGTATAGTTTATTTCGGCCTTACTCAGAGTTCTAGATGCGAATGCAGTAGGTCTGTGATTTTGATTAAGCCCAGCACCAATTCTGACCCCACTAGCATCCGTAAATAAGTTAAACTGTTGTTTAAAATTCGGTAACTGCAAAACTGGTGCCTCTGTTAATGCCCGTTTTATTTTATCAATAGCATCCTGTGTTTCCGTTGACCAAAGAAATTTAGCCCCCTTTTTCTTTAACCGATATAATGGTTTACATATATCTGCATAGTGTGGTATAAACTTCAGATACCACCCTGCCATCCTTAAAAACTTCGACACTTCCTTATTATTTTTAGGAGGTTTCATTTCTGCGATTGCCTTGATCTTACTATTATCGGTTTCAATCCCTTCCTTACTAATTATGAGACCTAAATACTTCAATTTGTCACGTGCGAAGTGACATTTTCTTTGTTAAAAGTTAGCCCTGCGTCTCGCAACAATTGAAATACCTGATTCAAATGATCCATGTGTTCATTAAATGATGGAGATGTTATAATAACATCGTCCATATAAACCATCACGAAACGCCCAATAACAGGTTTCAATATAATGTCTATAGACTTTTGGAAATTTGGCGCCGCCCCAGAAAGACCGAAAGGCATTCCGAGGAATGCAAAGGCGCCATTGCGAGTTATAAACACGGTTTTCTCGATATCTTTCGGACTAATCACCAATCAAAAATAACCACATTTTAAATCCGATGTCGACATGACGCCGGTATGCGGAATGTTTGTGATTAGATCATCAATCACCGGTAATGGATATCGGGGGTATTTAGTTATGGCATTAAGTTTACGATAATCAATCGCAAATTGATACGCCTCAAGAGAATCCGGAGGAAGGCCATTATTCTTGCACGTTAAAACTACCGGTGACGCTTATGGGGATTGAATAGAACGGATTGAACCCTCTTGTAACATTTTCTCAATGTGATAATCGATTATTGCTTGTTTGACCCTGTCATATCTGTAGGGTCTTGACACTACCGTTCCCTTTTCCCCAGTATCGATTTCATGGTATAAAACATGAGTTAACCCTAGTTGGTCTAAAAATAGCCCTTTAAAACCATTACCCTCTGAGTGGATGACCCGCTAATTGAATTTCACTTCGAAAGCGATCTACTTTTTCAAAGCTAGTGGTAGCGAAAATGTTTCAGATGAATTTCGCGAACTGCTTCGAAAGCGCACCGCAGATTTATGTCTTCCCCCTTAAAACTGCGGGAGGTCCTCAAATGGTTGTGCAGGGGATGATTTTATTGCTTTTCGGTTTCTGTGTTGTTCGAAAGGGGAGGTTTATCATTCACAGCTGTGGCCTAGGGCGAGGATTGTGAAGTGGACATTTTCTCCACTTCACGTCCAACAGAAACTTCTCCCAATTTATTGCAAATATATATTTCATATATTTGGAAAACTTGCTCAATTTCTGATCTAAAAACCAATTAGGTTTTAAGAAATTTTAATTTTCTGAGTTTTGATTTTAAATTCGGTTTCATTTTAAAGCATTTTTGAATTCCTAGATTGAATTAATTAAAAATTTTTTTAACACAATCCATTATTTCGTGTGAAATGTCTATTAACTGCAATTTTAATTTCTAAAATCCATTCTGTTTGCTTATGTTTTTAAGTTTTTGAGTTTTCTCACATTTACTTAATTAAGATTGATTTAAAGACCAATTTATTTTTTGACACATAGTTTGTGTAATTTAAAAGCTCTTTACTTTGTTTTAATTAGTTTTTTTCCTTTTGAAATTGCCATGACCAAAATGTGCGCAGGCTACTGTGATAAATAATACTTGAAAGGGATGGAATGTGACTGAAAATGGTAAATCTAAAATCCAGCTTTCAGGTGATATTACAATTAGACTACAGAATGCAAACGTTGCAGAATGAACTAAATATATCCCTGACGTACCACAAACTACATTACAATAAATATATTGTAGTACTACATTACAGTATTTTAAAGTCATGCAACAAAAACTTAAACTTGCTTACCTGCCACGATGGGGAACTGAGAAAAAGAAATATTATTTACAATCTTGGTGATTTCTGGATTACGTTTGTATCACTACTATTTTCTGTATAAATATTTTGCATTTAAAACTCTTGAGAATATATAAGGTTCATATAAAACGGAATAATTGATCAAATTAACAATTGTTATCAATATTATGTGGAAGAAAATTTTGAATTAGAGAGAAAAGATATTTTCAGTCATATTTATTTCAAGTAGAATTTTCATATAGAACATAAGTTGGATAGTAACATATTAAAAAATTAAAGCTTTACAGGCATTGGAATTTTTTGATGCCTTTACAAATTTTAAATGTGTTTTTCTCAGATTTTTAATTTTGAAGATGAGAGTGTATTCTAATCCCTTAGGCGTTTTTCCTGTTCAAGATAGAGTCGTGAAATATCTTGTAAATTTTCCCTAACATATTTTCTAGTAATTTGCTTCTAAAATCTAAGTATTTCTTTTCCCTTAATTTTTTATACAAATATTTTATCCAAGTTTTTGATGTTTCACGACTAAATCATAAATATAAGAAACAACAGTCAAATATCACGAGTGCAGACGGCTCTCGCTGATATTTGAGTGAGAAAATTACAGCAGCATAAAATGCGACCTCGTTTGAATTATATCTAATGTGCATATTTGGAACTGTTTAGCGTACTCGAATTAACTCAAGTGCACACGTCAAGGGTTTATATTGCATTCTAAGTCAACACGGTGGCTACTGACGAGCGACTACGTAATTTTGAACCGCGGTTAAGTGACGAGGACGATACCTGAGCTGATAATTCCCATTCCAAACTTCCACATCACACCAACGTGAGGACTTTTGACCTCGACGTGTTTAACGTGCATCAGCTCCTCTTCAACGCTAAACTTTTGTGGTACCAGGGCTCGAACACTGGACACGAGTTCATAACCATGACCATCAGGCTACCATGGCCGCAAAAGAAAATAGCAAGTTTGAAAGAAATGTAATGGAGAAGTATATTTGAAGAAATAACTTCAAAACTTAACGAAAAACAAAAATATCAAAATTTATTTTAGGAATAATAGTGATTATAACTTCGTACACCTAAAACCACTTTATGCAGTGTATTTTGAAAGTGAACGTTTCCCCTTTTAGAGAAACATACTATAATTATGTCATATTCCTTTCATTTTGCTCTAAGGGGATCCCCGAAACAATGTAATTTTTTTGATACACAAAATTACTTATGGTTGAATCTAATACAATTCCCAACAAAATGAATGAAAACCCTTTTTTATCATATAAATTGTGTTTGAATAGGAGATAGTTAGTTAATAAGAACATTTAAAACCTGTCGGCAATCTATGGACCTGTGGCACGTGGTACAATTCTTAGTGGCACTCAGCACTACTCTACAAATTTGTCAATTCTTGAGTGGATGGAAGTTGATAATAGACCTTATTTGACAAACATCTTCTGAGTTATGGACATTTATGGAACTACAAAATAATCTGAAAGATAATTCTAAGGATAAATTTACAGCTATTTTGTAAATAATTGAATGTTATTGCTAGGGGATTTAATTGTTGAAAAAAAAAATAGCATGTACTCTGCTTTCCACTTATGATTCGGCATATCAAAGTAAAAAATCTTTCCTAATATGAAAAATATTTGACTCCGCAAAGAAATTGTTTAACAACTGAATGCTCAGAATCGTGTCACGCATTATACCCCTGGTTTTGCGATATGAAAGAAGAGTGGTGAAAGAGTTAATTCGCATTACAATTTTTATTTAACTGTAATGAAGGGAATAATTTATATTTCACTTTGTCTATTTCTTATATAAATAAATATGTTGGAAACATACATTTTTAATTTTTTATCTTTGTTGAAGAAATAGTAACATTTTATATTGTTTATTTTTATGCTAATAAATGCATTTTATTGATTCATAATTAATATAAAATAAAACTGTAAATCTAAATTATTTACCTCTATTCTTTAAATCTGCAAATATTACCGTAAGAATCGAAGCATTTCAAAAATTTCCTACTATGTGGCACGCTGAATGATACTGACAGATTAGTTTGGCAAGTCTTAGCTACACAGTTGCCGCCCCTGATTTAAAATGTTGGGTAAGATAACCATTATATTTTTAAAATTTTATAAATATACAAAAGGAGAGTATTTTGGCAATACATGTTTTAAAAGGAGTAAAGTTTACGAGAACGAAATATAAAATTGCGTTAAAATTATTGGTACTCTATATCAACCGTACTTCTTTTATATATATATATATATAATATATATATATATATATATATATATATATATATATATATATATATATATATATATATATATATATATATATATATATATATATATATATATATATATATATATATAAATAAGAAGTACGGTCGATAGAGTACCGTAGTTACTGCCAACTCGTGACAATGAATTGGAAATTAAGTTCACGATTCATTGTTATTAAAATTTAGAAAATTTTACATGCCATATTTTTGTATTTGTTATTTTTATATTCCTTACAGAAAGCAACAAATGGGAGTTCATTACCTGCCAAAACTGCAGAGGCCTGGTTGTTTACTCCACAAGCTCCTACCTTAAGCTTACTCTGCCCTACTAAGTAAAAATGCCGTCTTCTGCTCGTCAAGATCATGGAATTGCAGATATTGTTTTCCATATATTTTAAATATTAGTTTTCTAACTTCTACATCAGCCTTTTAATAGTCTACACTCCTGCAAAAAGAAGTCTGAATTCAAAACTATAAAAACTTATTATTCCCAACAATGTCATTTATACCTTTATTTTTTATAATCTATGAATGCGTTAAACTATTAATTTGTTATCGCGACTATGTAATATTAAATGCGAAAAAAAAGGAATAAGTTTCAAACTGAAACTTAAATTGAATATTTTTCAAAAATTGTCATCGATATTCTTATAACTTTTTCATATTGTCATTTTAGCATATCACACATCTATCTTCTATGCAAAAATCTATTATAAGTTCATCAAATGTTTCAGCATATTTTTACTCATAACATGCAGTTTTCAACCACATTGTGAGGCCGCGGTAGCCTAATGGTCAAAGTAACGGACTCGTAGCTGGCGTGTCATGAGTTCGACCCGAGCACCACTGAAGATCCGCCGTGTAAGGGAGCGATGCTCAAGCGTCATCCTCGTCACTTGACCATGGTTTAAAATTACGAGGTCCGTCGCCAAGTGAGTGAATATTAACGTCGCACTGTTCAGCTACACGAGGGCTTTTAGTGATGGACCTCGTAATTTTGAAGCATGGTCAAATGACGAGGGCGACACCTGAGCTGGCACCCCCTCTCCTAACTACCACACCAACGGGAGGACATTTTAGCTCTCGATAGATTTAACGTGCATCGCTGCCCTACACCTCGGGTCTTTTGTGGCACTGGGCTCGAACTCGAGACATGCCAACCATGATTCGATATCTTGACCACCTGGTACCCCGGCCACAGGTCCGTCGCCAAAAGCCCTCAAGTAGTTGAGTAGAGAAGAGAGAGAGTGCGACTTTAATATCCCCTCACTTAATTAAATTATATGAAATTTAAGGAATACTTGAAAAAAATATTAGAAGTGGAATATATATATATATATATATATATTATAAAATTAATCTAATGATAATTTTAAATATCCAAAGAATTATTAGTATTTATGGTAAATATATGTTTTTCAACTGAGTATGTGAGACATGTATAAATATCTTTTTCGAAATTCCAATGCAGAATTTCAGTGGAGCTAATACAAAATTCCTAGTTTTGCATGGTTAAGATTATAAAAATGTCCAAATTTTTTAATAACCTTTTCTTCAGTCAACCACTAATGGAACATGAATGATAAGGGATTATGCATAAATATATATATTTTTTAACGTGAATTTAAAAAGGATCTTCATATTTATTTATATGCGCAAATGGTAACTGTAAATTTGTCCAGATATATGCTTTTAAATACTCTTTATTTGAAGATTCAAGTTCAAAAATATATAAGCTTGCAGTTAAAGTTCTCTTTGAATGAAATTAATGTTCAGTCATTCAAAATTCAAATATAATTTGTTATCTGAACAATACAAAACTAGGGATTCTATGTAAGATGCCCTGAATACCTGGCTTTAAAATTATGAAAAACTAAAAGATTTTTAAATAGGGTTTTTTTTAACAATGCATAAAAATTTTTTGCAAATAATGTAATACAGAAGCTTAAAAATTATTCATGTTTAGAAGTGTCCGAAATTTTAAGATTTTAAATTTTGAACCTTTTTTTTTAAATTTTTTTGACACATAACAAAATAATCATTTTTAAAAAAAATCCCTGAAGGTATTGATTAAAATAAGAAAAATGAAAGAGTAAATTATCCTCAATGTTTTAATATATAATTTGAATTTAAATACTACAGATATTTTTTAAAAACTTAGACATACATTATAAAAACTTAATTCCATTTGAGAATTTTAAGGTAAAGAAAAAAATGAGAATTCTCAACTCGTTGACTTGCAATTATTTCCGTACACTTTAGGGTTTAAAGAAATTCTTCCCAGTTTTTTACGATTGCTGCAGGGGAAAGAACGGGTCTCCCCGTGAGCCATAAAACTTCCCCTCAATGTCCATTGTGTCTCCCCGACCGTCTCTAATTATCTTTCAAGATACTAAACCTTTAAAGGGGGGAAAGAATTCGGAAAACACGGCTTTACCGTATTTGAACACATTACTTGAGGAGGAAAAAATCAGTTTGGTTCATTTTTGGTGAGACCCCGGCCTTACGAAAAATTCAGTGTGGTCCGTTTTCGAAGCCTCTCTAGTAGGGCAGAAAAATCCGTGCTGTCCGGTTGGAGGGTTAATATTAATGTAGAACTTAAAAAATTCAAGTTTTATTTTCCAACAAAAGAACAATATTAAAATTTGTAAAATTTTATTTAATTGGCTTAAGAATTTTCATTAAGTACACTGATTTGTGATTATTATGTTCTCAAGATTATTAAGAACTTATTGTTTTTGTAATATATTTTGAGTTCCTTTGAAGTTATTGAATTTTCATAACATCTGTAATGCAAGCATTAAACGTTTAAAAGAGTGAGAGAATAAATTGGTTGTGTGTGTGTGTGCACAAGCAATTACGCGTTGCATTTTACTGCTTTTTTAAGTATTTATTGAATATGTTAAAACTAAATCATTGAAGTTTTTTTAATATTGTCTGCTGCATGCTAAAAATTACATTTATAAATTTCGTTTGTTTTCTTCATTTACTATAGAAAAGGTATTGTGTTAATTTTATTACTGTTGCCTTAGTTTTAAAAAAGTAACTTAAAGTTATTCATTTTATACATATTTTAAAAATGTTATTGATTCATGTTACAGTACTGATGCAAATATTTTTCATGTGTCTTGCTTTTTAAGAAATATATAAAGAAAAATTTTTTTCAGACATGCATTAGAACAGTGTTCCGCAACCTTTTTTTTATCGCCGCGGACTGGTCAACGTTGGATAATTTTATAGAAGCCCGCTGAGGGCGAGGACGTTGATTGTTTATATTTTAGATTGTTTGGTTTTAAATTTTTATTTTAATTGTATTTAAACGTCTTCAGGATAAAATATAGCTACACCAAAACTGAATATAAAGTGATTTAACAAGGAATATAAAATGATTTTCATAAAAGTAGCCCAAACCCTAGAAAAATATGCCGCAGTAAATAAAATGGAAGTAATTTAATGTTTCTCTCTTTGTGCGGACCAGTAGTATTTGGTCCACGGACCGGGTGGACTGAGGGTTGCAGAACACTGCATTAAAACAATTCTGCTCTTCCCCAACAAATTCTGACTTGAAAAGTGCAAATTTATATATATGTTGTGCGTCAAGAGTGTGATTTCTAGATACTATTGCTCTTAATTCTCATGGTTTATAAAAAATCAGTGCTTCAGGAATTATCTCTCACTGTTCCATTATTTTTTTTCTTGAGTATACTTTTAAATTAGCTTCTAATTGGTCAAATGTTAAGATGTAGGCTTATCATTAATTAATAACTAATTTTATGTTCTTTAATTATTTCTATTGTGAAATGTGTATCAAAAACTATTTAATAAAAAAAACCCCAACAAAAACAGAACGAGATTATAAAAATGTATAAGTATTATTTTTTTACATGAAATTTAAATATTTGTACATGTGTTTATCTTGATAATGTATTCTAAAACACTTTTTTGAAACTTCGCCCTGTGAATTTTGACATTGATTCAGTGCCTCCTGTTGCATCATGAAGAGCCAAGAAAGATCGGGATGGCATGAGTCTGTAAAATATATTTTATTTTTAGATATAAGGCATTTAAAATTAACAGTGCACATTTATGTAAATTTTTTTTAAAAAAATCATTGAATAAGATACAAAAACATGAAAAACAGTTACATATATACACACTTATGTCCATAAATTAAGGATAGTTCAGAATCACACAGAAATTGAACTCTAAAATAAAAATTTCACCTGTAGAATTATCACACACATCTTGAAGAAGAATATGCAAATTACAGGAAACCACCAGATGGCGCGGATAGTACGTCACAATGACGAGAGTGTAAGAGAGGGGTATATAAGGAATGGTGGCAAAGAAGTAAAATTGTTCACAAGTGCTTTAAAAGCCTTTCAGTGCAATAACCGCATAATTATGGCACAAAGGAAGCATTTGGATGATTTTGGACGACTGGAATGTGGACGTACCCAGCTAGAAGTAACCGAGGAACTTGGAATCGTCTAGAGTGTCATCTCCTGGCTTTGGCAACGATTCTAAGATGATGGTAATGTGAGTAGATGTTACGGCACAGGTCGCCCCCGAGTTGCAACGCCGAATGAGGACCGGTATTTGGCAGTTACGGTCAAAAGAAACAGACGGAGTACAGCATCAGACCTGTCTCGTCAGCTCTCTTCAGCTACCGGTACGACAGTTTCAAGGCAGATCGTGTACAGACACTTAGGGCACATTGGTCTATATGGTCGTAGGCCTGCCAGATGTGTTCCACTTACCGCAACTCACTGTCGCCTGCAATTAACCTGGAGTAGAGGCCATGCATTGTGGACACCACAACATAGCTCTTGTGTGATGTTTTCCGACGAGTCCAGGGTTAGTTTGCAGTCTGATTCTCGCCGGACATTAATATGGATAGCGACAGGTACCCGTTACCACCAAGAGAACACCATTGAAAGACCCCGTTACGCTGGTGCAGGATGGCTCGTTTGGGGAGGAATTATTCTTGGTTCCAGGACTGACCTGCATATTCAGAGTGTAACGATGACATTCCACATCTATCGGGATGACATTCTGGAACAACATGTACTTTAGTTTCGGGGCGCCATTGGTGCTGAATTTTTGTTTATGTATGACAACGAACGCCCTCACCGTGCAAACATTGTAGACGAATGCCTTTAATCGGAAGATATCACCCGTATGAACTGGCCAGCATACTCACCGGACATGAATCCAATAGAGCATGTGTGGGATATGCTTGGCCGACGAATTGCAGCCTGTCAACCCCCTCCCACCTGTCTACCGGAACTTCGGAGGCCATTGCTTGATGAGTGGTGTAATATTCCCCAAGATCAGATTGATAATTTGATACTCAGCTTGCCTAGGCATTGTAAGGCCTGTATTGCATCGTCCGGGAGACATACTCCGTATTAACGATCACACTAACCATGTTATACTGTTTTTGTAAATAGGTTCTTTTTTGAAATTTGCTCCAGGGAGTAAAAATCGCAATTTTTATTAATTATGTCAAACATATAGCATCTTTTTTGCTCTTTACCTTTTGTTTAATAAATAGACTTTACAAATAAGTCAAATTTGTTTTGCTTCTGTCTCTTTCTTTGCTTGAACTTCATTATCCTTAATTTATGGACATGAGTGTATTTATATATATATTGCTCATTATATAAAAAAATTACATTGCTTATGAAATATAACATTGTTAAAATACCATTAACTGTACTGTTATTAGCGATAAATTTAGCATTTACATATTTCACACCACATTTTTTTTATTTGCCGAAAACTAATTTCAAATAATTTTGTCCCCAAAGATTTATATATATTTCATTTCATTCGTTTATATTTCCCCTTCCTTGAATATTATTTTTTAACGCACCAATAATATTGTATTTGAAATATTGCCAAGAATTACATATTTCATTTGCTTATTTTTCTCTCTCAATAACACATTAATAATATTGTACTTCGAATGTTGCTAAGATTTATGCCTACAGAGTCATCCATGCATTTCAAAATCTGTCTTTGCTTATGAATAATTGGTTGATTTAAATCAAATTAAAATGTTATTTATAAATACTGGTTCTATTTAATGACCATTGTTTGACTTACTAATTTGTAACTCTTACAGACTTTATAGCAAAAATGACAAACTAAGAGTCAAATTTTACTTGATGCGCTTTGCTTTATCTGTGTGTGTGTGTTATCTATACATATTCTAACTGTATAGAGATATATCAGGAGAATATATATATTATAATTTTAACATCTGGCATATGCAAAAAATATTAAAATTTCAAAATATGATGAAAATTTACTTACGTCTTCAAAATGTACAAAGTGTGAAAAAATCGTGGAATTAACACTAAAGCTTTGTTGCACAAAACTGCATCCACTACTTCATTTGCTACATATTCTGGCTCTAAACTACTGAATAATCTAAAATTGGAATAAAATTCGGTAAGGTTAGTGACGAAGAATAAAGTTTCAACTATACATTTATATCTACATAGGCGAAAATAATTGCACCTTTAACGATATCTTACATTAAAATTTTCTTACGTAAATTTTCAAAAACTTATTTCCCGAATAATAAAGTTAAATAATTTAGTACAGAACATATTTATGAGTTATTTGTAATTCCTTTTGGTATTAAATTCCAATATATATATATATATATATATATATATATATATATATATATATATATATATATATATATATATCTGTAAGTTATTACAAACAATAATGGTTAGCATAGTATTATACATAAGTATTGTGTGTGTGAGAGAGTATATTTAAAGTCTTCATTGTTTGCTGTTAGATTTTTTTCCCCTAACATAACATTACAACTACAAAAAGAGCAATTTGTAACTTACTTTCTAATATTAAGGAATCCGACTACGTTCGGAATCATGGTTTAAAGGTATCCGACTACGTTCGCTTTTGCAAAATCACGGTTCCGACTACGTTCGGAACCGTGATTTTGCAAAAGCGTAAAAATGGATAATATTTATGATATTTAATGTCACTTAGATTAGAAAATGTATATATAAAATTATTTTAAGAATAGTATTACAATAAAAAATTATTGAAGTACAATATTTTGACAAAAAATGAACATACAATGACCCATTTTCAAAATTTTCTCCCTTTGTGCAAAATGCTTCTATTATAATAACCTTTTGTCTGTATATAGCTCAGACCCCTGTACAGAGGCTCAATTAGAATTTTTGAAATATATCTCTTAGAAGTAGATTTATACATATTTCACTACAACAGAGGGGAGAAATTTTAAGAAAAAAAACGCCGATAATTATTTCAATTGGTTCTAACTCTGAAAATAATGTGAATTTTTCAGAAAATCATAGTTGAGCCTCTGTACAGAGGTTTGAGCTATATACTGGCAAAATATTATTATAATAGAAGCATTTTTCATTAAAGGAGAACATTTTGAAAAAAGTTATTCTAAATTAATTTTTTGCCGAAATATTGTATTTAAATAATTTTTTTTTGTCAAAATGTCTTTAAAACAATTTTATGCATGTGTTTCAATCTAAGTGACACTAAATATCATGAAAATTATCCATTTATGCGCTTTTTTTAAATCATGGTTCCGAACGTAGTCAGATATCTTTAAAAAAAACCGATATCTTAAACGATATAGTGACAAGAACGATACCTAATTTGGTTTTTGTTCTTTCTTTCATATTTTACCCAATGTTATTTCTCTGGTAGACGTAATGTGGATGTAAAGGTAAGCGAGTACTCGGGTCTCAAAAATTTGACCATTTTTCAAACTTAAGAGACAGAACGGAGATTTGAAAGAACAATCAATGCCTTAGATGACAAGCTTATAATAAATATTATAGCATCATCGGAATCTCGGTAAATTGCAAGATCCGTCACCGATTGCCCTCAAGTTGCTTTGTAGTATAACGTTTATAAAAATCAGTGGGGGTCCGGATAGGCTTAATGGAAAACTTTCCCCGTTAGTCCATATGTTTTCTTTGTTGAAATTAAAACTCCAAATCCTGATCTTTTCTCTGTAGACGAAAGGAAAGAAATGCGTATAAATTTGAAAAATATCAGGTGTATATATTTTGTACATAAATTATAATATAAAATGAAATTGAACATAATTACTGTAATAAATGATATATATATATATATATATATATATATATATATACTGCTGGCCACACAAAATGCAACACCAAGAAGAACCAGAGATATCACAGCGAAGTTAATTGGGTAGGTAACATGTTGCACAAAGATGAAATGATTAAAATTACAGACTCTTGTGACGTGAGGATGATGACAAACTCAGTAGTTAGTGTAGCCGCCATTGCTGTTTATAACCGCTGCCACACGCCTCGGCATAGAATCAAAGAAGCTTTGGATGTATCTTTAGGGTACAGCACTCCATGCGGCTCCTACATATTACCGAAGTTGATCTGGTGTAGCAGTGGGGGGTGTATCCCTTGCTAGTCGTTGTGCTAGCATGGGCCAGGCATTTTCAATTGGTTATGGATCAGAACAAGCAGGTGAAGGAAGCAGTTCAATCTGATGGGCAAAGAACTCTTGAACATTGCGTGCTACGTGTGGTCGTGCATTATTCCGTTGGAATATGGCTGATGGCAAGCGCTGAATGTATGGGAGGACCACGGGCTCCAACACCTCAGAGATGTAGCGCTGGCTGTTCAGTGTTCCAGTAATGCGTACTAAAGGGGCGTGTCAGTGAAATCCAATACCACCCTAAACCCTGATACCGGGTGCTGGACCAGTGTGGCGATGCATAATGCAGCAGTTCAGCAACCTCTCACCATGGTGTCTCCAAACTCGAATCCGACCATCGTGATGTTGCAGGCAGAGCGGCATTCGTCAGTAAACACAATATCGTTCCATTCCGTTGTCCATGCGCACCGTTCATCGCACCATTGGGGGCACAAACGCCTGTGGTTTCCAGTGAAAGGTAAACGAAGCAATGGACGCCTTGCGGACATCCCACTGTACTGCAAATGGCGTCGAATGGTACGGGAGGACACCGGATGATGCGTTATACATTGAAGCTGTTGTGCTATGTTTCGTGATGTGGCTGCACGATCCATCACTGCCATGCGCACAATTCGCCTGTAATCACGGGCAGTGGTGCAACGAGGTGGGTGCTATCGAGCCCGCCAGTCCGTCGTTTCCTCCTGCATCTAACGAGGGCAGATCCGCATTTCAGTTGCTTGATTTTGTCCAACACGTTGACTGATTTCTCTTAAAGATAATCCGTAATCCCTGTAGGCTACAATTCTTCCTCGGTAGAATTCAGAAACTTGGTCAAAAAACGCTTGTTGTCTTCCAAGAGGCATAGGTAAACAGCTTATGTAAAAAAAGTGCCCGAGAAAACAATTGCTATACTTCAAATCGCAAATCTGTTCTCCCCTTATATAGAGCTTTCGGGTGGCGCTACGGTCGCCAGTGATGTGCGTCTGCGTTATAATGTTAAAGATTTGCATATTTCATCGCCACCAACGCATGATGTAAATTTAACATGATTTTCATGCTTCCTTCAGGATGTTGCATTTTGTGTGGCCAGCAGTGTATATGTGCTGCCATAATATTTTTTTTCAAATATTAAAGTTTCGAGTGACTTTATTGTTATCCTTTATAATGCAAAGAAAAAAAAAGGTACGGGTTTTATCACATACACGGAGTGGAAATTATGAAGATTACTGTATCTTTTTTGTTTCAACTGTACTATGCCTATTATCCAAACATTCTTTGTTTCACATTTTCTGATTTATTTTCCTGAAATTTATGAATTTGAAATTAAAATGGATCAAAACTTAATCAAAGATGGCAGTTTGATTGCTCTTAATACCTACTAAGAAGGAAAAATTTAGGAAATAGTTTAAAGCAATCGAACGCAATGTTTGATGCATACAAATATCGATCAACAAACATTTACTTCTAATAGATGCCTATTAAAAATACAGCAATTAAATGCAATAATAATCAGTTATAATTCTTTAGAATTTAGCTCTTATCCACTTCATTTTCAAGTATTATGGTTTCACGTAAATTCTCTTTCTCTCTGTTTTCCCCTCTTCTTTCTGTGTATTTCTAAAAAATTTTAAAAAGAGAAATATAATTTAAATTGGCTTTTATGACTTAAAATTAATTAACTGCTAATTATTGAAAAAGCACGCGTTGTTAACTGTTACAATTTCTGTATTAATTTTTGTACATTGCATTACCAATATTCATTTTTTGTGTGTGCTGTGCCCTTATTATGACTTAAAATAGAATTTTGATCTTTTTTTATTTGGTGGATTGTCAAAGAGTATATCCACCAGAATGTCTAGAGTATATTGTTACGAATTTTGTGTAGATAGTGTAAATAAATTATATTTTGGTGTTTAATGCATTTATTTTACTCTATGTTATATTTATTTCATGTAAAATTGTACTATTCACAAGCAATGCCGCTCCTTACGTTATAATGGTGATTCAATGAGAACTTGGCGAAATCTAGGAGGTAGAGCCAAGTTGGCATCATTATCGGTGACCATTTTGGCGTCATTGGCGACCATGTTGGGGAGTTCAGAACCCTCTGGATTCTTCTAGAAAGAAGTGGATTTCTCCATTAACGTCATGCTCGATGACACGAGCGGTTATACTTCTGGAAGTTTCTGCCACGCCTATAAAATAAAGATGCTCACCGGAACGGCAGTTAGTCTGGATTAAACCAGCGAATAGTGAGGATTGTTTTGACTAGCGATTAGCTCGGCTGTGCTTGTGAATAATCTTTACTTACGTATATTTTTAAACACTGATGATTGCTGTTGAAGGTGGGAAGACCTTCGGATATTTACCCTGTGAATATTGCCGCTGAATCCTGTATTTAAGGTATCCGAACACGCTGAAAATGACGAAATTCGGTCAAGACAGATATTTTTGTTTTCTCTTTTATTGAATAAAGCCATCTTTTGGCTTTACAAAACATATTTTGTTTTGTTTCTACTTTACCTAGAGGCCAAGCTACAATCAATTTTATTAAGTTAGGAAAACCGGAATGGGTGTTTGATCTACCAGAAGTGGGCATTTAAATTACTCGAAATCTATCATAGCGAGTCTGATTACTCAAAATATTACAAATTTATTTCAATAAAACTTTTTGAACCTGATATTTATGCTATTTTCTAGAGAATGTACTAAAAATTTGCTTATTGTATGAATATGTTTTGAGTTAGGGCTTGTTATATTTAAATAATGGTTTCATAAAAAAAGAATGAGATTTTTTCTTATAATGTTTACTCAATCAACTCTAAAATTTTCAAATTTTAATAAAACATTAAAAATTTAGTATATTCTCTAGATAAATGCATCTAGATTGTTTTGGTGATACTTTTACTAATATAAGTTTATTACTTTTTTTCTTTAATTGCTTTGAAGTTTTACAAAAATGTTGCTAAAATTTCACTTATAATTGTGATTTCTGTGAAATTAAGGCAATTTATTTTAAATATTGTTAGTTAAATATTAGTATTTATTGATATTGAGTCCTAAAAAAGCCTTTATAATGTTTAAATATGTTATTTTGTTAAAAAGTGCTCCGAACGTGTTCGGATACTTTAAAGGATTAGATTTTTGATAATAAAAATTCGCATTGCTCTTAAAGAACTGTTTAGTTTCTTTGTGATTGTTTTGCATAAAATCATGGAACCCGGATCTACGTAACAATATATACATATAGCTTCCTAAACTGTATGAGGAAGTCTTTCAAGTTAATTTCTTTTTCCGTTTATAGTAGAAGATAAAAGTTCTCCTCCCCCTAAGGACAGTATATATAAAAACTATATATGAAATACATGATTAATTATGCTGAGTTTTGAGGTACAGAAGAAAATAAAAATTGTTAAAACCATGAGCAATGTCTTATATTTTCAAGATTGTTTTTAAATGCTAATTGAAGAGTTTTTTTTGAACGGAAGCTGACAATTTTTTTGCTTATGGTTAATGAAATGGATAAGAAGTAAGACATGAATCCCCTTACTTAATTAGTAATAATATATGTAAGTTTCAGGGAGTAGTAAATTAATTTTTGTTGTTAGCTTTTAAAATTTAAATATTAACAACTTCATCTAGAAGGTATTAAAACAAAAATTAAACTAATACATTTTCATAAGATTTTTGTTGCAGAAATTAAATTTTTGCCGTCATTCAGTACAACTTTATAATTGCGTTAGAGGATAAAAATGTATAAATTAATGGTTTTTAGAGTTATAGAGTAAATTAGTTTGTGAGGAAAGAAAGAAAAAAATAAGAAACAACATATATATATATACATATATATATATATATATATATATATATATATATATATATATACATTGAGAAAATTGTTCATTTCCACTTTTGATTCGATTGAAAATGAGTAATTATAAGAAGTGTGGTGATCTTGTGTTTTAATGTTGCTCACTTTGTTGATGCTCCATTGAACATTCCAGTATTTGTGAAGAATGGACAAATAATTGTTGTATGAATATTCTTTCGTCCTTCAGAATGAAGTTCAACTTGCAAAGCTTCCATGAGGCCGATTGCTGCAAATTTAGAGGCACAGTAATCTGTAAGTTTTGGACTTCCGCCTAGTCCAGCTAAGCTTGAGATTGTTACGAAGTGTCCATGATCAGCCTTTAACATACCAGGAAGAAAAGCTCTAACCACCTAGAAATATAGTGCATGTATTTAACTTTTGATATGTCAATATTCTATGCATTTGAGAAATTAAAGTTGTTGTAAATTTAAATGCTTGAGAAATAAATGCTTATAGAAATAAATTACTTTCGAACAGCATAAGATTAATAGGCATCATGAATTAAATTTTGAAAAAGAATTTATAATACACATATTTTATTTTTTAAATGTTATCTACCATGTGAGTTATGCATAATCGTCTTCGTCTAAAAAATAATCAAACGTGATACACACACATATACAGATGGGTGACAAAATAATACGAACACCCGTGAAAAAGGCATGGCCCATTTCAAAGACGCACAACGCGCATGTCAGTTAGCGTTGCAGTCCGCCGCCTAGCGGATTCGAAAGGTAAAGTATCAGTCGCTCAACAGCTGCGATAGGTGTTGCACGCGTCAATTGTAATTTCTGAAAAACGCAATAATGACGGGCCTGTCAGAGTTCGAAAAAGGTATGATTGTTGGAATGAGGTGCGCTGGTTGCTCGGTGACGGAAACAGCCATTTATATTTGGGGCGTGCAAGGAGTACTGTATCTGCCGTTATGACAGCATACAAGAAATGCTGGAATGTGACGTCTGGCAAGCACAACAGTGGACGGAAAAGAAAGCTTACCGACAGGGATAAAAGAGTCTTAACCACATAGTGGCCCGAAAGCGCAAGCAATCGCTATCCCAGATAACGTCTGAGGTGAATAGTCCTCTTCGTAACCCTATTTCAGCAAGAACCGTCCAAAGGGAACTTATGCTTCGAACTTGTATGGAAGAGTTGGAATTCGTAAACCATTGGTAACAGCACGCCATGCTTTACAGCGACGCCAGTGGTGTAGAACACACAGACAGTGGACCTCACAACAGTGGCAACAAGTCATCTGGTCGGATGAATCGACGTTCACCCTATTCCAAACCACCGGACGCGTTTATGTGTGGAGAACGCACAAAGAAGCATTTGCTCCTGAATGCATCGTGCCGACTGTTAAGCATGGAGGTGGGTCCCTTATGGTATGGGGGGCGATATCTTGGCGTGGTCTTGGGCCACTTGTTACTCTGCATGGCAAGGTTAAAGCTGCCCACTATGTCAATATCCTGGGGGATCAGGTGCATCCATTTGTCCAGACTTCATTTCCCGGAGAATGCCCACTTTATCAAGACGACAACGCTCCTATCCACACTGCTAAAATCGTGCAAGAATGGTTTGTAGAGCATGAGGGGGAAGTAGGTCATCTTGATTGGCCCCCTCAGTCACCTGATTTAAATATTATTGAACATTTGTGGGGATATTTGGAGTCAAAATTACGTGCTCGATTCCCTCCACCATCTACGATTTCGGCATTAGAGACCGCTCTCCAAGAAGAATGGCTTCATATTCCATTACAAGCTGTTCATGACCTCTATGCGTCCATCCCACGTCGCATACAGTCTGTAATTCAGTCAAGGGGGGTCCAACTCCCTATTAATAAAGCGTTTCTCCTCTTTCACAGGTGTTCGTATTATTTTGTCAACCATCTGTATATTATCAGGAGCCTCAGGCCTGTCCTGTTAAATTGTTCCTTAAAAGCGCTATTTCATCTTTGTATTTCCAATCGCAAAAAAATTAAAGGATATTGAGGTTATTAAAATACACTGAAGGATAAATGGAAAATAGTTATGGTGACTATAAAACATATACACTGTCGTAGTGGGCTATAAGAAATGAAGTCACATGGATGAAATCAAAAATACATTTTATCGAGTTTTTAAGCACAAAACGAAAAGTGCACAGTTTTTGTGTTTGAGACGAAAATATGTTGCATTCCTTGACAGAAAATCTTTATTTAAATATATGGTTTCTTCCGAAGGACAGCAACGGTGAACACTTGTTGGACTTGAAGCTTATCGAGTTATTAGCGAGGGATTGAAGTTTTTCGTCCCTCTCCTCCGGAAGAGTTCTTTTTAATAGTGAAGTGTGGAGACATAAGTGGAAAGCAATCCGTTGTAGCGAACTATATAGCTATATGTCGCAGGAAAATGAGGAAATTAGGACTTTCACCGAATCCCTACGGGAGATGATCAATTCACGCAAGATGTTAAAATAACGTCTCTTTGAGGTCATTTCCCTTATGTAAGTAAGTTACTAGATCAAATCCCCGAACTGTTTTAGTGAAATGATGAAATGAATAAGTCAGCCATTTTTTTAAAGATATGGGGTTGATATTTAGGAGATCAATAGCACTACCTGTATGGTTAGGAAGCACAGGGACTCGACCCCCCAGGTGTCTCTTCTCCCCCGGACAGCATTTTGCCAATGCAAATCCTGACTAGTTCATTTCATCATTTCACTGAAGCAGTTCAAGATTTGATAAAATCACTTACTTTCATCATGGAAATGACCTTGAAGAGACATTATTTTAATATCTTGCGTTAATTCATCATCTCCCTCAGGGATTCGATGAAAGTCCTAATTTCGTCATTTTCCTGCAACATATACAAGTCCAGTGGATTTCGTTAGAGACGAAAGAGACAATCATGACGGATTCAGAGTGCAGGGAGCAGAAAAAGGCGCGAAAACCGAGAAAAAGAGCAGGTAGGAGAACCAATTTGAAATGAGAATGATAAGAGAAAGAGATGTATAAAAGACAGTATAATCTTAGAGGTAGAATGAAGTTTAAATATTTTTATCTCTAGCCTGACAGTTTTCGTTCCCAGTACACAACACCGTCTGTTTTATTGGGTTCATGTCGGGAGAACATGCTTGTCAATCCATTCGTATGATTCCTTCCTCGTAAAGGAAATCGTCCACCAGAATAGTACGTTGTGGCTGCTACCGTCCATTGAAATAAAATTATTTCCGATCACTTTAGCATAAATAACTTGGTCAAAAGGAATAAGAATCTCACCTCTGTGTGATTGAGCAATCAGAGATCCATTTATAATGATGTGGAGGTCGATGCGACCATTAATGGATAACTTTCTATATTTCACTGTGTGTGTTGGTATTTTTTATTTACGTAAGCATATATATATATATATATATATATATATATATAGGGTGTTTTTTTAGAGGTTTAGAACTTTAAATTGCAATAAAACAACGATGTATTATTCGATTGGCATGAATTTTTTTTATTCGAAAGATAATCTTGTGGCATTACATTTTAAATATGATCAAGCAAGGCGTAGATTCGTCGAATGGGCCCAAAACGAGATTGCCATTGTTCCCGATTTTCATAAGCGAATTTTGTTTAGCGATGAAGCGCACTTCTGGTTGAAGGGCTACGTCAACAAACAAAACTGCCGCATTTGGAGTGAAGCTAATCCACAAGTGTATGTCGAAACACCGTTACATCCAGAAAAACTGACTGTTTGGTGCGCTTTATGGGCTGGTGGAATCATTAGTCCGTACTACATCAAAAACGATGAAGGCCACAACGTTACAGTCGATGGTGATCGGTATAGAGCCATGATTACTAACTTTTTCATTCCTGAATTGAACAATCATGATGTCCAGGAGTTGTGGTTCCAACAAGACGGCGCAACATGTCACACAGCTCGTGCCACAATCGATTTATTGAAAGACACGTTTGGTGACCGCCTAATTTCACGTTTTGGACCTGTGAATTGGCCTCCAAGATCTTGTGATTTAACACCGCTAGACTATTTTCTGTGGGGCTATGTAAAGTCATTGGTCTATGCGGATAAGCCACAAACGCTTGACCATTTGGAAGACAACATTCGCCGTGTTATTGCCGATATACGGCCACAAATGTTGGAAAAAGTCATCGAAAATTGGACGTCCAGATTGGACTACATCCGAGCCAGCCGTGGCAGTCCTATGCCAGAAATCATATTTAAAATGTAATGCCACAAGATTATCTTTCGAATAAAAAAAATTCATGTTAATCGAATAATACATCGTTGTTTTATTGCAATTGAAAGTTCTATACCTCTAAAAAAACACCCTTTATATATGTATCAAACTTTATTACGTGAAGCCTTAATTGATCATCTAAATGAGCATGTCTGGTAGTGTTGCCATGTTGCACTAGTCGACGTTCTAACATTTTAAATATACAATTGGCTATTCCCCCAAGCAATCATTGAAACACACATTCGTGCCATTCTTTATCTAATTCCATTGATTTTCAAACTGTTGCAATCTAGGTAATTAAATATTTATTAATACAAGTGCTAGCTTTTATGATGGTCGCACAAGAAACTCACGGAGGCTGCGGGTTTCCCGGCTCTGCTGTAGTAGGTCAAGGAATTACGCAAAAATAACATTTTTAAAAATTTCACTTATAATGTCTGGAATAATGAAATATTAGAAAGCTACTTGCAAAATTTGTATTTATTCATATCTAAATGGAAAAATCGAATGACGAGAAACGAAACATACACAATCTAATCGCAAGAGTTTTTCTGCTTTAGTACTGTTTCTGCGAAGATATATATATATATATATATATATATATATATATATATATATATATATATATATATATATATATATATATATATATATATATATATATATATATCAGTGGCGCACACAAGGGGGGTCCTGGGGTCCGGACCCCCCAAAGCCCTTGATTTTTTCCGCTTTATTATAATTCTAAGTATATAGTACGTAAAAATTAGTTAATTACTTGCTATTAATGATTAATTTTATTAATTAATGCTAATTATTTATTCAGACTAGTTTTTTACTGTGTTTTGTTCCGGAAAATTGACAAAATCAAAAGGAGCATAATACAAGAATGGTGAACTTTCGACCCCGCCCCCTTGAAAAATTCCTGTGTGCGCCAATGATATATATAATAATTGTGTTTGTGTATTCGAATATCATTTTTAATGAAATGTTTAAATCTACTTAAAGATTCCCCCCCTTTCCTTTAAGCAGAACAATTTTCCAGAGCAGATAGGAAAAATAATTCTAAGATTAGCACACACACATTAGTTGACATTCAATTGTGTAATTACTATGAAATAAATTTTTATGTAAAATTTCTCTGAAAAACAATACAAAGTTCTTCATTAGACTAAACATTTTAAAATGTTTGATTACACTAACTGCTTTTGTTGAAAACTTGATTGGACTTACATTCTTCATGGAATTCATTTTGGACCCTTAACCCGCATTTAACATAATTTCTCCCCCCCCCCTTCATATGACTTACCGCTTTTTAAAATGCCAAAACATAAGAATAAATTTAAACAACAGAGATCAAAACTTTCTCAAACAATATCAGTTAAACACTCTTGAACGAATACTATGCTGTAAAGAAAAGATGCAGCAATACTTAGAGATAAAATTATGAAATCTAATTGCTGCATACTATACCAAATTTTCATTAATATGCTGCATTATAAAGTAAAGAGACTCTGAAGCCGCATTGGTGCTGTATTAAATCAAATGGAAAATATGATCTACTAACATAAAAGTCAAGAAACGATATCTGAGAAACAAAAATATTGTACGTCGATTGAATGACATCACAACCTGAAGCAATACGAGGGTTTGTTTCAAGAGAGGGCACCTCTCTTTGCAAATTTACACATCGTGCCAAAGTGAAGGCTTGGAACATCGATTGATTCAACGTGTATCAGCCCCTTTACACTGTGGATCTTCAGTGGGACCAAGGCTTCAAACCCACGACTCGATAGTTTCATTATCATTACCGCTCCACTGCCACGGTCTGATAAGCGTCAAAAATTTCTTAATTTGGTCCAATTATCAACCCACACAAATAAATTCTAATAAAGATAGTCTAGAATAAATAAGAATCAGGGGTTTTTTTTAGGGAGGGGGAAGTTAATATGTCACTTACTGCAACTAAATAACCTAAACCACAACGGTCAATGGTTAGGTCCTAGGAGAGCCCACACCCTTGGCGCGAATTATTTCGTAGGCGATAATTGCACCATCTTGGTAACCCTGCTTTGATACACTAGATATGGTAAACCTAACTATTTCTGGAATTTTCCTATTTTGTCCGCGGAAATTTCGAATTTCATTTTGTTGTTGGGTACCGGGCTGGAAGTATGCCTGAGTGTGTGAGTGAATATACCTTAGAATTTTTTACTTTGTTGAATACGAAAGGTAAAGAATTGACTGAATGGTGTATGACAGAAGGATTGCTTGCTTCAAGTTATGAACGTTCTAAATGTAATGAGCGAATGGGATTATACGAACGAAAGAGTGTTGCTTTAGATGGATTTGAATAGAGATGTCGAAAAAAAGGTGTGAATACGCATGCTGTTCGAAATCATACCAGCCACGTCGAAAGTATGTTCGACCATTACATCGCAGAATAAATATAGCGGCGCTCACACGATCATTCGCTTAGCGATGAGACCTTCAAGGCTTTTTTAAAATTTGTTGTTACGCTGTAGCCTCCACTCGGAAAAGATCAGCAGTAAGAAAGTGAGTGCTGTTTTTATATTTTTCTTCTTAAATGTTTAATTTCTGTATTAATTACATATATTTTCATTACGCATCCACCTTATCCCGCTATATTTACTTGCCGCCATTGTTGGGTTCGCTTGGCGCCATCTCGTTCTGGCTTGGCGCTTTTTCGGTTTTTCGCCAAGGGTGTGGGCTCTCCTAGGATTTTACCCGGTTAATGTGATTTTTGAAAAATTCACATTATTTTCAGTTACAACCAATTGAAATAATTATCGGCGTTTTTTTCTTAACATTTCTTCCCTCTGTTGTCGCAAGACATGGATAAACTTACTTCTAAGTTATATATTTCAAAAATTCTAGTTGAGCCTCTGTACAGAGATCTGAGCTACATACAGGCAAAATATTATTCTAATAGAAGCATTTTTCACAAAAGGAGAACATTTGGAAAAAAGTTATTTATTCTAAGTTAATTGTTTGTCAAAATATTGTATTTAAATAATTTTTTTTGTCAAAATGTCCTTTAAACAATTTTATGCATATATTCTAATCTAAGTGACACTAAATATCATGTAAAATATCCATTTATGCGCTTTTGAAAATCACGGTTCTGTACGTAGTCGGATACCATAAGCAAAGTATTAAAATATTTCCTGATGTTAAAATGAATTGGATAAAAAAGCATTTTTAATCGTATTTATATTGATTTTGCTTATAACCACCGAATTAAGATTTTCTAATTAACAAATAATATAATTTTGTTTAAGTTAACCAAAAAGTCCCTTCTTGGGTCAACATAGAAAAATTTTATTTTAGTTACTTTTTTATAAAATAATTACAATTAATATAAAAATGTATATACATATGACAGAATCACAATAATATAAGTGGCAAAACACCTTTTAAATTAACATTAAAAACTTTGTGAAGTAAAAGTTTTATCTTAAAACCTGTGTAAAAGAAATGCTGACGTCTATCTAGCATATAATTATTTAGGTTAAGTTAAATCTTCTCACAAATTTAACAAAAGCTGTTTTATCCAATGGTGCCGCCATCTAGAGGAATAATATCAACTAAAATATATCTCTTAAAATATAGTTAATTTAATTTAATCAATTAATCAATATTCGAAAAAACTGTATTAACATCAAGTGTCATCCACTACAAGTTTAAAAAATGTATTTAAATTTGAGTGAATGAATAAAAAGAGTTTTAATAACAATTGAAAATTTGAACAAGATATATAAACATATGTAGGGAGAGTGTGAACTATAATAGTATAGAAATTGAAAAAAATTATTAAATATTTGTAAACATAATCGGAAAAGAAAAATATTCTCATCAATTTTAACATCATCCATTTCTACAGAGAGAGAGAGAGAGAGAGGGGGGGAGGAGGAGAAAAGCGACTCAATTAGGCTCTCAAGTTTCTCAGTAATACCCATTTTACGTTTGACTTTATTGCGAACTTAAATTATTACAAGCTATTAATTTTAAAAAGATATACAATTAATCTTCCATTGTCAAGAATTAAAAGGGGTTAGAAAACTGTAAACATTAAAGAACTAAAGTGATTTATTTGAATTCGAGGACATTAATGAAGACAATCGTTAAAATATTACTGGGGATACATTTTAAAACGACATTTTCCAAATTATTTTGCTTGGGATATTTGCTAATTATCTAAAAAATTGTAATTTTGAGAAACACCCAATGAATTTGCTTTCTTTATTAAAAAATTCCTACAGAATATAGTTTTAATTTTTTTTTGAAGTAATTGAAAAATAAATTTTTGTTAATGTGTTATATATATACTAATGCAACCAAATTGACGGTGTTAAATCGAGGCCCACGAAATTTATTGTCTGTCGTTATCCGCAGCTTTGAGCACCATGCAGCTGACAGTACGTTTTAAATAAAGTTATAGACAGGTTGATTGTGTTTATTAACGTCGCATTTCAAAGAAACAAGGTGGTTATTGGTGACGGACCTTGCAATTTAGAAATTTCTAGAAACTTTGTGATATTTTAGCTTAATATCATGATTAAAAAGTCAAAGCATTTTTCATTTGCTGAGCGCATAGAAAATGGCACATGTATACATGAATTTTTTTTCCTTTTATAAATTATGAAACCTAAAATTGATTACCTTTTTGTATACTTTTTTCATCAAATATGTTGAAACGCATCATTTCTTGTGTTCATTTTATAGTATTCTGAATTTTAATTAAACTATTTCTGTTTTAATTTTGCAGTATAAAAATATTTTTTGTAACTTTTTTTTTTGTTCATTCATAACTAAAGATATATATAGTACTGAGTTACTGGTTGTAATTCTCGCGTAATTTGAAAAATGCAGTGACCCATTGAAACAAAACATGTTTTGAAGTTTGCGTTTCAAATACAAAAATTTGAAGTATATTTTTGTAATAGTTCAATTATTCTGGTAAATAGAGTGGAAAAGACAAAACAATTGATACTTCATAATAACGTTATATTCAATAGGTGGGAGGAAATAATCATGTAAAAACTTTTCTTTAAAGTTAAACTTTTCGATTATTTTTTTCTATCTTGAGGATTATTGCCATTTAATAGTAAATTTGCTATTTTCTAAAGTTGCATATATTCTTTTATAGATTTGATTGCAATTGTTTTTAGTCTTAACGAGAAGCGTCTTTAAATAGAAAATTCCTGATCTTCCTTGATGTCTAAATTAATTTTCAATATAAGGAAGACATTGTTTTCACTTTTATAACTTGCAATTCTTAAGAAGTAACAAATTTTTTATTTACATTATATGCATTTATAATAAGATTTCATAACTTGCTGTACAATGGAGTTTCATAAAAGGAAATATCAAACATTTTTTTTTAAGTTCCTAAATTTTCAAAAGTAAACGTGCTCATTTGTAAAATGAGGATATTTAAATGATTTCGCAACAAAATTTTCATAAAAAAATATTTTTAAGAGGTTTGTGTGCTTTTGAAAATTATATATATATATGCTGATTAATTACTAAATCTACGCATTCTTTGATGTGTGTAAATTATCTAAAGACGTACTCTTTGATGTGTGTAAATTATCTAAAGACGTACTCTTCATTTGGTAAATGTTGCGGTAGCCTAGTGGTCATGGTCACGAACTTGTGGCATGTATGTTAGAACACTAGCCCTGGTGTCCTTGAAAACCCACCATGTCGAGAGGGCCGATGCACGCTAAAACTGTCATAGCTGAATATCCTTACGTTGGTGTGGAAGTAAGGGAAGTGAGTTGCCAGCTCGGGTGTCATCCTCGTCACTTGAACGTGGTTTAAAATTATGAGTGTCTCCGATTGCCATCGTATTGCTTTGTAGTGCATCATGTTAATAAACACTCTTCACCAGCGTTTCTCAAACTGTGGGACGCGCCTCTCTAGGGGGGGGCGTGATAACCCTACGAGGGGGGCGCGAGCATATTGAAAATTTGAAAACAAAAGATTACTTAAGAAAATTATTAATTTATGAAAAGCAAACAAAATACATCCTGACATAATAAAAAAAATTAAATACACATTTACACTGATATAGTATTCTTATAAATGTATCAGTATTGCACAATGTATATTTTATATTTAATTTAACAATACTAAATTAGGAACAAGTTTAATAATTATCAGTGACCCCCCATGGGAATGTCACATAAAAAATTATATAAAAAAATTTACATTTATCTTGATAATCTGTACGGTTATAGTACGGTTATGTCGGTAGAAGTTAATTCATAGTTCTGAACCTAAAAAAGATGGTTTTTAGTTTATATTTGAGTCTATTTGAAAGGTAATTGAGTTTCTTAAAAATCCAGAAACACACAATGTGGATTGTTGTATAAATGATTCCCTCCCAAGTTACATATATAGCTAAATTAATGGTACGGGAGACAGATGGAAATGCTCAAGATTATGAGTGAGAATAAAATATGCTTTTAAAAAAAAAATTAAAAGCAGCAAAAAAAATTTTTTTCCCGACATCCTAAAAATAAGGATATTATTTAGCTTGAAAATTATTTTGGAGAGAAACTTCCTTGAAGGTTGGACACAATGCTTGAACAATTTTGCCTAACTTCATAATTATTGATAAAATAAAGAAAATAATACATCCGGGGAACAGAGATGATTTCCTTCATTGTTGGCAAGATAGAGTATCGGGAGGGGGGAATTGAATTACCAGACAAGCTACCAGACAAGTTAGAGGCACAAGAAACAAGAATTTATTAAGGTATCCGACTACGTTCGGAAACGTGATTTTAAAAAAGCACATAAACGGATAATGTTCATGATATTTAGTGTCACTTAGATAAGAATACATGTATAAAATTGTTTTAAGGACATTTTGACAAAAATGTCCTTAAAACGGATTGATTTCCTTGATTGTTGGCATGATTTCCTTGATTGTTGGCAAGATTGAGTATCGGGGGGAATTGAATTACTAGACAAGCTACCAGACAAGTTAGAGGCACAAGAAACAAGAATTTATTAAGGTATCCGACTACGTTCGGAAACGTGATTTTAAAAAGCACATAAACGGATAATGTTCATGATATTTAGTGTCACTTAGATAAGAATACATGTATAAAACTGTTTTAAGGACATTTTGACAAAAAAAAGTTATTTAAATACAATATTTCGGCAAAAAATTAACTTAGAATAACCTTTTTTCAAAATGTTCTCCTTTTGTGAAAAATGTTTCTATTATAATAATATTTTTTGCATGTATATAGCTCAGACTTCTGTACAGAGGTTCGACTATGAGTTTTGAAAAATTCACATTATTTTCAGAGTTACAACCAACTGAAATAATTATCGGCGTTTTTTTCTTAAAATTTCTCCCCTCTGTTGTCGTAAGACGTGGATAAACTTACTTTTAAGTTATATATTTAAAAAATTATAGTTGAGCCTCTGTACAGAGGTCTGAGCTATATACAGGCAAAATATTATTATAATAGAAGCATTTTTCACAAAAGGAGAACATTTTGAAAATGGGTCATTCTATGTTCACTTTTTGTCAAAATATTGTACTTAAATAATTTTTTATTGTAATACTATTCTTAAAACAATTTTATATACATTTTATAATCTAAGTGACATTAAATATCATAAAAATTATCCATTTATACGCTTTTGCAAAATCACGGTTCCGAACGTAGTCGGATACCTTAAATAAATTCATGAAAAAAGACACTCATAAAACAGAAAAACGATATAAGTTTCAGAATTCAAAATTTGAAGCTCGTAACGAGATTTATTCAAGAAATTGCAACTTTCAAAGCAAAGAACGGGATCCAGTTATTTGTTAAGGATGCAGTGAAGCCTTATGTGTTTCCTGAAGCAAACATTGGAACATTGAATTTTGATACCGTAAAATTGTATTCATGTTCTACACAGTCACGTCATTCATTATTTTGGTGTTCTAGTGTTATTGAAATTATCGAGATTCACACTTTTTGTATAACTCTCTATAGAACTCTTTAAGGGAAGATAATTCCCTCAACTCTTCTCGCTCTCCCGTCTGCTGAAGGGAATCATACTCTTTTCGCAGTTAATTCCATACAAGATTAGTAGTCATACTGAACATCAAAAAGCAATGTTGGGACTTTAATGATAATCTTCAGAAACATATTGACAGATTTATAGAAGATATATTTTGTCAAAGTAAAACCTGTATAAAACCCATTTGTATAATTTATCATCCTATTTAAAGAGGTTTGCAAGCTTCACTGGAGTAGTAATGAACTCAGTCGGGAAAAAGCACGGTGAACGTAAGAAATATGGCGATAAAAAACGCAGAGTGGGGTTTAAATTTAAACCTGGTGATGATCATGTTTGGATAGGGCTACATTCAGTTAAAACAATTATCTCAACAGAAACGAAAACCAAAATAATTTCTACCTTATCGGGATGGATCACATATTGCATTCCAACTTTTTATGTTATAGCTAATATGAAAAATCCCTCTATTCCCTTAGACCAGAGATACTTAACCTTTTCCCCCATCGGACCACATACAAATGACAGGTATTTCACTTGGGCCCCAAAATGAGTATAATGATGAGGGGGAGGGGCCCTATAAGAACCAAAGCAGCATTGGACAAAACAAAATTGATCAAAATACACTGGCCTCAAAAAGTTAAGGTACAACCGGGTTTTTGTGTCTAATTTGCAAATAAATGAATGTAGAAACAAAATATTTGGAGGATATGTGCATTAAATAGTTTTTTATTGAATGCGTCATAGAAATTTGTATAAGTGTATTGCAAAAACGATTTATAACAAAAAAAGCAATCTCTGTGGAAAAGTCCATTCTTGGAGAAAACAGCGCATCACAGTGTTATGTGGTAAAATGGCATAAAAACAATACAAAAATGGGTTCTAATAAGGAATGTATCCACCCCTAACTTGAATGCATTGACGGCATCGATTTCCCATGCTGTTTATTAAGTTGTCGGACACCGGAATAGGAAGCGAAGACCAGACACAGAGTAAGCCTTGTTTCAGCTCATGTAACGACCTTGGAGGAGGATTTAAAGCAGCAACCTCTCTGCCAAGATAGTCCCAAAGATGTTCTATCGGATTCAGGGCTGGAGATCGAGCTGGCCATTCCATTCGTTCCAAACCGTGATCCTCCAGATACTCCTCAACAATCCGAGCTCGGTGAGGTCGTGCATTATCATCCATCAGAAAGAAGTCGTTACCAATAGCAGCAGCATATGGGCGGACATATGGATGAAGGATCTCATCCCGATATCTAAGACCAGTTACGGTTCCTCCATGGAACACATGCAGGTCAGTGTGACCACCGAGCGAGATCCCTGCCCAAACCAGGATTCCACCACCTTTATAACTGTGTCTTTCAACAGTGTTGGATTGATGGTATCTAGTGCGCTGTTCCCTCCAGATCAGTAGACGCCCTGAATCACTCTCCATTGTAAATCTGGACTCGTCTGTGAACAGCACAGAAGCCCATTGTTGCTGCGTCCAAGAAACATGTTCTCTTGCCCAGCATAAGCGGTTCCTTCGCAGTCGTCCGTTGAGGGGAACGCACACAACTGGTCTTCTTGCATACAGACCTGCATTGTGAAGACGATTTCGCACCGTAGTAGCGGAGATTCTTCTTCCTGATGCTTGAAAGTGGTCTGCAACGAGCTGCGGCACAGTAGTGGTTCTTCTCCTTCGTGCCGAAAGAGCTAGAAAACGGTCTTCTGCAGGTGTTGTAGCTCGTGGTCGGCCTGGAACAGGTCTTCTGGACACAGAATCTTCGGATTGGTATTGATCCCAAAGTCACTGAACAACACTACGAGACACATTGAGACGTCTAGCAGCATCAGCCTGCGACAATCCCATTTCCATCCATCCAACTGCCCGCCACCTTAACGAATTGGGTAAACGACGTCTCTGAGACATTTTCAAAACTCTATTGACTATTGTCACCGAAACTGCCAACAACTGTTGAAAATCAACACAACTTACACACAAAAGTACGAAAGCTTGATATTTGCATATTTTTCTCTCACTCATAAATATACGTTCTTTTCTATAAAATAAAAGTGGTAGCAATCGTTTTTGCATTAATGTTTTTAAAGTTCGTTATTATCATTCATGTAAACTATGCATTTTATTGTTACTGCCATTTTTTTATGGTGAGCTTCGAAAAACATGTTGTACCTTAACTTTTTGAGGCCAGTGTATTATAATGCTCTCATCTTCGCCTTTTATTTTAATAAACTCTAATAGCCCTTCTATCAAACACACACAAGAAAATATTTACTTTTCTCCATTTTTTACTGAGTTATGGGTTAGTTTCGATTTCCTTTTATCCATGACTAAACCTCTTGTTTATATTCTACTAAAAAAAGGCAAATTGATAGATTTGATTGCTTTATTGACAAAATTTCCCGCTAAATTTTTAATACATTATTCTTAAATAATTGAATTTTTTAGTGCAATGTACCATACCCGGGCCACTCAGAGAAGGCCATCGGACCACATGCAGCCCACGGGCCGCAGGTTGAGTACCACTACCGTAGACTCTAACCGAATTCTGAGTTAACTGCCTACAATGATTCTGACTCCAGACCTGGTGTTACTCTACGTAGACGTGGATGACCAAGAAAAGACGGTGGTACTAGTTCTGGTTCTAGTCTTGTTCCAGACCATTAAGGAAAGGTTCCTGTTCTATAGATGACAGCAATCTGAGGAAGTGTTCGAGACGGATGAGGGGAAGAATATATCAAGTGACGTCAACAAGCAGTTAATGGTGACTATGAGTATTACATCGAATGCATTCCGCAGTCTAGATATTGTGACGAAACGGAATAGTCGGCAGCGAAAACGCGTACTCACGTGGAAAATTTAAATTTGTTTGAAAACGTATCGTTAATCCACTTGTAAATATTTGTTCGAAAAAATGTATATAGTCAAAACTATTATACATTAAAATTTCTTTTATTTTAATACATAATCTTTTATTGAAAATTAAGTTTTCTTACATTGAAAGGGCATTTTTGCAGTTTATTATTTTTTTCATTTTAAATGCAATTGAATATAAAATTTCAAATTTGGTAGTTACATAATTTTTGAAATTGTATAAACTACAACATTTTTTTAAAAAAATATAAATAAAATAAGTTTGATTATTTGGCGTTTATCTGCTTTTTATATTTTTTGGCTCTGACATAATATTTAAGTAAGATTTGTGTGGCTATTTATTTCAACATTAAATTATTTTAATCACCGACTACAACGCCCGTTATGATTTTTATACGCTTGCAAATTTAATGTTTTATTCTTTTAAATCTATATTTTTTCTACAAAGCAGTTGTTAGCACAATTTGAGCACTTGCATTTATTTAATTTATGTTTGTAAAATTTTCTCGATAACCACAACTCAGCAATTTTTGTCAAGTAGTTCGTGGTGGGTTTTTTTAGTGATTGAAAGGAGAAAACTTAATCAAAATTGTGTGTGTGTCCTGAAACTTTTTTTAAAAAATATATTACATTTTGCATGAATCCAAGGCTACAAATTGCGCCGTTAACACGCTAAAGCAAATAACCATGTGGATAATAGACTGTGTGTGGCTTTAGTCCTCGAGTGTGACTAAAGGCCTTATTACACGCATACGTATTTGAAGCAACTTTCCTTGAAAGCAACCATTCTGAGCAATTTCTACCTAGTTATTATAGCAACGGCTACGAACAACTTTTCTCAATGAGCTGAAAAAATTGTTTAAAATAAAAATTGATTGAAATTCCAGCCAATGGGGTTCTTCGGCTCTTTACGTCATAAAAAAGATGACAGTAAAGATGGTAGCCTTGGCTTCGTCAAACGCATCAGAAATAGCGAAAATATTTTAAACAGAATAGTGCTCTATTTTTTTACGACCATCAACAAAAGATTGAGTGGAATAAAAGAAATAATATTGGATGTTCGTTTTCCGAAGCAGTAAAATCGAGAATAATTTTTCAATGTGAAGATAAGACGCGGCTCACGTCAGAGTGCATCATGTTGTTTACAGCAACCCTTCACCCTCACAGCTTCTTGAAAAATTTCCCGAAATGGTTGCTTCAAATATGCGTGTGTGATAAGACCTTAAGGCTTCCAGACTGCACTCACACGTCTTGTCAGTGGTCACATCAAAAGTGCCTCTTATTCTCAGAGAACACAGATATCTTAGCCACATATGCCAAGTGTTGACTCATCAGGCTTCTGCTGAGTATATCTTGAGTTATAAGAACTTGTCTAAAAAAGATATTTATACTAATCCCCTTCTTGCGCACTGCTTTTTAAGATAGTCAGCGATCTTATGGATCTTGTTTGATTTCGTCAGTTTCCGAAAGATTAGTAACAGTTACAACAAAGCCAAAAGTCATGTCCCGAAGATTAAACACTAAATCTCACTTCTCCACATGCCCTTTTTCAAACACAAACAAAAGTTTTATTAAACTATTCATCACGTATTTCTTATCTTACTCTAGTATGCTTAAATAAGAATAAACCATTGCAAGAAGTCATCACTTGCCAACTACCCATACATTTATTTCATCCATTATTTTATCATGAATGATAAAAGAATGAGATTTTAATCTTCCTTTTCTAATTTATGATTCAAGATTAAAAAAAAAAGAAATGTGTGTGATTGCTTAGAAATGATGAATAGATTATCAGATAATCATTTTTAAAACTGTAGAAGAGTAAATCAGCGTAACTTAATCAAATTTTAGAGCGAGCTTAAAGTATCCAACTAATGTAATGTGTTCAAATAGAAATCATAAATGTTTTAGAATTAGAGACTAACTTATTCAGTAAATCTTTCAAGGAAATAAATGAAGTTTCCAATTCATTATTTATTATGATGGATGAAAACATAACTTAGTATTTATTCAACTTTCATCGGAATATGAAAATGAATAACACAAAATTACGTTCCATTATTACTTTTGACGCTAACATTTCCTTCGTACAATGAAACATTAATTGCTATTTAAGGAAGAAGATGCATTCTTCTTATTTTATTATGCTGATCATGATGCTTCATTATAGGTTGAAGATATTTTTGAATTTTTATTTCTGAACATTTTTAAACATGATATTATGTAACAATGAAAATATACTAAGTTTATAACAGATAAGTAACCTTGTTAAATCCTTTCCTTGTGAATACAAGGAAAAACTTGATTCAAATGATTTAGACGATGTCTTGCAAAAGCTTCCTTTATAGCGACGTTAAAAAAAAGTGATAAATATAGTTATTTTTTTCTAGTCTCTTGAACAAGGCAATTTTTCCTTTTCAATAATTCAAAATTGAAAAAGTCGCCTTGGAAAAGTGCATTTTCTTGTAACGTAATAGTAAAAGAATGTATTACTGTAAGTAAAATATGGACTTATAAATGCCAGTAATCATTCAATCACACTTTTTCTCGAAAATCTCTTAATAATAATAAATAGGCTTTCTTAAATAATGGTAGCAACAGCAATAAAGTGTTTTGTCGGTGGTAAAATCACAGCGGTAACAAAGACATACTATGAAGTTTGTTAGATTATTGTTAATCATATGAAACCGTTTACTAATGCAGATAATGTGAAGGAGTATTTCTTAAATGCTTCTAATTTAGTGTTAGTGACAAAATAAAAATAATAAATAAAAAAAGCAAAGCAGGAGTGATAATATTTTAATCAATTTTCCACATTTTAAATTTTCAATGTTATCTTGGTCTTAAAGTATTTATTCCACCTCCCCATTCTTCATGGGTTCGAATCCCACCTGGGATGGCCTAATTTCTGAGAATGTGATTTCATTTTTCTACACTATTTTACTGAAATAATTACATTTAATTAATGAATAAAAAGTAACCAAAAAAATAATAGTCCAACACCATATATAGAAAGGAAAATTGAAATTTGCAAGTAAAATCGCTTCTTATTTATCCACTTAATAGGGCGATTCTGTAGTGTCATATGTATATACATATTTACATTAATTTTAATTATTTAATAAAAAGTAACTAAAATAAAAAAAAAAAAAAATTTGTTGACCTAAGTAGGAATTGACTTAAAATTTTCTTTTTATATTACTTGTTAGATTTTGCTTACGTTTTGTTGTATGGACAGATTGCCGTTTGATTTTTTTCTTAGTTTCTCTTATTTTGATGCTGTTAAATTATGAAAATATGTAACAGGTTACGCCAACTAGCAATTAACTGTGACTGAGTACTGCGTGAAAAAAATAAAGAGCCAGCCACATGATTTTACGCGAATTTTATTGTTTTTCTCTTTCGCGAATTTTGTGCTACTCCATATGATAAATATATTACCTTTTGCTACTTATAATCATAAGAAAATATTTTTTTAGTTATGGAAAATGTATTCTCTCTTTCACCTATGTTAGTTAAACCTAAATCAATTTAATTAAAATAACATCGAATTTTCAATCTAAAGAGTATTTTTCAAACAACCTTCTGTAGTTGAAGATCCAGTTTTTATAAACACTGAATGGAATTCCCCTTTTTTTCATCGTGCCGACCAGAGGTCAGCTGGCAGCCACTATTCCTTTCTCACTCCTTATGATGTTTCTACAAGTAACTGTATTTTGCAGTTTGTGGTATCACAGATGTGATTGCCTCTGCCTCCTACTGCTTATCTCTGCGTATGACCTTCACGCATTTATTTTGATTACTCATGGTAAAGGCAGCCTCACCACTGAATATTCCAAATGAATTTTAATTACCGTAAAATCCAGCGTACAACGCGTATTTTTAACACAAAAAATAAGATCAAAATTTACGTGTGGGTATTTTTTTTTATATTACTTGTTTTCAGTAGCGCACACAGGAATTTTTTTTTTTTCAAGGGGGGCCGGGGTCGAAAGTTCCCCATTCTTGTATGATGCTCCTTCTGATTTTGTCGATTTTCGGGAACAAAACACAGTAAAAAACTAATTATTGAATAAATAATTAGCATTAATTAATAAAATTAATCATTATTAACAAATACTTAATTAAATTTTATGTACTATTTACTTAGAATAATAATCAATTGGAAAAAATATCAAGTGCTTTGGGGGGGGTCCGGACCCCCTTTGTGTGCATCACTGCTTTTTTAAAGTAAGAAACTAGGTTGCTATACCTCATCCACAGACACCTGATTGACCGCAGTATTTTATACCTGGTGTAAGAGAGAGGGACGATATACCTGAAATAGTACCTCACATCTTGCCACGTGAGAATTTGATTATCCAATTTTATTTCCTGTGTAATAGAGCCATCCAAAACGACTCTCAAACCCATGATCAAACATAAGATATTTCTCTTTAAACCAGGCTACCGGACCTTTAGAAACCAGTGCGTAAGAATATATCAATATATTTTTCTCAAAACTTTCCTTTAAAAACATATTATCTTCTACGAAATACAAATAAATTTCATGCGTATGATACGGAATGATTACCATAAGAAAAATGTATGGGCTTTAAATTATATCAATATGATTTAATTTTAGTATTTTAAAAATTATGAATATTTCTACCAGCAATATAAATTTCCTCATGAATTATAATTAATCGCTCTGCTTGTTACAAATCCTACGTAAACAAGAAGTTTAAAAAAAAGTAAAAGTAAACGTAAACAGTCAGCCAAAACATTAAAGAATAATCTCTTTTTTTTGTTGTTTTTGCATAGCTTGAGGGAGTTCGTTACATATGTTGCGCAAACGTATATTGACCCCTTTCGCTTTCTCTTTCTGGAAGTAGTTTATGCCTGGAGCAAACAGAAATGAAGTGAGTGAGATTGTAGTAAGAGTATAATGAAGCATGTGTAAGATCGACCTTGTTAGCTTGTGAACCTTCTTTATTTAAGTTCAAGTGCGTTTCGCTTTGTTGCATCAATAGCTTTATGAGAAAGCTGTATATATTAGGAAAAAAAGCATCTAGAACTTCTTTTGAGAAATTTGTTAAAATGTACAATAAACTGTTACAAAATGCTATAGAAAAAAATACGTGACTTTCGAAAGAAATATATATATAAAAAAATACATCTAAATGCATCAGAGAAAAATGTAAGCAATTCAGACTTCTTACAGAGTGCGCAAATACTTCTGCTACAGGCTTTTTTTAAAAACTCTTTTTCTTATTTAAGTTTCATTACCAAAGTCATCAATGAAGTATAAAACTTTATGGAGATTAATACACGAGCAACTGGAAAAACACAAGAAAAAAGTAATGCTCCATTGTCAGAGTTACTTATACGTCACTGACATTAATAAAAAAGCAAAATGAACAAAAATTATCAAAACAACTATAAAACTAAACACAATACACCAAAATTCATTAGTAAAAATCTCTATTTTTCTCTATATATACACATACAGATATACATATATGTATTTACTACCTGACATAGAAAAACAACACCATGAAGATTCGGCCATCATATAAATAAACAAATTTCAGGAAACACGTTTCCGAACAAGTCATGCAGGTGGACTGAACTGTAAATTGGTCTCGTTGTTATAGTACGGGATAAAAGGGAAGGAAACTGCTGATCAACCAACAGTTACCACTCTGTGTTGCTTCCTGAAATCCAGAATTTCGAGTAGCTCTCCGTTCTAGAACACGTGCAGAGTAAGAGATGTCTGGACGACGACACCGAAAGCAATTCTGGCAGTTGGACGCTTTTACGAGAGATCAAATTGCAGGCCTAGTACAGTGGTTGGTCTTACCATCGAATAATGCCTGAAACGCACTTAGATGCGCGCATGATCCATAGATTTTGGATCTGAAGGATCGAAAAATAAATCGTGAAAGACTACCTAAACATACAGCAGAGCGTACAGATCAATACGTTCTAAGGGACAAGGTGACGACCCTACGCTAAATTACCCTCGACCCATTCTGTGGAATGAGAATGGAGTTTTACAAAAACTGTCATTGACGCCAACCCATCAGTGGTTGTACAGTGGTTGGTCTTACCATCGAATAATGCCTGAAACGCACTTAGATGCGCGCATGATCCATAGATTTTGGATCTGAAGGATCGAAAAATAAATCGTGAAAGACTACCTAAACATACAGCAGAGCGTACAGATCAATACGTTCTAAGGGACAAGGTGACGACCCTACGCTAAATTACCCTCGACCCATTCTGTGGAATGAGAATGGAGTTTTACAAAAACTGTCATTGACGCCAACCCATCAGTGGTTGTACAGTGGTTGGTCTTACCATCGAATCATGGCTGAAACGCACTTAGATGCGCGCATGATCCATAGATTTTGGATCTGAAGGATCGAAAAATAAATCGTGAAAGACTACCTAAACATACAGCAGAGCGTACAGATCAATACGTTCTAAGGGACAAGGTGACGACCCTACGCTAAATTACCCTCGACCCATTCTGTGGAATGAGAATGGAGTTTTACAAAAACTGTCATTGACGCCAACCCATCAGTGGTTGTACAGTGGTTGGTCTTACCATCGAATCATGGCTGAAACGCACTTAGATGCGCGCATGATCCATAGATTTTGGATCTGAAGGATCGAAAAATATATCGTGAAAAGACTACCTAAACATACAGCAGAGCGTACAGATCAATACGTTCTAAGGGACAAGGTGACGACCCTACGCTAAATTACCCTCGACCCATTCTGTGGAATGAGAATGGAGTTTTACAAAAACTGTCATTGACGCCAACCCATCAGTGGTTGTACAGTGGTTGGTCTTACCATCGAATCATGGCTGAAACGCACTTAGATGCGCGCATGATCCATAGATTTTGGATCTGAAGGATCGAAAAATAAATCGTGAAAGACTACCTAAACATACAGCAGAGCGTACAGATCAATACGTTCTAAGGGACAAGGTGACGACCCTACGCTAAATTACCCTCGACCCATTCTGTGGAATGAGAATAGAGTTTTACAAAAACTGTCATTGACGCCAACCCATCAGTGGTTGTACAGTGGTTGGTCTTACCATCGAATCATGGCTGAAACGCACTTAGATGCGCGCATGATCCATAGATTTTGGATCTGAAGGATCGAAAAATAAATCGTGAAAGACTACCTAAACATACAGCAGAGCGTACAGATCAATACGTTCTAAGGGACAAGGTGACGACCCTACGCTAAATTACCCTCGACCCATTCTGTGGAATGAGAATGGAGTTTTACAAAAACTGTCATTGACGCCAACCCATCAGTGGTTGTACAGTGGTTGGTCTTACCATCGAATCATGGCTGAAACGCACTTAGATGCGCGCATGATCCATAGATTTTGGATCTGAAGGATCGAAAAATAAATCGTGAAAGACTACCTAAACATACAGCAGAGCGTACAGATCAATACGTTCTAAGGGACAAGGTGACGACCCTACGCTAAATTACCCTCGACCCATTCTGTGGAATGAGAATGGAGTTTTACAAAAACTGTCATTGACGCCAACCCATCAGTGGTTGTACAGTGGTTGGTCTTACCATCGAATCATGGCTGAAACGCACTTAGATGCGCGCATGATCCATAGATTTTGGATCTGAAGGATCGAAAAATATATCGTGAAAGACTACCTAAACATACAGCAGAGCGTACAGATCAATACGTTCTAAGGGACAAGGTGACGACCCTACGCTAAATTACCCTCGACCCATTCTGTGGAATGAGAATGGAGTTTTACAAAAACTGTCATTGACGCCAACCCATCAGTGGTTGTACAGTGGTTGGTCTTACCATCGAATCATGGCTGAAACGCACTTAGATGCGCGCATGATCCATAGATTTTGGATCTGAAGGATCGAAAAATAAATCGTGAAAGACTACCTAAACATACAGCAGAGCGTACAGATCAATACGTTCTAAGGGACAAGGTGACGACCCTACGCTAAATTACCCTCGACCCATTCTGTGGAATGAGAATAGAGTTTTACAAAACTGTCATTGACGCCAACCCATCAGTGGTTGTACAGTGGTTGGTCTTACCATCGAATCATGGCTGAAACGCACTTAGATGCGCGCATGATCCATAGATTTTGGATCTGAAGGATCGAAAAATAAATCGTGAAAGACTACCTAAACATACAGCAGAGCGTACAGATCAATACGTTCTAAGGGACAAGGTGACGACCCTACGCTAAATTACCCTCGACCCATTCTGTGGAATGAGAATGGAGTTTTACAAAAACTGTCATTGACGCCAACCCATCAGTGGTTGTACAGTGGTTGGTCTTACCATCGAATTATGGCTGAAACGCACTTAGATGCGCGCATGATCCATAGATTTTGGATCTGAAGGATCGAAAAAATAAATCGTGAAAGACTACCTAAACATACAGCAGAGCGTACAGATCAATACGTTCTAAGGGACAAGGTGACGACCCTACGCTAAATTACCCTCGACCCATTCTGTGGAATGAGAATGGAGTTTTACAAAAACTGTCATTGACGCCAACCCATCAGTGGTTGTACAGTGGTTGGTCTTACCATCGAATCATGGCTGAAACGCACTTAGATGCACGCATGATCCATAGATTTTGGATCTGAAGGATCGAAAAATAAATCGTGAAAGACTACCTAAACATACAGCAGAGCGTACAGATCAATACGTTCTAAGGGACAAGGTGACGACCCTACGCTAAATTACCCTCGACCCATTCTGTGGAATGAGAATGGAGTTTTACAAAAACTGTCATTGACGCCAACCCATCAGTGGTTGTACAGTGGTTGGTCTTAATATCGAATAATGCCTGAAACGCACTTAGATGCACGCATGATCCATAGATTTTGGATCTGAAGGATCGAAAAATAAATCGTGAAAGACTACCTAAACATACAGCAGAGCGTACAGATCAATACGTTCTAAGGGACAAGGTGACGACCCTACGCTAAATTACCCTCGACCCATTCTGTGGAATGAGAATGGAGTTTTACAAAAACTGTCATTGACGCCAACCCATCAGTGGTTGTACAGTGGTTGGTCTTACCATCGAATCATGGCTGAAACGCACTTAGATGCGCGCATGATCCATAGATTTTGGATCTGAAGGATCGAAAAATAAATCGTGAAAGACTACCTAAACATACAGCAGAGCGTACAGATCAATACGTTCTAAGGGACAAGGTGACGACCCTACGCTAAATTACCTCGACCCATTCTGTGGAATGAGAATGGAGTTTTACAAAAACTGTCATTGACGCCAACCCATCAGTGGTTGTACAGTGGTTGGTCTTACCATCGAATAATGCCTGAAACGCACTTAGATGCGCGCATGATCCATAGATTTTGGATCTGAAGGATCGAAAAATAAATCGTGAAAGACTACTAAACATACAGCAGAGCGTACAGATCAATACGTTCTAAGGGACAAGGTGACGACCCTACGCTAAATTACCCTCGACCCATTCTGTGGAATGAGAATGGAGTTTTACAAAAACTGTCATTGACGCCAACCCATCAGTGGTTGTACAGTGGGTTGGTCTTACCATCGAATCATGCCTGAAACGCACTTAGATGCGCGCATGATCCATAGATTTTGGATCTGAAGGATCGAAAAATAAATCGTGAAAGACTACCTAAACATACAGCAGAGCGTACAGATCAATACGTTCTAAGGGACAAGGTGACGACCCTACGCTAAATTACCCTCGACCCATTCTGTGGAATGAGAATAGAGTTTTACAAAAACTGTCATTGACGCCAACCCACCGAGGGGAAAGATTAGGATGGGGGCTGATAAGGAGCCGTTTGGACGACTGTGTAGCATAATGTGGTATTCAGCCATCTGTGACTCTCAATTCTTTTTCTCTGATAATAGTCACCAGCTGAGGTTTTGGTCCAGAGTCTCTCCAGACCCTCAGCTGGTGACTCTGGAGAAATAAAGCCGATTTGACTACTATTGTCGAACACCATACCGTTCGTCAGAGATAATGGTTTGGGGTACCATCAGATACGATAACACGTCCCTTCTGGTATGCATCAGAGGCACATTAACGACACTATTGAGGTGCAGCAACCGCTTTGCTACCTTACATTCAACGGCTTCAAAATAATATTTTCCGGCAGGATAACGCTTAACCATACACAGCATTCGTCAGCAGATAAGCCTTGTTGCATGTCTTGTTGCTAAGTCGGTCTGAAGTGTCCTTTGATACTTTCCTGAATGAGCATATATGGGACGTATCTGGGAGTTGATTGATTAATCTGCCCCATTTTCAATCGGAGAGCAAACTGAGATGGTTGAGTTAGAGGATGCTTGAGAGTATATGAGCTTCCGTTACTTTGGATATTCAACATTAGAATGTATAGAATTGCTGCTAGCATCGCTATGAGAGTAGATGCTAATTTTTATTAATCCCACTGCATCTTCCTTGCTGTATTAAAATATTAAAATTATCTTCTTGTGAATAAAATTACTTATTTACGTATACATTTTCTAAGTCGAGCAGTGAATATATCCATATATATGCATATCATCTATTTTTCATACATTTACTACTTTAATAAAAGTACATAACAATTTCTATTCATCCTTAACTACCCAAGATATTTCTTGTCGTTTATTTTTCTGTCACCTGTGATTTTCCCCCTCAAGTTCTAGAAAGAACTTGAGGGGAATGAGATGAGAAATGAACGGTGAAAAATTTCGTAGTCGATAAAAAATTCAATAATCATTCTAATATATATATTAAAACACTCTAGAGAAGAAATAATATAAAGATTTGGATGTCAAAGATTTAAAAATGGTAAATTTAAAATTTTGGATAGAGGGATGGATATTACAGTTTCTATAAATTATCGATCACCCAAAGGATTAGCGAGAAAAAAGCCAAATATATATTTAAAAAAGTAAGCATACACGAGAATAGAACATGAGTAGAATCAAATTTACTGATCTGATGTTTCGTGTAGGTATATAAAAGTGTGCGAAATCATACATGATAATAACAATAAATATTAAATCCTGCAAAACGTATGCGAAATCAGTTGAATTATTTTTTCTATGCTTTAATTATTCTCGACAGAGAAGAGGAAAAACGAATCAACATCAAACTTTTTTAATTCTTATATATATATATATAGCTATGGTAAATGAAAAATATTCTTTCAGTTATAAAATAACTCAGCAGACCAGACATTTCTCATAGCAAATGGCTAAATGTTTTTATCAGGTGTATTCTTTTGCAAACCGATTGGAGTTTTCAACACTACTACGTTTTTCTTGTTTTATTTATGCTTTTATAGCTGTAAGATGTGTCTACAACTTGGATTATTTAATCACATTATAAAGAAATATTCTACTTTTTATATATATATATATATATATATATATATATATATATATATATATATATATATATATATATATATATCACATTAAAATTAATTTAACAAGTGGTAACAAAAAATGGGGAAAACTCAGAATAAAGAGAACAGAAATTATACAATGTGTGTCTGTGTGCAAAATAAAATAACTTATTTATTTTTAATGTAAAGTCAACTCGGTTAGTTGTATTATGGAGTTTAATTTATGCCAAATTAACACTGTTCATGTCACAAGCCAAGTGGTTAATATGCAATTTAAAAAGGTTGTCTATACACAGAAGGATCGATTTTCAGTTCACATAGTGAGTATATGAAAATTATGTCAAATTTAAGACTGCATTTCAAATTTTCAGAAATATCTAAATAGATAACTTTTTGATGAATAGAATGCGCGACGAGCACCCATTAAAATTCTAAAAATCCTATGGAGCAAATTTTCTTGCAAAACCTATTAGAATTGCATTTATGATGTTATAAATTAGTTTTCCTTCAGTGAGGTTTCATGTGGTTCTCTTGCTTTTTCATAGACACTACAGTTCGAGATAAGATAATATTTAGATATAAAATCCTTTCTGTGCAAAATATATTTTAATTCGGATTATATGAAAAAGAATATTATATAATTTTGTTCCGTTTATAATACAAGAAAATAAGCTTCAAATAGTAATTATCATACAAGATTACGGAATTTAGAATGCGTGAATTCTATTTTACATCTTCAAAAGCTATAAAAATAATTGTGACGTCTTACGCGTCTTTTCTTTAAAAAGTCCTTTGGGTTCTTTGGGCCAGAATTAATGGCAACTCTTTTCCAACCAAATCCAAGAAACGAGAAGTGAAGAGATGCAAATAATATAGGATAAATATAGGATCTTAGAGTAAACGTGATGGCAATGTAAGGGCAATGTAAAGGAATGTTAGACATTTGACGTGCGTTGTGGCAGTTGATGATTATTGAAGTTCGTCTCGTTCAAGATTTAAGTTCTACGTGTCGTGGATAAACATATTGGTGATCGATTAGAAGTTAAACGTAAAGCTACATACCATTGTAGATAAAGACAAGTTTATTACAGAATAATATAAGGTAGGATTGAGATTAGTTATTAGTGTATTTGAAGAGAGAGATTAGGCAGTTCGATTATTGAGATTGGTCTAAATTATATTGTGTGTTGCGTCATCGTAGATTCTCTCATTAATTATTAATATTATATTTGTTCAAAGTTTAAGTTTAATATCTTAATAAAGTCATATTAAGATAATGTTTGATCCTAGTTCTTTCGTTAACCCTACACCTCTAGCTCACGCTGATGCTTCGAGGGATGTACTTCCAAGGGGAGGTACATCACAGAATGTTTGTACAGTCAAATATGTTTTACTTTCAACCGAAAATGATATTTTTATATATAATGAAATAAAGCTATGAAAAAACTTTCCTATTTTTTGTTATTTTAACTTAACATTTCACAAATATATAACATGATACTATTTTTATTTTTGCTACTTTATTAAGTTTTGTAAAGATTAATAGTTAGATCTAAGGTATTAAAAGATGGCCACGGGATCAAATTCTCTTGACCAAATCTGGCTCTAGGTCTCTAGAAGATGTGTAATTGTTTGTGGTGGGGGGGTAATATTGCATTTACATTAAAATTTAATGTGCATTAACATTCGGCCTTTTCTTCATGTATGAATCTAAAAATTCACTTACAACTTTATAAATAATTTTGCATTTAGTAGCAAGTCCTAGTTGTAGTTTGTTCAATGACTAAAAATGAAAAATGATGAGAAATGTATGACTTGCGGGAAATTCATATTGTTTAATCCCTGGTATTTATATGTTTCTGTCTTTAAATTCTGCATTTTTTTAAAAAAAATAAGTCGAAAAAGATATATTGTGTTCAATACTTTTTGTTTTGTTTTTTATTGAAAGTTTGTAACACAATTTACTAATTGCTTGTATTTATAGAACTTTATGTAATTCTGACGTAGTGTGTTTGGTAAAAAAAAACATTGAATCATAATTTACTGAGAATGTCTTAAAAATATTAAATGTTTCAAGTTTAAAATAATTACGGCTTAAAAACTTTAATACCCGGTAAAATAACAGCAATTTTAACAATAAAATTCTCCAACTTACCCAAAAATGAGCCAGAGCATTCACTTCAAAAATTTTGCGGATCTGTTTTTCTTCCAGATCTAGAATGGATTTCCCGATAACGATTCCAGCATTATTCACAACAATTGTGACAGTACCGGCTTCTTTTTTTACTAATTCAGATGTTGAAAACACAGCTTCGCTGTTTGTAATATCCACTTCATATGGATAAGCTTTGGCACCTTTGTTTCTTACCATTACAGCAGTTTCATCATTACCTTTGGCATTTACGTCCCATAGTACCAAATTACAGCCCTTTTCGGCAAACTTTAAAGCCATCTGACGTCCAATACCGCTTCCTGCTCCAGTAATCAAGACAAGCTCACCAGTAATGTCTTTGGCTTTAAGTTTGACTGGAACGAAAAACAAAACCATGCTTTCGATCCAGTAGTAGATCAAAGCCAGGATGTTTGCAATAGTGTGGGTTAACTCACTCATGTTTCATAAACTGAAAGTAGAAAAAGCACAAAATGTTTCTAAAACTCCGAAAACGCCATTGAATAACATTTTAAGAAAAGAATTTTTACAGAAGATTAAAAAAAGTATCAAAATCGAAAGTCACACACACACATATACATCATATTAAATTATTTAAAGTTAAAGACATAGTAAAAATTTATAATAACGAGACATTGTATTGAGATGTTTCATTCACTGCAAAGTTTGCGAATTGTGATTTATTTTATTGATTCAAGTATTATTTATCAAAATTAATGTGGAAATCACATTACAGAATTTTTATCTGCGTACATAGATATTTATATTTAGATCAATATTAGCCCGAAACAAAACTATTAAGAAAAATGATGCCTGAAATGGTTCAGTATTTTCCCATAGAACTATTATCTTAAATTTAGTCGAAATGTATATCACTTTTCTAAACATATAAATGAATTTGTTAAACACATAAAAGAAATTGCTTAAATTTTTATCAATAAACAATTAATCTTTAATAAAGAACTTGATATTTTTTATTATCAGTAATATCCAATATTTTTTATTATATGCTTAACATGTGTACCTCTTTTCCCCGAAACTATTCTAAGTCTAGAAATCGGAAGTTTACATTTAGCGCATTTTCTTACGACTAATTGTTATGTACGAATCTATTCAAAAATTGCCAATAGAAAAGTAACACAATTCTTAAAATTAAATCATTGAAGAATTTACAGAATTTTTCATGAAATTATATTATTTTGAAGTAAAAAATATGTTAAAATATTATTAAGCTATTGCGTTTTAAAATAAATAATAACCAACTTAAATATTTGATTTTTTTTGGGTAAAAATATATGATGAAGTAAGTTATGATAATATGTAACACGTTTTAGGTATAAGTAGGACTTTTATTTTTAATTCCATGCACGTATGCACATATATTCAAAGTTTTGATCCCTCCACAAAAACGGCCTCTCTCTTTCACTTTTCCTTCCCTTATCTTTCAGAAGTGATCTTTTCAACAGGGCATAACTACCGCCGTATCAATGATACAGAGCCCCCAAGATAAAGGGGCCCTAACACGTGTAACTACAGTCCCACAAACAGGGCGCTCATACTTGAAAAAGGGCCCCGAAAGAATTTTGATACAGGGCCCACACTCAGAACTAGCTACGCCAGTACTTTTCAAAAACATATCAAAATCCTTTTCTGAGTTATTTTCAGTAAGTATTTTCAGTAAGTCTCTGTAAGTATTTGCTTACACTGTACAACCAAGAATAATGACATAAAAGAAAAGTACTTATAACCCGTTTATACTAGATTCTTAAATTTTGGAATATGTATGCATGAAGTTAAGATATTTATTAGAAAAATGTAATATATAGTAAGTAGCACATAAGATGGAAAATAATAAAATATAAACATCTAAATAGCATACAAATAATTAAAACACGACTACAGCTTTAGTGCAAGGCATACATGAGTTAATTGTTAAATTTTATTAAAAAAGTTAGGGAAAAGCACAAATTAAATGAAAATTTGCGGACAAAATATTAGAATTAGAGTAATACGTAAATTTATAATTGATTATTTTGTTCAAAATGAAACATTACCTGCATTTTAGTTAATAATATCTTTCTGGTTAAAAAAAAAAAATTTCAAGGTTTAATTTTCAAAATAGTGATTAGCAGTAAAAGTTCTAGTTTGTTTTTAATTTAGTATTAATCACATTTACAGAACTGAATGTTATTTCAGGATTTATAATTTGAGTAGAATTATTTTAAAATGTTAGTTAATAAAAATGCATAAAAGCTATTCTCAATTTGTATTTTGATTGTGATTATATACAAGAAAGTGCACGCAGGATAAATACAAGAAATTTTGATAGCAAAAAAAAAAAAAAAATCTCAAAGTATTTATCTTGAAAATATTACCTTAGCATTAAGTATATGTGTTTTTGTTTTACAACTTCCTTGATTGTTTAATTCTTTGTTCTCAGTGAAAATGAATGCGGTATTAGGAGATAATATTTTTGTCTGACATATATAAAAGGAGGTTTATTTATTTTATTTTTTATTATTTCGTTCACTAGAATATTTTAATGATAACTACAACCTAGAAAATTGTGTTAAAAAATGAATCAAAATTTGCTTCAGTAAGGGAATTAAAAACAGAGGATAGGAACTATTCTCAAAAATAAAAATTAAGCTAATAATATCAGTAGCTATGTGTAATAATTCAGACAATTTTTTTAGAATATCCTTTTGTAATTCATTCAGATTCTTTAATTTATTTTTAAAAATGACGAAAACGAAAATCATACATGAAATAGCACTTTTTAAATTTATGGCAAGTGAAAAATCATTTTGCATTGAGTGAACTTATTTTGGGTTAAGATGTGTATGTTACAACAGTGTGTTTAATACAACAGCGTTCATCAAGCAAATGCCTACGACTATTAGAATGGGAATATGTGAAATTTTTATATCCAGAATGGAGAATAATAAAATATTTTCTTACTATTTAAAAAATTTTCAAAATAACTATCGCACTAATACGACTTCTTGGTTTATCATTAGAGAATTACTGATACAACTTATCGCAAAGTGGAAATCTTCTGATTTCCCAAATATGGATTAGAATTTTTATATCTTTAACTATAAAATCTTAAGCAAATTGTTTTTATTGCTCAAAATCCTATTTGAACTTGAAATATTTTGTCATAGATCATTATGAAGCAGTTTGATTAGATAATTTTCAAAATATAACGATATGATATATTTTTTACATTGCATTGTCTTACAATTTTTTGATTACTCTAACACTTAAAATGTAACAGCAAACTCAAATGGGGTAAGAAAATTTCAATAATCAAAAAGATTTCAACTTAAACTGAGCAATTAATAATCTTTCTAGTTCTTTTTTTTTAACGAAAGTTTCTAATTTCGCTATCGTATTTTAAGTTAAAACAGATAATTATGAGTTAGTAAGCATTGTAATAAATATCTTCTTCGATAGACGACTCCAAATACATGAATTTTAGCCTGAAATTCTTTTAGAGTTCAAACTATAATTAAGGCAAATAATTTATTTATTTTACAACTGTCACACACTAGAAATAGCATCTATGCCATTAGTGCACGTACTCTCCAATTTAAAATAAATAATAACAAGTTATATTTGTCAACTAGCAACCTATTTTGAACCTTAAATATCATAATATTTGTAAATACTTTTATAGAACGCAAAATAATATTTTTAATAAGGAAATTAATAACTTATAAAGACAATATATATCTAATGTGATGAAAGTCATCTCAATTTTTCAACTTTAAATAAAATTATAATCTATTCCCTGTTTTTCAAATATTTATAATTAAGCGTTAAGATGGACTGCCACTAAAATAAATTACTACTCAAATGTAAACACTCGTATTCACATTCCTTTTGTTACATAACAAAAAAAAACGAATCTGAAAATTAGCTTGATAAAGAGCAATGTGTTTATGGAATTCTAAATCAAAGTTGACAGTAAGAATTGTTTCTTGTGTTCAGAGGAATTAATCAACAATAGCAAGGTGAACAATGATGAAAAAGGAAAGTTACCTGCGTGGTACCGCCCGAAGGAATGGAAAGTTTGTCTCGCCTGACTTCTCTTCAGGCCTTTTAGTCAGAAGCTAAGCAAGCAGACAGCTCAACCAGTGTTGATATTCAAACGTAGGGTTACCAGAAACTAGTTTCTTTCGCCATATGGATGCAGGTGATAACACATTAGAGCGGGAAACCTCTTTTACCCCTTTAGAGATTATTTAGCTATTTTTTTTGTTCGTTTATGGTTCCACAATTAGGTATTAAGAGTATAAAAATTCAACTATTTTTCAAAAAATTGAGGTAATTTGTTCGATATTGCATTCATGTAGATTAACTTAAGAAATTAAACTTTCGATTCAAGTTTAAAGCTTTTGAGAAAAAGCTTTTTTTTTTCTTGAAAATAGGTAGAAGATTTTGGCATTTTTTAAAAATTAGCAGACATTTCTTTAAAAGAAATTTTTAATAACATATTAAAGTTGAAAAACAACATAAAAATATATTTTAGAAACAAATTTCTACAAATTTAAATTTTATTTTATTTATGGTAATGTTTTAAACTGGTGTCACACACACACACATTAAAAAAAAACATTTATTTTAAAATAAAAAAATACACGTATTCACATTAAAAAACATGTGTTTTATTCAGTCGTGCTTTAAATGATGCAAAATAATGAATACTTAAGGCGCTCTTGTTTTGTGTGAATTCGTTAGCAATGCAAGTATCTCTCACTTTCTTTTAAGAGGACATGTTACCCCCAAAATCACAGACCTATCGTTTTTTTTTTATTTTCCTTTAATCTTATTATTTGCATTATTATCTTTCGATTGATATATCACTTGTGCATGTCGGAAAGTTAGAAGTTGAATAAAACTTCATTTGAAAACAAATTAGGCAATTCAGCCACACCATCTTTTTAGAAAAAAAGCTCTAAAAAGCGTTTTGATAAAAAAAATCTATTTTGTAAAGAGAAATGATAACATTAAAAAAAGAATGTGTAATATATAAAGCAGAATATTTCCGAGGCAATACATACAATCATTTTTTTTCTTTGTGAAATGTGTGCATGTAAAATTTTTAAATTAAGGCATTAATAATTTTATAATTTCAGTTCTTATTTCTGATATATTTTTCATACAAATGTAATACTTTAGTATTATAAGAAGAAAAACAGTTAAAATTTCTGTCGTGACAGAAAAAAATTTTTTTTAACGTTTTTCTTGAATTTTCTTGTGCAATTAGTACTCCCTAAAAGTTGATCATTTATAAAATTGTGTGGGTTGAAAAAATATGAAAATGCAATTATTTTAAAGAAAAATCTATAACTAATACCTTAAAGTGGTATTTTAAGTTTAATTAAGCTTATAATAGCTATTTTTTCAGAATTATAAACTTTAAAGTGGTTTTTCTCAGTTTGTGTTTTTCGATACCTTAGTGCATTCAAAATGTTACTCCTTCGACAATTATTTACCAATCACTTCCACTTTTTTACCTGCGAGGTTAAAAATGAAGCATGTAATAAAATCAGGGATCCGTTCTGCTATAAACTGAATACTTTTTTTTTTTTTTAAAAAAAAATAAAATGTAAGACATGTTGGCTTTTTCGTTGATATTTTAGCCTGTATATCAACATTTTATTTTTTTCTTCTCAAAAACGAATAAAGTTATTGTAAAATCGACCCCTAAAGTGGTTTAGAACATCCATAAGAATATTATAAAAAAATTTCAGGTTAAAAAATTAATCTTTACAAAAGGAGTAGGATTTTAAAATTTTCCAAATTGTCTTCAAGGAATTTAAAATTTTAAAATTGTGTGAATAAAATATGTGAAAAATTTTACCTCGAATCATTTTCTTGGATAGAAACATTGTATGAAATGCTAAAATGTAATTTTTAAATACATAAATAAAGAAAGTTGCTGAAAGGGTACCAAGTCGTCTTAAAAGTAAGAGTACGTGAATTCCTGACATATTTGTTCAGAGGTGTACGTAGGAATTCGTGAGTACGTGACCCCCCAGTTTGAAGTGACATTGAACTAAATGACCCTTAACCTACCCAAGCTGAACTGTGTCTACCGATAACAGATAATCTGATAACAGATAATCCAGTGAAAATCGTTTAACGCGAAACTGAGGGGACTGAAATATTATTTTGTGTTAAAGGATATTACGAAAAAAAAACTACATATGCAACAAAGTTAAGTTTATTAGAGTACATATTATTTGCATAGATGTGTATATATGCATGTGTTTAATAAAAACCAATGAAACAATAACATTCGAAGAACTCGAGGAAATTTAATACAAAGTTTTCAAGTTTTTATAAGAAACAAAACATTTATTGAGTATTTAAAAAATAATCTGATATTTTCTTTGCATTGTCTTTTTTAGCATCATACTGGTCGATGTCGTCCATTTTTATTTACTCATTTCACCATTAGAATGCTTGTCTGAATAACTACCCATACTTTTCATGATGTTCCTCAATTCGGATGACGTGGGAACATGAACTGCATTATTCATTTCATTTTCATCGCCAGAATCTGCATTAATGATATTTTTCGAACTTTGAACAAACTCCAAAATGTCTCTGTCTGCCATAATTGAGGTTGTAAACACATTATCATCAGCCACTTCTACGAACTCTTCTGATGATTCAGTAGGATAGTCCTATAATAAGTGTCTGGTGTTTTCCGTATTTTGTTCATTCCCGGAAGGGAAAAATTTTCATGTTAAGTGGTTTTCGGTACTTGTTAAGAGAAAAGAAATGCATAAAAATACATAGCCGTTAGTCGGGATTGCTGTATTATTTCCTATAAACCGATATTTCGTCTTAAACGTATTTCACTGTAGATACAAATAAAGTCTTCTGATTGTACCGTAATAGAAAATTAAAGTATAACTATTGATATACATCTGTGTACTATGACGCGATTATCATTGCATCAAATAAAATTGTTAAATATTTTGATCCTGGAAAAATTTAGAATAAATTGTTTAACTTAGGGGAGTAAGTGAATATTAACGTCGCACTGTTCGGCTACTCCAGGGCTTTTGGCGACGGACCTCTTGACCTCATGCTCAAGTGACGAGGATGACATTTGCGCCGGCACCCGCCTCTCCTAACTACCACACCACACCAACGTGAGAGCGTTTGAGCTCTCGACAGATTTAACAGGCTCAAACACAGGACACCCCTGGCGCGAATCCATTACCTTGACCACTAGGCTACCGTGGCCTTTTCAACTTGGGAGAGAGCTCCACGTGTAATACAACATTTCTTCATTTTCCATCCATGTTACGTTTACGGGACTTGATGGAAAGCATTTTTTCTGGAACGTAAAAGTAATTTATCTTCAAATGATTAAAAAATGTATCGATAACTTTATAATATTTATTAAATTTGCATCGGTGCAGTTTAGCTGTTAATAGTATTACTGTGCCTGTACTACTATTTTTTGACAATGAGAGTAAAATTATTGACAACAGAAAGGAAAATTTATTATTAATTAATAACAAATAACATGTGTGGTGAAAGCTTTGAAAATAAAGTACTAAGTTAAACTATAATGTAACTATAATATAATGGAGATAAAACATTTATTAGAAAACGAATGAAAAAATAAAGAAAGCAAAGCTAGAAATTTAATCAATTTATATGTATAAAAGTAGAATTTTTTAAACGGAAAACAAGTCCCCTTTTCGGAAATTTTAAAAACGGCATCGAATAGATTGGGTTATAATCCCCCTTTTTTTCCCAATACAATTCAATATTCTTAAGTTTATATGAAAACATCAAATGGTTTTATTCCTTTTTTAAGCATATTTTTAAGCAAATGAAAAAAGTAGCTAATAAGAATAATTTCTAGAGCCTAAAAGGCATAAAAGATTTTGAAATTATGAGTTGCTGTAAATATAAAATTAATAATTAATATATATATATATATATGTTTATATATATATATATATATAATCCATAAATATATACAAATAGCTATAAAACCTAAGTATAACTTGTTATATATATATATTGTCTAGATATATATTATAAATGCGAAAGTTTGTGAGGATGTTTGGGCGTCTTTCAGGCAAAAACAACTGAATGGATTTTAATGTAACTTTACAGTAATATAGCTTATACATCAGAATAACACATAGGCTATAATTTATAGCATTGGCTTTAATGTATAAAGATATTGTGAGAAGTGTCTAAAATATAACGATATTTGTCAAGTAAGTAGGAAAAAAAATCTGCCATCTGCAAGCAATTCTGGCGTGCGCTGCAAAAACACACGTCAGCATATATCTATCTTTTTTGGGAAAGAACCCTTTTGTTTTGGCTACACAAGGCGCTCGCTTCTAATTAATTCCTGTGATCAGCATAATCCCTAATTTTTTTTATTTCAGAATAGAACTAAGTTTTGAAGGGAGAGGTTGTTATAAATCTCTCTTTATTTGAATGTTTTTTTAGTGATTTTATTATGCACATTTGGTAGTAAGAAATTGATCTTTTTTCAAAATAAATACTTTTATTGCTTCTGGTACTTACAGTAGATAAACTTTGCCTTTCACACTACATCTTTTGGACATATTTGCATAGTTTGTTTGTGGTTAGTAGTTAATTATAACGCTATAATTTTAATTGAATAGGCGGATATTGCATTTTTAAGTATAAAAATAATTATAACTACTGTACTGTATTTTTTGGAGTGAGTGAATATTAACGTCGCACTGTTCAGCTACACGAGGGCTTTTGGCAACGGACCACGTAATTTTGAACCATGGTCAAGTGACGTGGACGACACCTGAGCTGGTACTCTCTTCTCCTAACTACCACACCACACCAACTTAGAAGGAATATTCTACCAATACTTAGCAGGAATATTCTTTGAAATCCATTCTTCCAAGATATATGGCAGCATGGGTTCTATGATTAGTATTTTAGCGGGGAAAGCGAACAGTTTTACAGCAGATATGCGTTTTCAGCTGACGGCGTTTTCAGCGAATTACAAAGATTATTATTTTTGTCCCGAAAAAATAGTTTATATCAAAATTTAAGTGTCTAATGCTTTTGTATGTTAATGAAGACCTTAGGAAACGATTTGACTATTTATTTTAAGTGAACGGTGTATATAAGTAATTTTACAGTGGAATATCTTTAATTAATTTATTATCTCTAACGGATTAAATTTCCCAAAGTAGAGTATTTCGTTTATGTATATCCCTTAATTTTCAATATAGTGATCCAAAAAAATATTGCATGAAAGAACTGCAGTAAATCATAATGTGGTAGATAAAGCATTTACGTGCATCGCGCCCCTACACGGTGGATCTTACAAAGCTCTAATAAAGCTCGAGCTATGAAAGTAGCTAGACATTTGCCAACTTGACTCTATCGTTATCATTTCGCTGTGTTTTTCATTGAATCGGCATTATAGCCATTATAATTTAAGAAACGGCGTTGCTTGCGAATATTACAATTTTAACATAAAATAAATACAACAGAAAGTAATATTAATGTATTACACTTTCAAATATAACTTATTTACACTATTTTAAGCGTTCATTACGCAAAACTTTTAACAATGTGTTACTTTTGCTGAGCAGAGATCAGCTTAGGGAGGTATTTTCAAAAATCGACCCTCAAGAGTGTTACGGGGAATTATAAATAAAAAAAAAAATCCTTTTTATATCAGCTATTAGATCTACATACTTAAAATTTAACAAAGGTGTTTTGTTGTCTTTTTATTTTGTTTAGCCGAGATATGCAAAAAGCTTTTTTTGTTTAATTTTCAATTCACGTAAAATTAACTCATTAAAAACTTCTTTATCCTTCAATCTGTGTTGTTTAATTTTTCAGTTCACCCGTGCGAAGAACGGGTGTACCAGCTAGTATATATATATATATAATATATAAAACAATTTATAACTAAGAAGTTATCTCTTAACTATTTGTTTTATATTTTAATCAAGATAAAAAATATACAACTTAAAAAATTAGTATAGCTTTTTTCCATGTTAGTTTTCCTTTATTAATCTTGGTTCATATCTGAATAAATCAATTTTAAGCTTCTGTTGGGCGTGAGTTGCTCTTTTAATGAAGTGATTTCTAATATTGCAACAAAAATTCTTCTTTAAATTACATTCCATTAACTTTTTGTAGTTTTCAAACAAATGTACTTTAAGTACCGTATATTTCAGAATATAAGCCAATAAGATTAGAAGCCAAGAGGATGTTTTTCCTTCAAAAATTTATCCAAAATTTGAAACCCGTATATAAGTACGATTGGGAAAAAATAGCTCCGATAATTTTCAAACATGTTACCATTGGGGGGGAAATATGGCTAGATTGGTAAAATGGATGGAATATTTTCCAGTCAAATTGCTGCTAACACACATTTCTTTCATTATCATTTCTCCCTCCCCCTTTTTTTTCATTTATTTTCCGTGCCGTTTTTATTTCATTTCGAAAATGACCGGGAAGAAAAATCTGTATACGGAATGTGATCGTCGACCTATATTCCACAGGAAAATAAGTTGGCAAGGAAGGCGACCTATGAGGAAGAAAGTACTTCAGGATGATCATGCGTTCAAACATCCCAATGAGTAAATGTGAATTTTAAAAAAATTTTCGTAGCTGACTTTGATAGATTTATATGTGACTCTTTTTTCTTCTTTTAGAATAAAAATCCCACTTAAAACACTCAAGAAGTTAGAAAGCTAAAATCACTTTCTCAAGACCAATGGAAAATGTTGACTAAACTTCTTTTCCTTAACTATTTTTTCTCGAGATTAGCTGTGCATGTGATCCGTATATATCTTACCATTTTACTTTCACTTTAATAAAGTTCCAAAAATTCTCAATTTTTACACGAAAATATACAGCATTTCAAAATATTTTAAAGTAAAATTTGCACACTCACTATCAAAACTTTCTCTTTATATTTTTTTAGAAAATCCTTATCATTTTACTATAAGGTATGTATTTGCAAGCCTTTTTTGAAAATGCAGTCGAACCTCCATATAACATTGAGAATTTTTCGATATAGCGAACTTTTTCCTGGAATCAAGAACTTTCTACGATTTTCTTCGTAATATAACCTCTCAATAACGAAATGCATTTTCTATATAACGAACTCTTTCTTTTGTGATTCAATTTTTTGTTCTCCCTATTTTTAAAGTATTTCTGGACATTTCAAGTTATTCTCTCTTTTAACACATTTTATGGGGGTTATAAATCTTGCACTGGTTTTACATCAGGGACCTGACTCATCTAGAACAAAAAAAATTGCAGGGATCTGACTCACCTAAAACAACAAAAATTGCCGTAATTTTTTAAATAAAATTAATTGATTTTATGAGTAATTAAATTTAAGGACGCATGTGGTAATGTATGTTTAGAATTTCTAGTTATAAAGTAATGTATATATTTAAAATTACTTGTATGCTTTAAATTAGAAAATGTTCATAAAATTCATCAATATTAATGTAAAATTATTTTCTTAATGTTGAAAATACAGTGTATTCAGCGATTTTCTTGTTTCTTGTTTCCCCTACAGTTTTTCTTCCTTTTTTTGATGGGTAAGATATATAAAATAAATAAACACATTAATTTACAAAAAGGTGTGAATAATTACTTTGTTTTAATATATAGTGTTTATGAATTTAAAATATTTGTGCTTTATGTGGTTAATGAAGTATATTGAAAGATGAACCTCTATGTAACGAATTTTCCATATAACGAACTTTTTTCGGGATTTAGCGACTTCGTTAAATAGAGGTCCCTACTGTACTTTAACCTTTATATGAGGTATACGCTAGATATTTAAGAATAATTTTAAAATCTATTTTTTCATTTATTTACTTTCTTTATGAGAATTTTAATTTCCTCTGATCTTGCTTAAAATAAAAATTTGTTTAATTTATAATATTTTTTTTCGCTATCATTTAAATATTTTTTTTGTCAATTTTATCTTAATGAGAGAAACATCTTTATCTGAATTCAATTTTATTTCTCTAATTGAAAGATTTCGACTTAAGTATATAAGCACAAATTTTTTTTTAAATTTTCATTCAATCAAATCTATGATAGCTTATTAAGAAAGTTTAGATCGTTTTTTGTTAATCATTTTCTAGTCGCTTTTGAAATTTTGCACTGGAACGGCATCATCCAAAATTCTTTTTAATAGACAAATTATATCCCTTTAAGACCCAACCCGCTCGATCATGCGGGTTAGATATTCTAATACGGTTTTGCTTTTGGAATAATCGTATGTAAGAAAATCGCGAATCTAACGATTGAGTGGGCTTGCAGAAAGTGTAAAGTGTTACTTTTTATCAACAAACGATGGTTGTGGTCCATGTTTTACTTTCAGCTGGAAAATCTAGCTTTGTTTTCAAATACAACGAAAACACGTCTTCTTTTTATCTGTCGTAAAAAAGGGAATGATCAATGTATTTCTAATTGCTTGGATACAAATTTTTCTTTTAATGCTTACATAATAGTAAAACAGAAAAAAAATATTAATTATACTCTATTAATGTGGCTCTTGTAGGACTCGGGATTTCGTTACCCGCACGATCGTGCGGGTTGGGCGTTACTTGGGTCACTGCAGCTGTAAAGGTAAGTACTTACCATGCGAATTTTCTTTTCTGTTTAAATAATTTTGATGAAAGCCTACATAAAAATGAAGTATATAGTTATATAATTAATACCAAATTTTCTTGGGGTTCACCATGGATGAGTCAGTTTTTTTCTTTCTGTCTCTCTCTCTCGCTTTTTGAAATTAATTTTCTTTTTCATAAATTTGTTCAGGAGTATGGCATTTTTATCCTCTTCCCAGATATCTGCATCTATATATCTCACCTCCCCCTCCAAAAAAAATCTGGGTTTTCCGGTGGTAATTTGTATGGCGTGGTTTTAATATACATATTTTAAATAATAAAATTTTCCGATACATTTTACTATTTTTCATGGAATACTGTGTTAACTTTCAACCAAAAACTATTTCAGGTGTCTAATTCTTACAGAAGAAATTTTTCAATTGATGAATATAAATAAGATTAATCTTAAATCAGAACTTAGTGATCTCTCGCATGATGACAATGCTGCGAAAAAAACATACGAAACGCGTATACTGGAAGGAGAATCTAGTTCAAATGAGAGCGACGGAAAAACACATGAGAATATTTGAGATGGAAAGACAATTTTGAATCATTCTTTACCAGAAAAGTCTCTTGAACACTTTCATTACATTGATTTAGCTGTTGCAAATTCTTGGTTTCTGTGCAAACAAGATGCAATATCAAATAAAATTCCTCTAAAAATCAAAATGGATCGCTTAAAATCTAAGTTAGAGATAGTTGAATCGTGTTATCAGCTTCTCCACCTTCTAACAAAAATATTTTAACTGAAGATGAAGATAACGGTGTTGTAACTTCACTCGCGAAAAGATCAAAGCGTTATAATCTACTTGCTATACATGTCATGGCTCTTATCCTGTCTATTCCAGGATAAAAGACTTGACATGTATAGCCACTTTTGATGTGTTGATGATATTGCAAGGCTTCGCAAGTGCAGATTTGAAAACTACGAAATAAGTTCGAAAACATGTTGTGAATATGCAATGGTTATTTATACTTGTCAAAAATAAAACAAAAGATTTTATAGTAAATAAATAATGGATTAATAAAAGAGTTAATTATACATCAATAATTTTCTTATTTGTAACAATTTTAGTTGAATTAAGATTGTTTCTTCTATCAACTTAGAGCTAAAAATGTATAACTCATAAAAAATTTCATAGGTGACCTCTTTCACAGAAAACGCTCAACCCACACGATCGTGCGGGTACCGTCTACGTTCCAAGGGGGGAAGCAGGAATTTTTTTATTATTTTTCCCGATGTTATTGGGATCCATATAGTATTAATAACCAGAAGAATTTAATATTTGAAGATAAAAATAATTCAGGTCTTACAGGGATATGAAGCACCTGAATTAAGAATGATATTTTTATATTACATGTGTATTTGTTTTCCCAAATCATATGAGATTCAGGCTAGATACATGCATCATTGCTTCCCTAAAATACATGTTGCATTGTTAGGTGTTAAGTTTCTTCGTCTTAGCATTTTTGTCTTCTTTGTTGCATTGTTGGCTTAGTTTCATTGAATTTATGCCCATGTAAAAGTATAATATTGGAGAGTATTGACTCAGAATTACGAATATAGTATAAGGGGAATATTAAAATAATAAAAGAGAGATAATCAGTCCCTTGTCATTAGTTCTGAACCATACATTCACGAACCCTTGGTATGTGGAAAGATTTCAAGAAGTCCAAGAAAAAATATTTTATTATTTTTTGAAGGATTTTTAAGGTCTAATTCTTTTAAAGAATGGACTCCCCATCCCCCCATCCCATTATGTTTAGGGAATTAGGAACTATATATATATGATTCTAATAATTTTTAGTAGAATTAGTTGAATGTGTGTGTATCATCAAGAATTTCACATTGCAGTTATTCTTATTGAATATAAACGGAAGCAATCTGTTACACACACATATATATATACACTGCTCAAAATAATTAAAGGATATTGCGGTTTTAGGTGTATTTTGTGGCTGGGAAACTTTTTAGCTGATTGATACATGGTCGACAGACGTAGTAGGTTATATGAGAATAAATTACACATGTTTGGCAGAAAAAATGCATTTTATTGCACATTAGTGTGCAAAAGGGAAAAAAAACACAATTTGTGCATATGAGAAAAAAAGAATAAGAAAAGGTGCTTTCTTCAAAGGAAATCATTTTCAGTAGGGGGTATGGATTCTACGGACGGCTAGCAACGTTAAGTACCTTTAACGCATGGAGTCAATGAGGCTATTAATCACGAGTTAGGGTATTCTGTCCCACTCTTCCAGAAGAGCTCTTTCCAGTTCTTGGAGAGTTTGTGGGGGTGGTTGGCGGCCAGCAACTCGTCTTCCTAGAGCGTCCTAAACGTGCTCTATTGGATTCATGTCTGGAGAACACGCTGGCCATTCCATTCGTACGATTCCTTACTCGAAAAGGAAATCCTCCACCAGGTTAGCAAGATGTGGACTGCAGTTATCGGCCATTAGAATGAAGTCATCTCCGATTGCTGCAGCGTAAGGGACTACAATAGGTCTGAGGATCTCATCCCTATATCGGCGAGCAGTCAGAGGTCCATCTCGAATGATGTAGAGGTGTGTGCGCCCGTCAATGGAGATGCCATCTCATACACCAACACTCCCCACAGCCGAATCTGACATTTTCGTGCACGAACGCAGGATTATTCCTACTGTCACGGTCCCTCCAGATGAAAATACGCCTATTATCCGGATGAACAGAAAAACAGGACTCGTCAGAAAAAGGAACATTGCTCCATTCATTTCTCCTCCAGTTCACATGCTCTGTTGCCCACTCCCTGCTGTTGCGACGATGCCTTGATGTTAGTTTAACACATACCATCGGTCGGCGAGCATACAGACCTACACCATGGAGCCGGTTTCAGACAGTCTGAGTTGAAACCGTGGTGCCAGTAGCCGAGCGAAGGTGTTGTTGGAGAAGAGTAGCGTTCATATTTAGGTGTCTCCGAGCCGTTAACACTAAATAACGATCTTCATTGGGCGTTGTTGCCCGTCTACGACCTTGTCCTAGTCTTCAGCCTGCACTTCCAGTCTCTAAAAAACGGTTCCAGATCCTGGAAATCACACTTTGTGACACTCCAATGGCTTGCGCTACTTCATCTTGAGTTTGGCCCCCTTCTAACCTACCAACAACTCTCCAAGCTTCTGAATCGGTTAAATGACTTCGATGAGACATCGTACTCATCGAAACAAAGCAGTCACTGAATGCCAATCATCCTTGTCTTCATTTCAGTTGAAAGTCAAATTTCATTCGCTGCCGCTGAAGCGACGTTTTTGACGTCGAACTCAAAATTAGCATACTCCACAGTTTGAAAATCAGAAAAATTTGCATTTGTGATTCTCTTCTTCCATTTTCGGCAAAAATAATTTCGCTTATATCTTTATTTTATATAAAACTTACAATATTCTTTAATTGTTTTGAGCAGTATATATATATATATATATATATATATATATATATATATATATATATACCAGAGGGGCGTAGCTACCACAGTATCAATTATACGGGCCTCCAAGCTACAAAGAACCCCAACATGTGTAACATTTTGACACTTTCAAATAAATTTCATCAATGCGACCACTTTTATTCATTTTCTAAAAGGCCCTCGAGAAACTTTAATCCAGGGCTCACTCAGGACTAGCTACGCCAGTAATATATACACACTAATGTGTTATTAAGAATGAAATTTTGCGTTAATTTCGTATATATATTCAATGTGTTTATGTTTTTATTGTAATAATATAGTCATTCAATAAATATATATTTTTATTATATTAGAAAGAAAGGAGTACATATGTTATTACCATGTGGCACACATAAATTTTTCAAGGCGGGAGGGGTCGAGGGTCCATCATTCTCGCATGATACCCCAATACACTGCCAAGCATAGTCTTTTGATTTTGTCGATTGTCGGGAACAAAATACAGCAAAAAATAAATTTTTGAATAAATAATTAGCATTAATTAATAAATTACATTATTAATAACAAATACTTAATTAAGTTTTACGTACAATATACATAGGATTATAATCAATCGAAAAAAAATCAAGTTCGATGGGAAGTGGTCCGGACCCGGGAATCCTCTCCCCCTTTGAGCGCTCTACTGGTTATTAGATTATTTTTTTCAAACTTATTGGTTCTCTTCCAATTTTATTTTATGCATACCTGCACTTTCTAATTATAAACAAGATGAAGAGGTGGTGGCCTTTACATTGCTGAAAAAAGAACCACAACGAAAGTTTTAAAAACTTCTGACTTACAATTACGACGGTTCTTGACATAACAAGAATACATTTCTTGCGCGTGAAAAAGCACCTAAGCTTTTGCTGCTAAATCTCAAAGTCTTTATAATACTGAAGATAAATTTAATTTGTATCACCCCAGATTTTTTCCACAAAATAAGTGAAAATACATTTAAGGCTTTGATACTATTTTGTATGGCACTCGAGGTTGCGTTACATCTTTAAATAAGGATTTACAATAACAAAGAGTGACCTCGAAAGAAACTTATTTAATATTCATTATGTGTTTTATATCCTGTCAAAAGAAATATACACGGAATTCTGTGAGTTTTTTTCAAGATAAACAATCAACCTGACGTTTATGACGCAAAACTATACTTATTTATGCTTGAAAATTGTCAGGTTCCTGTTATGTTAATTATAGTTAGAATTTCAATAAAAACTCCCTCTTTTTTTAGAATCAATTGTAAGGAAGAATGTTAGAATAAGTTATTGCGTTGTTGTTTAATTTCAGTCTTTTCACACACTCACGGGAAGCTTGTCTTTTCCTTATTCTTACATCAATCCTTAAAAATAACATTTAGAAATATTTTACTAGTATTTCTAGTTGCGGTGATCATGACCCGAGATCAGATAAATATACAAAGTTAGTAAATAGTGAATAAATTTTAAAAAAATTAAAACTTACCGTAAAATCCGGCGCATAACGTGCACTTTTAACATCAAAAAGACGATCGAAATTTAAGGGTGCGTGTTATACGCCGGGTATAAAAACGATCCTAAAAAATAACAAAAGAGATCAGCATGAAAAAAAATTACATCCACACATGTCGAAATATTGTTTATTTAAAAGAAATGACATGCCTTATGAACTAAGAGAGTAATAAATTTAGAAGAAAACTATTTTTTCAATAGTCTGGGATAATACCTCGAATAAATGACTTCAAAACATAAGAATATTTTGTATTAACATTTCAGATTTATTCTTAAAAAAGGGGTGCGTGTTATACGGCGAATATACCTAAAAATTAACAAATGCAGCTTGAAAGTATAGGTGCGCGTTATACGCCGGATTTTACGGTAATTAATGTTTTAGAACTTAACATATTCAGTACAATAAAAACAACTATTAACATATTTAATTTGTTTGTAATGGTATTTCTTGCAAACTAATAATACAAATAAATTAAAAATGTAAAGCTTTATTCTCGTAAAAAGATAAATATCCAGAAATTACATAGATATATTTTTAAGAGAGGCACGCTTACTGTATAAGATTCTCTTTTTACAAAACTTAATTATTAAATCATGTACGATAAAAATAATTTAGATAAAGCATAATGAGAATTATAGGCGCATTATTTTTACGATGAAACCGAGAAGAGAAACTAATTTGGTGATTAACTAGAGATAGTTGTTATAAAGAAAATGCCGATAAAACATTGCAATCATACTAAAGGGTTCACATCTATATTTCAGTAAAATGACTACTATTTATAGCTATGTTCCGAAAGAAAAAATCTTATTGATCAAATATATATTTTGTAAAGAATATAAGCTATATATTTTTCAAGTAAAAAATTCTTACTGAGGTTTCATTACACTGACAGGGGAACCATGAGGATTTTGTGAATTTTTCCAGTTTGGATTGAAATTGATTTTTTTTTCTTTGTCCAAAATGACAATTAATTTGTTTTTAACTATTTTTTAAGAAGTTGTTCAAAAATGTTTTATGTTATTTTAAATTTTAAAAAACTTCTGTTTTCTTGAGAGACAGATACAAAATACATTAACAAAAGTATTTAAACCTAAGGGATTAAATATATACGTAAGAAATTTATTATTCAAAATATCAAACTCAACGAATTCTTTTTATCGTACGTACTTTCTAATTTGAGGATCATTATTTTGAGTAAAAACGGCATTTAGAACTCTTGCTATCTATTCCTCAGTTCTCTTAAAATGTTATTTATTACAATATTATGATTTTGATGTACTATCGATCTTGATTAATGTAAAACATATTAATAGAAAATTGACAAAAATATTGCATTATAATGTTTCAAAATGTACCCCAAATATGTCTGCGAATATTTTGCATATAAAGCATTCAAAAACGCTTGCGTGTATTAAGGCTCTCTTCGCCAAACGTACGATAACCTGAACTAAACGCGGAGCACATTTTCAGACAAAAAAAAAGCCTTAATTTTCATGAAAAATAACTACATTGAAATTAATACATCTGTTGATAAAAAAAAATATATAGCGTTTTTAAAATTTCAAAATATTCAGAAATAATTACTTTCCGTTGTAACATGTAAAGTTGTAACTCATTTAGCATCACGATATAGAAGAAAAAGGTGAAGTACATTTTATACCCCAAAACAAGTGAATCAACCAAGATTAAATTGAATAGTATGATAAAAAAATGATTATCTATCGGATAGCAAAGCCAGAATATAATAAAGAGGTGTTTTTTTTAGAGGTATAGAACTTTAAATTGCAATAAAACAACGATGTATTATTCGATTGACATGAATTTTTTTTATTCGAAAGATAATCTTGTGACATTACCTTTCAAATATGATTTCTGGCATATGACTGCCACGGCTAGCTGGGATGTAGTCCAATCTGGATGTCCAATTTTCGATGACTTTTTCCAACATTTGTGGCCGTATATCGGCAATAACACGGCGAATGTTGTCTTCCAAATGGTCAAGCGTTTGTGGCTTATCCGCATAGACCAATGACATTACATAGCCCCACAGAAAATAGTCTAGCGGTGTTAAATCACAAGATCTTGGAGGCCAATTCACAGGTCCAATGCGTGAAATTAGGCGGTCACCAAACGTGTCTTTCAATAAATCGATTGTGGCACGAGCTGTGTGCACGAGCTGTGTGTTGTTGCGCCGTCTTGTTAAAACTACAGCTCCTGGACATCATGATTGTTCAATTCAGGAATGAAAAAGTTAGTAATCATGGCTCTATACCGATCACCATTGACTGTAACGTTGTAGCCTTCATCGTTTTTGAAGAAGGATTCCACCAGCCCATAAAGCGCACCAAACAGTCAGTTTTTCTGGATGTAACGGTGTTTCGACATACACTTGTGGATTAGCTTCACTCCAAATGCGGCAGTTTTGTTTGTTGACGTAGCCATTCAACCAGAAGTGCGCTTCATCGCTAAACAAAATTCGCTTATGAAAATCGGGAACAACGGCAATCTCGTTTTGGGCCCATTCGATGAATCTATGCCTTGCTTGATGATCGTTTTGATGAATTGCCAAACCAAACTGAGAATAAATCACTTGACAGCTGTTAAATCGGTAGCCATCTTGGAAAGTAATGCCAACTTAAACTTCTATACCTGGAAAAAAACACGCTTTTATAATGTTTCGGTTTTTTTGTATCCAAAAAAATAGTCCAAATTTGAGTCCCATTCTTAAACACTGACCGAAGACAGCCTTAATCGTACCTTAAGTATCAAGGAATAACGTAACCTGATTTGCATTTTTGGCTGTAAAGTTACTAATTCATCTTTTAAGAAAGAGTTAATATGTTCTTTTGTAATAAAACTTGAAAATTTTCTGCATAAATATTTTTTCTACTAAGCATACATTTTTCTCTTTCTCGAAACCAGCCGTTGAAACCTTGACTTTTATTTTCTTTTCCAGTTTGTAGTCATTGCTGAATATATTAAATTTGGGCAATGAAAAATGTATGTACGAGATATCATAATGATACAGAAAGCAAAATAATTAATTGAGATATGTAAATTTAGTGTGGCAGAAGAGTTTGTTTTTCTGTTTGGAATAAATTTAAAGTTTATAAATTTGTATGCAGAATAGAGAAATAGAGAGTTTATTGAGCGCGAATGTCGTGTCTTGAACTTTACGAATTTAAGTGGTCAAGTATAAGAACTAGCTCAGGTATGTCTTCATCAGCTATTTGAAGCTCTAAATAATGTTAGTAACAGCCCATTGAGTCGTTTTAATGTGATATTAACACAAACTTATAGAACTGCATTGAGTGAAATTCTGAAAAGCTGGCAGCGAAAGAGAAACCAAAAATATATTTAACTGTGAATTACCATATGAATCATAGGATTCAATCGCTTGATTTAATGCTATATTCATTGTAACTATGTGTTTCTGTTTCTTATTTTTAAAATGTTTTACTCTTTATTTATTATGTACAATATGCCCAAAATATTGTTTACTATTGTACACACGTACGCAAGCACGTGCGCACACACAGAGGCATAACTCTATAATAAAAAAGCGAAGTGCAGGAATAAATTATCTAAATGGGACGAAAAATGGTAGATGTGTAATGCACATAAACTGAAAATGGAACGCTAACAGTATCATAGAAATTGAATGTCTTATTCAGGAAACTACTAGACAAAAAATTATACTTTCGAACACTTCTGACCTCGATACAAATTTTTATCAGATGGGCCTTGACTTGTGAAGTTGATGGAAGTCTTCAAACAAGATTGCTTACCACATGCGTTCCACATGATGAATTAGATCGGAGTGATCCAGGAATGGTTGGAGATGCCTACTCATCATAGCCTAAACGGGCTCTGTTAGAGACAGATTTGGTGATAATGCCAGGCAGAGAAGAGTTGGAGAAGCGCAAAGACAAGCTTCAGGTACCTCTGTGTGGTCGGGCTTATCCTTTTGAAATGGAAGACCAGGCGTCAACGAAATGAAGGTAAAGCCACGGAGCATAGAATTTAGTTGGCGTACCGCTGAGCTCTGTGTATTAGATGAAAATCAAAGTGTGTAAATTACCCAAACCAATCATAATTTTGATCCTGTTTTTCTTTAACTTTTAAATATTTTCTCTTATTAAATTAATTATATTTTTACTTTTAATCATAAATTATCTCCATTTTTGCAGCTCAACTTGCTCGAGCTCTTAACTACTCAATGATTGTTCGAGCTTCTCACCTAAACTTAGATGCAAACATTGTTGTCCTCTCTGGTCAGCCAATCACAGAAGCTCCACTTGATACCAACTCATTTTAACTTTTTTCATCTAAATTTTTTCTTTTTCTCACTCGGACTCCTTTGGTAAAACCGTATTTGCTAGGCATCGCCCCGCCCACTCCCATCACGAAAAATGTTTTACGTACTGAATTTTTTTCATCAATTTTTCGTATCAAAGTAACTCTTTTTTTTTACTATTGTACAGTGGCGCATACAAGGGCTAGGGAGGGGTCTGAAACCCCCATAACCCTTGATTTTTTTTCTATTGATGATAATCCTATGCATATAGTAAATTTAATCAAGCATTTGTTATTGACAATTTATTTTATTAGTTAATGCTAATTATTAATTAAAAATTTTACTTTTTATTGTTTTTTGTTCCCCAAATCAACAAAATTAACAGAATATTACTGGCGGCGTATTGAGGTATGATACGAGCATGGTAGACTTTCGACCCCTCCCCCCTTGAAAATTTTTTGCGCGTACCACTGCAATAGTTATATTATAAATTTTAAATATTATTTATTAAAAAAGGGCAATTTGAAAACGTTGTAATGTAATCTAAAATATTATGAAAGGAGATGAAGTTTCGGAAGAACACCCGTCCCCACCAAACAACGAACTACAGAGGGTCATGGATAGCCTAGTGGTTAGAGCCCCGGACTCCTGACCGGAAGGCCTGGGTTAGATGCCCGTACCGTCAAATACCCTCCGAGTACACACGAGTACGTGCTCGTTAAATCAGTGGGTCCGAAAGTCTTGCGGGCTGAATCACGAGTGCAGGGAACTGGAGAAAATTTCCCTCCACTTCAGTTCCATGCCTAAATTGTGGCGGAGATAGATGGTGGTGCCATCTATCGTAATGTTCTAACGTCCCTTCGGGAATTTCACCGAGCTAAATCGTACTGTCACTTGTATGGTGCTCAAGGCTAAAAGGCCAACGACAGGCGTACATCTAGCCCATTGCCCCGATGAATTTTGGGGGTCTCGATCTGACTATGTCAGACAGGTGGCATGAGCAACAACAACAAACTACAGAAAGGGGGTCAACTATCAAATGAAATGGCAGTCTATGCTATAACTCCTGGCTGTCGCGCTTTGTAACGGACGATGGCCTCATGCGAATCCCTCCACTGTCCTGGAAGTCTCGAGACACATCTTCGTTGGTTATCAGGACTATGTTCGAAGCAAGATTCATGGTTAGAAACAATTTGATTTCAGTCCGTAAGATTATAAGTGGAATGTGCCCGGCACCTCTGCAAACATGGTTAGTGGTGTATAACGATGAAAAACAATCGGCGCAGTGACCTCTAGGACCTCAACTTCCATTCACTGGGTCACTTATTGAGGATCATTACAGTCACTGGTGTCCTGTTACATGCCCAATAGTTCATAAGGGCATATTAAGGGCTGTGAGCGCCGATCAAACAATCACCCTGTCTTCACATTCTGTCGTCACACTCGGATGACCTTTACCTTCTTGACGTTCTAAACTCGGCCATTGTTCCATCTTCGCCATTCCTACCAACATCGTGGAATGGCGATCGTAATAACATCGATGATATAAAATATTTTTTGTATCACCAATGATATAACCCTTTAACGGGCACACCGCTAAAATACAATTTTCTGTGATAAAGCACTTGATAAATGTAATGTTCTCATCCTCTATAAACGTTATTTAGTCACAAAAAAATATCTGATCAAGGGTTTTTTTCGTCGGTGGTGGCTAGACGTTATAGCCACTGCACACTTAAGACATTTAACTTACTTTTCAGGACAGAAAGAATGAATGATATCAAAATAAGCTTTTTATGAAAATTAACATTTATGCTGATAACTATTTCAATAACAATTAAATGCGAAGTATAAGTGTAATTAAATAATAATAGAATAATTGTGCAACATAGAATACTTTCTTAGAATATATATAGAATACTTAAAATATACATTGAAATTGGTGTATATCCACTTTTTATATTTTATTTAATTTTAGTATAAAAAGTTAGAAACAAAGTAATATTTTTGAGAATTTAAATTAGTTATTTCACAAATTTGATGAGCTATTTACTTTGAAACTTTATAATAGGCAAACGTTTTCTCCGATCAGAAAAGCTATAATGAAAGATTTTCGAATCCGAGAATTTTTTTACCACATATTGTAAGCAAAAAGTTTGTTTATATTTCCTACCCCCAACATTCACACATGATACTAAGTGCTCTTTCTCGAGTGGATGAAAAGCGAAAATTTCTTGGTAATTTTTCTGTTCTATGTGGGCAGTGGATAGAGCCTCTATCCACATATAAAAGCTTTCCAAAAACCCGAATAAAACCTTTTTTAAATTGCAAATTTGCTTAATTCATTCAGATGAGAGAAAAGTATACTTAAGACATGTCGAAATTTTTTTCGAAGATCAAAAATTTTATTTATAGTAATCAAAATACAATTTGTAAATTTACTCCGAGAAAAACTGTTTTTAACTACTCATCATAGGAAATGAAATGCAAAAAAAGGTATCGTGCTGCCATCCGTATTAATTTTTATGCGTTTTAGCTTCAATTTACGCATATGGATAGACTAAATATCCAACACCCGCTTGGAGAAAAAATTTTTAATATGTGGATAGACCTATTAGCCACTGCCCGCTAAAGGCTTAAAATATTTACCTCGTAGCAACTCAAGAGATATTACTGACGGACCTCGTATTTTTGAACCGTGAAAAAGGGATGAAGGTGGCACCTGGACTGTTATCCCAGTCTCCAAACTTTCACATTACTCCAATGCGAGTACTTTTTGTGTCTCGCCAGATTTAATACGCATCATCCACACTACACAGCAGGTCTTTAGAAGTGCCTGATCCAACAGAAGCATCTAGTTATAAGCTTATGAACACTTAGCTACCGCGACCACATTCTATTTTTTTGGAGGAAAGTTTTTTTTTTTTTTTGAATTTGTGCTTATATATCTTTAGTTCATGCATTCAGTTTTTGCTTATCTTTTATCTAAAAGTATATGCAGTGTTATAAATATATATCTCATGAGTATATTTTGAGTTAGTTATACATTTTTTAAGGTATTTGCCAAAATCGGAAGTAGGTTTAAAACATTAACTGGTAGCTTACGATATATATAACAAAATTAAAACGTTTCTTTTTTTCAGAATATTTATTTTATCTAGCTTTTTGAGAAGGTTAAAAATCTTCTTAAAAAATTTATCATTAAAATCTTAACAGAATTCTTTTCCTGTTTCATTCGATAGGTACCGATACAGCTTATTTTGATAAATGCCTAACTAATATGAATACAGTGCTTTTTAAAACATTTTCTAACATTAAAAGCTCCTGTTATAATTGTAAATGCGGTTTATAAGCTTCTTTATAATAGAGTTAGAGAAAGAATTTTTAATTATAACATACACCGTAGATAGCTACAAAGTCCTTAAAGTTACATGAGAAAAAAATGCCTTCCTTAAATGTAATAATTTAAATATACAACACAGAATTATAAAAATACATTTACTAAATAAAATGAAAAAAAAGCGCGTACTTCCTGATTATTAATCCATGGTAATGTTTATTTTCGAATTTAACGTTTTACAGATTTCATAATTTTTTAACATATTTTTCCTCTAAAAAAATTGTTTTATTCATGCTTAGTTTTTTATTAAAATTATCTCTAAAAAACTCCTGGAGTATGATGACTTTGTTGAAATACTCAAGAAATACCCTAAGCAATATACGCACATATATATAAAACCCCGTTCTTAAATTTTCATTTAATATTTAATACTAACTAGTAGTGTTATAACGGAGAATATTAGGGCCCATCAACAAAGGCAGGCTCGAGGCCCCAAGCCAGATCTTAAAAGAATTGCAAAACCATAACTTCAAGCTTTGGGCTCCATACAATGCAGGATTGAGGGGGTACGTAACACACATCACTGCTAACTAGGAAAATTAAATTTAATGAAATGAAGCCACATTTTTACTGTATGTTTTTGCTGAAATGTAACTAAATGTATGATTTTTAATGAATTGTAACCAAATTACAATTTATTACATTCAAGAATTTGAGTAAGAGGGGGAAATGTGACGTAAAATTTTAAATATTGTCCTATTAAAATCAAAATAAACATTACAAAAAATTTATAAAATTCTGATTACGACTTCAGTTAACTTATTGTAGTCAAATTAATTAGTTTCATTTTTATAAGAGAGCTTCAAGGAGACAACCGAACTTGTACTAGTAATTATTAAGAAATATATTTTTCTGCGTTTTATTGTAATTGCATCTATTACACGATTACGTAGCTGACGTTTTACAGGATTAAAAGTTATTACAGTCAAAATCTGAAGAATGTAATACTTGAAATACTAAATTTATCATGTGTTACGTGTAATTGCAACGTGTAATTCCCTTATTGTACTTGAACAGTTACGTGTAATTACAAGTAATTGTTCATTTACAATAATTGAATTACGTGTAATTCAATTATTATTCGCTTCTTCCTCTGTATTTACGAAACACTTCAATGTAGAAATCTATCTTCTATCAGTATAGAAATCTTTGTGAATTCAAACTAAATGTCTGCTTTGAAATTATATTAAAATAAAATAATAGTTAATATTCACGTCCTACATATTTCAAAGAATAAAAGACTTAAAATCATTTTTGTTTCATTTTTATCCGGCAGTATTGTTCTTAAAAATTTCTTCACTTGAAAGAAAAGTATTGTTAAAAGTCCCTTGTTTCTTGAGATCTGGAGAGATTAAAGGGAATAAAACCAATTCTTTAAGTCCTTTTGTTTAGAAAGACGCAATGCATCTTTTCCTGTATATTATGTTTAAAATTTGACAGCTAAAAAGATCAGATTCGCTAATTTATCCTTGAGTTATTTTAATGTATGCGAATACGTTCGGAACCGTGATTTTAAAAAGGCGCATAAATGAATAATTTTCATGATATTTAGTGTCACTTAGATTAGAATACATGTATAGAATTGTTTCAAGGACATTTTGACAAAAAAAAAGTTATTTAAATACAATGTTTTGGCTAAAAATTAACTTAGAACAACCTTTTTTCAAAATGCTCTCCTTTTTGAAAAATGCTTCTATTATAATAATATTTTGCCTGTATATAGCTCAGACCTCTGTTTCAGAGTTCCTTCATTCGAGCAATAATCTAAACATTTTTTAATGTCTTTCTTGGTATGTTACATTTTCATATTAATTATGGATTCATGGAAAATATATATTAGTAATAATATTTATGATTTTCCTCATCATTATTAACAAAATGGTGGATGATTGGCTATCCACAAAATTCGTTCCAATTCCTCAAAGTAGTCTTAAGCTCGGTAGGTTAGTTGAAACACTGTAGTACCCCAAAAGTATCTAAATTTATCTTTCTTTCTCTTTGCAATATTATTTGTAGCAGTTTGTTTTAGATTTTTTTAAAAAAAATGGGATTCAGGATATTTTCACACAGTATTCCAAAGAATTTCGAAAAGTTTAGGTAGAATTAGTTATCGGATATACTATTAGAAAAAAAAAGTCAGAAATGAATACCATACATTAAAAAATAGGAATTAATAGCAACTGCAATAGGAATGCAAATTTAGATGGACTCGGTACCCCCAAAATGACGAATTATCGTTTATATCTTATTTTTATTAAGTGCATTATTATTGTTCGATTAATATACTACTTTTGTACGTCAGAAAATTAGAATTTGGAAAAAATTTCAATTGAAAAATATAAACAAACTAGGCAATTCGAGATTTCCCCCTTTTTAGATAAAAAAAAAGCTAAAAAATTATTTTTGATATTTTTTCGTTGAGTAGCTTGGTTCTGTTATTTATCAGGCATGTTTGTACTCAATGCTTATTAAGAATAATAGAAAGCATAATGTCCCTTGGTGGTCTATCGAGATTGGAGGTGAGAGGAAGAGGCTTAATGCCGCTAGGCGTTGATTTCAGCGTTGTAAAAATCCAACTGTGAGAGATTTGTATAGAAATAACTATCTTGAATACAGAAAAGATTCTAATCAAATGCTTAGTGATGCTAAATCTGACTCTTGGAAGAAATTTCTTTTGACAATTGATGCTCAAAATATGTGGAAGAAGGTTTATACATATAGCGTTAAAAGGGAATTCATGAAAAAAATTGAAATAGCTGGCATTAAACTACCCACTGGAGAAACAACCACCTCTTTAGATAAGACAATGAAGGCTGTGTGCTTCAGAAATCCTTCCCTTCTGATTTAGAGAAAAACGACAATAACTTTCAGAAAGAATATCGCCAGCTGCGCGTACTGCTTACTCTTCCTTTTTTGATGCTTCCTTTTCCTGTGATGAAGTTAATACAATTGTTTCTATGCTGAAGCTAAATAAATCACCTGGTCCTTATTCTGTTTCAAATGAAATTATTAAACAGTTTCACTTAGCATTCCCTTCTTTACTCCATAAACTTTTTAATGTTTGCCTAAATTTAGGTATTTTTCCACGGGTTTGGAAACTTGCCCAGATGATTCTCATCCCCAAAGTAAATCTGTTTCGAGTTCCTCATTTGGATAACCTTTGGTACATAAGCTTACTTTCGGCTCTTGGTAAATGCTTAGAGAAACTTTTTGTTAACAGGATTTGCTGGTATCTGAGCCGTGGAGACTTTCTCTCTAGTAATCAGTGAGCACTGAAGACGCTCTTTTACGTTTAAATGAAATAGTTAAGAGAGGTAAAAGAAACATTTATATATATATATATATATATATACTCAATCTTGATTTCTCTTGATATGAAAGGTGCTTTTCATAATGCATGGTGGCCTTACATTATGAATCTCTTTAAAAAACGAAAATTCCGATAAATATTTTTTCACTTGTTGCTGACTTTCTAAATGACAGAACGGTCCAAATGCAGCTGTGTTCGACTTCTGCAATCCATTGTCTTGAAAGAGATTGCCCTCATAATCAGTTCCTGGACCTATTTTTTGGAATATCATTATCAATGATCTCCTACTTAAACTTAATAGTCTTGCCTGCTGTGAAATTGTAGCTTTTGATGATGACATTTTAGTTTGTTTCCAAGGTAGGGATCTTCCTACGATTTTTCTACACGCCCAGGAAACTTTGAACCTCGCTTCTAAATGGTCAAAAGGTTTTAAATTGGATTTTAAGCCTGTTAAAACCAGGGTCATGACTATTGAAAAACGAAACATTTGCTATGATGCATTTCAGCTACATTTTTTTCGATGGATTTCTCTTGACTTTGGTAAAACAATTGAAATATCTTGGTGTTCTTCTCGATTCCGAATTTTCTTGGAAGTAGCATTTAAGTTACATATCAGAGAAATGTGCTAGATTACAGCGAGGATTAAATCGGATTGCACGCAACACGTTCGGTATAAATTTTAACGTACATTGGCTCATTTATAAGCAAGGAATAGAACCTTTCATTATGTATGGTAATAGAGTTTGGGGTGAGGCATTTAAAAGGAAGAAGAATTCTAAAACTCTGCGATGCATACAAAGAAGAATACTTTTGCGGTTATCATACCATTAGTTACTTGTCAGTTTATGCTACTTTTGACTTTCCTCCAATTGACATTGCTATTCTTCACAATATTTCTTTTAGGGAAAATCTCTCTGCTTCTTCCATCTCTAATTATGATTGTATTCTGTCTCCATTTTCTCTCCCTCATCCTTCAGAGAGGAATGCCATCAATATTATTCAACTTAGTGACAAAAACAGAGATTGGATAGCAGAGTTGGTTTCGCTTTTGTTGTGTTCAGGAGTGGTGTTGAATCCCAGCACTTCCAATTTAAAATTCGTGATGAATGCACAGTTTATATGTAGCTGAACTTTTATGTTTAAACTTCGCCATTAAATATATCACTTATCAAAATAGTGTCACCTCAGTTTATTTCATCCGTGCACAGACTCTCTTTCCTCCTTGGATTCTCTTAAGTGCATTTGTTCATTTAACAACATAATCGTCGAGATCCAAAAGCAACTTAAAAGCCTAAAAGATAAAAACATCTCAATAGATTTTGCAATTGTTCGGGCATTCTTGCAAATGAGTGGGCCGGTTGGCTTGCAAATGCTGCATTAAATTGACATTACCATTAATATTCCTAAATCATTTTACAAGAAAATTATGAAAGAAAATATATGGTGAAGTCTTGGAACCAAGAATATCCCATTTCAAATAAAGGGAGCTTAACTAAGAAATTTTTTTTCAACCATTAATGAGAGACTGGCCTGCCATCATTTTTATACTAATTTCAAAATAACCCAATTTTTAACTGGTCATGGCAATTTTAAAAGCTACTTGAACAAATTTAATTTAGTTCCGTCATCTTCTTGTGATTGCGATATCGGTGTCGAGAAAAAGGTGGAACATGTTCTCCTTCTGTGTTCCAAGTTTGAAAGAGATCGAAACATCCAAAGACCGGCTTTCAAGCGACTTAATATTAATTGGCCTCCGAATCTTCACCAACTTATTTCCACCAGAAGTGCTTTTAAAAAGTTCTGTAAATTTATTGTGCATATTTGTAATCTTTCATGACTTTAATTTTTTTCCTTTTCTTTGTAATATGTGTTTATACTTACTTTTGTAAGCCCCGTGTGGTACTTTGTGGTGCACGGGGATTTTATAATTGTTTTCAATATAAAAAGAAGAAGAAATATATACTATTTTTTTAAGCTGGCTAATGATATTTTCTTAATATGATCAAAAGTAGAAAATTTGTAGATTACGGAAACAGAAATTTGAATAGAAATGATAAATAACTTTTACCAGAGCATTAAACATGCAGCGGTGATTACTGTCAATTCTTTTAATAACGAATTTATGATGATCAATAACCCATTAAAACACAACATTTTTTAAATTAACATACAAATATATATATAACGAGTTTTTCACTCTTTTTCAGTTGTGAACTTCTGGGAAAATTTATTTTGTTGATTGCTTGATTTCTTTTGAGGGAAATGTCATTCCCAAATAAAGTATATTATTAAAGGAATTTTAAAGATGAAATTATTGAAATAAAATTAAGAAATACTATTATGTGACTTTAAAATGTTTGGTTTTATTTGTCTGAAATTTTTAATATAAAAAAGCAGATTATTATATTCATCTACCTATAAATGATACAACTTTTCTTAAGAAATTGCAAAAAATTTTGAACTAAGAATGTACTTTTGAATTACCAAATGTTAAGTGATATTTCTGAAGTACTTAAGAATTTGATTATTGTAATTGTCTTTTTTAAATCTTCTATATGTATCAAGGTGAAAAGCGACTTACTTACTAACTTATCACGAGATTTCTGAAACTATTAGACCTACAAACTTGAAATCTGGTAAGAATGTTTCCTTTTCTGAGTAGAGATCCGCTTAGAACAGGTTTTACGGAAATCGACTCTGGGGAACGGGTTTCGAGGACGTAAAAGGTAATTATAGTCCCGTTAAGTCTAGTTCTTTTTAAATCAAGAGGCAAGGCCTCTAAGAATATTTTTAATACAAGTGAATACTTAATGTTAGGACTAAGATATCTCAATAACTTATAAACATTACATAGTCAAAAAACATCATGGAATACTCAGCAAAGCAAGTGGATATATATAACGGCTAGTTTTTTCAAATACTTAACTTTAAAATGCCTCAGTAATTTAATTTTAAATATTTTCAAAACTAAATTCCAAAGAAGCTTCAAATTGAAGAACTTTTAACAATTGTGTGTGTTTTATGAGAGACTTTATTCCTTCTATAAAAACTAGCAGTTTCAAATTATGGAGCAATCTCAAGGTGTCATTGATTATTATGAATTCTAGTTTACGTTCACGGTGTTACCATGTATTACTTCTTCACAGAACAAAAGGAATTTTGCAGTTAAATTTTTTTTTTGCAAATATCAGAGTTTAATTCTATTTTTCTAATGTCTCTTGGTAAGTATGTGGCTCTACAAAATGAAACTTTTGCAATCAGTTCTGTTAGGAAAGTCAAAGAAGTATTTCCTGATAAAATGGAAACTCTAAGATTGAGAAAAACATTTCACTTAATTCTATTCACATAATCCTATAATTAGACAATTTATTCTCAGTACATTTGAAGGTCAAAATTTGATGAAGTTATTAGGCGATAACCTGATAGCTTGATGCAGGCTACGTAAAATTACGAGAATGCATTACTTTAAATTGAAAATTTTAAATTTTTGGTAAGATGTACTTAGTTATTATTGCTCGTTCATATATATATATATCACTATATATATATATATATATATATATATCATATATATATATATATATATATATATCACTATATATATATATATATATATCACTATATATATATATATATATATATATATATATATATATATATATATATATATACACTCAGAAACATTGAAAATAGCGACCCAAGAAGGAAGCTAAGTACAATCGCGAAACTTTGCAAATAAGTACAGCGTAATATGATATGCAAATGATCCAAGTTTTGTGCCAATACGCATGCTCATGCACGCTGAAGTGGCTCTACAATCAGGAAGAGGGCGCTATATAAGCCAGCGCAAATTCGAAGATTCATAAACGTGACGATTTTCCGCCGATTGTAGGAAGATTTTGGTAAGTGAAACATGTGCCAAGTAAACGTGCTGGAAGACATTTCTCACAATTAAGTGAGTTTGAGAGAGGCCTGATCATCGGGATGAAAACTGCAGGCTGGTCGACGCGCCGTGTTGCTGGCCAGGTGGATCGTTCGGAGTGTGCCGTTAGAAATTATTGGGAGCACTGGACACGAGAAGGTACCCACATACGGAAAACCGGGTCTGGAGCGACCAGGACGGCCACGAGGAGAGAGGATCGAAGGATCGTGCGGCAAACATTTGTGTACCCCACAGTGACTCATTCAATGATACGAGCAGTCGTAGGCGTAGCAATTGTTCCACAAACAATTTCCAGACACCTTGCAGAAGCAAATCTTGCATCCAAGCACCCTTTCCGTGCACTCCCTTTAACACCGGAACATCGGCAACTGCGTCTACAGTGGTGCCAAGCCAGATCAATGTGGAATGTCACAGATTGGCAAAAGGTTGTGTTTAGTGATGAATCCCGGTTTGTTTTGGGGACAGATGATAACCGTGTACGGGTGTGGAGGCGCCCTGGTGAGCGGTACAATTCCCCACCCCCACACACTGTTTTACGTCACACTGCCCGCACAGCTGGTGTAATGGTCTGGGGGGCCATAGCCTATGATAGCCGGTTCACTTTAATTGTGATGCGTGGAACCTTAAAGGGCCAACGTTACGTTGATGATATTCTTCGACCCCATGTAGGACCTCTCCTAAATGGTCTCCCAGGGGCAATTTTCCAGCAAGATAATACTGGTCCGCATACAGCAAGAGTTGCTCATGACTTCCTATGTCATTTTCCGACTCTTCCATGGCCGGCCCGCTCCCCCGATTTGTCCCCTGTAGTGCACGTGTGGGATCAGCTAAAACGGCAGATGCCATCGTGTCACTCTGTACAGGATTTAGAGTTGGCTGTTCAAGATTTGTGTGCCCATCTGCCTCAGGACAATATAAGGTGTCTAATCAACTCAATGCCGGATCGTGTGGCGGCATGTATTGCAGCTGGAGGTGGTCCAACGCGCTATTGAAGTTGCCCAGTATTTGTGTCGTTGCACACCCTGTATTCGTTTAATTGTCTTGTTTTTGAGATCAAGTGAATCCCTCATTTGTGTCATTATGTGTATTAAATTTCATTTCAATCCGATGCTTTCTTCTTGGGTCGCTATTTTCAATGTTCCTGAGTGTATATATATATCAAGTATTGTAGAAGTGTGTTCGCCGGTGTTGGTTTGTTGTCATATCTGGTTTATTGAAGACATCTTCAGAATAACTTTTCCTCCTTTATTATGAAGCACACATCACAACAGATTAAAACACAAATGCGATACATTTTCACATTGAATAGGCAGCGGCATGTTGGAGGACACAAAGACAAAGAGCTGCAGTTATTGCATTCTTACATGATGAAGGCAAGCAGACAGAAAGAGCGATTACACGATTTTTGCTTTTATACCAGCAGTGCAAGCGCGTGATTATTACGTAATAGTAGTTCTGATTGGATAGAATGGGTAGGACAGGGATTTCGGACTAGCCGATTACGATTAAGATTACAGTGTTATTTCCTAAACCAAAGAAAAAAGTTTGCTTAAATATTAGTACAAAGAGTTAATAAAAAGGATACTAGAGGGAATTATTACATATATACATACCCTTCGAACTTTTAACGGCACATTTAACCCACTATTAATTTTTAATAAGATTTCGCTATCCTTAAATGTGAACGAACTTTTTCCATATTAAGGATGCAATATATTAACGAGTTTATTCTTATAATTTGTGTATTAAATGTCAAAATGGTAAGAAAAATAAATAACAATATCGCGGGATAATTTTATAAACATTTAATTGAGAAATGCTTTACTAGTAAATCCTGATCATACATTATTACTGAAATTCGCATAAACATTTTGTATATGCAAACACATTTTATAATAAAGGAGCAAAAAATGTTTCCACCAGTACAACAAGTGAAGAAACGAATAGGTATATTTATAAAAAGTTATTAAAATTGTGTCTTATGCTATTGACCTCCCTCTTCAACCTCAGCACAGCCTTGAAATTTCTCATTGATATTGATTTCGCAAAAGAAAAGGTATTTCTTTTCCTGCTGCTCGTTTCGACAAGCACGCAGAAGGAATCAGGGGTTGAGAAAGCGTTTAACGTATTAGAAGAAAATACTCGAACATGGATGCAATTATGTGAAAGAAGTTATATTGCAGAAGGAAAATTACTAATTGACAAACGTAGTTAACTTTTAACCACTAGAAGTTTCTGAGCTGAGTTACAAAAGATGTTTTTGTTGTATGTACATACATATATATATATATATATATATATATATATATATATATATATATATATATATATATATATATATATATATATATACGTTGATAAAAACTTGAAAAACTTCTTAAATCTAGCTTTAATGAAATTCTTAAAGGAAAAAGTTTGAAAGTGTAAACATGAGTAAACGCTTGTGAGTTTAAAGTGTGAAAAATCAATACTTTTACTCAAATTTGTACAGGGATTTTATCTCTTTAAGATATCCAACTCCCCTAAAATCATGATTTTTTTTAAATTGACAACTTTTTTTATTATTTTGTTTTATAGGCCATCTTATTACCAAGTTTTTATTTCCCATTCACTAGAACAAAAACTGCATGTGTCTTAGTAAAAGCAGATGCCATAACATTACATAAGATGTCAAACTTTAAAATGCGTTTTACTGATACTATGTTTTCTTCGAAAAGCTCAAACGGGGACAACGATTGCTTAAAAAGTTTTTAAAATAATTTGCTGAAATTTTTTGTGTATGTTCTGTATAATAGTAGTTTTAACCTTCAGATTTATCAATCACTGTTTTATTACAAAACTTACAGTTCTTTATGGGAATATAACCATTGTTTTTTTAAGCAATTTCATATAATAACTAAGATAAAGTGCTCTAGTTTCTGTAAAAATTAAAATACCTCTTATCCTGGAGGTCATTTCAAAAAGGAATAGCAAAGTAATACATTAAAATTGAAAAATTGAGAATTTGTTCATTATTTGTACAGAGCGGGCCCTGTTTATGTAATTTTTGGTCAATTTTTACCCATTTGTTCCCAATTTAGTAGTATTGATGTATTTTTCTCTTCTTAGTTTTAGCCTTTTTTTCTTAAAATGTACTAAAGAAATCTAAAAATCGCAAAAAAAATCTCCACATCTCCATTTTTTTTTTAAAAAAAGTTGTCGCAAGTACTCGGGTACCTTAAATAATTATTGAAAATTAAAGAAGAATTTACCGACTTAATTTAGAGAGTGAAACAAATATTTTAGCGTGAAACCTGTAATGATTATACAGTAATTAATAAATTTGCTTTACTTTTTAAATTATTAATTTTATTATTAGTTTGATTATTCAAACTAATTTTTTGAGGGCAAAACAGGTTAAAAACTGATCCAAGCAGATTTATGTAATCCTATTCCCGTGAATTCCCTAAATAATTTTGAATACCTTACCGTGATGTATACTGTTACTGGTATGTGTTTCATTTAATGCCTCTAATATGACACTTGACAAATTGTACATTTTAGTAATTGAAAATAAGTATAGAAATATATGTATAGTAAGTGGATATTTTTTCATCACGTAGGTAATGATAATAGATTTTTTTTTTTTTTTTTTGTAAATTCAGTTTTAAGTAATTTGTTTGAGTACAATATCTCAAGTAGAGGAAATATTCCTTCTAATTCTAATAAAAGCTCTCAATTAAATACATAAAGTTTGAGTTCAAAAGCAGATTTTCTTACCGAATATTTTATTGAAATGCTTTATTTCAGATAAATTGTGCAAAGCGAAATATTTTTAGTTTTAAAACTGCTTTATTTACATTTCACTTATTTTCCAACAATAAAAGCATCATTTTTTCATAGCACTTCTAACAGAAAACGAAAAAATATGGGGGGTTTCAAATCCTCATTCAATTTACAAATCACACAAATATAGACCAATTTTTTTTCAATAAAAATTACGCAAGTTTACTGAGAAGATTGAAAATATGCATTTAATAGAATTTTTGTAATTTTAGTTTGTAAGCATTTTAAGATTTGCTATTTTAAGTATTACAAAATAAGTATATAGTAAAAAGAAGGGATTGTGTTTTCCGTGATAGGGGGATTTAAAATTTTTTTCCATTCTATATCATGTTTTTGAATTTCAGTTTAATAAATCATTTAATTTGCTGATACCGCGATTCTTTTTAAAAAAATTTTTTGTGTTGTATGTACTAAAATGTTTCACTGTTTATCTGAAAATCTGTATGAATAGAGCTTTAATTTTTTATTTCTTCAGAAGCAATTTTAAAATTCATTTTACAGCATGACATTTAACTCCAAAAATAACTCTAATTTAAATGGTAAATAAACTCACGTTAAATATTAATTTAAGTGCTTAAATAGTGTTAGGTAAACTTTAAAAAAAATGAAATAGAATTTAGTTATCATGGAGAGAAAAAAAATCTGTTGCATTCTTTTATATCATTACTACCTTGCAAAGTAAAAATAAATATAAAAATAAATAACAACTTTTACCTATCATGACTTTTAAGCATTAATCTTTCATTCAATAAATAGGGAGTAGTTGGATTTTGAATAATATTAAAATTTGTGTTGGAATGAATGATGAATGATTGAATATTAACGTCGCACTGTTTAGTTACACGAGGGCTTTTGGCGACGGACCACGTAATTTTGAACCATGGTCAAGTGACGTATAATTTGTTATAATAGTAAAATTTGTTGGAGCAAGAACCCAATTTTAGTGGGATGCTCATTAATATATATCGGTAATAGCATCAAGAATACCAAATAAAATACTAATGATAGTTTATGTTTGAATAATACATTTGATATTAAAATTATCGATGACGCAATCGATAGTAGCATTAAAGTTTGACTGTCACACAATACCAAGTTATTCTGCAGTAATGATATTTATAACAGTATAGACGTTCGATAATATTTATATTATGGATAATATATATTGCGAATTTAGTTCAGAAATTAAACTGACAGCAAAGTTAATGCTTTTAAACCGGGGTAAGCATTAAATCGATCGCGATCGACCAGTGGACCGCCAAGACATTTTGGAGGGACCACCTTCACATAAGATCTCAGATGTGCATACTAAAAGAAACAGAGGTTGTTATCGAAATAATGGAAACACCCATCAATAATGTGCTTCGTAAGCATTAAAGTATAATAATAGCTACCAGATTTTTTTTGTAAAAAGAAATGTATATATTTTGGTAGTATTCGGTAACTTTATTGAAGTTCTGTAACTCTTAAATTTTTTTCAAAATCGTAAAATGTTAGATTTCTCAAATTTTCAAAGAGGTCAAATTGTGGAAGCCCGTCCAGCTGGAGTTAGTGTGACTGAAACATCCCAGTTACTAGAGGTATGGTGTCAAAAGTCATGACTGCTTACTCACAGAGCAGCAAGACAAGTTCGAGAACTAACTTTAAATGAAAATTGTTTATTTTTATATGTATTTTGAATTATTTGATAATAAATACATCATTTGATATTATTAAATTTGTGGGTATAATTATATATGACTGTATTTTGCGTTTTTTAACAGTAAGTTTTTTATTGTAGCTATGTAGATATATAAGTACATATTCTGTATTTATTATTATTATAAAGGGTGTTTTTTTAGAGGTATAGAACTTTAAATTGCAATAAAACAACGATGTATTATTCGATTGACATGAATTTCTTTTATTCGAAAGATAATCTTGTGGCATTACATTTTAAATATGATTTCTGGCATAGGACTGCCACGGCTGGCTCGGATGTAGTCCCATCTGGACGACCAATTTTCGATGACTTTTTTCAACATTTGTGGCCGTATATCGGCAATAACACGGCGAATGTTGTCTTCCAAATGGTCAAGCGTTTGTGGCTTATCAGCATAGACCAATGACTTTACATAGCCCCACAGAAAATAGTCTAGCGGTGTTAAATCACAAGGTCTTGGAGGCCAATTCACAGGTCCAAAACGTGAAATTAGGCAGTCACCAAACGTGTCTTTCAATAAATCGATTGTGGCACGAGCTGTGTTGCGCCGTCTTGTTGGAACCACAGCTCCTGGACATCATGATTGTTCAATTCAGGAATGAAAAAGTTAGTAATCATGGCTCTATACCGATCACCATTGACTGTAACGTTGTGGCCTTCATCGTTTTTGAAGAAGTACGGACCAATGATTCCACCAGCCCATAAAGCGCACCAAACAGTCAGTTTTTCTGGATGTAACGGTGTTTCGACATACACTTGTGGATTAGCTTCACTCCAAATGCGACAGTTTTGTTTGTTGACGTAGCCATTCAACCAGAAGTGCGCTTCATCGCTAAAGAAAATTCGCTTATGAAGTCATCGAAAATTGAACGTCCAGATTGGACTACATCTGAGCCAGCCGTGGCAGTCATATGCCAGAAATTCTATTTAAAATGTAATGCCACAAGATTATCTTTCGAATAAAAAAGAATTCATGTCAATCGAATGATGCATCGTTGTTTTATTGCAATTTAAAGTTCTATACCTCTAAAAACACCCTTTAATATAAATATCGTTAAGCTTTTTTTTCCTTACTACGCTTACGCCACAGAGTGGACGGCAACACCTTGAAAAAATTAGAAGTAGACCGTGTCATGTAAAAGTCTGTCCACCCCTGCTTTTAAGGAATAGAGACAATGTATTTTATACGGATAAGGTTTTTAGTTAGGTTATATATAGCCCCATTGATTTGGTCATAAGTCCGAAATTGCTTTTTGTCTCGCTGGACTTAATTTTTAATTTTTGCTTATTTGTATTTCCTTTTTAATTCATTCATATATATATATATATATATATATATATATATATATATATATATATATATATATATATATATATATATAATTCACATTAAGTTCATCTTTCAAGTTTTTAATTTGTAATGGTCTTTACCCTCCAGGACTAACTGTTAAGTGAAGTAACTGTTAATTATTCGCATAACGAGATAAAATCGCCACTTTATCTATTTGAAATTATAAGTTTAGCGTATTTAAATTAAGAGTTACATAACCAACCTCATCCGATTCTCAGAACCAATCAGAAGAAACGTCTTCGGAAGTCATGTGATTTTTTGAACTTCCGGTCTGCGCTTTGCATAAAAGCGGAGATTCTGGGGAAAATTGGCCAGCCGCTACTTATTTTATAATGTAACCGTATTCGTTTGTCATCTTTTGCAAACAGTCCCGTGCTGTGTGTGTATATACTTGTTATTTATGTGAAACGTTCACCTATTGAAAATAAATGTGGATTAATAGCAACCAGTATCCTCTATTCTGTTAATACACGATTACATCCATTTTAGATGGAATAATCACTAGTTAAATCCAATGCATCACCACTCCATTCCACGGTTCATTTCATATATATATATATAATATACACACACACACACACACACATATATATATATATATATATATATATATATATATATAATACATACACACAGACATATATATATATAATCCATAAAATATATATACACAGATGGCTATAGAACCTAAGTATAACTATTCAAGATAGGATATATATATGTTTTGAAACCAGAATCAGACTGAATTTTTAAAAAGGATCTTTATTTGATGAAAGTTAGACATATTCTGACGTTAAGAGCAGAGAGCAAAAAGCACGCCACCGTGAAAAGTGGGTTACCACTTAAAATACAGATGTGGTAAGTATCGCGGATTTTCTGAGTGTACTTGAAAGTTAATGCTGATATATAGGGCTATTAAATATAACGATCTGGAATTAGACATGTTTATTGGCTAGGCCATATGTTCGGAAGAAATAAATGGGTGATTAGTTTGATACTTGAAGATCAAATGAAATATATGAGTTAAGTGCTAGATAGGGAATTTAATTTTTAATCTAATTTAATTATCCTTTTACATATATATATCTGTATATATTATATCCATCTAATATATATATATATATATATATATATATATATATATATATATATATATATATATATATATATAATTTCAAATAATTCGATACTAATGATATTCATATAACAATAGATACTTCCAATAATATTGATGCTGTGAAAAATATTGTTTAAATTAGTAGTATTTACAATATGAAGTCATTCAATGCAAGTGACTTTTTTCCTATCAATAGCTGGGAAAACAATAATTTTGATAGTTTTTCAATAGTATCAAAGGCTTATCAATGCTCTTAAGGAACACTACTTATATAATACTAGATTGTCCCTACGATATGTATCGATTGATCCAATATAATATTACCGTAGTAAAACCTCGTGTTGTGTTGTCAACGAAATACTTGATTGTAATGGAACTTTACTTTTAAATTTTTAAAAATTTTTACTTACATCTGTTTTGAGATTTATATTACATAGAATTTTTAGAAAAATAGATTATTCTGAATATTTTTATGTTGTAGCTGATGAAATATGATAATAAAAAAATAAAATATTTTTTAAAAAGCATAAATTCAAAATAAATTTGAAGCATTCATAAAACTTGAAATATTTGGACATATTTGTTTTATGATTAAACATGTATTCATATTAAGGTCCAAATAAAATTATCTATGAAATTCTGTTGTAAAATTTCAAAAAAAATAATAATTTTAATTAAACATTAATTAAATATAATTTTTTTTCTCGTGCAAAACGCTGAAATATGTTATAATTAATTTTAACTTTAACTAAGCAAATAGTTATAATTTAGAGAAACATGAAATTTATAAAAAAAATAATTTTACAAATATGAGAATTAAATATATATATGGAAATATATAAATATTAGAAAATTGTCACAAAATTTCCAAGCAAATAAGTAACAACTCAAATAAAAAGACATACAATTCTTCACCATACATTTATTTCATTATATGACATTCATAGTTATACAGATTTCACATATTGGTCAATTACAGTGGTTCTCAAGGGAAATGAAAAGTAGTAAGATTCACTCACACAAACATCAGTATATGAGAAATTTTCAAAACATTAAAAAATTTATAAAAATAAAAGAAAAAATATAAGCTATAAATATATATCACGCATTTTATAATCTTCCATCTCGGAAACTTAATACAAATATTCCATACTTACAAAGATAAGCATAGTATTTGTAAAAAAAAACAACAAAGAACCTAACCGCCTTTTAGATCACAGCTTTTTATATAAAAATATGAATTTTTTTGTAAATAATTAGCATACAATAATATCTCTGTAATGTATAATAAATTTCAATGTCTTGGGGATAGTCATTTATTAAATTATTTTTGAAGTAACCCCTATTAAGAAATTTAAGAAATGCTTCATTGTTAATATTATGCATTTTATAAAAGCAAGTATTAAGTGGAATGATCTAAATTATTGATATAGAACCTGTATAATATCCTCAAACATTATTTCATTTCATCTCTATATTTGTTGATCCCCATTTGTATTTCGGAAAGAAAATATATGCACTTTCTATATAATAAGCACAATCATTAAAATAGTGAATATAATTAATTCGATACAAAAGCGAAGGATTGTATTTGTCATCTTACCATTGAACGTTGGATTAAGGAAACTATATGATATCTTTATTGTTTTTTTCTTTTCAATTATTTGTTCTTAAAAATGTCATATTTATAAGAAAGTAAACAATTCAACAGCGTAAAAGTTTAATATAAAGTTTCAAGAATTTCTTTATATAAAAGTATATGTACCATCAACATTTTCTCATAAAAAATGTCACGCAATACAGGTTTTATTCCAGCATTTGATGAATCGCATTGAAAGATAATGTTTTTTTAAACGAAAACTTCTTATACAGGGAATTAAAACTCAATGCACTTGAGAACCATTGTACAAGAGCACCTGTTGTAATCTGAATTGATGTCTGCATTAAATACAATGAACACTTAGGGAGTTCGCAAAACGTACACACACAACACTGCATTTTTAGAAAGATGTATAACTTGCACGAAACACGTGTGATAACGAAAGCGTAGTAATCATATGTATTTAAGGAACATTTTAAACTTCTACTTCCTTAAATATTCCATTATTATAATGAACATCACTTTAGTTATTCTTTATATCTAAACAACGTGAAAATTCTCTAACATGCACATGAATTTGCTTAGAATGTTTTTGACAAAAACACACACACACACACATATATATATATATATTGACGGTAACTATTTACAAAAGCATCGGGAAAAAAATTCAAGTTTCAGAGGAGAAATAAAAAAAATTCTGAATTTTATTACATTTCAATATTTTTAAATGGTAGGTATGAATTAGTTTTTTAATTTATGTTTCAAAAAGGAAAACCATTGTGAAAAAATATGTCCGCAAATCTTCCAGTTATGAGTTTTAGCATCTGATGTTTACAAATGTCTGGCACAGTTACTCTCAATACATGCTGAATAGAGTCTTCATTAGTTCAGCGGATATCTTTTTTCAACAATGTAACCGACATTTTTTTTTTTTTTTTTTTTTTTTTTTTTTTTTTTTACCTCCCGTTTCGATTTTCGCGTCGAGAAGTTAGCTTTGCTTAGTCCATCCTCACATATGTAAACAGAGAGAAATTTGTAAATCTTCGAATAAAGCTGCTTATTTGCGATTTAAAATTGCACTTTATTATTCTTTTACATCAATGCATAACCATTTCTACCAAGCTACATGGGGTTTAATGTTGCAAATTAGCGAGTCAAAAACAATCACTCTGCAGATCATTAATTATGCTGAAAACAAAAAGTCACCATTATTATTTTGTGAGTAATGCAAGGAAAAATCCTTTTTAATAATTCCTCGTTTATGATCATTTTAAATTTTATGAAGGCTCTACCATATGTAAAGTAGAAGCATTTATCGAGATTTTAAGGCATTATTTTAATTGTTTTACATAATTTTTGCTCAGCAATCAGGCAACAATTTAAGTTTCATAAATAAAGCAATGCAATAATATTACAGTTTAATATTTATCTATGACATAGCGCTCTCATCAAGCAAGCTAGTTTATTGAGTTATTTTAATATCTGTTGGTTTTAAGATTTTGCTTATCAAGGAACGAAATAAATTCAAATTAATTTGTGTTTCACATTTTGCAAAGGGAAAAAAATTCGTAAATAATCATATTTACAAAACATATTTTGGGGGAAAATTAATTTGTCAATATTTAAACTAAATTTGTAACTAGGTGAAAATGTTATAACTAAATAACGGAAAAATAATTACAAAAAACCTATATTATTAAAAATATGAAGGAACTACCTCGTATATATAAGCACCACAACTCAAAATATTTCTTTTGTATTATATATATTTTATAAATAATTTATATTATACTTTATTTACTATTATTTATATTTTAATAGATTCATAATTTATTAATTCATTTACCTGATAGATTAAATCACAAAAATAATTTTGTTGTCATTATACAAGCACAACAATTAGATACATTTTTAGCACGGATATATGAATTATATGTTTTATAAGGCTTTAGAACAATTATAAATAATTTATATAAAAAGTGTGCCTTCAGTGTGCATTTTTTAATTTTTAAAATAAAAAAAATTCATTTACGGCATATGTTCTATAATACAATCATTGTTAAATCCTAAACAATCAAATAAAGATATAAAACTATAATTTGACACTAATAAATACATTTCATATAATTATTAGTGTTGATACTCATATGAATATAAATTACTAATTTACTCCTCTATAACTTTTAGTAATTTATGTGACTCTGATATTGTGAATTCTTTACTAATTATTGCTTTCAGACTATTATGTGTAATTTTATATGTGAGGAGCTGTAAATTTTTTTTCTTTCCCCTAACAAATACATCGAAATTTAGAGAGTCCTCATTTTTGAGAGGCATATTTTACGAATAATTTCAAATATTTTGAATTATAAAAGCTCTTAACACGATTTCATATTTTATTATTCCCTACCATCACAATAAATTTAATCTTTTCAATCCCTAGCACCAATAAAAATGCTTTGAAATACTTAACATATAGCAAAGTAGTTGAATATCATGGTGCCCGAATGAAAAAAAAAAGCTTCAATTTTTATCCATTTAAATTAAAAAAACATTAATTATGTTTTAAACAGCTTTGATGCCATAACTATTTAAAAGATATCATAGATAGACATGGGAGAGCAATTCTGAACAAGACACACAATAAAAATGCATAAGTAACATATCATATTTATTGCTTGCAATTTATGCGTTTTAAATCACATACAGCAGCTCATGGTTTGTTAAGATCGTATCGAATAACGAAATTAAATTTTGATTTCATGAAATTTACGTATAAATTATGTGAATTTTTCGTAAAGAAATTCTTTAACATAAATAATAAACGCAATGGTTTGAACTTTTTTTTACTAATTACTGAATATGTACAGTTGTATAATCAATAACTGATTCTAATGAATAATCTTGAGCTGTGTAGAATTAACCTCGTGTTAATTTCTCTACAATTTATCCTGTCTCTGCAATTTCAAATTCATTCCTTCTTAAGGAACACAGTCCTAATAGAAATACTAAATAGGATATGCTATGAAAGAGAGATATATCCATGTATTTATATATATATGTATTTGAAAAATATTCATTTAGGCTTCTCACTTAAGCTTTTCCTTACCATGAGCTGCAGTAAGGATTCGCAGTAAGCCAACAAGCAAACACCAAGATTATAGGTCCAGCGGGACTCACATTTGACAAAGGATACTAGACATGAACACATAGATGGATAGGAAAATTGCACTACAGTTATTTTTCAGTCATTCACTATGGAATAGAAACAGCATATTCATTTTGCTACTTAAGAACTCTTAATGTGTTTTATAACCCTCCTGCTGATTTCACACCTTTTAAAGTTTATCATCAGCTTTCAGATAACAGAATAGTCCGCAACATGCGCAAGATTAAGACGAATGCAATATCCTTTAACAAAATAATATATATTAGAAGAGCTTAATGCATTACATTTACTAAGGCATTTTTTTTGTAAAAAATGACTTGATGCATTTTTTCATTTACCATGCTCTGATTCTTTGACAATAAGTATAAATTGCTAATATTATCTTAACGAGGATTTATTCTTTGAGCACTTAATTGTACTCATACAACATCTTTCACACACGCTAGCGTATTGTGTTTTATTAATTTCAACAATGGCTTATTTTCCGACTTCATAAAACAAATCTTTTTAATCCTTTTCTTTAACCTTGCATGAAACGATACAAATAGGCACATGAAACAGCGCAAAAAATTACAATTATCTTCAATGACATATAATATTAGAATTGTATTGTTTGCAGAATATGTATCATGTCTTTTTTAATTGTTATATTTGATAGCATTCATATTTTCTAGTTAATATTAACTACATATTACTTCGAGAAATATAAATTATAGATACTACACTTTCAATATTTTAATATATACATATTTATGCTACTTCATATCTTCATTTTCATTGCTACATGTTTACGAGATACATTAATTATGTGATATCTGATTAATAAATTCCGGGATCATCGACTGGCAGTATACATTTGATTAATCTTTACAAGCCATTTCACAAATAAGATCAATGGTGTCATAACGAAATGACAAGATATTTGTGTATTCCTATTCTTCGCAAGGATTTCAGTTTTATATTCATAACGTTCAGTACAATGAAACCTACTTGTTTTTACCTATACGAGCTATTTTGTATTAATTCAGAATAATTGATTTCAATTCAACATATTATATTTTTACTCGTTCATACTAAATATTTGCAATCATTTTCATTAAAAAATAAAGTATTTATTAACATTATATTGACAAAATAAATATCACCATTTATTTATATATAGAATAGAAATTGAAGAATTTTTTTTAAGTAAGTATTCAAAGGGGAATGAATACGAACATTGTAAGTATGATATCTTACAGTCTGAAATGTATTTCACATAATTGAGGTACTTTTTATAGTCTGTTTTAATAAGATTAAAATTACTGGAATTAAATTAGATTAATATTCAACTTCATACAATTTTAAAAAAAGATGTAATTTTTTCTTATTACCATTGAGAGGCTCAATGAATGGATCACGAATTTTAATAGCAGTGTTTAATGTTAAATATTTAATGATTTATATCACCAAAACGCACAATAAAAGTTCAAAATTAATATATTTCTCTTTTCATCACACCAACGCAAGACGAAATTAATAAAAGTTGAAAGCTGTAAAAATCTTCATTTAGAAATTTACCCTACATGATATTTCGCGTGATTCAATATTCTATATCATCGCAACATTAATCACTCTCTAGAACAGGACCTTTCTATCAGCAAGTGGGTTATAGATGAGAGTAACATATTTATTCATCGTTATCTGTTATGCTAAACCAAAATAGAACAGTGTGATTTGGTTTTCGAAGAGAGTGATCGGTTACATGTCTCCAAAGATGCCGGCGAAGGTCTTTCGTAGGTTACGCATCGTGTCTTCGCTGTCTTCAGGGCCTTTTTCCGACTTCTCTCCGTCAGCCTGCTGTGAATCCCTGCGGAACAGGGAGGGCCCGGGCCCAGTTGGGCGTGACGCAGCTGCCGCCACGTCTGAAGCCGAGGTCTGAGAAGCCCGGCGAGGCGGAGGTGGGAGACCTGGAGCAGGGCCAGGTGGAGGTGGGCCTGGTGGTGGGCCACTAGGGGGCCCTCTAGCTGCCTCTTGACGCTGAGGCACCGGTGGTGGAGCCCCGGGAGGCTGTAATAAAGAACAACAATACAAGGTTGAAAGGACAAGGATGAAAGTTGAAAAGTCTTGTATATATAGTTCATGATTATAAATATTACCATCAAAAATACATTGTTACTGAAGTGGAGAGTTCAAAAACAGTGGCGTAACGTAGACCCCCGCATCGCGGAGGGGCCCAAAGGTTATAGTTTTGCAATCCTCTGTATGATCCGACGGGGCCCAAAACCTGACTTTGCAGGGGGCATAATATTCTCCGTTACGCCACTATTCAAAAACATACATACACCAATTACGGATTGAAGATTATTTCTAACATCTAAGTTATCAGTCTGAAATTGATATCTTTGACAGGTTCGTAGACTTTCTGTTAGCTCTCTTTAGGACTTAATAATTTAGCTATGTAAAAGAGTATTCAACAAGAATAAAAAAAATATGTATATTGCGCTTGTATAACACATGTGGGACTTCTAGCTTTAGCTAAGCAAGCTTCTTGAAGAGTATAGCCCTAGACTAACATTTTCTTAGACCTGGGATGGGGTAATCAAGACTGTAGGGTCATGTGATTTTCTAGGACATTGAGTGCGTCCGTTTTGAATGATAACAATTTGTGTACGACAAGTATTTTCATTCATACTAATTTGATTCTTTTTTTTTACTATCTCGATCACAGAATGGTTATATCTAAAATAACCAAGACTAAATGATAAAAAGTGAAGTAAGAGGAAATCATTTAAATAAAAAATAATAGCAAACGTCTGTGAAGAAATAGTGTTCACCTGATGTCGATGAAGATTAAAATATTATTATTATTTATATTATATTGTATTAAGACCATACTTAATTTTTTTACATTTAAAGTAGATTTAGACTATATGTGTAATTGACACCAATTTTTTTACTATATTAAGGTTCGTATTAATATATCTGCCTAACTCGCATTCACGCCACACGAAGTTCGTTGTGAGAAGAGGGAAGTGATGCAAAAGAAAGTTTTTTTTTTTTTTTTTGGAAATTTCTTCCCAATTATTAGATTTCTATAGAATATAAAACATATGGAAGTAAATATAATTGTCTTAAATATTATCTGATCTGATTGAGATTAACTGTAAATATAGCCTTACTGAGAAATTTTTGTGAGAAACTCACACGATGAGTGTTAAATAAATATTATTAGTCAGATATGTGTGTAACTAATAAGTATTTAATTTCCACATATAACTTATAGACCAGTTGTAATTAAGTTATCGTAGAATATTATTTTGAAAGAAAGGAAAATTTATTTTACTCATATTTGTTTTCACTTTGCTTATACACATTAAATTTATGAATTCTCTTATATCTTAAATATCCGTAATTAAATTACGTGTTAGTTTTGAAATATTGGAACAATGGAGTATAAAAATAAAGTCAACCGAATGAATTTGATACATAGTATGTGATTGAGAACAATGCACAAAAACATCTATACAGTGTAGGGAAATCCAACCAAGATGTATCTTAAATATAACTAATATTTAATTTTTTATATTCCATCTAGTAAAAATGAATCAAATACCTTATTTATTTTATTAAAAGTAGATTAATGCAAGGTATTAAATATATAATTCATGTTTTATTCAACCATTTTATGTATCCGACACAGCGCGGTAAAACTGAAAGGCAGTAACCAGATCAAGGTAATAAAGATTATTATGCAACGAGTTCTTGGTCATAATAGTAAATTATACCTATTTCCCAGGTGAAGGTTTATGTAAGATTTGTTAATAATACCACACGTGATGATTGTACAGCAGTTAAGAATTAGGAAATCTTTTATGAATTCTGAATATATCGACGAGTTTTCGTCTGGTATTCAGATTTGCATCATATCAGACCGAGCAAATAAACGTACCCATGCTGGTTTACTGAAGCTGATTTTTTTGCCACGAAAATGTTAACCTCATACAGAAAAAACTCATTTAAATTTATGAAGGTAATGCGCTCTTCAGCAGCCTTGGCGAAAAGGATTGCAATTTTAAAAACTTGGTACTTCGTTTATTTGTTCAGTCGGTGAAATGTTATTTTTTTCTAAACTAAATTCACATAATTATATATTAATACAATATGCATCTCACCAAATAATTTCAAGAGGAAATCTAATTAAAGATTATAAAGAGAAAAATATTTAAAAACCATATTTATAGATAAAGAAACTTTCCAACTGGGAAAATAATAACAATAAAAACAATTTGAAATATTGTAATTCTTCACAGGAATTAAAGCGTGCAATTTAATTATGTGGTGAGTCTTAATTTTCTTAAAGTTAGGTTTCCATCTTTATAATTAACAACTTTGGACTTGAAAACGATATTTAATATATTTTGTTAGAAATGAAAAAGTAGTACTTACATTTTGTTGATGGGGTATTCGTTGCTAGAAAAAAAATGAGGAAAATTAAATTTTTAATAAAATAATACTTTCTATAAACTAACATATTCAAATGAATTTTTTAAGAAAAAGAAAAATTTATTTATACCAATTTACATTTTCGTTATCCTTTAACAGTTCATGATATGGCACGTTATCCACAAAAACAGTTTCAATTATTAAAATACGTTTTATATATATTTAAAACATCAAGGTATATACATATGTATGTTCTACATGCTGATTCTTATATATATTATGCTGATTCTTATCTATTTTTTTAATACGAATATCATATTTTTTCGATCTTATTTCTGTTTGGATTTTTTTTTATTACCCTAACGAGTTGCAGAGAGGGATAGTTGATACCCCCCTCCTTAAACTAGTTTAACCCCACGTATTCGATCTTAAGTCGGAAAATGCTTATTATCTTGATAGGCTCCATTTTTTGTTTTTTTGTATTTCATACTTCTTTTTACATATTTATTTTTTATTTTGCTGAACTTTTTGTTTTTTGCTTTATTTATTTTTCGTGCCCCCCCTGTCTATCTCTCTCTCTCTCTCTCTCACACACACACACACACACACAGGAATTGTGAATAAAGAAATGGAAATTTTGTGTTTTTAAATTTCATTGTTTTAGTTTTTAAATATCATTTTGAATTATAAATAATCAATCATAAGTTTCATATCTTAAGAAATCATCTGTCTTAGTATATGTGAAGCTTTTCGTATCTTACGTAATAATTTAATAGTATCTGTATATTTTGGTTCCATATTATTATGAAATACCAAACATTATATATATATATATATATATATATATATATATATATATATATATATATATATATATATGCTCTGATAAATCTAATGTACTCACATTCCGGCAATTTTTTAATAAGTTCCTTTTTTTAAAAACCCTCCCCCCTCGAAAAAAAACATGGCTTATTGTTGTGCTCCCTACATCTCTCTATAAATGTATAATTTTTCTAATAATTCTCCAATGAGTGATAAAGATTTCCGTTCGTTAAATTCCTGTATATTCTAAGAAATTATATTTTACATTTAATCTTAAAATTTATGTCATTTTATTTAAAACAGTCTTTTAATATTGTAAATGTAGGTGTGGAAATTCTTCCGCATCTGAATATTGAGTCATTTATAGACCAAATCTGTTTTTAAAATCTGTTTTGGTCTAAAAAAATGTTGGATTTTTCCTTTATCAAAATTTTGACTTTTTTTATAAAAAAAAATGAGGGACTTTCTGTTTTTCACATATTTTTTACTAAGAAAAAAATGAGGAGTTTTCTGTTTTTCACATATTTTTTACAAAGAAAAATGTTAAATTTTGTCTATTCTGAAACATCAAAAAAAAAGTTAACGCTTTTTTTCTGTTATAAAAACAATTAAATCTGTAGAAGTACATAAATTCATGTGATGTACAAAACCTTCAAACAAGTTTCATTGTACAAAAAAGAACTTAGCTTAATTTTTCAAAAGCAAACAATAAAATTAAACAGGTTTAACTAGAAATAGAGTAAAAAATTTTCAATGATTTATTAAACGCCCATTTTGTATGAAAATGAATTTCTAGTTTTAAAACAAGGAAACTGGCACATATTATGTAAGGCCGTGCAAATTATGTTTGAACATCTGTATTTTTAAAGAGCATAATTTCCTTTTATAGGTTTAGTCATTTTAATTGTGTACAAGCTCAATTTATTTGAAAAATATAACACGGAAAAACGAAGCACCGGTTTCGCTTTTTGAGTTATATTAAAAAAGCATTGATTTCTCATTCGGAATGGTTAAATATATTCAGAGTTTAAATAATGTGTGTTCCTTAATTGATCATTAAAAAAGAATATTAAAGTTGTTCCCTTCACACAGCATTTTCCCTATTCTTAATATTAAAATGATCAAGTTTAAGGAAAATTTTAAAAAACTATTAGCTGTATATAGTTACCAATTTTTTTTGTGGGTATTTATTGTATTATTATTATTGTAGTTTTAAGGAGAGTATTTTTTAAAAATCTTTGAGAAGTTTTTTTTTTTAATTCTTATATGAAGTAACATGAAAAAAATTTCAAAACGATGAAAATTTATAAGCATTTAAAACTTTTTTTTGAATAATTTTTTTCTGACGCACTTAATTTCTCCTTAAAATATTTATTTACAAACTAAACTCAGTGGCGCAACAGCTCAGAAGAACCAACACCTACCGTGCACATCTCAATTAATGTGACTTCGGACGCTGTGGTGCATGAACAGATGATCAGTCTAATGCAAACCCCCAGTGTTTAGTTCCCACAAGCAAACTTGGTTCTCATTTATCGAACCAATGAATGGATGAATGGCTAAGTCAACCTTGCCCACCCCGGGATTTGAACCGCGGACAAGTGGCGTGGAAGCGCGTTACGATACGGCTCAGCCATTGGGCTTCAAAATATTTATTTATATAGTATTATTATTTGTGCAAAGTGTTTCACAAAATAATAAGACAAGTAGAGTCTTAAAAAATGCCCATTCAGTGTTCTAATTTACACTTTTCAGAAATTAAGATACAAAGTATTTTTACTTTTAAGGTATCCGACTACGTTCGGAACCCTGATTTTGCAAAAGCGTATAAATGGATAATATTTATGATATTTAGTGTCACTTAGATCAGAAAACGTATATAAAATTGTTTTAAGAATATTATTTCAATAAAATATTATTTAAGTACACAATATTTTGACAACAAATGAACATAGAATGACCCATTTTTAAAACATTCACCTTTTATGGAAAATTCTTCTATTATAATAATATTTTGCTTGTATATAGCTCAACCCTCTGTACAGAGACTGAACTAGGATTTTTGAAATATATAACTTAAGGGGATTTATACATATTTTAATACACAACAGAGGAAAGAAATTTCAATAAAAAACCGTCGATAATTATTTCAATTTGCGGTAACTCTGAAAATAATGTGAATTTTTCAAAAATTCTATTTCAGACTCTCTGGAGAAGTCTTTACTTTATATAAACAAAATATTATTATTATAGAAGCATTTTTCATAAAAGGAGGATGTTTTGAAAAAAGATTATTCTAAGTTAATTTTTTGCCAAAATATTGTATAAATTTTTTTTTTTTTTTTGTAAAAATATCCTTAAAACAATTTTATGCATATAGTCTAATCTAAGTGACACTAAATATCGTGAAAATTTTCCATTTATGTGCTTTTATAAAATCACGGTTCCGAACGTAGTCGGATACTTTAACTGATGAACACTAGCACCGTTATTTGAATTGCTAAAATACCTAAACTAGGGCATGCATTGAAACTGCAATGAAGGCAGGAGAAGAGTTGTAGTTTATTTTCTAATAAAACATGAAAAAATCCATTTTTTGACCGATTTTCTTGAAGTGACTCCCTAAAATGTAGTTTATGCATCAGAAACAAATACCCGTATAATTGTTTTTGATCAACTAAAAGGAAGAAAAGAAAAGAATTGTGTAAGAGATCAGCAAAAAAATATTTGTGATTTTTCTAACAATTAACGTTAAACTTTTTGAAACCTCCAAGCTACGGTGCTCAGCAGAAAATAGATAACATCGGTAACTAATTAATTTAAATGGAAAAGAACTTTAATTGTTAAATTAACTCGGAAAAGCGAAAGATCAATAAGCAGAACGAACAGCTAAGTGTACCTTACATTTATTTTCCTTTTCTATAATCAAGTAGAGCAAAAATATACTCGAAATATATATAATAAGTAGAATCAAGATGTAACAAAAACCTTTAAGATATCCGACTACGTTTTGAACCGTGATTTTGCAAAAGCATATAAATGGATAATATTTATGATATTTAGTGTCAGTTAGATTATGAAATGTATATAAAATTGTTTTAAGAATAGCATTACAATAAAAAATTATTTAAGTACAATATTTTGACAAAGAGTGAACATAGAATGATCCATTTTCAAAATGTTCTCCTTTTGTGAAAAATGCTTCTATTATAATAATATTTTGCCTGTATATAGCTCAGACCTCTGTACATAGGCTCAACTAGAATTTTTGAAATATATATCTTAGAAGTGGGTTTAGCCTTGTTTTACAACAAAAGAGGGGAAAAATTTTAAGGAAAAAACGCCGATAATTATTTCAATTGGTTGTAACTCTGAAAATAATGTGAATTTTTCAAAAATCATAGTTGAGCCTCTATACAGAGGTCTGAGGCAAAATATTATTATAATAGAACCATTTTTCACAAAAGGAGAACATTTGGAAAAAGGATTATTCTAAGTTAATTTTTTTCCAAAATATTGTATTTAAATAAATTTTTTTTGTCAAAATGTCCTTTAAATAATTTTATACATGTATTCTAATCTAAGTGACACTAAATATCATGAAAATTATCCATTTATGCGCTTTTTTAAAATCACGGTTCCGAACGTAGTCGGATACCTTAAGGCCGTTTTCGCCATATGTACGAGAGCGTGCACTTGACGCGAAACACATTTTCGGACATAAAAAAATGTCTCAATTTTTATAAAAATTTGTGACATTGTAACTCATGCATTTGTTTATAATATAGTGTTTTTAAAAGTTCAAATTATTTCATAAATAATTGGTTTTTCCTCTTAACATGTAAAAGGATAACTCATTTAGCATTACGGTATACGAAAAAAAAATGCGAAACAGATTTTATAAAAAAAAAATGTGTTAACTCGTATTAAAATGAGTAGTTTGATAAAATAAGTGATTCTCTAAAGGATAGTGAAGCCAGAATATATGATTAAAGTTGAAGTCTTTTTATATCTGAAAATATACTCGGAATTTGGTCCCTATTATTTAACATTAGTCGAAGACAACTTTAATGTCATGACGTTTAAAAGTTTTTTCATTGATAGACCTCTAATATAAATTTAGAAAAAAGAAAGGTTAATACATTTATGTAGTACTAATCCGAAAAATTGTTTATTAATGTGAAATACACCCATTAAAGGTAACTAAGTTATAATTCTTTAAAAGGAGAAATACTTAAGTTTATTTAAGTATTACACATTTTTAGCGTAATATTACAATTTTTCTGCGGACCACCAAATATTTTCAAACACCACCAGTGGTCTACCGCTAGACGATCGCTGCTCTATAACATATAAAGCTACTGTCGCGTATTCAAGATATCAGTCTGTAATCAACTTTGGCCGATATCGGAACCCACGAAATCGGTAGGTGTGCCTACCCACAAAATAGTAGTTTTCAATTTATATTTGATCGTTTGTGTGTCGTTATAATAAATGTTTTTAAAAACCTGAAAACAAGGACTGATATCTTGAATACGCGCTACATTTCAAAAATGGAATTATCCGAATAGGACGAAAATCGGTAGATGTGTTATACATATGTTTAAAACAAAACACTAACCCGGTATTATAGGAATTGAATGTTTTATTTAGGAAATACAGTAACACATGTAAAAAAATAATAATTGTTCTGTTTGTACAATTTTGCTAATTCAACAAACTGTAGAATGTAATTCAAAACAAGCGTCCCAATGAATCATGAAAATGCTTTCCATCATGACCAGTGGCGTAGCTACCACTGGGCTACGCGGTGCCGTGCACCAGGGCCCCCAAGTTCAGGGGGGACCTCGGAACCTGATCGCCAAGTAAGTCGAATTTGCGATAATTTCTCCCGAATTTAAGATATAAACATAAAAGTTTATTAAATAACTATAGTTATTGCAATTCAGTTGAAAAAAATTTCGAATTTGTGGGGAATTTCCCTAAATTTTTTCGTTGTTTGTTTAGTGTTGCAAACTTAATTTATTGAAAAGTTTGTTATTTTCAATTTTTTCAAATTTTTCTACAAACTTTTACTTGAAAATAAATTTTAAATTCGACGAAAAATCTCTTACCATACTTATTATTACATCTTTAAAAAACCTAAACAAGAAGCAATTCCTTCCTAGTTACGTTCTAATTTTAATAACAATATGATTCATAATAAGCTTGTTTCCTGTTTCGATATTTCGCAATCTTCTCGTATCTACAACACACTGATATAATACTGCTCTTTTGTGTAGAGGTATCTTTTTAAAAATAATTATAATATTATTGTTTTGTATTTTCTTGTTGAGGCATATTTTTTGTATCATTTCCTGTCTATCTCGGTGAATCATTTTGTAGCTCTAAGCCCTCTGGTGGATGAGTTCGATCCTCCCGAATTGATAAATAAACAGCTAGAGATTCACCAACTACATTTTGTAGGTTAGCATTGTGTTTCTGCTTCCTCTTAACATTAGGAAGTACTTGAACACATACGAATTGTATTGGATAAATAATAAAACTAAAATTATGAATTAAAAAAAGAAACCCAGTGGTGCGTTTAAGCGCAAACAACACCAAGAAAGAGAAGATAGTAAATAAAAATTGAAGTTTTTGTATATATTTTTTTAAAAATATTTATTTATCTTTACTTTTTTACTTGATAAAATTCAACCAAGATAAGGCCATGATTTTTTTTTTTTTTTTTTTTTTTTGCACCAGGGCCTTTAGATACCTAGCTTCCCCACTGATCATGATGTCCCTTGGAATATTATTTCGATAAATCGAGACAAAAATATTTGCAGTACATAGATGATATATTATGCTATTCATTGACTTTAAGATTGTTAAGCAGCCATTTATTCAGGTCCATGTAAAACTCATTGTGAGTTACATAAATTTCCTTCGTGATACAATATGCAAATAACACAAATTATGCATCCCCCCTCCTTCTTTTCTTTCTGAGATAAGGATTAAAAACTTTTTGAGTATGCCATTATCTAATTGTCTTAAAATTGGTCAAAAACTGTGGAACAAAATTGAATAACCACTTGGTTTGTAAGAGGAAATTGTCTTATCTCACAATAAAATGTGCTTATCTGCTACTTAAAATTGTACATGACATTTTTTTCATTCCCACATAGCATCTTTAATTATTAAATTTATCCTTTTTAATTATTTACTCATTACTTTAAATTTTCTTTTCCAAAATTAAGTATTTACAATGAAATAATTTAAAATTTGTTCTTACCTGCGATGGCGGCGCATGATCTACATTTGTTTGCTCTTCAGCACCAAAGTTTGTTACGCTTGTTCTAGAGGTCTGTTTCCTGTAAGTGATTAAAATTGATTAGAAAAGAATATAAGTAAATCATTATTTGAGAAAGAAAATATATTATTTCCTGCTAATATTTATATTTCTTTAAATTAAGTGTTTCCATATAAGTTTTAAAGAACAAAAAAATTATTAATTAAAACATAAAATTAATTTCAAAACCAAATTTACAGACTTTTTAAGCTTTACCTTTTCATTTCATTCGAATATATTGTAAAATATTGTTAATATAGTAAATACTACTGGCATAAGTACCATAAATGAAAAGCAATATATTGGAGGCGTATACTTTTCTATATATTCAGAGAGAGAGAGTAAAATGTATCAGCTTTGAGTAATAAAATGGCGTAATTTTTAATTACTTTTAAACTATATATACAGGATTCTTATGCTTATATGATGAGAATCAGTTACATACAGATATCTGGCGTAATTTATTTTTATGCACAAAACTGAATTAGCGAAAAAATTGAGCAAGCGCCTGATAACGCCTTTGCTAAGTAATATACCAATATTGATTCTTGAAATTTTTTTATTTGATATATAGTAAAGTTAGCTTCGATTAAATGCAACGCGAAGCAAAATTCTGTTACACATGCTAAGTGTAATAAAGGTGAATATTATAATGCATTTTCTCCCCAAGTTCAAAAGTTCTTAAATTAATCAATAGATGGCAGCAGGAGTCAATTAGATTAAAAAAAAATTTCAGATCATAACCATAGTGAAATAAAAATAATATGTTGGCAAAAAAACGACAGACAATGATGGGATAATAGCCTTTGTGTCGCTCCATATCCCACATAAAAATATTAACAGTAACTGACAGACAATGATTTCATACGCTTTACCTAAAAGAAATTTTTTCCGAGGCTCTAAAAAATATTCATTGAAATATAAATGTCGTCTTAATATATCTTACTTTATTCTTATGAGCACCCAGATTGCGAATGAAATCTCGATGTGCATAAGTATCTCAAATAATATATCTTTAGTAAAAACAACTGTGTGTGATAGCTGACTTTCTTATATTCTTATTTTATTAATTATAAATGGAATGACTGCAGCAGAATTCTTTAATATAATACTTTAATGTAATTCAATTTAATATTAATTATAAAAGACATTACTAAAAACTTAAATCCATTTAGAAATTTTTCTGTAATTTCCCCCCTTGCTCTATCGGGAAATTCATTTTTTTTTTAAATACGTATATCTAGCTAGTACTTACCTTTACAAAGCTTTTAAAACTTTAATCAGTGCTTGAAATATTTTATACATAATGAACAAAATAATCTGAAAATTATTTTTGATGGAAAGTAATGAATGCTTTTTATTTATTTATTTTTTAATTATTAACGACAATTGTAGTAATAATAAGCTTAGTATATTTCAGCTGTACTTTCCTATCCGTATTACTCCCAAGTAATTTCTCCATATTTTTATCATCTTACCGAGTCGTAGGGAGATCTTAAATTTTTATATTTTGTTAATATTAAAAATTTCGTAAAAGTCAACGCAAAACTTAAAAACCGTTATATATAGAGAGAGAAATTTGTGCTGATAATTGTCTTTCCATTCTTTCTTTTCTTTATGTCTTTTCCATTTTTATTTCATATCAGACAAAACCTTAGTAATCCAGTGGTCAAAATCTCACACTAAATGATACTTGTGATTATAAAAATCCAAACTTCAAAATAGTGTTTAGTAATGTTAATCCTTTTGATAAAACCAACATTTTTTCTCTTATTGAATGAAGCATAATGAAAGAAACTGATTGAAATTTAGTAATTATTCTTTTCAAAAAATAAGCTTTCTTTTTCTTACATTTATATATTTTTTTGGTTTGGTATATGAGAAAAATGTGGGAAATTGGAAGAATATACATATATTTCTTTTTACCTCCACTAGATGGCAGTTAGCTTAAGTTTTAGATGTGTTCACATAACTACATGGAAATATTTAACTTCACAGCTGTAAATTCTCACGATTAAAATCAGCTGCAGATTAGCTGTGATACGTCATAAAGGAATGCCAGCAATGTTTAATTTCCCGAGAGCTATTTCAAATAAAAGTTGCAACGCAGCTTTAAATTTTTAAGTATGCAGTGAACTTGAATTGAAGAATGAAATGCTCATTGTTAATAAAATACTTTCAAATTCATATTTGGACTGCAAAGAATTTAATTATTTTTTTCAACATGAAAATGCACGTAACGCGCGCAAAAATAAGGTTTTTGCAAACAACATATTATAGGGTAGAGATACACCAAGGTAAATCATTAAAAGCAAAAATAAACAACACCAACAAAAAAGACTTGGCCTATTTTAAATTTTAAAAAAATCAAAACTGTGTGCTCGTTTCCTCTCTGTATAAATTGGAACTTAGAAATATCTCTCAAAAAATGATTGAGTAAAAAATATTTAACCATGTTTCATGTTTAAATAAATAAAAACTAGAAATATATATAAGTAAGTATACATAAAAACTTTACAATTGCAATTGTGATAATCTAGCTTTTAGAAAGTTATATTGTTAAATAACTTCATCATTCCTGATTTGTATTTCGTATCAAGATAAAATAGTTTAAATATTTATCTATTTCTATATTTAAATAATAATAAATAAATAAGTTTAAAAACTATTTATTGGTTTAAATGAGAGAGAATATCTTAAGTAATGTAAATAAATTCGCAGTAACGTTGATTAAATTACATGCGCATACTTAATCCCAAATAGCAAAACTCATACTATATTGCGTTATATTTTTATTAAAATAATAATTATTTAATCTTCATGCAAAATATTATTCTCAGTAATTAATTTCGCTCTCTCTTTCGCCCGTACCATTATTTTATACGTTGATATATACTTACGCTAAAACAGGTTTGCAATATGTCTGCATACGTTGAACAACTAAATCAGCAATCAATCGACGATCCTCTTCTTGAGTTTCTCCAAGCAAAGTCATTGCAGAAGTATTCACCTGGTAAAAAAAAAAATTCATATTTTAAGGACAAAAAAATTCATATTTTGACAAAAAAATTCTTAAATGATTTTTGGAGTAATATCTTAAAAATTTATTTTTCGAAGATTTCAGAAGCCTATCAATCCAAAATTGCGATCATGAAAAAGTTTTTGCATCCTTCAGATACCCGAAAGGAACAAGATTTAAGCTGTCTTTGCTTAAAAGGCTGTTTTCGGCTATTGTTAAAGAATAGGACCCGAATTCGGAATATTTGTTCAGATATAAAAGTACTTAAACATTAATATTATATTCTGGCCTCACTATCCTGCAGAGAATCACTTATTTTATTATTCTACTCATTTTTATTCGAGTTGACACATTTTTCCTTTTATAAAATGTGTTTCGCATTTTTCTTGTAGACCGTAATACTAAATGAGCTATCCCTTTACATGTTAAAAGGAAAAACGAATTATTTATGAAATATTTCGAAATTTTAAAAACACTATATTATAAACAAATGCATGAGTTACAATGTCACAAACTTTTATAAAAATTGAGGCATTTTTTTTCTGTCTGAAAATGTGCTCCGCATTTAGTTCACAATCTTGTGCATTCGGCGAAAACAGCCTTAATATCAAAGAATAGGACTTGAATTTGAAATATTTTTTCAGTTGTAAAAGTACTCCAGCAGTAATATTATATTTTGGCCTCGCTATCCTACAAAGGGCACCATATTTTATCATACTACTCATTTTTATCCGAATTGACCCATTTTTTATAATATAAAATGTGTTTTGCGTTTTTTCTCGTATATCGTAATGTTAAATGAGCTATCCCTTGACATGTTAAAAAAAATTGTTATCTATAAATATTTTGAAATTATAAAAACGCTATATTATAAGCAAATGTATAAATTATAATGTTGCAAATTTTCGTGAAAATCGAGATCTTTTTCTGCCTGAAAATGTGCTCCACGTTTAGTTCAGGCTCTCGTACATATTACGAAGACAGCCTTAAAGGGGGGATCTGTTATTGTCTAAGATAGTGATTTTCAACCAATGTGCCGCGGTACTTTTGCGTGCCGCCAATTTTTTTAAAAAATTCTTAATTATATTCTGACTTAACATTATTTCCCAACTTAAGATATAAAAAAAATTTGATAGGGTCGCAATCCACATTAGTGATAATGGATACATATGTACATGAATTAACTTTGAATGAAAGGGATGAACTTATTTCGCTCTGTAATAATCGAGATTTAATTTCAAAACATTCGAAAGATTCAATTAATTCATTTTAGACTAAAATTAGGGGCGTTTTTCCCATAACAGACAAAAAAGCTTTAAAAGTATTGCTACAATTTTTTACATCTTATTTGTGAGAATTTGGATTTTCAACATGAACAAATATGAACATGAAAGAAAAAAAAAGATCGTGTCTTTTAAATGTATATGACGAAATGAGAGTAGCATTATCATTTTCACTGCCAAATAAAAACGAAATTTTCAAAAATCATGCTCAAATTTCGCATTAAATGTATTCTTATAATTAATATGTAATTAATTCCTCGATAAATATTTTGTTGGCTTTTTCTTACATGTTACTTAATTTAACATTAAAAACCTGAGCTAAATTGTTCTGTCACCTGCATGGTGCTCAAAGCTACGGCTAACGACAGGCGTCACTTAGCCCTTTGCCATGATGAAATTCGTGGGCCTTGATCTGGCCTTTGCCGATCAGGTAGCATTAGTCACAACAACAACATTAAAAACTACTATAATAAACTATTTTACATGGTGTATTATATATAGATAAGTAAAATTCGTTTAAACTTAATTAATTGTTAGTGTGCCTTAAAATTTGGAAATTGCTAAAAGTGTACCGCAACAGAAAAAAGGTTGAGAATTACTGATCTAAGACTTTAAAGAAGGGTTTTCACTATATACAATGTAGCAGATACTGCATGAACTATTAAATTAATTTTGCAAACACTTTTTATATCAATATATTGTTTCAAGTAACCTAGAAGCAATACAAATATGTACATCTTGAATCACCAAGAAGAATTCAAAAAGAAAATAGATCGCATGGTTTCTTTTACTTATCTCTTGCAATTAACGTAGTCGTTAACATTCATTTTGAATACAGCCTTGTCTGTCTTCGTTTCGAACAGACATAACGTTAAGTATATGAAAGAGACTATTAACTTTTCAACCTCATTAATTGTATTCATTTACCTTGAGATTCATCATTGTACCATAAAAAAAACTTGAAAACCGTAGTATTTTAATGCTACAACTACTAAAAAATGACTCAAATAATTAGAAAACTTTTAAAAAATCAATATTAATTCTAAAAATTATATTTATTTAAGGAATACATGTATTTTGATAAGTCATTAATTAAACAGTATATCATTTGTGCGTTAAAATAGAGGTACGCAGTAAAAATTTGGATTTTTAAAATTCTGCATCTATACATAGAAATTTTTTTTCACTTTGACAAAATTATATCCACCTCTTTACAGTTTTAAAAGAATTTTTTCTTCAACTTTTTCTTAGGGTACAGTTTTACTTTTTTCTTAGGATTTACCCTAATTTTTAGTATACACACAGTTCTACCTTATTTTTAATTGTGCTGATTGACCTTTGAAAGGTCAACTAATAGCAAGTCGTTGACCTACATTCAATGAAAAAAAATTGTTTAAGTTAAGTTTAAAAAACATAATAAAAACCAGGATACACAAATTTGAAATTGTTCTTATTATTAAATCTAGATTACAATAAAAAACAAATGCCTATGCTCTGTCAAGAAACAAGATCCACAATACATTCATATAAACTCTCGTTAAATCAAATTTTGTTTTCAAGGGAGATTTAATATTTTTTTCTTATTTTTTTCATTTTAAGGGTTACTTGAATATATTTAATAAAATAGTTCATTTTAAAACTATTTGTAGGAGTAGTTTCCAGTGTGATATGATACCAAGTCTGACTGAGTCAAATACCTCAGGTCTTTAGAAGATTTTCACCTTTATAATTTTACACCTTTATTCTAATCTTTCCATTTCAGCTTTTTTACTGAGGATTTTATTCTGATTATATTTGATTCTAAAAGCTTTGTGGTTTATTCAATTACTTAACATATATAATTGAATAATTTTAAATTACCAATGTGTTTCTCAAGAATTCATACCGATTTCCTATCGCTGACAAAGCCAATTGATATCATTTAAATCTGATGCTTAAACAGTAGAAAATTATTTTCTTTTGACGATTTAAATCAAGATTCCATGAAGAACTCTTATACTGTCGGGTAATTTTATTTAAATTGCAGGATATGCCATGAACTATTTTTATTAAAATATCAGTGCATCGTCCGTTCACAATATCATTTCCACATCTGTAGGAATAAGCGTGATATCTATTAAAATGAACTCGAATAGTTTTTTCCTTTATTTTTCAGAAGCTCAATATATAGACAATAAATGAATGCATCGTCTAATAAATAATCTTATATATATATATATATAATATTGCACAAATCATATTATTTCCCCTTATAGATACCTTTCATTTAAATTCATAAAAAACTAAATCCGTTTCAATTTAGCCTATAACCAAAACACAAATAGAAAAAATTAAAAAAATATTTACAAAAATAACTTTTATTAGTTTTTCAAATAAGTTTTGAATGCTGAGACTATTATTTGTCTCATAAAAACTATCCCATTTTGTGTGTGAATTACGATTCTATTTATTTGAGGTAAGTTATTTTCATGTTGATGTTTATAGATGTCCTCAGGTAATCAGCAATAAATTTAAGAATTGAAATCAATTACTATACGAAGTATTGAACTTTGCATGAGGGATGACCTGAAGAGATAGACAGAATCAATGACTTACCTCACAATGGCGAAACTTTTTCATTCTTTGTGCCATACAAATAAGAAAAAACTAGTAAAACACCTTACTATATCAGAACTTACCAGTTAGAAGCCAAAATAGATATAATTCTGGTTTAATTTTCATTGAATTTAGTACTAAACTGGCACGCATGGTTATACATATTTTTTTTTATATTTCATGCTAATCTGATAGATATACTTGTTTCAGGTACTTTTAAAAGTCGAGTTTGTAAAGTTAGCTAAAGTTTTTTTTATCTTCTTTTTAGTTGTTACTTTGTTACTTTTTTGTAATCAGCAGTTCATTTAACTCGATTAGTTCACTGCATTCTTTCGAAAGACTTAACGAGAAGTTTTCCTTCTAATTTTATGTCCTTTAAGAGTTGATTATATTCTCGATTGAAAGGAGTGGTAGAGTTGTGAAGAAAGCGCAGTGAAAGTGAAGCAATACAAGCGGAGATTATCAATCTCGTTTTAACTGGTAATTATTGACACTTGAAAAAGTTTTGCCTTGTGAGGGTTGTAATTGATTAGTTAGTAAAGCGTGCCATTAAGTGCAGGGCTTAATTACTTACTTCAATTATATGTTCCCTTCCGTCCTTTCCTTGAATAGCTTCCACGGCGCAGATGTCCAATCCGCCAAAGAGTTCCGACACTTCATCCACCCATTTCTTGTATCGTTCCGTCATAGGTATTTGTTCCAACATTGCAGAGCCCATATTCGCTTTCCAATTTCCAGAAATGGATTTGCGCCTAAATGTTATAAAATGCAGTCCTGAATCATTCGAATGAATTAGATATTACTATTCCTTACCTTCATATCAAAGAACACACACACACAAATCCAACGTTCTTGAACTTGACTAAGAGTATAAAGTACAATCGAACCTTCATATAACGAATCTCTATTTTATGAATTTCTCTATTTTGAGAACTTTTTCCTGAAACCAAGAACATTTTACAATTTTCTTTGTAAAATATCCTCCACATAGAGAAGTGCATTTTCTATGTAAGGAACTTTTTCTCTTGTAGTTTGATTTTTTTCTCTCCCTATTTTTAAAATATTTCAAATCATTCTCTCTTTTAGAACATTTTATGGCGATCAGTGACCTTAGAACTGGTATTAGCAGGTGCCTAATTCACTTAGAGCAATGAAATATGTCTGGCATAATTTTTCCAAAAAAAAAAAAAAAAAAAAACTCAAGAAAAAATAACAGTTTTTATCAGTAATTAAATTTAAGGATGCATGTGTGGTAGAGTATGCTTAAAATAACTGGTTATGAAATAATGTACGTTTAAAATTACTCGTAGGCTTAAAATTAGGAAATGTCGTTAAAAATTCATTAGTTTTAATATGAAATTATTTTTAAAATTAAAAATATATATATAACTGTATTTTTTCCTGGACAATGTCTTTTTCTTGTTTTCCTTGCAGATTTCTTTTTGATGGAAGATATATTATATGAATAGTTATTAATTTTCAAAAATGTGTGACTAATGACTTTTTTTAGCAATGTGTAGTATTTAAGAATTTAAAATTTGTTTTAGGCGGTTTTTAAAGTACATTAAAAGATGAATCTGTATTTTACGAACTTCTTTTCGGTATTTAGCAACTTCGTTAAACAGAGGTCCGACTGTAGTTTGTTTAGAAAGAAAATGAAGTGAAATGGTATGAAAAACTACATTTTATGCTTAGAGTTAAAAAACAAAATTTCGTTAAAAGCATTTTATAAAGCATGGCTTTATAAAATTCTACGCTTTTTTTTTCATTTTGAGGGCTTATAAAATCTGTCACATGAATGTACTTCATTCAAAGGCCTTATTAGGGGACAAATACTTACGGTCCAACAATGCAATTGTATAGAATTATTTTACGGTTTAATGAAATAAAATATTTCATAATAATTCAGTTTTGACTTATATCTATGGATTAATTACTTATATTTAAAATAATGACGAGATAACTCTTAAGAAAAAGATAATATTTTAAGTTCCCAAAGGGTGATTTTTTAAAATTATTGTATTAAAAAAAACTAGCAACATATATATATTTTTGGTTTAAAATTGGTTAAATGTTTGGACGCTAACACACATTTTCATGTCAATTTACTCGAGATTTTTTCCCCTTTTAATTTCTATTCGTAGTTTTTTCACTTCAAAGAATATATATAGATAGATAGATAGATAGATAGATAGATAGATAGATAGATAGATAATTTTTTAATATTTTTCAAAAATATAACGCTTATCTAATAATACTTAAATACTCATATAATACATAAATGAATACTTATCCCTACTTTTCTTCGTAAGGAATTCTTAAGGCCAGGCTATAAACTAGTTATAAGTGGCGCTCAGATTTGAGAAAAACGTTGACGAAGAAGGTTAATATACATTGAATATTGTATATTTAGATATTCCTTAACATTCTTAAGAATATTTTGAGAGAACGGTCTGAGTAGCGGAAATACATCATAAGGTTATTTTTAGCTTTTATGAGACCACGGCATAACATGAACCACAAAGCCACAAGTCCCCATGGCTTGTTTTATTTTTACATTTTTATTTGGGAGGAGTGAATGAATAGAGACAAAAATCTTAATATTTCCACTTCATTTTGCACTTATTTCTTATTCCTCTTTTGAATAAAGAGCTGAAAAACAGCTTTGAGAATCAAGAATACTTTTACACATCATTTGTGCAACCACAAAAAAATTTGATGGTGTATATATATGCATCAAATACTTTCTTATCTAAAAACCCCAGAAGTTAATTTTCTTTAAAATAAAGGATTATTTAAAATTAACAAAAATCCTTGAGCAATGATTTTGTTTAATGTTAAAAATCCTTATTTTACTTACATAAAAGCCTTGTAGTTGTTTCCAATTTTTTGCACGTGGATATCATATTTAGCATCAATGAATGGCTCTACGATACAGTACATTTTGCTGACAGCAACGATACTAGCAACATCCTGAAAGTCGAAATGATTTTCCACTTTGAGCTTTCCAAGGCCACCGTGGGCATGGCCAATTTTCACAACACTGGGATATTTAACTGCTGTGAGCTGAAAGAGAACAATGAGCTTATAAAAATCAAAGCAAACAGCATTTTTCTTGTCATATATCCATCAATAATATACGGGAAAGAAAAATTTAAGATGTATAAATTTGTGTGTGTGATTACGTTATAATATAATTATTTAATAAACTTTTTAAATTCACTGATTTCATATAAAAATTTTTATGATGTAAGAAACCGTCATTTTTTTTTAAAAAAATATTTCTAGGTCATTTATTAGATGGTATAATTACAATAACTATATTTTAAGGTATCCGACTACTTGCGACAACTTTTTTTTTCAAAAAATGGAAATAGGAGGATTTTTTTGTGATTTTTAGATTTATTTAGTATATTTTAAGGAAAAAATCTTAAAATTGAAAGCAGAAAAAAAATTATTATTATTACAATGGGAAAAAACTGGTAAAAATGTACAAAAAATTAAATAAACGGGGCCAGCTCTGTACAAAATTTTTATGAGAACATTCTCAATTTTTCAATTTTTATGTGTTACTTTATTATTCGTGTTTGAAATGACCTTCAGGATAAAAGATATTTCAATTTTTACAAAACCTAGAGCACTTTATCTTAGTGATTATACGAAATTGCTCAAAAAGAAAGTGATTATATCCACATAAAGGACTGTAAATTTTAAAATAAAGCAGCGATTGGTAAATCTGAAGATCAAAACACTTCTACTGTTATACATAACATACACAAAAAATTTCAGCAAATTATTTTCAAAACTTTTTGAGCAATCGCTGTCCCCGTTTGAACTTTTCGCAAAAAAACACATTTCGAGTAAAACGCATTTTAAAGTTTGTCATCTTGTCTAAAGTTATGGCATCTGCTTTTACTAAAACACTTGTAATTTTTGTTCTATTGAATGGAAAATAAAAAACTTGGTATTTTTATTAAGCTTATATGATGGCCTATAAAATAAAATCATAAACAATATCTGTCAATTTTTGAAAAAAATCATGATTTTAGGGTAGTCGGATACCTTAAATTAATTGTTTATAATACTGAAAACATTTAATTTTGATTTTCTGTTATTTAAATACTCTCTCTGTGATAAATTAATAATAATCATTCAACAATTTAAATAGTGTTTGAATTCTTTTCATCGGCTGTTTTTGCTCTTATATGATCTATAAACTTATTTTTCGTTTATTGGTAATCAAATGAATCAATGAAAACAAAAATTTTAAGTCACGATATTTCAAGAAACAGGCTGGCTTATGCATAGAGTAAGTAGTTCAAGTGTTCTGAATCCTTATAAAAAATGTACAATACTTGATTGCATTATAACTGATTAGAGCAAAATTTAGCGATAAAATTTCCAAAAGTAGAAAAGATTAATGATTAATTAAATTTTTAATTGTAAATTTTGCAAAATAGTGTATTTTCACTGTTCAAAAAATTTCTAATACTTATATCCTTTTATACATGTATAATCAACACCAGAAAGACTGAAATTCAGTACATACCTATATTGCTCAAAAGCAGTCAAAATGACTGCATTGTGAAAGAATAACTAATGTGTAAAGAAATTTGTTTAAAATTAATTTTTAATGTTTTTTATATTATTTATTCATATAATAAGTTATTAGTAAATATTAACAATAAAAAAAATTTACTTCACTTGGGAAAAAAAATATATTCTAAAAAATTCTAAGAAATTGTGCCATTATATATATAATTGTTTTTCTAATTGAACTTAAAAAGCAGTCAAAATGACTTTCTTGGGCAATTTAGTGTTAACATAGTAATGATAACTGAGAATCTGGGATGTTTTTTCCCCCTTCTTACATTGAATTTCACGCATAAAAGTGCATAAACCCTCTCTCCTTCTAAATAGATTTAAGTGTTTTTCTTGGAGAACTTAAACTTTTAAATATATATTTCAAACTTCTTTTATAATTTCCTACTTTCCAGCTACAATAAAAGGAGCGCAAAGATAGTGAGATGTAGTTTCAAAATTTAACGGTAAATGTATCTAAAAATAATTTTCAGTTTTTTTTTGTTAATAAGCACTCGCATAAATTTCAATGTTTTCCAGTCGTAGATAGAAAAGCATATTTTCAGGATAATACATATTATTAGCAAAAAAAGTTCGATTATAAATGCGCTGTTATAAAGATTGCGCGCATCTCCTACTATAATATACCACACAGTCAGCACCCTTAGAAATTTTAATGATGGGGTTGGTACCTGAGCTGGTACATAACTTTCACTGTCACCACCCCGCCAACGTGAGAACTTATAAACCCAATAGATTTAACGTGCTTTCTACACAACGGTCTGTGGAAAGGCGATACAAACACGGTGCTTGTTATGAATCCATTCTTCTACTAGCCAGGCTATCGCTAATGACGACGTACCTCGTAATTTCGAACCGTAGTCAAGTGACGAGTATGATACCTGAGCTGAGAGCCCGATCTTGAAACTTCCACACCACGCCAACGAGAGGGCTTAGAGCTGCGACAGATTTAACGTGCATCATCGATATGGTCGATCGTCAGTAGCGTCAGGATTCGAACTCGCGACTCAACAACACCAGAAACGAGTACGTGATAGTGATCTGCAGTGGCGCTTCATTCTGTAAGTCGCAACCAACAAAGGACAGAAATAAAACCCGTAACGACCGGCCCGAAAAGGAATTCCTTTCGTCTCAGTCGTCTAAGGCATGCACGGCGTAGCTGCGAACCGGCAGGTCCCCGTGGATCAAATAAAAACCCTGCTAAGGTCAACAGCTTGTCGCCGAACAATAGGCTACCGTATATAGTCCTTCGGCAATATTTGATTTTACCTACTATAACGTAATGTACAAGCACCTAACGAGTTTGTGACGGGCTTACGTATCTTTTCTTTAACATGTCCTTTGGGTTTTTTGGGCCAGAATTAATGGCAACTCTTTTCCAACCAAATCCAAGAAGTGAAGTGTGAATGAAAGATGCAAATGAACAAGCTTTTAAATATCGGAACTTAGAGTAAGCGAGATGGCAATGTACGGGAATTTGTGATAGTGGATGGAAATTGGCCGGTTGCTGACGTCTAATAGAGGAATCGTGGTTTAAGTCTGAATGAGTTTTACGTGACGTGAATAGAAGGTATTAGTGATTGAATATATGAAGGTCAAGTTGCACACCAGTGCATACAAAGACAAGATTAAGCATAGGACAAGATTGATAGTTTCTCCAAGCTGTAATAAGGTAGAATTGATTATTTAATATTATAATCAATGATTAGGCGGTTCACTTATTGATAGTGGTCTGAATAATTAGATTAAGTCTTATTATAAATATATATATTGTGTGTTGCCTATTTTTCATCGTAGATTCTATCACGTTAACTATTATAATTTAATTTATTAAAGGTTTAAGTTGAATATCTTAATAAATTCATATTAAGATAATGTTTGATTCTAGTTCTTTCGTTAATCGTACGCCTCTAGCTCACGCTGATACTTCGAGAGATGTTCTCCCACGGATAGGAACATCACAAGTTGCACAGAATAAACGTAAAAATTCAAGAAGTTTAAATGAAAAAAATATTTTAATTGGGTTTCATGTAGTGAAAATTAAAGAATAACTCTTTTTGATAAATTTAATGGAGATCATCTTATATTTTTTGTGCAGCTATCAACGTTAACGTTTAGCATTTGTATACGCTAAATTTATTGAGGTTATAAGTCCATATGTGGGTGAAGCATGGCGATAGTTAGCCTCGTCAAACCTTAGTTTCGGACAAAAAAAATTTGCTGGAAAATGTCCAATGAGCACAAGCATAACTTTTTACAGTGACCACTGTAGCCAAGTGGTCTCAACACTGAGTTTGCTGCCGGCAATGTTTTAATTCAGCTATACGTTCGAACTTCGTTCTTCCAAAGACCGTCATATGGAAGGCTGATGCATGTTATAACTTTCGGGCTCGAAGTCCTCACGTTGATGCGGATGTAGAGAAAGAAATACTTGGAAGATGTCGACTTTGTCATTTTCCGTGGTTCAAATTTCAGAAGCTTATTTGGATATGGCTTGCGGTTCTTGAGTTTGGTAGCCGAAAAACGTTGAATGAACAATCAGCTGATATTCTTAAGTATTCTTTTAGCTACAATTTAAAATATCTCTAAAAGTTTATAAGAGTCATATTAGCAATATGTTTAATCAATAAGAAATGATCACATGCTTTACCCTCACCCCCTCCACTTTTTAAAAAAAATATCGTTCGAAAAATGTAATTAATCACCGACTTTATTTTATTTCTTTTGAATATTTTGTCATTGTAAGGAAATCAACCCACGATTGCGCGTGTGGGCAACTGCCTTTATACCATTTCAACTTTTTCAAAGTCATTGCGGTCAAATAAGAACACAATTCACTCATTAATTTAAAGTTTTGATGAATATAAATTGAGTTTAGATTTTTTTCCGCGTACTGGCGGAAAAGAAATTTAATTCTGAAAAAGACTACAGAAAAAACCCCACGCCGGATTATTTAATGTTAGAGGATTTTTTCATTATATGTGAGATTGTAACCTTTTTATTTTAAACTTAACATTTTGCTATTCATATTTTCAAATTTTGATGACTGTAGGTTTCAACTTTAAACAAATGAAATATATAAGCGCAACCAGTAATCTCATTTTCTTCTTTTATTATAATAAAAACGTAACGTATAATTATAATAAAGATAAATGTACCATATATACGGCGAATTTACATAGAAAAAAAATTACGTACCTTTTAAATTCCAAATTAATAACACCAGAAGAAAGAACATCAAGAAAAAATGTTCTGATTTTATTTTTAATATTATAAGACGAACAGTAAGCATTTCTTGTAAAAAATTAAAAGAAATTAATTAAAAAATACTGGATATTCTTAAGTTCAAGTACATTAAGTTCAAGGATTTATGTGTATGACGGCATAAATCAGATAATGGGTTTGTAGAGTTTATAGTTCATTTGGAATCGTAATTTTCTTGAAGGTTTTTCAGCTTAAGAATCATTAATTTTTTTTTACCTTTGCAAACATCTTTTTCCGTCTGCAGAATTTGCATACAAATGAAACTATTACTACCTTAGTGCACAAGTTATTAGCTCAAAACCGTTTGTTTGAACATGTGAAGATGAAGTAGCTATATCTATTAGGATTAAAGCATCTATTAAATGGTATGATTTATAGCTATATCAAGTAATTCTCTTGTGCAAATTCAAATCTATCATAGTCACACAAGAGAAAGTTCTTTTTATACTATTCAAATAACTTTATTACACTAACCTAACTATTAACCCTTTCACGACCCCCTTTTAAAATTGGTGGTTGTTTTATTTAATTATAAATTTACTTGCATTTTTTATACAGAATGTTTAAATAAAACACATGCTGAACGCAATTACGTAAATAGGAACGTTTAGAAAAAAAACCTGTCAAATCAATCGGCGCCAATGATAAAACATTCACAGGCTGGTATTCTAATTCTTATTACTTATTTTAATTTATTGTGTCGTGTACTAATAAATTACTGTGTTTTCTAACAGGTTTTATGTTATTCGTATGAATAATTTAGTGCACTTAATAAAGTACATTTGAACAAATGAAAAAAAACCCCTCATAAAACTACATATTGATCCAAATTGAATTGATCCAAAAAACAAAAACTTTGTTGCATATTTTTCTTAAGATTTTTATTTATTTAAAGACTATACAAATTAAAATAAATAATTACATATTAATATTTACTCTCAGCAACCTTATGGTCCTGTATGGATTGAAGACGTAATTTTGTATACACAGCAATTTTTTAAATATAATTAAGTCGAAGAAAATATAAAGTAATTTTAGCGTGTATGAAACTATGTAACAAAACACATTTTCTTCCACGAATTCTTAATCAACTTGTTTTTATAAAGAATTTTTTTTAATCTCTATAAATAGTCCATAAAAATCATCAATTCTATGTGATTAATATTTTTTCCTTCAATTATTTATGAAGAGAAAATAAAAATGCATTTATTCTCGTATTTATATATAAGCCACTGAAATACGTATTGTTTTAAATTAACCTTATATGCAGACGATAACATATAAACTAAATAATTTAATCCTTTGATATATAAAGGAGTTCAACATAATATCTGAAAGTTTATGCTATTAAAAAAAATGTAAATTTTAAGCAAACCACTAAATTTCGGACAAAATTCTTTCAAACAATTTTGCATTAAATTTTATTTCACTTTACAAAATATTTGATTTTATGCTAAAAATTTTGATCTTTTTGTAATTTTAAATGTACACCTAAGGATAGAAATGATTTTATAGCCCTCCCCCCCTTTTTTTTTGCTGTGTATATAAATATTAAATATAATTTGTTCTTTCATAAGATAGCTGTAAAAAATGCTATTTTTCTACGAAAAGTCCAAATGTTGAGCATACTGCTTATCCCTTAAGCGTGTCATGTTTAGGAGTTATTTCTCACCTCGATGTACGCTTCACAGATATTAACCGGGATGGCAGAAGGTTGGAAATGTTCTTAATCTGTTGACCAGATGCTTGTGAGACAGCTGTCTGGGCTGAGTCTTGTCGCGTTCCTCGTATGGAATTTCGCGTGTGGGTGGGCCCTTGGAATTGTTTTATATGTTCTGAACCTTCCTTGAGGCGAATGTGTAAAAACAGGGAGAGGGGTGTATTTATGTGTAATATTTGTGAATGGAGGTTTGCGGTTGAAGTAGCTTAGCCTAATACTTTTCGAGGCCCGCTCAAAGGTAAGCTACGTGGAATTTTTCAGCCTGCAGAGAAATTTGGGAAAATAGATTGTTACTTCAGATCCCCGAATGGAAATATATTTATGAATATCAATAACGTTTATTTATTGGGGGTTAATGTTTGTGAGAGCCCTATAAAAATATTTTTTTAGAATAACGGATATTGTTAGTTTGGAAATGAGATAAAATGTTAACGAATAAGAAACGTCTAATGATAATGAAAATAAAAAGAGAATGGCTTTTGCAACGTTGAAAAGAATTGTGAAAAAAGAAACATTAAAAATATATACATAAGGTTAAAATAACTAACAATAGTGAACGAAAACGGTTATGTTGAAAGAAAAAATATTGCGGTTTGAAATTCAAAGCGAGACATCCCAATAAAATCTGATTAAGAAATATATTATTTCGTTTTTGTTAAGGTATCCGACTACGTTCGGAACCGTGGTTTTAAAAAGCGCATAAATGGATAATTTTCATGATATTTAGTGTCACTTAGATTAGAATATATGCATAAAATTGTTTTAAGGACATTTTGACAAAAAAGTTTTATTTAAATACATTATTTTGGCAAAAAAAATTAACTTAGAATAATCTTTTTTCCAAATGTTCTCCTTTTGTGAAAAATGCTTCTATTAGGATAATATTTTGCCTGTATATAGCCCAGATCTCTGTTCAGAGGCTCAACTAGAATTTTTGAAATACATAACTTAGAAGTGGGTTTATTCATATTTTACGACAACAGAGGGGACCAATTTTAAGAAAAAAAACGCGAATAATTATTTCAATTGGTGGTAACTCTGAAAATAATGTGAATTTTTCAAATATTCCAGTTGAGCCTCTGTAGAGAGGTCTGAGCTATATACAGGAAAAATATTATTATAATAGAACTATTTTTCGCAAAAGGAGAACATTTGGAAAAAAGATTATTCTAAGTTAATTTTTGCCCAAATATTATATTTAAGTAATGTTTTTGTCAAAATGTCCTTAAAACAATTTTATGCATGTATTCTATTCTGAGTGACACTAAATATCATGAAAATTATCCATTTATGCGTCTTTTTAAAATCACGGTTCCGAACGTAGTCGGATACCTTAAACAGGTGAGATTTTTTTTGACTTTAGAAAATTTAATTGTTAGTTTTTAGTTTTTTTCTACTACATATTGTACCTATTTTTTGACTTTCAGTTGTGATTTGTCAAATTTCGCAATGATTCCTAACGAGTTTTCTTTCCAGTTAATTAATAGTTAGTAAAACAAGGGTAGAATTGAAAGGAAATTTTATTATATTATGTGAATTGTAATATTATTTGTTTATTTTATTAAACATTAGTGGATGTATAGGCGTTTTTATTGTATAAAATGGGACAATATGTAATGTTACAAATAATGTACAGGATTAAATATTAATGATAGATGACTGAACGTTAAAATACAAGTGATTAAGAAGTAGTTTTTAAAAAAGAATATAACAAGAACTTTTTGCTTCTTACGTAAGTATAAGAATGTTATAATGCATTCTAAGAACACATGAAGTTTGTAATAGTTTTGCTCCTTTTCATATCCTCTTTTTTCTATTGGAAATGTCTGTTAATAACAAGCTACATAGTACATTAATATGTTATCTTTATAAGTTTTTATTTTCCAACTAATGGTGTTTCTTTTTTTCCTCTAAGGAATTCCTAAGCAATCTCTATGATAATTAGAAAAAAGAAAAAAAAGAAGAAATAAAAATGAAGAGCTGTATATATAAAAGATTTTAAGAAGAAATCGAAAAGGAGAACCAGCTAATAACTTAAATGTTTTCTTAGTACTGACGCAAATTATCAATCTTAAATCGGATACAATTTCCCTACAAAAAACAACTAACTATTTCATTTGATTATAATGAAATTCCGATGTTCCTTGCTAATGCATCTGATTGCGACATCAGAACTAAATCATTTCCTGTTATAAGAGCTCGTTGGAATATTATCCTTCTCGTGAAGTCTTGTACCACTCAAAAAGACATAAACTTTTTCTTGCAATAAATTTACACAACAGATCCTTATGCCGACGAATGAATGGTGCTGAAATCGACATTTCGTCAGTTGTTCCAACTTATATTCTTAGATCGCTGTTACATTGAATAGTAGCTGGGATGAATTTCTGTTAGAGCGTAAGTGATCCATTAAATGAAAGCCGAAGAAAATCTTTTCACGCTTCTTTACATGTGCAAACATCCAGCATCATCTTTTGGCTTATAAAAACTAACGTAGGTGATCAACAAGTTGACATCTTGTCAGCGCTATGCTTGTACCCCGAACCTTTTAGCAAATAAAACCACTGACCCAGATATGTCTTGTTAACATCGATCAAATAAAAAAAACCTCCTTCTCCTTTCTTCTATTTTTTAAATCCATTCTGACGAAACAGCGGACCAAGAGTAAGTAAAGATCGCGTGTGTTAAACTGTCCGTTTCCCGGAATGTATTTTGATTGCATGGGCCTTCTAATGATCCACTGCCTACTCCTTCACTTCATTAGGAAGCATCTGAAGAGAAACCGGAAGTTATGCTCTTTTCTTTTCATTTGGGAAGTTAATCTTCTAAGTTGCCTTTTATAGTGCTGAAATAGTTTCTTTGCATTGTTGATTAATTTCAGTCGTTGTTATCGAGGTTCAAGTTACGTATCCTTCATACCGAGGAAAACCAGGGTGGGGTTATTTACGAAGCATAGTTTCTACATCCGTCATTTTAAACATAAGTTGGTGTAAGATCGTGAGAAACTAGAGTTGGATCTTTCTAGTATCTTCTAAATGAATTCAAAATCGTGAGGGAGAGAAGGGTTAGTATCTTCAATAAAATATGATCGTGACTCAGAGTGGATTAATTTGGTAAATGGAAGCCTAGTTGATGCATTTAAGCCAAATCCTCGGTTTTGAATAACAAGGCGATGAACTCATCTGATTGTTTTTGTCAGGATGTCAGTGAACAGAAAGAGCTTATTTTTGCTAAAGAGATCTGTACTTTTTACTGTAATGTAGGAATTCTTAATGAAGTTAAACAGATCACGATATTCATACCAGTTTTGTACTGGATTAATAAGAATAATTTGAAATTCATGGAAGAGTACTTAAAGTAATAATATGATATTTATATGCATAATGTGTTATGTAAATTTGTTTGCCTATTAATTCTCTCTTCTTTGTCGTACTTAATTAAAAATAAAATTGCGGATTCATTACAAAAAAGTTTTAATTTTCCTTTATAGTTCAGGAATAAACTTAATTTTATTGAAAACATATGTTTAGAATAATAGAATTAAAAAAATAGTTTCATTATTACATAATTTTGCTCTTTTTTTTTTCACTGTTTCTTCAAATGAAAAAGTCCTTCCATTCTGACAATAGTAATTTGTTTATGTATATTTTCTTAACTCCGCGTATTATAATATTATTATGGCATTAATTTTGCATAATGTTGTTATTATTATTATTACTTTTTTGGTAACCGCAGATTTTTTTTTAATGCAGACTGTTTCACCGTATCACAATAAAAGTATTTGGACGTAAATACCTTTCAAATAAGTTATTTAAACTTATGCGTAAGGAAAAGCATTTATATAAGCACTTATAAAATAATGTATGGATGATGCAAAAATGTGTAAAAAAGGGGAAAATGTGTATGAAAACAAATGGCACATGCATTTTGGCACACAATTCATTTAAAAAAAATATTTTACTTTAATTTAGATACTGTATAAAGGGACAGAATTTTGAATAATAAAAATAAATAATAAGCGTTAGAATAACTATATATTATCCGCTATAAGATTACTTTTTCCGATTTATAATTAGTAGGAATAAAAATCTGAATTATAGGTGCTATTTTGCATAATAATAAATAATCAGCATTAGAATAAATATATATTATCAGTAATAAGGTTACTTTTTCCGATTTATAATTACTAAGAAAAAAAATTAGAATTAGATGCTGTTTTGTGTAATAAATATAAATAACAAGCATAAGAATAAATATATATTATCCGTAATAAAGTTACTTTTTCCGATTTATAATTAGTAAGAATTAAAATTTGAATTAAATATTGTGCTATTTTGAATGAATTATCGAACGAAAATGAAATTTCAATAGAATTTGGAAATATTTTCAAAAGAACTATTAGCACACACACACATACATACGTCACAGCAATTTTATGAGTATTATTAGCTACTTTTCTTTCACTAGATGTAATAAAACAGAAAAAAGCTTAAAAAATAGCTAAAACAGAAAATAGCTGTCTTTAAAAAAGTTCTATTGTAATTCTATTTTTACACACGCATTCAAAATACAGATAAATTCACCACGAAGACAAACACTTTCAAATTATTGGGATATACTCTGGGTGGAGTGGAACAAGCAAGGGAGGGTGTAAGCTGGCAAACCCATAAAATACTTTCTTAGAATTTATGTCAGAGAATGTTCTTTTCTTAAACACATATCCTTCCCTTTTCCCTCTTCTATTTAGGAAAAAGAATTTTTTTCCCTAGAAATAGAGAAGTAACATTCCACACTCCGCTTTTGTAATGGAATTTTAAGATAACTAATTACCCTGAAAAGTGCACGAAATTAAATGTTGGATGTACTGAAAGTAAATGGTATATGACTCAGAAAATATGTAACTTTTTTCAAACTAAAAACAAAGGAGGAAATATTTTTTTTGATACTGATTTGTTATGAAAAAATCGCTGCCATTAATATAATATATTTCTCTCTTTCCTTCTCTCTCTCTCTCACAAATAAATTCTTTTGTTCAATAAAACTACTTAAAAAGTTATATGTGTATAAAATAATTTAAAAAACTAGAAAGGAGTATGAAAATAAAAAAAAATTAGCACATATTATTATACCTAAATGTAGAAATGACTGAATTCAGAAATATACATATATTAAAAAAGGACGCTAATTTTAATTCTTGTTACTAATTATGAAAAGTGAATATAAGTCAAAACTGTAGAACATTATTTTTTTACATAGTTTTAAGTCCTATACAGCTAATTTGCGATTCATGTACAACTTTGTTTTCACAAAAACAAGTTCCTTTTAACAATACCGAATTTTTTTCCGTAAGTATATTAGAATTCAAAATTAAATGAGTCCATAGAAGTATTATAATTGAAAAAAGGAAAACTATTCTTGATTTTGATCTTTTTGCAAATTTTTTTTATTTTATAAACAAAAAGAAAAACATGTTAAAAACTTTTATAGCTTACGATTTTAATTTCAAAAATAATATCTTTTATTTACATAGAGAGATGTGTTACGCACTTTTAAAATTTAGATATTAGTTTTCCCATAAATGTTTTCTTATTTGCACCCGTAATTAACGTCCAGTAAAACGTTATTTCGAACAATTGAAGGAACAGTTGCCGCATTTATTCGTGTTTTGCAAGAAATATCAAACTTGCTTTGTATAATTGACAAAATGAACACACACACGAATTTGATATGATTTTTGATTTACGCAGCACTTTGAACAACACGAGGGCTATTGGCAGAATACCCAAAGGAATCGAGCTCACCCGAAGAGGGTTTAGAGCTACAAATCGATCCGTCGGGAAACAGCCACATCCACGTCCAGTGACGTAACGGAGAACACTTGGGCCCCCTGCAAAGTCAGGTTTGGGGGCCCCAAGTTGGATTTTACAAAGGGTAGGTAATTGGAGGCAGTCAGGCTTTGGGTCACCTAGAACCCTGGACATCCCCGCAATGCGGGGGTGTACGTTACGCCACTGCCCACGTCCAGTTTTTACTGAAAAAAAATCAAACAGCAGAAGACAGTAAAATAACATAATACAAATTTAAAGGTTCTAAAAGGAGGGCTATCAGAGACGGACCTCGTAATTTTGAGCCACGGTCAGGTGACGAAGATGACAACTGAGCTGGTATACCTCTCTGCAAATTCCACATCACTCCAATGGAGAGACCTTGAGCCTGGACAGATTTAGCACGCATCAGACTCTCTCATGTCAGGCCTTCAATGGACTAGGTTTTGAACCCGCTACTCGCCAACTCCGGCCATGAGTTCAACACCATAACTACTAGGCTAACGCGTCCTCTGTAATTGATGGTAAACCGAATGCTTAAAGTGGGGCTTTTTAAAAACCGAAATGTTCACGTCGTTGATGTAGCATTCTTTTTTAACTTTTATTTTATCCCCATTTTGGCTAAATTTGTAAAGAAAAATAATGTTATTATTTATATTTTTTAGGTTCGAATTCTCAATTTTTGGCATATTGGCCAAAAAATGCAGTTAATGAACTTACTAATTCTAAAAAAATTGAGGAACTGGACAGGAAAAGAATTTGTAATTGATATTTTTTATATACAGAGAAACTGAGGGGACTGAAATATTTTTTCGCGTTAAAAGAATTTCGTGTTAAGGGATATTAAAAAAACATATATTCAACAAAATTAAGTCTATTAGAGTATGTATATGAGCATGAATTTAATAAAAATCAGTGAAACAAAAACATTCACTAAAACTTAATGAAATTTAATACAAAATTTTCAAGTTCATAGAAAAACAAAACATTGATTGAGTTTTTGAAAAATTATAAGATATTTTTCTTCACGTTGTCTTTTTAGTCAACAAATTGTTCGACGTCATCCATTTTGTTATTCATTTCATAATTGGCAAACCTGTGACGTCTTACGCGTTTTTTCTTTAACAAGTCCTTTGGGTTCCTTGGGCCAGAATTAATGGCAGCTCTTTTCCAACCAAATCCAAGAAATGAAATGTGAAGTAAAGATGCAAATAAACGGACTTAAAATATCGGATCTTAGAGTAAGCAGTATAGCAATGAAAAGGAATGTTAGACAATTGATGTGAGTTGTGGTAGTTGATAGTTACTACAGTTCGTGTTTCAAGTTTGAATGAGTTCTGCGTGACGTGGATTCATGTTATTAGTAAAGTTGCGTCCCATCGCATATAAAGACAAGAGTGATCACTACTACAAGCTGTAATAAGGTAGGATTGATTATTTAATATTAGAATCGAAGATTAGGCGGTTCGTTTATTGATATTGGTCTGAATTAGATTAGGTCTTAATATAAATATATATATATATATATATATTGTGTGTGTTGCGTATTGAGTCATCGTAGATTCTCTCATATTAATTATTATAATTGAATTTGTTAAAGGTTTAAGTTGAATATCTTAATAAAGTCATATTAAGATAAGGTTTGATCCTAGTTCTTTCGTTAATCCTACACCTCTAGCTCACGCTGATGCTTCGAGAGACAGTGGCGTAACGTACACCCCCGCAACCCCCGCATCGCGGGGGGCCAGGGTTCTAAGGGGCCCAAAGCCTGACTGACACAAGTGCCTACCCTTTGTAAAATTCAACGTGGGGGCCCAAAACCTGACTTTGCAGGGGGGCCCAAATGTTCTCCGTAACGCCACTGTCGAGAGATGTACTTCCAAGGGGAGGAACATCACAAACCAAACTCCCTGATTTTTATGTACTCGTCACGTTATGCACTCGTCACCGAATTCCAAAGCCAACTGATGAAAAGGTTAGATGCTTTCGTGTGGAGTTTGTAGGGGTGGAGGGTGAAAGTAGCTTAGATAAACAAAATAGGCTCACAGGCTATTCCAAGGGTATTTCAAGCCAAGTTAGCCTCCTTTCTATGAAACATGTGAAACCACTTCTCTTTCATTTCACACCCTTCTTAAATTTCACCTGCCAGTCGGTGTTTTCCGTATTTTGCTCATTTCCAGAAGGGGAATCTTTTCGCGTTAAGAGGAAAAAATGCATGAAAATACAAGTCGTTTGTCGGGAGCGTTGTATTATTTCGTGTTAACCGATATTTCGTCTTAAGCGTTTTCGCGTTAAACGTATTTCACTGCATATCAAGTTGGCAGTTCCATAAACAGCATTCCATAAATCAACTCCATTATCTAATGAAGGCTTTTAGCAACTCGTAGAGTTTCATTTCCTGCAGTATCTACTTATAAAACAACCTACATGGATATCAATGACTCGAACTAAATAGGGGCAACATCTACGTTCAATACTCATTTAGATTAGTTTTCCATGTCGAGTAACGTAGGATTTTAGTTGTCATTTTACACTACGACGATCATTCAGGAAACTGTCATCATGATGTCACGTCGTGACGTCAAAGTTACGTCATCTTCCGCCTATGGGGAATGCTGTGGAAGGGTCACCGGGATGGAAAATGTCTTGCGTCGGTTTCTGATGTTCGTTCTCAAGACCCACGTGTTTTTAGAATAGAGAGTGCACCCCTTCGCCTGCTCGCGTCATGTCCTAAGAGCGCGCGTATTTTAATATCGTAATCACTCACAGCGATGGTATTTTTTACGCGATGATGCAACGAAAAAAGATTGTACCCTGAGCTGTTTTTCTCAGTAAAGTCATTTTGTGTATCATCTCGTATTTTCAGTTACAACTGAACATGACAGGAAATTGGGTAATCGCTAATCCGAACGGGGAAAAAAACCGGAACTTGTATATATATATATTTTGTTACACAGACTGAGTTAGTTTATCCAATGACTGCAAGGATGTGCAATTTTATTTGTTTTTCTTTCTGGAACTGTCAAGGAAAAGTATACGGAAATTGATTGATTTTTTCTCTCTATCGATAGCAATCGCATATCTTTTACATGAGATGCTATCATGTATTTTGTACTCGACTATCCAAGTGATTAAACAATAAATAATGTTTGAAAATACCAACATCAAATATCAAATTAATATTTGCTTAAAATTTTATTCACAAGTATTTTGTCCTTTTCAAAGTTACCAAAATAACTACATCAAAATAAAAAGAAACCGCAGTTTAAATTGGAGCATTTTTGCATGTATATATTTTTATCCAAGTTATATACATGTTTGTGTGTGTGTTTCGCTCTCCTTAAAAAAATCTGACACAGAAAGACAGCTGGTTTAGAATAATAAGAGTATAGTTACTAATTTTGTCCTGGTAATTATTGAGTAAAGAAATTCATACTACAGTTCACAAACTTTTCTTAATACAGTAAAGATCATGTTCATGATATAAAGTTATTTCTAAACATGATTTCTTATAGTTACATTTAAAAGATTAATCATACATTGTAAAAATTAGCTATTAAATAATTTTTAAAAATATCTGAGTCTCTCACGTCTCATTACATTTACTCTCAGTATATCTATAATTACACGATTAGAATTTATATTAAAATATAAACAATTACTTCTTAAGACTTATAGAGGCCATGGGTTCCTCTGCCAAAGAAGAACCCCCTGTGACTATTTTATCGAATTTGGTGTACATCCGGGGTGGGCATTACGTCGATCGCGATCGACCGGTGGACCGCTAAGACATTTTGGAGTGACCGCCTGAAGATTTTAGCAATTAGTAATTATATATGGAAAATTCAAGATTGGCTGACAGTACGCAGACTATATAAGTCTTATATTCACTATAACAACGAAAATTAACTTAAGATAAAAATGCTTTGTTTTTCAATGTATTTTGAATTGTTTCATAATAAATGCATAATTTGATATTATATTTGTGGCTATTATTATTAAGTTTATATCTTACGTTTTGCTTTAAAACGCGGTAAGTACATAGTCCGTATTTATTATTAAGTTATGATATTAACCCTTTCCTTACCTCATCACACCTACGGCATTGGGCAGAGGCGCACACAAGAAATTTTCAAGGAGGAGGGGGGCTCACAAAGGTCTATAATTCTCGTATCATAGTCCAATACCCAGCCAAACATATTTTTTTTTTTTATGATTTTGTCGATTGTATGGAACAGAAAACAGCAAAAAATAAATTACTAAATAAATAATTAACACATTTTAATTAATATAAAAATTACTAATGACAAATACTTATTTACACTTTACGTACTTTATATATATGGGATTATAAAGAATCTGAAAAAAAAAATCATCAAGGGAGGGAGGATCCGGGTCCGTGAACGCCTTCCTCGCCCTTGTGTGTGCTACTAACACAGGAAGGACCGCAACACCTTGAAAAGATTAAAAGTAGCCCGTGCCCTGGAAAAGTCTGCCCACCCCTGGTGTACATACATGCAAAGGTCTACAAAAGCAATCCATAATAAAATGAAGTTTTATCAGAAAAAATTCGTTTTCTACATATTAAAGGGTGTTTTTTTTTAGAGGTATAGAACTTTAAATTGCAATAAAACAACGATGTATCATTCGATTGACATGAATTTTTTTATTCGAAAGATAATCTTGTGGCATTACATTTTAAATATGATTTCTGGCATAGGACTGCCACGGCTGGCTCGGATGTAGTCCAATCTGGACGTCCAATTTTCGATGACTTTTTCCAACATTTGTGGCCGTATATCGGCAATAACACGGCGAATGTTGTCTTCCAAATGGTCAAGCGTTTGTGGCTTATCCGCATAGACCAATGACTTTACATAGCCCCACAGAAAATAGTCTAGCGGTGTTAAATCACAAGATCTTGGAGGCCAATTCACAGGTCCAAAACGTGAAATTAGGCGGTCACCAAACGTGTCTTTCAATAAATCGATTGGGGCACGAGCTGTGTGACACGTTGCACCGTCTTGTTGGAACCACAGCTCCTGGACATCATTATTGTTCAATTCAGAAATGAAAAAGTTAGTATCATGGCTCTATACCGATCACCATTGACTGTAACGTTGTGGCCTTCATCGTTTTTAAAGAAGGATTCCACCAGCCCATAAAGCGCACCAAACAGTCAGTTTTTCTGGATGTAACGGTGTTTCGACATACACTTGTGGATTAGCTTCACTCCAAATGCAGCAGTTTTGTTTGTTGACGTAGCCATTCAACCAGAAGTGCGCTTCATCGCTGAACGAAATTCGCTTATGAAAATCGGGAACAACGGTGTAACGTCACTTCTCGAAAACACCAACATCTAGTCGGCTTTCTTTGTGGACCCGACACCCACACGTGCATCTTGCAGGTGCAACACAACCCCTGTTTGACCCCCCGAGGAATCTAGCTCGTCGACCGGAAGATGAGGGGAGAGATGCTTTTGAACTTGCACGGGAGCGGTAACCAACGAATCCTCCTCTTACAAAATATTGGACTCTAACAATCTATAATTAAATTTAATAACTTTACTGTATCATTTAGTAAATAATATTCAATAGTCGTGACGTAAATAAATTCCATATTTTAATTAACCAAGAATACGCTACCGTTATTCTTTCAAACGTTACAAACGGCAATCTCGTTTTGGGCCCATTCGACGAATCTACGCCTTGCTTGATCATATTTAAAATGTAATACCACAAGATTATCTTTCGAATAAAAAAAAATTCATGTCAATCGAATAATACATCTTTGTTTTATTGCAATTTAAAGTTCTATACCTCTAAAAAAAAACACCCTATATATTCGCAAAATTTACTTTGAATTTTTTAAGACTTTTTAAATTCACAGGCTTGCCACTGCTGCCAGTTAGCATATGGCTCGAAGTTCCCAGTTTTTTGGAGAATATGTCAGTGAACAACATTCGACCATTAAAATTATTTGGATCATGATTTTACTGAGTGCGAGTCGAGATGAGCCCCTCAGCCCGGGCTCATTTGGCCCATGCCTTAAAATGTCTCTGCTCTCTTATCAGATAATTTTGCATTTTAATACGTTTTCAATTCACAGCCTTGACACTGTTGCCAGTTGAGCATGCAGTTCGAAATTCCCAGTTCTTAGGAGAATATATTCGGAAATAAAGTATTATGATTAAAAGTATTCGGATTTTGATTTTATTGAGTCCGAGTCGAGAAGGAGACCAAACCCTGGAACTGGGCTCAGTTGATATATATACCTTAAAACATTCCTGCTTATAAGATTATGTGCAATACTGATTGAACAGCAGATATCTTATGAAGCATTTAAACATGTATACCTGGATTTCTTATTTGCACTTTATGTTTAAACCCGGGCTTCGAATCGTAATTTTTTTCTTTCCGGTTCAACTAAAAATTTATATCGGTTCAGTTCCGGTTTTCGATTCAGCTCCAAATGAATAATTTTATTTTATGTGTATTTTTATTTGTACTAAAAATACAATTCTATCACAATCATAAAATGTACGTGTAAGGATGATGTAATTCTATGGTTGACGATAAATTAGAAAACATTTATAAGTTGGTTACAATAACAAAATGACTGAAGATATATCGAACCGAAATAAACGGATATTTTTTTCCGGTTCAGTTCCGGTTTTCATTCAGACCAAAATAACGGGGTTTTTTTCGGTTTTCTGTTCAGTTCCGGTTCGAAGCCCTGGTTTAAACTAAACATCTTTATAATTAGTATCTTTTCTTTTATGATAAATATGTGATTTAAATATATTTTATTACGTTTTTTCCGTCGCAAATGAAGCTTATCTAACATTTTAGAACCAATTTTTACGTCTGCTCCTTATTAAACACATAGTCCATAAAAATATTTTGAATAACTACTGGCATTTTTTTTTTTTGAGAATGGAGTTCTTAATCTAGAAATGTGTTTTTCCATGATAATATCAAAATGCTGAAATTGCATTTTACGCTTCATAATGTACCCTTTCAGAAAATTTCTCGAATCAGCGACAACCGTTATCGCCTTCAAGTTGTTTTCGTCCGCGATTTTCGTAAGCGAGTTACAAAATTGACATTTACTTTACTTAAATCGTCCTTGTCTCCTACTCCTATTAAGCACAAAAACAGAAGGCAGCTCTCATTAGCATCATCAGCATTAGCATTTTTGCCGTTTTTCTATCATAAACAGGAAGTGGAAAGGGAATTTCAAGTGGCTTGGGCGATATTCAGTGGCTTACGCATAGAGTCCTGGACATCATGACTATTTTGAGGAGCCACTTTAACGTGAAGTGTAAGCTCTTCAATTTTCATACATCCATTAAACTCTTGACAGCATCGCGTTGCGCAGAGCCAAGAATCCGTTTTTGCCATAATTGCGGAAAAAACGAGCTCAAATTTCCAAATTCGGATCCTGTATGGATTTTATAGGATTGCGAAAAGTCGAGAATCTTCCATATAGCGTACTCATGAAGTTCAACGGACTTTCTTCAGCTGTTTGTTCTTGAGGCAGAAAGAACAAAAACTGCTGCTACTGCGACCTCCTTATTTATTCTATTAAAGCAACCTTTGTTTTGTATCATGTATTCAAATGCGTATATATATATAACGGATTTTTAAATCCTTCATCTGCTCTTATGCAATTATGTTATTTGATACCTGCGATCTTGTAAGTAAATATAACACGTTGTTGATTAATGGATATAATTAAACAGGTTAATGTGCGTGAGATGAAACATTGCTTTTTTTACAACCTCACTCGCACAAAGGAATTGCCGTTTTTGCTTTGGGTGGTTCATTTATTTCGAGAGCGACTCAAATGATGCGTCTTTGATGACTTAAATAGTAGCTTTTTTAATAATAATACAAGTTTTTTTTTCGAAGTGAAAGTCATTAATGCTTTAAATGAATAACACTAAAGATGTCATCGTTTTTCTGTTGAAAAATACCAAGACAAAAAAACCGACTAGCCATTGCTTAAAAAAACTCATTCTGGATTTTTTTTGAGGGAAAAAACATTTATTTTTTGTTAAAACTTCCTGAAACAATACTAATCAATATACTTTAAATAAGTTTCAGCCTTATTTGGTACTTTTACATTTCGTCGTTGCTAATCTCGCCGAGTTGGTGTTATTGGTGACAACACATCATGTACACATAAAAACTATTAATAACCAAAGGCGTAACGTACACCCCCACACATCTCACATCACATGAGGGGGGGGGGAATTCTATGAGGCCCAAAGCCTGACTGACGCCAAGTACGAACCCTTTGTAAGATCCGACTTGAGGCGAAAACCTGACTTTGCAGGAGAGCCCTCCGTTACGCCACTGTCAATAATTATGAGTTATCATTGGTTTTTCATCCATTTTTGATATATTTACTATGGAAAAGACATTACTGATAGAATGGACTACTTGTTTTGAAAATGTGGTGGTAAAAGGTTACCAGGGGAATATTCTGCTTGGTGTCGGGTGCATTATTTTGGCAACTTTTTCGCCTGCGCCGGCGAAACGGAAAAGGATCGTCTTTTTTTTTATGTATATATATGAGAACCATTTTACATTATTTTAATCGCATTAATCATTAAAAAGTTTTGAGATTAATTAAAAATATATATTTATAAGCCTTTAACTACATATAATCTGTTAGAGTTACTTAAATACGTTCCGTAGAAAACCGTCTCTAATAAAATTGATCCATTTCAGTTGAAATCACAAGTGAGAAATGAGATATCAATTAGATGTACAAATATAATAGGTAATAGGCCGAGTGAAAGATTGTGCACAGTATAGAATTACTGGAACAATCCGCGCGTTCTATAAAGTTCCCTTATTAAAAATTATATTTAAAATACCGGGTTTTTTTAAAAAAAAAATATTTGCCTATTGTTAGGCTTGAAACTTTGTAGCTCGTACTGGCAATATATATTGATTGATTTGTGGTAAGAATTTGATTATATATCATCCAAAAATGACCTCTCTCTTACCCTTTCAAAGACCTCGAACTTTTGTATGTTTACCTATTACAATTTCGCGAATCCAAAGTGAAAGCGCGCGGTTTTTTTCTGCTTCCTGTTATTTCTGTTCCTGTTTGTATTTTCACGTTACCCTTTTGAAAAACTTTGATAATCTTCCTTACCTTGTCCGCTATGTTAATTGACTCATTGTGTTACCTCACTATCTACTATAAATTCATTTAAGTTTGTGAAAAATAAAATATTATTTAATATAAATTTCTGATATCAAACTCGAAAGACTTCATTTTCTTAAGAATAAAATATCACAACAGTTATTAGATACACAGAAGAAAAAAAATTTTAGAATTTTTTGAATTTTCTAATTTTCTTAACTTAAATTTTATGTTGGTTCGCGAGTAAAAATGAAAAGAAAAAAAATACAGCTAAAAATTACATTTGGTATCCAATTTTTATAATTCCCGATTCGCTTAAAAAAAATTGTATGAAAGAAGGTTTATGTGTTCAAAATTGTTGAAGCGTTATTTTGTTGAAATAATCGAAAATTGAATACCACTTGAAATCTGATTTGATTAATCGAACTTTGAGTTATATAATAGGTGGGATTTCACAACACATTTCAATACTTCCCCCGGATTCATTTAATAATTTTCCAATATGAGACGACTAATCTTTTTTTACCGTAAAATCCAGTGTATAATGAGCACCTATACTTTCAAGCTGCCTTTTTAACTTTTAGGTTCATTCCCCCCTATAACGGGCACCTATACTTCAAAACTGCCTTTTAAAAAATTTTAGGTATATTCGCCGCGTTACGCGTATTCCCTTTGTTAAGGAGAAACCTGAAATGTACGTGTGCAATGTTCTTATGTTTTAAAGTCATTTATTCGAGGTGTTATCCCAGGCTTTCGAAAAAGTTTTATAAAGAGTGTTTTTTTTCCAGGTATAGAAGTTTAAGTTGGCATTACTTTCCAAGATGGCGACCGATTTAACAGCTGTCAAGTGATTTATTCTCAGTTTTGTTTGGCAATTCATCAAAACGATCATCAAGCAAGGCGTAGATTCGTCGAATGGGCCCAAAACGAGATTGCCGTTGTTCCCGATTTTCATAAGCGAATTTTGTTTAGCGATGAAGCGCCCTTCTGGTTGAAGGGCTACGTCAACAAACAAAACTGCCGCATTTGGAGTGAAGCTAATCCACAAGCGTACGTCGAAACACCGTTACATCCAGAAAAACTGACTGTTTGGTGCACTTTATGGGCTGGTGGAATCATTGGTCCGTACTTCTTCAAAAACGATGAAGGCCATAACGTTACAGTCAATGGTGATCGGTATAGAGCCATGATTACTAACTTTTTCATTCCTGAATTGAACAATAATGATGTCCAGGAGCTGTGGTTCCAACAAGACGGCGCAACATGTCACACAGCTCGTGCCACAATCGATTTATTGAAAGACACGTTTGGTGACCGCCTAATTTCCCATTTTGGACCTGTGAATTGGCCTCCAAGATCTTGTGATTTAACACCGCTAAACTATTTTCTGTGGGGCTATGTAAAGTCATTGGTCTATGCGGATAAGTCACAAACGCTTGACCATTTGGAAGACAACATTCGCCGTGTTATTGCCGATATGCGGCCACAAATGTTAGAAAAAGTCATCGAAAATTGGACGTCCAGATTGGACTGCATCCGAGCCAGCCGTGGCAGTCCTATGCCAGAAAATCATATTTAAAATGTAATGCCACAAGATTATCTTTCGAATAAAAAAAAATTCATGTCAATCGAATAATACATCGTTGTTTTATTGCAATTTAAAGTTCTATACCTCTAAAAAAACACCCTTTACTTCTAGAAGTACAACCCTTATATAAAGTCCATAAGGTATGTCATTTCTTTTAAATGAACAGTATTAGGATATACGAAGAAGTCTTAATTTTTTTTTTATGCTCGCCTCATTTTTTTATTTTGAAATCTATTATTTTTATACTCGGCGAATAACGCGCACCTGTAAACTTCGATCTTATTTTGTGTGTTAAAAGTGCGCGTTATACGCCAGATTTTACGGTACTTATGATGGAATGTCAAAGTAAAATATGTAAGTATTTATGTTCATCCATTAATATAAAAAAAATTTAAAGATAACAGATTTTACAAGTGGATGTCTTCAAACCCATTCAGAGTTTATATTCAGATCTCTCAGAATACCGCAACAAAACGAAAAGAAAGCTATAGAAAAATCGTAGCCATTTACTGGCATAACACCATTCATTTTATTCTCTTCAATCTCTTAAGAGGGTCCTTCTAGAAAGAGTGGCGAGGCTATCAATGTTGGCATTTCTCCGAGCAAAAAGAATGGGCGAATAAATTTTCTCGAGAGAGGCTAAAAAAACTGTGTTGATGGTGTGTTCTAAATTTTAAAACTCTCAGTAGTTCATACACTCCCTCAAAACGACAAAAAATTTATTATTATTATAAAAGCAATACATTTATTGTAATTTAACAAGACATTTAATTTGCTGGTTTTTGAATCTTTTTGTTACTGGAAATCAGCAACGGAAAATTAGAAAGAGTCACGAACCTCTTATTTCGCGAGCAACAAACTATTAATTAGGGTTTACGGACACAAAATAATAGCGTATTTATGTTCTTTAATATGGATAGGACTGTTGTTAATTAAGCATATGGGTCATGTCTTATTTATAATGAAAAAGAAGGCTTCTACATGTAAGCAAAAAGTGTTGTAAGAGCAAATCCATGCTTTTATTTTCTTGATTATGGAAAAAGTTTTGAATTATTAAGGAAAAGGTAATGTACTACTTGACATAATTAGCGTGCTTTGTGATCCATTTTCCGGTAATAATACGGCAAGTTTAAAAAAGATAAACAATATTTTAACCGCAAATGCAAAAATTAGAAATATTTTTTAAAATACATTTTCACACCCACACACACACTAAGATTTGGAGCTATAAATGAGAATGGAATCTCTCTCTCACTTTGCAATTAAAAGAAGTCTTCACGGTAGTTTTTAAAGAAACCACAGTCCATACTTTGCGTTAAAGATCTTGAATATAGCATTGTTGATAAGTTTCATTGGCGCAAAATGTAACTAAGATTATCGTAGTGATGCACACATGGTGATATCCAAGGGGGAACCTCCACCCTTGGTTTCTTCGATTGATTGTGACCCTATGTATACAGTACATAAAATAATTAATATAGTGTAATAAAACGCAATATAATTTGATGTTAATTTGCTTTATTAATTAATGCTAATTATTTACTCAATAATTTATATTGTATTGTTTTTTGTACCCGACAAACGATTAATTCAAAAGAATATGTTTGGTGGCGCATTGAGGTGTGATACAAGAATGGGGGGACTATCAACCCTCGACCCCCTTGAAAAATTCCTGTGTGCATCACTGGATTACATTCATTTCTTGTATTTATTGCAATGAACTTTGAAGTATTTATTGAATACCATTGTTCTGTCTTTTAAAACTGTTAATATATAATTATTTCGGTATTTTTCTGTTTCGCCGGTGCAAATCTCGCCAAGGAGGCTTTATTGATCAAGTATATGGATCAAGGAGGCCTTATTGGCAACAACAAACTAAATACACAAAAAAAATTGTCATAAATGTTTGTTCTCTTTGGTTTTTCATCTATTTTTGATGTATTATGAAAAAGACGTTACTGGTAAAAAAAGACCACTACTTATACAGTGGGTGATAGGTTAACGAACATAATCCGTTCCAAGACTATGTTTACTATCCGAATTGTTTGTTAACCGATCATCGATTCACCATAGACTTCTATGTGAAATCGATTAATTCGTTCTGGAGACCCTAAAATTAAATTTTAAAAAATGTATAATTTCTTAGTAAGTTTTTAAAAAAATAATACATACATATAGTCTTGCATATTAATCAGTCCTTTTCATTTTTTGCTTATGGGGCGTTGAAGAACATGTCCAATGTCGATTGCTTTTCTCTCTTTTTCAGGATTTTCCGGAAATAATAAATAGCATTGTCGTTCTAAAGATCCCCAACCCTACTGACATCAGCTTGGTTTGGGTCCATTCTAAGACCATTTCTTTGACAGCATCCCACTTTTTCAAAAGATCTTTAATGGCAGATGTTGGCATTGGTCCTCTTTCGTCTTCCTCTTGTTCAGGAGACACATTTCGTTGTGTTTCTTGGTGTTCTTCATTCAAAATTTCTCGGAGTTCTTCTATCATCAGAGTTCATCTTCATGTCCCATTATGAGCTCTTCTATGTCATCCTCGTTCACCTCTAATTTCAGATCTCTAGCAGTAGTCAAAATTCCATTCCTCCCTGATCACCTCCGAATATGTGTTCGTTGTCCAAACACAAAAATCTTTCTGGAAAGTGTTCGTTATCCGAATATGTGTTCTTTTATATCCGAACACAAAAATCTTTCGTGAAAGTGTTCGTTAACCGATTTGTTCGTTAACCGATCACCCACTGTATTGAAAATGTGGTGGTAAAAGGTTACCAGCGGGAATATTCCGTTTGGAGTCGGTTGTATCATTTTTGACGACTTTATCGCTTGCGCTGGAGAAACGGAAAAGTACCATTATTTCCTCACTGAATAATATAGTAGCATTATATTCGCAAACATTCAAAAAAGTTTTTAATTAAGAGCTTCTCTTTTACGTACATACATACAATTAGGTTTTGAATAAGCAAACCTCTTTTAATTCATGCTGCATAATAAAATTTTATATGATTAGGTTTTTGCATATTTTTTTTACCACAACTTTTTCAAATCCACTTTACAATTGTTGTAAGTATCATCTAAGTTAAAAGAAAGAAAACATATAATCTGCGCCTGAATTGTTGATGGATTTTTTTCGGAGTTACTCCTATCTACATACGCACAAAAGTAGAAAGTCATGCATTTGAACTACAGTCAACTGAAAGTGAAGTTATATTTTTGGAATAAAATAAATTACAAATTTTTTTTATGAAATCTTGAAAAGGTAGGAAATTTGTTTAAATAAACTACCGCAGAATAAATGAAAAATCACGGGCACGTATTTTAAGCATTCTACAATAGAAAAATTCGAAACAAAACTACAACAACAAAAAACCCGACTTTATTTTACCCAGAAAAATATCTAGAAGAGATAATTTTTTCTTCTTTGGTTCTCTCTTTTTACAATTGGTAATTGTAATGCGTTGCAAATTTCATTTATCATGAAGTGGTTTTTTTTACTGACTGAGAGAATCACTATTAAAGTGTCTTTATAGTTGTCCTTTTCCTTAAATTTGAAGGTTTATCTTTGAAGTAAGAATGAAAATAAATTTCTATTTATGAAGTTTTAAGATTATATTTAGCATTTGAAAAACGAGGAAACTGAGCAATAATAAGATAATTATGTTCTAATAATTTTATATATTTTTTAAAATTTTAATAAATAAGTCCCTTTGTGTATCAGTGATGACATGGCTTAGCTGGTATAAATTTGTATTTATTAACAGACCATTGCACCGAAAAAAGAACAAAAAGGAATAGGTATCGTGATTATATCTAAACAGCCTAACTGCTGCTAGCCCAAGGATTAGGATTAGACTGCGAGTCTCTCTCCGAGTCTGCAAGAAGGCGTTGTAAAATCCATTGTGCCTTTAATCAAAATTTCAAACGTTTTGAAAAAGCTATTACATTTGATACGAAGTCTTATAAAATACTTATAACATAAAAAGTTCTTTTTTGTTTATAATTTAAAAAACACAGAATACATTATAGTGCCAATATATAGTGATTGTTTTTGATCACGCACACACAACGTAAATGTTTATTTATACATAGATATAATTCAGATTTAAAGAATCCAAACGCGCTTTGTTTAATATATATTAAAAAGTAGAATTTTCATCTATTTTACGCATATTCCATGGCTGTGCGTTACTTTTTTATGACTTTTATCTACGTCATTAGAAAGCACAACAAAAATAATAACTGTTCTAAAGCAAGAATTCTTTAAATATCTTTACAACGCACACACATGTTTATTGTCTAACTTTTTGCGCGTGAATAAATGCTCCATAGAACTCCACAGAGTACTTCAAAACAAGATAATAGCAGATAACAGAAAAATGCCTTTTTTTTTAACAAAGAAAGGGGTGCGGAAATAACAACGTACTTCTTCTAAAATCCTTATTTCTCGATCGTGTCATTTCTAGAGCATATAAAGAGATAAATTATCTGCGCGTTGTTGACTGTTTAACAGATGCGAGTCATTTTTTACTTAATCGCTCCGAAAGCCGTCAAAACCTCGGCGCGGGTGGTCTTTTCTTCGAAACTTTCCATTCTAGTAAACTTAATTGGATGGCATTTTGTTATAATGAATCAAGAATGAGCTTTAATTCAGAGTCAAGTATCCTATTTGCGGGTGATTTATTTAGTTAATTTGCAGCGGATTGTAGCTTATCGTGTGATATAATACTATATTTACAAATTGTGGATTTCATTTTTTGATTTCTAATCAAAATTTGATATTTTCCTTGTAACATATTCATTGTACAGAAAGTTTATAACTGAATTGACAGCATACAGAAGTTCATAAAGTTGAATTTACTAAATGGATCATGTTACAGATTGATGAATATCATAATAAAAAACATGAAAAGTAATTTAAAAATAAAAAAAATTGCTTCAACTAACACGCTGAGAGAAAGTTAAGTATTGAACAAATTAAGATAACCCCCTTTCCCTTAAAACAGGGGGTCTTCAACAAATGGCTCGCTGAATCCATTTTAGTGCCCCCCCATATGAATCGAAAGCAATTTCAAGTAAAACTGCCTTGTCTGTTTTTGTCGTAAAAAACGTCATTTTTTCTGCTATTCTTGATATTTAAAACATTTTATTGACATGCTTGATATCCATTTGAGATAAAAAAAAATTTCTTAAAATGACGAATTTTTCTAAAATGTCGTTGCATCCTAAATAATTTTAAATTTAAAAAATCTGACTATGCATGAAATCTCAAAAGTTTTTTTAAAAAAGGTGGACTTTTATCTTTAACAGGTTTGCAAAGTATTTTAATTCAACCTCCATTTAACTTTTTTGAAACCAATATATATATACAAAATTTATAGCACCATTTCTTCCCTTAGAATCTGTTGTAGTCTTGTAAAACAAACCTCCCTTTCAAATTTAAATTTCGTGATTACACTATTTTTTTGACACTCGTGTGTCCCGCATATCATTGTGAAATTATTGATGTGGTCCGTGGATCACTGTGAATTTACTGATGTAGCCCTCGAGCGTTAACACGATGCCTATCCTCTGTAACTCAGGTCCCCATTCCCGTCCAGCCGAATTGGCACTTTGAGTTAGAACAACTCCAGTCCGCAAACGAACGTCACTACTAAATAGCATATAAATAGTCAATGAAATAGATAATTGTTTGTATGCAGACAATCTAGCCACGCTTGTGAATCACTGAATTGTGGTCCTGAATTATTGTTGCTATTTGAAGATATTAGACGATTTCTCTATGGCGATTTTCAGAGGTTGCATCTCATTCAAAATAAGGGCTCATTATTTCTTTCTAGTTAATTGTCAACACATAGTGAAATCAGGGCTAACGGTAAATTAATAAAAGTGGATTATTATGAATATTTGTTTGAAATCATTTCGTATCTGCTTTAATGTCTTCTCAATACCTACTGCGTTTGCTCCCCCCGGGAACCTTAACAATCAGTGAGATCGCTACCTCAATCAACACGAGGAGAAAGTACCGAGACAAACCATTCAGAAAAAGCATCGTTAATGTTTATAAGAATCTAATGAGAGAGACTGAATGTGAATTTTTTTTTACTTTCTAGAGTTACTTTTTAACACAATTGCCATCAAATTAAAAATCCTTTGGGTATTTTAACAATGGTAGTCTGACTTAAAAATGAATGTTGATAGATTTAATAATGTAATTACTCATAAGATGCATGTTCAAGGTAACGTAAGCTATATCATGTTTGTGAAACAATTTGCTGATTAAAAGCATACATATCAGTGCTTTTTTTCTTGTTTTGAAAAATTACATCACATTTGTTAAATATGATATTTTAAAACATCTCAAAGTAATTTAATTAAATTAATATTTTGTTCGCAAGCTATCTTAAACATTTTACTGCGAAAACATTTTTTCATTTCCTCTAGAAAAAAGATTGAGTCATTCCGATTTTGTAAATTTAATCTCAACCACATAATACAAGGAAAAAATCATCTAAAAAATTAACACTCGAGTCTTCACACATTTTTTTGTAAAACCACACGGCAAAAAAATTCCGGAACCAGCGATAATCATTTTCTAAAATTGTTGTCGAGCTGTAAGGTTTAAGAGACTAATTGGGGTTGAATCATATCTACAACTTCCGATAATTCGCTTGTGGTCTGTGATATTCTGGTGGGAGAAATCCTTGGTTTAGAAACCGCTAAGTTTTTTGGTGCATGGGGAGAAAAAATAAGTTGTGTCATACTCAATCATTAAACTTACGTGTTTGGTTGACAGTCCTTGAAGCTGCAGCCAATTTGCTGGTTTCTGTTTGAGAGAAGCTTATGCTCAATCTTCCATCTTAAGTTGTGTAAGACTTATTTTTTGCCACATCCTCCTTCTTACGTGTGTTTCAAAACTGATCTTTTGTATTATGAGGAACAGAAATGTTTTAACTTGAAAAAAATCATTCATGTTGCTGATTTTTCGAGAGTAAAACGAAATAAATTTTTAACTATTTTTAAGCAAGAGCTCATTCATGATGTTGATGTTACAAAGCACAAATAATTAAATTAGAAATTATGGTAGATATTATGCATTTGTATTCTTAACCTTTAGTATTCTTAAGTTGTTTTCTGAGTGCCATTTGTGTCAAAAAAATTCACTTGCTTTCATCTCTCTCTCTCTCTCATTTATTCCTCATATTTATAGAAACTTCCTAAAATTGAGCATATTTAAAATCCGAACTCCAATAGCGACAAAATTTCATTTGACAGTAAAGAAAGTTTTTTTTATTTAAGAATGTAAATTTCAATAAATATTTCATAAACAGTTTATAAAATCAAATCAGGGGCTTATAAGAACTAAAAAATTTATCAATATATTTAATTAATTTAAAATCAATACAAAATATTGTTTAATGTAATTACCGTAATCTATTAGTTTTATAATTCAATCTAGTTTATAAATATTGAGCAATATTAGAAAATAAGAGTAATTCAAATTTTTAGAAAGTACCGGAGAAAACTGAGCACACAATACGGTTCCTGCATTAGTTCTCTTTTTAATATGTTTACGGAAAATCATGATCAACTTGCTGCACGGGCTTCCTCTTGAGTATAGTTTTTCTCCATGAAAATTTCCCCTTCCCCTCTCAATGTTAGTATTTCCTGTTGTGTGTGATTGCTACATTAATGTCATTGAAATTCCCTTATTTTGAAATTTCTTCCACTTCTTTGCCCCATCAGTCGGGTTTCTCTCCCTCTGTTTAGCCCGGCGTTGCACGGTTTTTTTTTCGAGTGTATAACTTTATCCCCTTGGAAATTTCCTCCTACCCTCTCGCGATGTGAATGATTTCTATATTTAAGTCATAAAAATTCCCTTTACCGAATTTTTTTTTTACTACTTTTGATCAATAATTTCATTCGTTGACTTATCTTTAACTTGAGGTATTGGTTGTCAAATGAATTTTATGAGCATTTTTAAAACATGAGTATCAAACACTCAATACGAATCAATCATGTACTGATCTAGTGGCTCATTTAACCTTTTAGAGTCAAAAATGGAACCATACACAAAATATTTATTTAATAAACCCGCAACAATATTTCACTGACTATTAAAGTGCCTCAAAAGCAAGTTTATGGTAAAGGAATTAGACCTTCAGTTCCCACATCAAAGAGAAATACTTTTTAAAAATAATAAATTAGTTTTTAAGTGCATTGTTTTAATTTGTAATAAATGTCTCATAGCACTTCATTATGAGTACAGTAGGTTATTTGGTAGGTGGGGGAAAAGTCTATCGATTTTTTTTTAATGCAAGAGCTGTCTTGAATTATGCCGGTATTTTATTTCTGATTAAAGCATGTAGTCTAATTCGCGTCGGGAATCTATTAAAATAATGCAAGAAAACAAATTACACGTTTAGTAATTGAAAACATAGAATCTTATTAAGGTTGTGGTGGTAATAATGAGTTTTTCATTACAAATGGGAGAGAGATTTTGATAAATCATTCCCAGAGCTTTACTTCGTAACAGATAAAACAATTTATTTGATTAAGCGATGTCTTGACCTCGACTTTTTCTTTGCAAAGATAATAATGTACTGATCAGTATAGATTTTTAAAGGATAGTGAAGGATATTGAATGTTTTATCATAAACAAAATGGACAGCTGAATAGTATAGAAGATAAATTAACTTGAGTAGCATACCGATGTAACACTAGAAACGTGTCGTTAGAACTGATAAACGACACTGATAAATTCATTTATTGACACCTGTGATTGTGCAAACTTCACCTATCTCTGTCTCTTCGACTGGAATTCTTTACATTTAAGGAAGTGTCAAAAAAGTTGTAGTTAGTTGAAAAGAGTAATTGAAATGTCATCGAACTTAAATTACATTTTGAGAAGAATTTCCTTTAAGGTCGAAGACCTTTTATATAATTTTTACAAATTTTGAGCAATTGTGTTCACGGAATATTCGGAAAGTTGTTCAAGTACACCCAACTCTTTTTTTACACGCTTTTGAAATAACACGGTCCACGCGCGAATTTAACGATATATTTTTTTACTCAAAATGTTTGTGCTAGCACGAATTCCAAAAAATTTGGGGGTTCACGCCATTTGAATGAGGAGGATTTGATCGTATTTATATCACAGTTTATGATAATAAAGAAGCTGATAACGAAGTTCAACTATTAACAGCTGATTTAATTCGCGAGGGCTTGAAATTTGCTACAATTATGGAACAACATATTCTTATTTATAATCCTGACATAGAGTGTGCACTAAAATTTCATCGTAATTATAAGTTTTGTGTAGCAGAATATCACAAATTATACAAGCAACATGAGAAATATATATATATATATATATATATATATATATATATATATATATATATATATATATATATATATATATATATATAAATAAATAAATATATATATATATATAAATATATAAATATATATATATATATATATAAATATATATATATAAATATATATATATATATATAAATATATATAGATATAAATATATATATATATAAATATATATATATATAAATATATATAGATATAAATATATATATATAAATATATATATATATATATATATATATATATATATATATATATATATAAAAATATATATAGATATAAATATATATATCTATATATATATATATAAATATATATAGATATATATATATATATATATATATATATATATATATACAGTACAGTCCCGCTAATCCGAACACGGCTAATCCGAACATCATGTTAATCCGAACGGCTCCGTGGAAAAAATTGTATAATTTTAAGGACGAAAATCGGTGAATATTTCAATATAAAACAGTATAAATCTTAATTCAAAACAGTTCTTTATTTAATATTCACGCCCTGTACATCAAGTTATGGTACAAATTTTAAAATGGAATAAACTACAGAACAGAACCACTAATGTTTAGTATGAAAAATTGTACAACATAACCCGTACTCCCAGTTCAAATAGTGATTTCGCTGTTACTCCGGCTAATCCGAACAATCACGTAATCCGAACAGGGTCGGTTCGATATTGTTCGGATTATCGGGACTGTACTGTATATATATAAATATATATAGATATAAATATATATATATATATATATATATATAAATATATATATATATAAATAAATATATATATATATATATATAAATATATATAGATATAAATATATATATATATATAAATATATATATATAAATATATATATATATATATATATATATATATAAATATATATAGATATAAATATATATATATATATATATATATATATATATATAAATATATATAGATATAATATATATATATATATATATTTATATATATATATATATATATATATATATATATATATATATATATATATATATATATATAATCCTAGGCCGATAATAACGAACGAAATTCTTCATTTGTATCAAAACCGACAGTTGCGCTAGACATAACTGACACTTCTACTGATGATAACATTTTTGATCCAGTTCTTAATAAATGTGCACGCCAGTGGCGCACACAGGAATTTTTCAGGGGGGAGTGGTCCGGGGTCGAAAGTTCACCATTCTTGTATCATGCTCCTTTTGATTTTGTCGATTTTCGGGAACAATACACAGTAAAAAACTAATTTTTGAATAAATAATTAGCATTAATTAATAAAATTAATCATTAATAACAAGTACTTAATTAAATTTTACGTACTATATATATACTTAGAATTATGATCAATCGGAAAAAAAATCAAGGGCTTTGGGGGGATTCGGACCCCCAGGACCCCCCTTGTGTGCGCCACTGGTGCACGCTTATTCTCAAGTAGCGATGAATAGCAGTTTTATTCCTAATTTCAATTTCAATTTTTATATTTTGTATGTGTTTATAGACTAAATTTTCACTGTACACGGATTTAATTTTTTTAAAATGAAAATGAATTATTTTTGTTTTATAAATATGTCTTATGGATTTTATTATTACTATTTTTGCATTCTGTTTTGGGAAAATATTTAGAGATTTTTCATCTTACACAATTTTTTTTGAAGTTGTGGGAAACATATCGCCAAATTTACCATACGTAGCATGTATTTTTTACACGTTTTTCTTTTTTTTTTGCACGGTTTTCTAAGAAACGTATCTACCGTGTAAAAAAAATGTTCAGTGTATCAACGTCTCAATCTTGCGCAAATGTTACTGACTAATAAAGAAAATATTCGAAAAGCTGACAGTCGAAAAATTTCAATCTTTTAAGCAATTCCTTTAAAGGTGCGTGCTCCTTATAACTTGCTTAATATCTCAGAAATCTATGAGAAATTAAAAAAAAAGCAGCTGATTAGTTCATTACACAATATTCAACAAACAACAAGAGCAAACACGAGACGATTTCCAAAGCTTTCTCATTATCTAAATAGCTTTCAACCGCTTCATGACCATGGCACGCTACAGCAAAATGATAACCTTGTTGTTTATGATAACCTCACAGAGACTATTTGACCTAAGATTGTCTTTAAGTACATTGTAGGGAAAAAAGTCTCTCCCCTCCGAAGCAGACTTCGTTCTTGAACCTGTTATGCATCAAACTTTTGTGTGTTTACATTCCCCCTTTTCAAACGACACAATTTCATTTATGAAACATAATTTGAATTCGATTTTTAAATTGAAAAAACAGTTTAAGAAAGAGAATTCCTTTCTTAAGTAGAAGACATTTATGTCGCTTTAATGGATTAAATTCCTTTTTGCATTTATTAATGAAAGATGTGATATAAAAAAAGTTAAAACAGCATTTAAATGTCACCAGAAATTTGTTTTAAATTTCAAGAAGAAATTGTTTAAACGTCTTATATTTTTCAAAATCTCCCTGTGTATAGAACATAACAACGCTAGATATGTATCTACGCATATACTTATAACAATAAATTATATCAAATTAATTTCATTTTAAATTGTAATTTGTTTCACATCTATTAAAAGAGAAACTAAAATTAAATACTCAATGAACTAAATTAATATTGAACGATATTTTGACATCATCTTTTTATTTTTAGCTAATGATTGATATAATTCTAATGTAAATAAAAAAGTGACTTTATCTTTAATTTTCAAGAATTCTTTTCCTTAAGAAAGACACATTTAGACAGTACATTATAGTATTTTATTTGAAAATATTATAAAAATTATCAATACGAAAAATTAATTTTATGGAATTCCTTTTAAACCCTCCAAATCCATTTGAAATATTACGAAAGAATGTAATATAAGTATCTTTTTAAATTAAAAACATTATTACGTTTTAGCCCTTATACCCGTATTAGACAACACAAAAAAACCCGTATTAATATCAAAAAGTCAATCTTTAAAGTCAACAAAAGTATTTTATGGAAAAAAACTGTACTGAGGAAGGTTTAAAAACTATTTATCTTCTGGAATGAATGAAAATTAAGTAATGTAATTTTACAAGCCTTTTCGTCAATCTTTAAAGTCAACAAAAGTATTTTATGGGAAAAAAACTGTACTGGGGAAGGTTTAAAAACTATTTATCTTCTGGAATGAATGAAAATTAAGTAATGTAATTTTACAAGCCTTTTCAGCAAACAATTGCGTAATTGAATGTCAATTACTTTCTCTCTCTCTCTCTCTCTCTGTACTCTTTTCATTAAATTATAAAACAACATTCACTGATGAAATGCATAAAGGTCAAGGATAAATAATAAAAATAAAATGAGTTAATTTATTTTAACTCATTGGTGTTCTTATTAAAGCTTGATTAATAGCTAGTATTAGTTAAAAGCACCTAATAATTAGAGCAATTTCTCTGAATAGATGTAATGGGATTTTCCAAAAGAGCGAAAAGTGGAACGAAAGAAAAACATGAAGCAGAGTCACATCAGTGACAATGAAAATTTAATTATCGTATTTATGAAGGTGTAGTTCCATTCCGATCCTTTAAAGACAAGAATCTTTCTTCAACTTAGGAACCACACCAAAAGAGTACAAGGCCGGGGCAAGTAATTTACCGGATGGGGGGGGTATATTCTTGCGTTGAGTAGTATTAAGAGTTTTTAGAAAATTTCAAACGTCAAATCGATCACAGTGTATTTATGCAAGAATAATGAGGTCACCTATGACATCATTACCTTTTAACTTGTTTAATAAACGTGATATCCATAGTTAGTGTATACTGAAAAGAGACATAACAGCACACAAAATTATATTATGCTTGGGAATTGATTGATTGATTGAATATTAACGTCGCACTGGTCAGCTACACGAGGGCTTTTGGCGACGGACCACGTAATTTTGAACCATGGTCAAGTGACGTGGATGACACCTGAGCTGGCAACCCCCCCTCTCCTAACTACCACACCACACCACGGAAGGACGTTTCAGCTCTCGACAGATTTAACGTGCATCGCTGCCCTACACGGCGGGTCTTTAGTGGTACAGGGTTCGAACCCGTGACAAAGCAAGCCACGGTCCGATACCTATACCACTCGGCTACCGCGGCCATTATGCTTGGGAAAGCAAGCATATAATTAAAACGGTAAGTAAAAAACAATAATGAAGTCTATATAAAAATTACAGGGAGTATTAAAGAAATTTCTAAAAGATATCATATATATTAAAGGTACCTTACATTTAATTAGTCAATTCTTTTTTATAAATATGTAGCAAACTTGGCCATGAATATTCTATAATAAGAGCTGTGATGAGAAGTTTTTCAAAAGAGAGAAAATATTTTTTTTCAATGATAAATAACAGTTATAAGAATATTCGAATGTTGCCAAATTTGCAATGGATTTTCTTTTAGAACTAAATTTTTTTATATAAGTTGTTTTTAGTTTATCAAAGCTATATAGTCTGTGATCTTTCTTATATGTTGAATTAAAGATGAGACGCCCTGCTTTATTTTTTGTCATTGAATTTAACTTTAAATAAAAATGTTAAGCAAACTTTATGACATTATGGTGTAATCATAAATAAAAATTTATGGAAAAGCACCCAAGGAATTTTTTTAAAAATAATAACGAGTGAGAAGAAATATTTTATCTCCTGAAAATTAATATTAAAATAACTATAGTCGAGCTTAACCATCGAAAAAGCAGAAAGCTAAGGCATAAGAGAACAGTAATAAAAGTTCTTAGTACTAAAAAATTCATTAAAAAGACGTAAAACTAGGATCATTGCTGTGTTAAAATTAAAATACCAGTAAAGTAATGATAAAATGTATTGCTTTGTGTCAAATCAAAGTGTTTATTAAAAAAATACGTGGGAAATGATATGTACGGGAAGGATTTCAGAGTTTATTGTTATTGATCCGGAGGATTTACGCAAATCCGGTATTTAAATTAGATTTATAAATAGCTGCTCCTTACGAGACTTGGAGCTCGCTAAAACCTTCACCTTCAAATTTTGTAAAAAACAAAAAATTTCCCTTCTCTCTATTTTTGTGCATTAGATAAATATAAACTTAAGCAAACGTTCTATTTGCGTAGTGTGTTTGAAAGGGTAAATAAATTAACAAAACTCCATTCATTATGCTTCGATATAACTTAATTTTCGAAGGACCTTCGATTTTGCTTAGGAAAATTACCTAATAACACGTTACAGCGCAACTGTATTACTTTTAAACGGTTTATAAGTTAATAATTTTTAACAATCATTTAGAATAAACTTCTTTTAGTTCAAGAGAACAGTAGAATGAATCTTATTAAAAACGACTGTTAATTGAATTTAATGGTTATTGTTATGACTCCGAAGAAAAGAAAAAGTAAAGAAAGTTGAAGTTGGCTCAATTTAAACTAATCGTTAAGTTAATTTTTTAATCACCTCACTTAATAGAAAATGCTACATTGTATAAAACGAGGACATACATTTCTTTTCTCCAATTGTTGTTTTTCGCTTCCTCTCAAGTGTGTTTCATAACTTCCTTCAGACTTTGTTTTTATAATTTTACTATAATTCTTGAATAAATTAAAGCAAGTGCGTATTTTTCACAGTCCTAATTGTAGAACTGTGAAACTTTGCGCGTAGACAACGTTAATTTTCACAATAACGAACAAAGTGAACTTAAATGAACTTTGCACAAATTTTTCGTATCTTTACTTTTCTTTTTCCTGTCTTCTTTCTAAGAAATAAAATAGGAAGAACGAGAAAGGCTAGTGAGAAGTATAGAAAAAAAATAATTTATCGATAAACTCAAAATCGATTTCCTGTATAAATGGACAGGAACTCAGTTTATCTCTGTTTCTGGAAATACTGACCACCGAACTTCCCTACTAGAGTTAGCTTAAAAGGAATATTTTCAGCTGTTAAATTGCCGTATCGTTTATTACGAGCAAACTGTTGACAACTGCTATAAATATTGAAAGAGTTGTTAATTGATTTACACACATTCCTTATCACCATTCAATTCAATTATTTGAACCAAAATACCATGCTTGAAGATAGAATTGACACAATTTACGCTTAACACGGGTTTATCGTTCTTAGGTCTATCAAATTTCTCCTGATAAGATTTTATGAGGCCTGCGAAATCTAATAAAAGTTGTGGAATTTTCTGCACCATGTAATGCTTGTGAGTTAAATTCTCAATTTCAATGAAAGTCATTCACCTAGAAGATGTTAAGGCATAATGGGAACGATTAAAGCTGTAAACAAACCTCCCGCTGAGGATTGGCGCCTCAAAGTATAGAACAAGAAGAGCCATTGAAGTTTATATATGAAAAGGTTCATGAAGATTCAAGTATCGGTGCGAAGTAATGACACGGGAAAACATTGGAGTAGGCTACTTTTCGTAAACTTGATTGTGGATGCCCTATTTCCTGTTAAACAAATTACAATACAGAGGAGACATTTGCATTAAAATCAGTTGACAACTTTCGAAGTTGTCCCCTTTATCAAATCGTTTTCGTCTCTTGAGAAGGTGGGAGCCAACAACCTTCCGGGTGGTTTCCAAAATGTTTTCCCACAAAATAAACGAAGGAAACTTGAGTTTAGAATTTAATGAGGATAAAATCATTTTAATCCTCTATTTTTTTTCGTGTTGACATGGCATGTTTTGGCAGAGTGTTAGAAAACAAATTAAGGATACAACTCATCCATCATTTTCTCGTTTCCTACGAGAAATTCTTTTCCAGAGTTGCCGCGGTTCCTTTTCTTTGAAGTTTGAATTCATAATATAAATGCGTTTTAAATGTTGTTCATTAAAAGAATGAAGCTTTTTTTTTAAAAAACAAATTATAATTAACATTTGAGAAGTATGTATTATATTTGGATGTTGAGTATGTTAATTGATGTATCCATCAATGATTGTAATTAATGGATATTATTTGATTTTATGCATGAAATAAAAGAAAAAAAGAGACTACAAATATTTAACACAAAATAATCACCTTTTACCTAATACAGAAAATCTGAGCAGATTTGCCGCATAATACAGTAACTATATGTATTCAATTCATGAGAAATCTTAAATATATATTTTTAGGAAAACCATTTAATTGATTTATTATTTATTATTATTATTAACGAATTAAATACTTGTAATAATTATTTTTATTGAACTATTAATTTTTTAAAAGAATTACTTGTTATTTATTATAATTTATTATTAATGATTTTTTTAACAAATGATTTTCTACAATTGCTTTAAAATTTAAATACTCAATAATATATTTTACACTTTAAGTTTATTTAAATAAGAAAAAAAGTACCGGGTTATTCCACTTCAATAATTTGGAAGAGAAAAATATGAAAACACATTTACAAAAAATATTTTCAGATAATGTTATAAATAACAATCGTATACTAAAACTAATATAAAGTGGATTGTATTAATTTAAATTAAAAAAAATGGACAGTGGAAAAAAATGGTGCAAAATTCTGAAAGAAACTCATAGTTTGAAGCTTATTAGTAAATATATAGCATATACCATATTTATTCGAATCTAAGCCGCACCCCCAGATTCTCAGCATGTTTTAGTGAAAAATAAATAAATAAATAGTTTTAAAAGGTTTATTGTTTACGAAATAAAAAAAAATTAAATGAGAACTATTAAGAAGTGAATAATTAATTTATTTTAATAATATTAAAAACTTTTAAATAAATACAGAAACTTGTAATTGCTCAAACCATCAGTATCATGGTTAATTTCCCCTTCTACGAATTATTCCGCTTTCGTTTATAAGCCGTACCCGATTTTAATTAACACTGAAAAAAAGGAGGGCTTAGATTCACGAATGAATACGGTATTTACTCATGTTTTATCCTTTAACGTTTTCTATAAATGTATGAATTGCTAGAATTTAAAACTTTACAAGATCACTGATACATACTAATATTAAACATTACTGCAGAACCTGAGAACATGTATAAGTGCCGATGACACTTACTGCAACTGAATATCAGAGATAAATCCAACTACAGTGAAGCAAACACAAAACTCCACTAGAAAAAATCAGCAAACTTGACCTGTAGAAAACTTAAGAGCTTAACATTCTGGGAGGTAAACTTAAATAAGGTTATTTTAGGTGTTTCTAAGTGGCCTCCATCTCTTCCTAACACTCATCGAGTTCATTTTTTTTCCTTTTAAAAATATTTTCTTCCGACCCGTATCTGTAAGAAATTGACACTGCCATTTGATAAAGCAGTTGTAAATACGTCAGAGAAGTAGTTGAAACCTCGGAGATGCGTTTTTTAATTCGAGATTTTAACTGATAATAAGACTCCTACCGTAATAAACCTTGCGTGAGAAAAGAGGAAAAAAAGAAGAAAAAAAAATCCAACTTGATAGCATTTTGTTCCTCGATTAAAGCTAGTTCTAGTTATAAAACTGTCAACTGTACATTAAACAAACTTTGGAATGAACAAGTGCTTAGGGTGAAGAAATTTATTGTTGAATTAGAACTCCGTAGTGATAAAATTTTTAAAAAATGTTCTAGTGTTTTAAAAATATGCACTAAAGGAGGAAAATTTGTAAATTTTGCAAGGTAACCAGTTAATCAAGTGGTGATTTACTGTTATAGTTAATAATCATTGATTAAATGAAAAGTAGGGTAAGAAACGCATGTGTGGAATGTGCAATGCATGTTAAGTTGAAAAAATGTTACAATTTATATAGTTAAGAAAATAGAAATATTTTTAGTGGTTAAGTTCTATACTATAAATTCTATGTAAAATCTATTCTTTGTAAAAGTGGTCAATTTAAGATTCTTAATATTTTCTTGACTAGAGATAATTAACGATTCAAAATGATTAAAACAATATTCTCAAATTTGTCTAGAAAAGTAACTGAAGCTAGAATATTCTAAGAATTTTATGTCTTACAACTTTCCAAATTAAATTTATTTGTTTGTTACTGATACAAAGAATTGAAAAACGAATTAATTAAAACTTTATTAAAAATGATCAGTATTGAATTTAAAAACTATTAAAAAGATAAAAACATGCACATGTTAGGATTGATAATGTTTTTTTGTTAATTTTTGTTTTTCCACAATTTGTATTTTAAATATTTTATTAGAGATGTGATAAAAATCTCATCACTTTTCTTCCATAAAGGTACTCTTGCGAAATACTGGAGTTACTTTTTCATCAGAAAAATTTTGTGCAAGAATTGTTTATGTTTAAAAAGGGAAGAGATAAAGACTTGGAGATATAAATAGTGTTTTGTGCTGATTTTTAGCTTCATCATGATTTTATTTTTGAAAATGAGTCTTTAAATACAACTTATCCTGAATAAAATGGTTGAGTTTAAACTCATTCTCAATAAGATGATTCCTTTATATTTAGTTCTTGTCATTTCTTAACTCTTACCATTCAAAAAGAATAAGTTTGTGGCGATATGACCTTCAAAAAATACTTCGCCGTAGTTGCATAGGAAAACTGCTCGATTTTCTTCTTTTTGCCACCCACAAATAAGTTTCAGTTTCTTTTAAACACTTACAAAAAACATGTTCCTTGATTTCAGTTGTCCCCGAGTTCTTTATAGGAGATTTATTCTGAATCGTTGCCAACATCTCAAGATAAAGCTTTGAAAAGAAAAGAAAACCAATTTTAACCGGATCATTGTTTAAGGTAGGAATCGTACTTCTACAGTATCTACCCAGTGGCTAACAGACATCAAATAAAAGAATCGTGCGCTCAAGTCTAAGTTGTAACGTGCAAACAAGAAATAGCTAAATTGCTAAGAAATTCATGAATTGTGAATGCATCGCCATATTTAGAATCTTAAAGCAAAAATATAGTAAAATACTAAAAATCCTACGTATTTATATTTTTTTTAGTAAAAACTTGATTAGATAAACCCCGACCTTTTCTTAGAATAATGTTTAAATTAAATATTGTTCAGAGATATAATGGATTGCAAAAGCACTATCAAACCTTATCTTAAGAAATCTCAAGAGTTAAATATGTGGTTGATTTACACGTGAGATAAGAATTCAAGGACTTTATATTTTTGAGAGAAGTATCAAACGTATTTAAGTGTACATTGAATATGAATTGTGTTTATAAGAATCAAACGCTTAACTTTTAAAGTGTATATTAAAAAAAGAAAATTTATATTTTGAATTGTGTGATGTAGTTTTCATAATAAATTACTTAAATAAATTATAGTTGTATTTTTTGATTGATAATTTCTATATTTTCATTTTTCGATGGTTATGAATACTTTAATGTAAGGGTTCGAAGAAAGCCACACATAAAAATTGAATATGCTCACGTTGAGTGTAAATATGCTAAAATTAAAGACTGCTGCTTTCTAGAACTGACAAGTATATAAAACATTTTAAAGCTTAATTTAAAGGTACACTATGTTTTTTAGAAAATTTTATAAGCAAAACGAATAAAATGATTTAAAATTCTTTTTCGATAATTTTGATAACTTTTATGTTGGTTTTTATGCTGGCAAATGAAAACTTTAAACTGGTTTTTCCCAAAAAGAAAAAATATCTAGTTTATCTTCATTTAAAATGTGTGTGTGTGTGTGTGTGTGATACGGGTTTTTTTTCTATTGCGCCAAATGCTTTGATATTTTTTCAAACTATTGTCACGGAGTTCGAAAGAAGTAGTACACAGTTCAATTAAACAAACAATTAGATTTATTCTAACGCTGGGAGCTCGATACAACACTGGACTGAGAACATCCCCAACTGGCGATGAACTCTGCTTTTATACACTTCGGAATATTCGAGAAATAACCAGTATATGCACTCTAAAGAATGATCTGGATTCATCTAGAACCTAGAGAAACAATACATTAAAAACGGAAACAAAATTCCAGTCTTTGGATAAATCTGCCGGGGGCCGGGATTCGAACCCGAGACCTGAGGAAGTTCAGTCCAACGCTCTGCCAACTCGGCTATCGGGACTTGTAGCAAATTATGCGTGCGGCATTGCTCCCCTCGAAAAAGAAGGCAGCGCCCCGCTGTCATTTTGTCCAAGGGTCTTTATTCTGGAACGAGTGATGGGTCCTTTGTATGATTCTTTGGGAGGAATATCCTCGGTTTCGATTTGCTCGGCGGGATCATGGTACGGTTTCATACGCAGTACATGGACAACTTCTCTTAGTTTTCTTTTTCGTGAAGCAGGATCAAAATCTTGTACTTCGTAAGTCACGGCTGATAAACGGCGTAGCACCTGATACGGTCCGAAATACCTTCTTAAGAGTTTTTCGGAGAGACCGACTTTTCTCACTGGAGTATAAACCCATACGAGATCTCCGGGAGCGTAGGATACCATTTGGTGTTTGGAATCGTAACGTCGACGATCTTTGTCTTGAGCTCTCAGAGTGTGCACTCGGGCTAGCTGTCGTGATTCTTCGGCTCTGGCTGCTATCTTGGTGATGTTATTGTCATCAAAATCGTTAGGACAGAATGGTAGCATTGTATCTAGTGTCGTTTCCGCTTCACGACCATGAAGTAAATAGAACGGCGTAAAACCTGTGGTCTCTTGTTTAGCGGTATTATAAGCGAAGGTTACAAATGGTAGAATTTCATCCCAATTTTTCTGCTCTACATCCACATACATTGACAACATGTCGGCCAAGGTCTTATTGAAGCGCTCCGTCAGTCCATTTGTTTGGGGATGATACGCCGTTGTGAAACGATGATCAATGTTACACAAGTCGACGAGAGAGGAAACAAGTCTGGATCGAAAGACGGCTCCACGATCTGTGATAATTACTCGAGGAGCTCCATGCCTGAGGACAATTTCTTCAAGTAAGAACTTCGCTATTTCGTCGACTTCGGCTGTCGGCAAGGCTTTTGTTATTGCATATCGTGTTGAGTAATCCGTGCAGACTATTATCCATTTGTTTCCATGAGCAGACTTTGGAAATCTCCCAAGGAGATCAATTCCAATGCGATGGAAAGGAGCTGTAGCTGGGGGGATGGGAACTAAACGTCCAGGTGGTCGTTGAGGAACGGAATTTCTCCTTTGGCACTCCCGACAATGCATGACATACCGAACGATATTTCGGCCAGTAAATTCTCTTGCGAATCCTGTCATAAGTTTTCGCGAAACCAAGGTGTCCTGCGGTGGGGGCGTCATGAAAGTGCCTTAGTATGTCTGCTCGTAGATGTTTAGGAATGACTGGTAACCACAACTTTCCATCTGGATCAAAATTCTTCCTGCAAAGGATACCGTCGATGAATCTGAATTCTTCGTTTTTGGATGAGTTGCTCAAAAGTTTTAATTTCGCAAGGTCTTGATCCTTTTTCTGTTCCATCGCAAGGTTCATACTCGTCGTGACTGCTAAAAATTTGTCTGGTGTTTCCGTTTCCTCTTCCACTGGATTTCTCGAAAGAGCGTCGGCGTCACTATGCTTCTTACCGGTTTTATATTTTACGTCAAAATCATGCTCTTGAAGTCGGAGGGCCCACCTGGCAAGCCTTCCTGAAGGATCCTTTAATTTCATGAGCCAGCACAAGGAATGATGGTCAGTTACAACAGTAAAGTGTTTTCCGAATATGTACGGCCGAAATTTGTTGGTAGCCCATACGATGGCAAGACATTCCCTTTCTGTGGTGGAATAATTCTTTTCGGCTTTTGTCAGAGTTCTAGAAGCGTATGCTATAACTTTCTCGACATTATTCTGAATTTGTACTAGGACAGCTCCGATACCGTACCCGCTTGCACCAGTATGGATTTCTGTAGAAGCTCTTTCGTCGTACATCCCCAATACTGTGTGGATCCGAAGTAAGTGCTTTCTTAAGACTGTTAAATGCTTCCACCTCTTCAGGACCCCAATGAAACTCCACGCCACTTTTCAGCAACGACTGCAAAGGTTCGGCGAGATAACAGAAACCTTTAATAAATCTTCTAAAGTATGAACAAAGGCCAAGAAAACTTCGTATGTCATGTATATTCTTTGGAGTGGGAAAATTTCTTACGGCTTTTATTTTGTCGGGATCGGGACGAACGCCATTACTAGATACAAGATGGCCTAGAATCTTTACTTCTTGGGCAGCAAAAAGACACTTCTTTGAATTTAATTTAAGACCAGCTTCCTGAAGACATTTTTTAGAACAAGTCTTAATCGTATAAGATGGTCTTCAAAAGTTTCTGAGAACACTATTATGTCATCTAGGTAACAAAGACACATAGTCCATTTAAAATGGCGTAGCAAATTGTCCATCATTCTCTCGAAGGTCGCAGGTGCATTACAGAGACCAAACGGCATGACTTTAAACTCGTATAAGCCTTCGGGGTAATAAATGCCGTCTTTTCACGATCCGCTTCGTCTATTTCTATTTGCCAATAACCAGATCGGAGATCCATGGAAGAAAAGAACTTGGCACCTTTCAGACAGTCGAGCGTATCGTCAATACGAGGCAGAGGATAAACGTCTTTTTTCGTGACGCTATTCAGCTTGCGATAATCGACGCAAAAACGCCAACTACCGTCTTTTTTCCTTACGAGCACAACGGGTGATGACCAAGGACTTTCACAGGGGTTGGACGATACCTTCATCAAGCATTTTCTGAACCTCTTCATGAATGATGCGTCTTTCAGTCGGCGAGACTCTGTAGGCTCGTTGGTTGATTGGAGTATGATCACCAGTAAAAATCCTGTGTTTCACATTCGTCTTCGCGGCTGTCGACTTGTCGGTCTTCGTGAAAAGCCCAGAAAATTTCCGGAGTAGTTCGGATAGCTTGTTTCTCTGTTCGTCACTTAACTCGGGTGACATCATTAACGAACAATTCATCTGTGACTCCGAAGTTTCTTGCTGGTCATCCAAGCAACCCGATGTGTCGGAAATAACACATAGATGCCCTTCATTTAGTGGTTCAGCTTGGCCTATGCACATTCCTCTAGGGATGATTTGGTTTCGGAACTGCAGGTTGGTAACCCAGACATCACTTTTCCGTTACGATATGTGGATACCATGGACGGTGTAGCAATATTTTCTCGAAGAGCAAATGTTTGCTGCCGTCTAGAACTACATTTATGACTCCTCGGGTTTGATATCCTGATACTGTTATTCTAGTTAAAGAATGCGGCTTAAGTGTATAGTCCTAGTGGCATACAAATTCCAGGCGTCAGGCACTGTGGAGTCTCGACAGATGTCTTCTAGAACAAGTTCATTTTGTCCACAGTCTATAACGGCTTGAGACGCCTCTAAAAGTCCCATCCTAGGATGACGTCATGGCTACAATGTGATAAAACAATAAATTCAAAAGGCAGTTCTCGATTGTTCATACGGACACGTAAAACACATTTCCCTATCGGCCGAACAAAATTTCCATCCGCAACTTTCAGCATAACGCTCTTGGCATCAGCAAACAGAACTTTCTTTAAAAATCGGCGATACTTATCGGATATGACAGAAAACGATGCCCCAGAATCTACTAGAGCCCGTATCGGCTTCTTATCTATTATTACGTCTAGTTGGTTACCAGTCATCTTGGCGGTCGACGGAGGATTTCCAGTACACGCGGCCTCACCTCCTTGGAAGGTCGCTCTCTTTAGTTTTCCTCGCTCCTACGGCCTGGCGACTGACTGGATCGACGATATGGCGACGGGGATCTGTAACGACGTATTGGGGATCGGCCTCTCGTGGGACTTGGCGTAAAACGGCGAGAAGAGTTTGGTCGGCGTATTTCTTCTTCAGTGCCAACGTCGTCGAAGTTCCGTCGGCGGTTTCGAGAGTTGTCAAAGACAGCCTTTCTCTCTCGGCAGTAGCGCATTACATGTCCAGGACGTCCGCAGTGGAAACAAACAGGTCTGTTGTCAGCCGTTCTCCACACATCTGTTTTTCTTGGTTCAGGTGGGAATTTCTGAACGGAGCTCTGTATTTCCTGGTTACAGCGGCGTATGTTGGTCGTGGTCTAGTTTCTGTAGGTTTTGTTGACACTGGGGCCAAAACCCGTTCAACTTCGTCTTGAATGATCTCTTCTAAGGATTGGGGATCGGAGTCCAAAGATTCTTGCGTCTGGTTAACTAGTCGATGGACTTCTCGTACGATTGTGCGAATAAGAGAGACCAAATCAGTCTCATCCGTCAGGGATGCAACCGGTACGACGTTTGGAAGCCTTTCAAATCTCGGTCGACCAACTCTCTTCTGCTTCATATCTTCGATATAGTTGCACCATTTGATAAAACTTGCTGTGTCGTTGATTTCTCTCGTCAACAGGGCCTGATAAATATCCACAGCAACACCTTTCATTAGGTGTGACACTTTTTCGTCTTCTTTCATCAGAGGATTTACCTCTTGGCAAAAGTCCTAATACACTTTGTATGTAGGACTGTGTACTCTCGCCTGAACGCTGGGCTCGGCATTTTTAGTTGTTCTTCTGCCCTTCTCTGGTATATTTTTGACGGTCACCGAAAAGTCCACTTAGTCCATTTTTAAACGCTTCCCAGGAATCTAAGACGTCTTCGTTGTTGACATACCACTGTCTCGCAGTACCGTCAAGAAAGAAATAAACGTTAGCCAGGCACATCATGTCATCCCACTTGTTAAAGTTGGCTACTCGATCGTACTCTTTAAGCCATTTGAGAGGGTCTTCCCCAGGCGCTCCTCGGAAGGTCGATGGGCTCCTCCATTGCTGTAACGAAGGTGTTACTACAGCGGGCTTGGCTTCTTGCTCGGTCGGCATTTTTTTGTCCTCTTCCTACTATTTTCTTTTAACAGTCCGAATTCGGGGATAATCCTCTTAACCGGAGGCTCCTGCGAAGGTTGTCACTATTATCCACGTTTGACGTAATTGTACCCCGCGCCTCCACCAAACTTGTCACGGAGTTCGAAAGAAGTACACAGTTCAATTAAACAATTAGATTTATTCTAACGCTGGGTGCTCGATACAACACTGGACTGAGAACATCCCCAACTGGCGATGAACTCTGCTTTTATACACTTCGGAATATTCGAGAAATAACCAGTATGCACTCTAAAGAATTATCTGGATTCATCTAGAACCTAGAGAAACAATACATTAAAAACGGAAACAAAATTCCAGTCTTTGGATAAATCTGCCGGGACCGGGATTCGAACCCGAGACCTGAGGAAGTTCAGTCCAACGCTCTGCCAACTCGGCTAGCGGGACTTGTAGCAAATTATGCGTGCGGCACTATTGCTATTAGCACATGTAATAAAAATTAGCATGCAATTTAAAATCAAAACGATGCCTTTTTTTTAAAAAAATAAATGAAGTTAGAATTTATGCATTTTTAAGAAATTTTGAATAAGTATTCATAAAAAAATATTTTACGAAAATCAATTATTTTATACCAAATTCTATACCAACTTTTGTTATACATTGTTCGATGTACTTGCAAATCAAATTTTATGTGTATACGTCAATTACTGTAGGAGTTGCATTTTAAAATCCCTTCATAAATTTTTACTGTAAAAAATTAAATGGTTAGTTTTTTGTAGCATTTTTAGCACAAAAACTGTTTTATGTAATACATATACGTAAATTATAAGCAAAATTGTAAAAATAATTCAATCAACGATTTTTTTTTTTTGTAAATTAAATATTCCCTTAAAAACATTCTATCTCTTACGATACTCATACAGCGAGCATTTGTAAAATACAATTACATATAACTCTTTTAACTATCATAGAAGAGAAATTATAGAAATTTTATTAAAAATGCCTGACATTTTGACTGTCCTTGAAACCAAAAGTTGCGGTATCATACATCGTAATAAATACGTAGAAAAATAATTTAAATCACGATGGATCGTGCATAGAAAAAAAATCCGTTTAAATCGTATTTAATCACGTATAAAAATAATTTGCCAACAAGTGAAGAAATGACAATAATATTTGCATAAGACACTCGATTTTGGCATCTACAGTTTTCAAAAAACAACATTAATATAAAAATTCCTTACCCTTTTAATAATAAAAAAAAACCACAGGTAATAAATAATAAATAAAATAACATGAGGTCTTCGAACCTTAAAGTGACTACCTTCGGAGCACTTTTTTTGAAATATATAAATTTTCAGCTGAATAAACACTTTTTTTATTTGAAATGGGGCACAAAACTAGGAATTCAAGCGCAATTTCTACAAAAATAAAAATAATTTTGGATATATTGGGAATTTTGAGTGAAATTTTGGTGAAAAATTGCAGTTACGGTAAGGCTTGTACTAAAAATTCTAATTAATATATATGAATAATATTTATATAGTACATAAATAGTATCCTTATCTATACTTGGAACTATAAGATTTGTAATACTTTTGAAAGTTTTTAAAATATGCCATTTTTTATGCAAGAACTCAATTTTTTACAAGAAATTAATGTTATTTTCTCATAAAAAGTGCAATAAAATACATAAATAAGTACACAGAGATTAGATAATAGAATAGACTGCAGATAAAACTAAATAAAACATTTTTTGAAAATTTCAATTCAATATCTTAAAAAGAAAACTTTTAGTGAACTTTACCGTAAAGCAAGAAATTGAAAAACATAGTTTCTCAGAAAATGCATTTGAAGATTTTAATACAGTATAAAAAATTTTGTAGTAATTGTATATTTTTTAAACTCACCATATTTATAGCTCAAGATCTCTTTAGCTTCATGTTTAACTAATTTGGACTTTTTTTTTAACCTTTTGATATTTTCTGGAGAGTTTTATAGACTGTAACAATTGTCGTTTATAGTGAAATTTTGATGAAAAATTACAGTTACACAAAATTCTAATAAATGTATTCAAATAATATTTATACAGTTCGTGTATAACATCTTTATATGTGTTAGAAATTAAAAGATTTGTAATACTTTTGAAAGTTTTTTAAATATGCTAAATTTTATGCAAAAATACGATTTTTTAAAAAATTAATTTCTTTTTCATAAAAAAGCAACAAAGTACATAAATATATACACAAAAATTAGATTTTGATTTTTAACACAGATAGAACTAAATAAAACATGCTTTGAAAATTTCAGTTCAATATCTTAAAAATATTTTGTGTGGGGATCTACTTCCGGTTTACTAATTATGCTATAACTTTGCTTCCAGATATCGTAGAAATAAAAATAGAGTGTTTTTCGAATCTTAAATGTATGGGCTATAAAATAAAAGCATAAAAGAAATGTCGAAAATTTTCAGCAAAACGACGAATTTTGTGTAGTCTAACGTGTGTCTTAACAAATCTAACGTGCGCAACCCCTTTCAGTGTCACCAGAGAGAGAGAGAGAGATAGGACACACACTACTCGCCAGAAGCAATGCTGATCTCGAATTTACGACCATGCCCCCTCGACTACCGTGACCACACAAGACATATTGAAACCCAGCACATCCACAGTTAGCTTAATTTAGAGGAATACTACATGTTAATATTTTGAATATGATTTCATGCCTGGAATAACTGATGATCAATGTTATCTAAATTAGGCGAAAATACAATATTATTGCAATGAGTGCTATCGCTTAAGCTTTGTTAAGAAACGATAGGGAATTTTTTGAAGGATATTAAACAATCAATTTTTAAAGAATGTACTCATATGATTTGAACAAAAATTCACCCAAATATATAAGTGAAATAAGTCTGTAAAAGTTTAGGTGTTAAAATGCTTCAGGGAAAATATTTCCTCTAAAATCTGCAAATTCACAATCATAATTTTTTTTTATTTTACAGGCTTAGATTTTTGAGAAACTCGACCTTTCAAGACTACTGTGTTCCAGCTAACCTACCAAACAATTTCCCCTTGCTAAAACTAATGTGTTTACCGATAGAAATACTAAGGTCACGAAGTTGAATGCTATTTCACTGTTTGTGAACAAGTCTTGTTGGCTACTGTAAGTACCACCCACAGCACATAAGCGATTCTTGTTGCATTATCTTTCCTTTGAGTTCACCGTCGATTTCCAAAAAAGTATACCAAATGATAAAGCGTTGAATGTCTAATTAATGCAAGAAACATTTCCAAACAAGTTCCCACACTTATTTGGTTCTCTGATACTTCACACCATATCTAATCTGCATGTACTGCCCCAAAGAGCACGACTTTTTCAATTCCATTCGAAAGGCATGCATCAACAGTTCAACAACCGAGTTGAATCCGTTTCGAAAAACAAAATCGCATCTTTAGCGATAGAAATGGAGTCGTTTCCTATTTTGGGCAATGCGGATCAGTTAGAGAAAAGCAACGCCATTAAATGGTGACATTAGTATCTTGATTCATGGACCTGAACACTCTTTTAAGACGCTTCTTTCAATGTTCACAAAGCTCTTCTTCTCGTAGTCCCTTTTTTTCAGTATTTGTTTTTATTGCTGCCTATCTTTCTGACTTAGTGTTTGCTTCCTCACTTAAGAGATGCTCTCTAGAAACTCTTCTACGAATTACTAATTGAGTCACTTTTCGTTGCGGATGTCTTTACGCAATGTTATACATTAACGATGTTCTTTTAACAGACGAAGAGATTTTTCGCCTTTTAGCATATAACTTAGCAGCGGTTAAATCTCATATCTTGGGAATGCTCCGGAAATTCTTCACATGTTTTACGAGGGGAGAATTTTTTTCTGTCTCAACGAGTGGGCAGTTCTGTGAATATTTTATGAGTAAATACTATGAATATTCATAAAACCAGCAGAAAGAATTTTAATTAAAAGGAATTCTTTCGACTTACTCGAAGATTAGCCTTTAAAATAATTCATGCAAAGCAGGAAAATTAATTTACAGATAAAAATTCGGGAGAAAAAGCGTCGACTTTCAAGCACAAGATCTACTGCACCTATCAAAAGCTCGCTATTTTATCACTAGATGTATTAATTTCCTACTTATCCAAGACTCTTGGCTGAAAAATTGCTACAGTAAGACACTACGCAATAGCATGTGTTACTTAATTAAGATTTTTTACAAGAAGCTACAGAGAAGAATTTAAAGAAAAATTTAGGTTAAATTTTATAAACACTATATTCCTGTCAGCTAATTGTAAAATATTCATAAGATAATAATTTTTTTCTTTTAATTTAATAAGAGTCATAAAAGTTTGTTATGTTCATTTCAACATAGAAGGAAATCAGTTATGTAGTTATTACAACATAATTAAAAAAAATAGTTAGTCAATTATATTCTTCTCTTGAATTAATGTTGTTGATTGTTCATTAATGTCATACTCTGAAGCAACACGAGACCTTTTGACAACGGACTTTCGTAAGTTTGAAGATTCCCGACGGACGATCATAATTTTGAATGAATATCACAATTGAATCACAAATAAAATCCATATTTTATTTCCTTTGCTTTAAGTAATGTGTTAGTAATTGTTTAAATAAACCTTAATGAAAAGGATGATCATAGTTATGCAAACGAAAAGTGTGACAAATCTATACGGAACTTAATCACTAATCTTCTGAGTCGACCTTTTTTTTAGGGAAATTTAATTCCCTACCTATTTCCAATCAACTCCAAAAAGCGGACAGGATTCCTTGTTATGCAGATTAGATAAAGTATTTAAGTCAAACGAAATAGTAAAGTTAGAGCAGTTGGAGATAGATATTGAAACATAAAGTTATAGTGAACTTGAATTGAAGATTTCTTGTTGGAGATAAATTAATCTCAAGAAGAGTTGAGATTCCGTTGGTAATTATAGATTTATAATTAAAGTCTCAATAAAGTTTTAGGAGTGAGATTAAAGTTAAATGTTCAATGAGAACATTATTAAATATAATTCTGGGATCTCTTATTGTGGTAATCTCTGCGTGATCGTTATTTAATGAATTAATTAATTGGATCATTAATTAATTAAGTTAATTTAAAGGATATTACCTTTAAAACCTCATAATACTAGTTAGATAAACTTGTCAATAAGTCTTTGATTCTATTTGGATAAGATAACCAAATAAAGAAAGTTGTTTATAAAAATGGCTACTGGTTCTTACATGACTCCTATTTATTCTCGTTCTCAAAGTGAGGTCCTAGGAGACCTTCACAAAAGGAATATAGTATAAAATTATAAGGACATATTTGGATGCTTAAAAATATATTTGTCTGTTTTTCAATGTACACTTCAAAGTTTAGAAAAATATATCATTGTAACATTTTCATATATAAAGAATACAGAATATTGTAATGTCCACATCCTCAAAGGAAATTTTTAAATATGAAAATACTTATTTTAAAATAAGTCACAATTGTTCAATTTCTCAGTTATCAAATAATACAGTTACCAGTTTATTTTAGCTCATAAAGAATTTTAGATATGTATTCAACATATTTTAGTAAACCGTGTGCATTCATTTCATAATGTCTATAATTTATAGCAAAACACGCATCGTTCAAGCATTTGAAAATTTAGTATGTGTGTGTGTGCACAGATGCACATTTAATAAAATTTTACGTCAAGAATTATGTCCAGATGTGATGCCTAATATTTAAAGGAAAATATAATCGTATGAGAGATAAAATCCTCTTGCAAAAGAATTTTTTAACTTTTAGTTATTGGTAAGAAAAGTTTTAGGGTAAAGAAAGAATAAAAAATGGGTATAATTGCAGCATTAGCTTTTTCATTGTAATTATTGATGAAAACAATAGAGGATTATGTCATAAGACAAAAATTAACTGTTTTTGATCTGTTTATGAATATAGGACAAGAAAATTTATTCTTATAAACAAATACCGGTGAATAGTTTGAAATCACTAAAAATTAGAGAATAGAAAACAATAATAAAGAGTTACGATATCCAAAAGCTTTGTTATTCATTTATAGATAATTGCAAAGAGTAAATCTTTTTTAATATTATTAAAAGTAGTATATTATACAATTAATGTATATTGTTACAAAACCAGTAATGTAGAGTATTCTATTTGAAACAGGACTTTCTTTAAAATATCAAGCAGACAGTTGTGATGCTTTAATCAGTAATTATTTCGTCTCAAATAGTATTTTTTTCTATTAGACATTTTAGTTACAAATGTAATTTAGAGAAACATATTTTTTCTACTTTTAACATTATATATATATCAGTGCTTCTCAAACTTTCAATATTCGCGACCCAATATTCAATCATTATTTTCATCGCGACCCCTCTCCCCTTACAATAACGATGCATTGAATTCAATAATACTATATTTTGAAGCTAAGCCTACAGTTTGACTTTTACCTCTTTAGTGCCCCCGGCGTATATAAACGTCTCACTCAGCCAGTGTGTTAATTGCCCCGGATGCATATATACACTGGTATGCAAAAATTAAGGACGAGACGGTTTTTTCAATATAACTTTGTACAAAAGCTTTCCAAATCAACACATTTAATACCGTAAGATCCCCAATACGTAAGGACATGTGTAATGTAAGCAACACTTACTAAAAGAGAAATCAGAGGGATAAAAAGAAGCTTTATTGAAAAAGTAGCATGGAGCGGAATGCGACTGAAGGCCGAAACATCCCTGTGATGGGTGTCCAGCAAGAAACATCCGGTCTTTAGTAGGGGATATGATCTCCCCTGACTGCTAGGCAGGTTTCACAGTGTCTGCCCATGCTGAGAATGAGGGTGTCAATGAGTTGTTGAGGCATTGCTGCCCATTCGTCTTGCAGCGCCAATCGAAGCTCCCGAATCGTTACTGGTGGTAAGATACGAGCTGCCAAGCGTCTGCCTAGAAAATCCCATACATGCTCGATGGGATTGAGATCCGGAGATCGTGCCGGCTAATCCATACGTTCAATATCCTCACTCTCTAAGAGCTGTTCGGCAGCTACTGTGCGATGACATGGTGCATTGTCGTCCATGAAAAGGAACTGCAGACCCATAGCGCCTCTAAAAGACGCACATATGGAAGAAGAATCTCGTTACAATAACGGGTCCCGTTGACTGAACCTGCGTCGAAGATGTGAAGGTCTGTACGACTACCAAGCATGATGCCTCCCCAAACGAGAACACCGCGACCTCCATACCTGTCCCTTTCAATGATGTTCGAGGGATGATTGCAGCTTCCCCGCTCTCTCCAGATGAGTATGCGATGAGAATCGCTACTCATACGGAATCTGCTCTCATCTGTAAAGAGTACTCGTCCCTATTTATTATTCATTGTCTCTCCAATTCCGGTGTTCCCAGCACCACAGAGAACGCCTTCTCCGATGGGCAGGCGTTAAAGGTACACACCGTACAGGGCGTCGTGCAAACAGACCACCACCGTGCAGTCTTCTGGCCACGGTAAAACGCGACATCTGTCGTCCAGTCGCCTGTGTCGTGTGTCTAGCGATTTCTCTCGCTGTCTGCCGCCTGTTTCTTCTGGCCGTTAAGACAATGTACCGGTCATCTGCGGGTGTGGCTCCTCGTGGACGACCACTACTGAACCCCCGGATAGCTGTTCCTGTAGTTTGAAATTGTCTCCAAAGTCGTGAAACGATGCTGTGAGCAATTCCGAACTCTGCAGCCACACTTGTCACACTGCGGCCTTCCTCCAACTTCCCAATGATTCGACCTCGGGTAAAAGCATTCAGATGTCGTCTAACAGATTGATTTTTCGCCATTTCTCGCTGAGGCAGCAACTCGGTGTGATTTTAACTGCTATACGGCGTGCAATCTCTTTGCCAGAAATACTGATCTTACACCGACAACATGCTTTATACTACTCAGACACTCCCCCATTACGTCTACCTGCATATCTGCGCATGTGCTACCGTACATCACCTTACTTAATCTCCTGATTGGTCTTTCTGTCCGCTCTGCCTCTTCGTTCAGCTGATATGCTAATTTTTCGACTTCGTCCTTAATTTTTGCACACCAGTGTACGTCTTTCCGAAGTACGATATTTTCTGTGCACTGCTATCCATAAATTTATTCGGAAGGCTTTAGAATGCAATAAAAGGAGCTTGATTGTCTTTGCGAAGGATTTACTTGTTTCAGATTATTTGTTTCTTTATTCCTTTAACCTCCCCCTTCTTAATACACCAGATACGCTCGGTTACGTGTTAAACGGTGGCATTGGGGAGAGAATCACGTAATTTTTACCCGGCATTAAAGGGATTAATTATAAACCGTATAAGTTCTCAAGATAAGTGCTAATATTTGTTTTTAATTTTATATATGACAAGCCTATGGGGACACTGATCATTATTAAACTTGTTCTTAACGTAGTATCTTTAAAATGATTATAAAATTCATTGCGCAGTACTGATATATTTGTAAGTGTAAATGTGTATTTCATTTTTTTTTATTTGTTTGCGATTTTTGTACATTAATAATTTTTTTAAACAATCTTTTGTTTTCTACTTTTCGATATGCTCGCACCTCATTGTAGGGTTATCACGCTCCTTCAGGGGGGTGCGCCCCACAGTTTGAGAAACACTGATATATATATATATATATATATATATATATATATATATATATATATATATATATATATATATATATATATAACTACATTCCACAGCTATACTTTCAATCCTAGAAACTGACTGCTGTCTACCTAAAATTGGAAAATCAATCGACCCCTTAACTCTATGTCGTAATTTCTTTTTATGTTCTTTCAAACTGAAAGGAGATCGTTTAATTTGAATAAAAAATGCCAGTGTCTTGCCTTCAGTGTGGCTGTTGACAGTCTTGCTCCGGGCGCCTTCCATAACTGTCATTCTCGCGATTCTCAAATTTTTTGCAGTTTCGAGCATATTTCATTCTGACAACTACTTATGCAGCAATCTTCAGAAAGTGAGCATTCAGTAAGTGAAACCATCCCATAAATCTCACGTCTGGTGTATTCCGATTACCAAGAAGATAAAAGAACAAACAAGAAAACGTTTCTTTTGCCGTTAACTTCAGCGTGAAGTCAAATTCTTGACTGTGTTTTTACACGGTAAGTTTTGACCTTAGAACTCCTACGGAAGCTAGAAATTCCATCTTTCCTCTTTTACTTACAAATAATTTGTTGCTTATTAACTTGACATGTCAAAGAGGCCATCTGTGTGGTAAACAATCTTATGAGATTGAGACATAAATCACTGCTGAAGTTGATACTTGTACCATGATGGTAAAATATTCAAGAAGAAAAATTTGTTTACTTGGATAAATAAAGCTTCCGAGAAGGTTAAACAGATGAAAAAGGAAAAACTACACAAGAAAGATAGTTGCACATACTGTTTACTTTTGAACTAATTAACTGACCTTGAGACTTGAGTGCAGTGTGTAAAATCTGTTCGATAAATTTGTTTCATGAAAGTTTTTAAACATTAGTTTACAAATTATTTCAAGCAAATCCTTGATAAAATGAAGATATCCTGATAAAAGAAAATATGGGAAAATGTCCAGGAATTTGTGAAATTTTTCTTTCTCATATCGTAAAATCCAGCGTATATAACGCGCACCTATAATTTCAAGCTGCATTTTTTAATTTTTAGGTATATTCGTCGTATCACGCGCACCCCCTTTTTCCTGAAGAAATCTGAAATATATGTGTGCAATGCTCTTATGTTTTCAAATCATTCAGTCTTACGTTTTAGTTTTATAAAGAGTGTTTTTTTCCAGGTATAGAAGTTTAAGTTGGCATTACTTTCCAAGATGGCGACCGATTTAACAGCTGTCAAGTAATTTATTCTCAGTTTGGTTTGGCAATTCATCAAAACGACCAACAAGCAAGGCGTAGATTTGTCGAATGGGCTCAAAACGAGATTGCCGTTGTTCCCAATTTTCATAAGCGAATTTTGTTTAGCGATGAAGCGCACTTCTGGTTGAATGGCTACGTCAACAAACAAAACTGCCGCATTTGGAGTGAAGCTAATCCACAAGTGTATGTCGAAACACCGTTACATCCATAAAAACTGACCGTTTGGTGCGCTTTATGGGCTGGTGGAATCCTTCTTCAAAAACGATGAAGGCCACAACGTTGCAGTCAATGGTGATCGGTATAGAGTCATGATACTAACTTTTTCATTTCTGAATTGAACAATCATGATGTCCAGGAGCTGTGGTTCCAACAAGACGGCGCAACATGTCACACAGCTCGTGCCCCAATCGATTTATTGAAAGACACGTTTGGTGACCGCCTAATTTCACGTTTTGGACCTGTGAATTGGCCTCCAAGATCTTGTGATTTAACACCGCTAGACTATTTTCTGTGGGGCTATGTAAAGTCATTGGTCTATGCGGATAAGCCACAAACGCTTGACCATTTGTAAGACAACATTCGCCGTGTTATTGCCGATATACGCCACAAATGTTGGAAAAGGTCATCGAAAATTGGACGTCCAGATTGGACTACATCCGAGCCAGCCGTGGCAGTCCTATGCCAGAAATCATATTTAAAATGTAATGCCACAAGATTATCTTTCGAATAAAAAAAATTCATGTCAATCGAATAATACATCGTTGTTTTATTGCAATTTAAAGTTCTATACCTCTAAAAAAAACACCCTTTATTTGAAGTCATTTAGGAAAAAAATAGCACATTTTTAGAGCTACAACCCTTTAAGTTCATAAGGAATGTCATTTCTTTTAAATATATTCAGTGTTTAGATATATATAGAAGTATAAATTTTTATAGGATCGTCTTTCTTTATTTTTAAAGCTATTAGTTTTATACACAGCGTATAATGCGCAACCGTAAATTTCGGTTATTTCTTTGTGTTAAATGTGCGCATTATAAGTTGAATTTTATGGTAAATAAAAAGTGCATGTAAAATTCATAGACACATGCTGGCATATACGATTATAATTATCTCAGAATTTATTTGATCGTAGATGTAAAACTTTGACTGATAGAAGAACTTAGGAAATACATAAGAACAACATTGTTATATTTTTAAACTCTTACTATTTAACAAAAGTCAACCAATAATCAAATGAAGAAATATTGCAGAAATAGCAATGATAATATTGTTAAGGAAGTTTAATTCTCAAATAATATGAGTAGTCCCTTTCTTTAAAAATGTGACAACAAAAACTACAAGAAATTGACGCAATAAAAACTCTAAAAATATTTTTTTAAATGTTAGCAAACATGCAATTTTACCTAACTAAAAGTCATCAACTTTAAGAAAATGAATGTGTTGTTATAATAAAGGAACTGACATGGAACAATATCTCAAATGACTTTTCATCCTGACCTTACAAGGTGGAACGAATTAACTTGTTGTTAAATGAAGAGGAATTTGTCATGCATCGTCAACACAAGGTCTTTTAACATTTAAGAAATAACAAAGAATTCGTGTTCACGCTGAAGAAAAGGGACAAAAACTAGTCGTAAAATATAAAATGTTAAATAAGTATTTCAAACAAAACTTTTTGTAAATAGCAAAGCATAAAAAACTTAATTGCTTTTGGAGTCAATTCAATCAAATTAAAAGCTAACAATTATTATAGGGTACTAAAAAAATTTAAAACACTATACGCATTAAAATTAATGTGTTGTTTAAAACATCAAGAACAAAATTAGATTTGAAATCAAAATATGCATTTTTGGTTAAGAGAACTACAACAAATAACCGTTGCAATAGGTAATTGACATTAAGGTTTTTGTCACCAATGCAATGCATTATATGCATATGAAGGAACAGGTAATGTTTCTGAATTTTCTCCAAATCTCTCATTGAAACTTTTTGCAAACCTTTGACTGAAAAAAATAAGAAATTCCTCTGAGGAATATCTGAAGGTGGCTGATTCAAAAAAGATAAAATCATGAAATGGCTAACATATTTTTTAGGAATATGCTGTATTTTCTTTAAAAACACATGACTAATACTACATTTCTGTAAAAATCCAAGTCTGTGCAAAACTAAAAATAAATCGATGAAGTAGTATTTTGAGATTTGTTTAAACATCTAAGTCTTAAATCTTTGCAGAAGTTCCTAGGTGCCTAGATTTATAAATTCTTAATTATTTTACGTTATTCATGTCTAAAAATATTCATAAAGCTTAGTTAAAAAAGTATTCAAAATTTTTTAAACCACTGTAAATAAATTTAATTCAAATGCTTATATAACACGCTTTACAAATTAACCCCAAGTTAATTATAATAAGTTTGCAGAAAAAAGACAAAAAAATATTCCTCCTTTGTCTAGACTGAGAATTTCTCGTGATTACAGCAGTCCCACAAACGATTAACGTGACGGACAAATGAAGAAAAATTCCAGCTGAAACATGCACGAAATCTATAGGAAAAGGAAATAAGTTTCACATAAAATACGTCAATAATTTTTTTAAGGAAATGCGCTTGTTCTAAGTGTGTGAGATTATCATTTCTTTCATCATTCATCCCTAATAGCGGTTAACGAGGCGCGAAGGCGGTTGAAAAATAATCACTCCTACTAACGAAGTCGCGACCTATTGCGTCCAGCATCTCAATTAAATCTGTCAGTTTCTTAGTGGGTGGAGTATAACACGGTACAACTAGATCGAGATTTTAAGACCTATTAAGGAAGAAAAGGGACGTTTTTCAACCAATCCTGTATATTTCCCTAATACCGAAGAAAGAAAGTAGTTTGTCAGTTGTAGGTTATCGTTATAACTACCAGAAATTAAATAGTACAAAGTAAAATGTGTTTTTAGTATCTCAATCAAAATACCTGAGTATCTTGACAGAGGAAACATAATACCATACAATAACCATGTTTTTATACCTATTACTTCCTACATTTTTATTTTTGAAAGATGACTTTAATCTTGTGTACTAGTTGGCGCACGCACACGCGCACGCACTCACGCACGAACTCACGCACGAACTCGCACGCACGAACTCGCACACGCGCACGCACACACGGGGATACAAGTAAATCAAAATGTTGTTCTTTGCCACCAACAATCAGTAGAAGGTTTGCACCAACAATTTAGAAGATGGAAATTAGCTATCTATATAAGGTTCTTAATTACGTCTCCTTTCAAATCTTATTTGTAGATTCTAGGCTTTTATATTTTGAATAAAAACAACAACAACACACAAAAAATTCAACAAACTGAGAAGCTTCTTCAATAGTTTCTTATAAAAGAAGTAGATTTTTATCGGAACTAATTGAGGATTAATTGGTTTTGTGTATATAATTATGGGTTTTACATGATAAGCAGCAACAAACATAAGCTATAACTATATATATTAGATTTTAAATTGTAATGGAAATTTAATTGCATGACACTACATATTATTTTGTAGACTGATACAAAAATATCACTTCATAGACAATGTTAAAAAAAAGGTGAAATATTATTTTATTTTTATATTACTAGATTTAATGACTTCCATATAAATGACTTTCTCCTTTCTGTTTTGGAATATTTAAAGATAATAAACAGAAGAAGATAAAAGGTATAAACGTTTGGAATCGAGATATTTAATTATTCCCCTATAGAGAAAGAAGAATGCATAATTTTCACAAACAATTAAAAACTAGTTTGACAGAATGAAAGGCAATAAAAAAACAATCAAATGACATACTTAGTGAATAGTCACAATCAGAGAAACGAATCACTGAAACACTTTTGTTTCATATAAAGAGGAGTGTTAATTACCAAGACAAAACTGTTAAAATATTCACTATTGCAACATTTGACCTCAATAAGAAAGAAAATACACAATTTGTCCTTTATATCTTCTCTCTTATTCTTATTCAAAACTTTATGACTGTGTGTTCCAGATACTAACAGATCCCCATGAAATACTCTAAAGACATAATTTTCATCTGGTTGTCAACTTCCCGTTTTTAGAGTATTCTACCTATAGTGTTATGTGGCATCTTGATTGTAAACAAGTGAGCATTGGAGAGTATCCAACTTCCACTTGTCTGTGGTACAATGCACTTGGGCATAATGTCAACGTCTCGAGAACCCACTACCCACATGGCTTTCAGCACTTTATTTATTACATATTATTGAATGCCTGGAAAGGGACAGATTTAGCTCATTTCTTTTGGAACACTCATTTTCCGTGAAACACTAGGCGTTTCGCCAGGACCCATTAGACACCCTTCCCTACTAATTGCAGTGAGCTATTGTAAAGTTTTGAAAAGGACCGTATAAAAAACAGGTAAGGACTCCGAAATGTAGGATTGCTATTTGAAAAGAAATGATATTACACTGAGTTAAAAGAAACAAAGTAATGTATAAAATGAGAGATTAGGAGATATGAAAAACAGTTTTCAGTCAACTCATTGAAACAATTTAGGTATGAATTATTCTAGATGTTTGCATTTATATAACGCAGGGGTGGCAAAATAGGGGCTTACCAAGACAGTCAGAAAATCCACCTTGAACCAAGATTATCTGCATCAACTTGCAGTCTATGATGAGAATTCCAACAAGCAATCTCTCTCTTTATTTAAAAAAAAGTGTAGAAAAGTGTGAAAGGGTACATTTGCTTCAATAAACTGATTCTAAAATTAAATGTGCTTGCAGCTATAGATGATATGGAATAAGCACAATAAATATATAGAGTAAAACTGCCATTGTGATTTTTATTTATAACTAATATTTATATTGATTTTTTTATGGTACAAGGGGTATGTTACCTTTTCTGAAATGCAAAGTTACCTAATGAATGCAATCATTTTTAAAAAGGTGCAGCCCTTCTGTATCCTTCACTTTTACAATGTGGCTCTCGAACCAAAACAATTGCCCCCTGATGTAATGCACACGAAATAAAGTGACTGTCTTCAGTTGTTTGGATTATTTTGTCAATTTCGTAGAAGATAACTTTTTTAAGGATAGATAAATTACGAAATGAGAGATTAAATAGGTTTTTATACTTGCTTGCACATCATTTATTGCAGCCAGTGCCAGTTTATCCATTGGGCGCTTGGGTGGGCGCCCAGAAGAGCCAGGATAAACTGGACTTATACAAATTTTCTGGCTATAAATTTCGATCTTCCAGTACCAAGGGGGTCTGTAGATCTTCTGCGCCCAGGGCCCAGAATGAGCTTAAATCGAGACTGATTGCAGCATTGAAATATTATCTATTAGGATGAGTTTTATGAGTATTTTCATTTATATAGTAAAACAATGGTGCAGCTCATAGTAAAGCAATACATCTCTTATACCTTAATTGCCGATGCATATTCCTATATGATAGGAGTGGCGAACCTTTATGCATCATCGTGCCAAATTTCCAAAAGAAATGTTTAATAAAATACAGACGTTCCTGCAAATAATTTTGACTTGTGATTATTGGTAAAATAATAAAAAAAACTAATCGCTAACAATTCAAAACTCTACTTACTACGAAAGAAATACATTTTGCATTGTATCATAGTAAATGTTTTAGTTATACGTGTAACACTTAAATTAAAGTAACATTAGTGTGACATCTATTGTTGCAGATTAGGTGACAAATAACTTATATTAGAATTGTAAGACGTTACTTTTAGCATAATGCATGCTGAATTGGAGTCATCTGCCAAACGGTTTCTAAGCGAGTTTTCATGCTATTCTCTCTCTCTCTCTCTCTCATTTCTGAAAATTATGACTCGTAGGCATAGGTAAAAGAAAATACTGTTAAAATTGCATAAGCCATCTTATTCAAGCAGTTAAATGTGTCTGGAATTTAATTCCATGTTCCCAAAATTTCGTTACTGACATTTTTTCTTATATTGCTAGTTAATCTTTCTGTTTCAATCCATTCTAACTTTTTCCCTGCTTCAATACATTTTTGAATCCATATTGAATTAGATTGGAAATCAATCAGTTGCATTTCAAATTCTTCAATTTCCAACTGACCCAATTAATTGGGACAAGTTCATTTTATCAAATGAAATCACATTAGGGTTAATAATAACATAATAAGGTTTGATCGTAATATTTTTCATAGTGAACTTTGTCATTATTAACTAAAATGCAAATCGTTTTGATCGGTGGCGTGTTCAAAATATTGTGTCGCGTGCCATTGGTTCTCTATCCCTCTCTCTCTCTCTCTCTGCTATATGATCTTGATTCGAATTCCATTCCTCACTATTTGCTATCAAGACGTAACCAGACATCAAGTAATTTTTATTTTTACTCGAATGTAAGCCATTTGGATAGATTTTACCCATAAATACTATGCTCTTTCTACGGTCGCAGGAGATTAAAAAAAGCAGTCTTATGGATAATTTTCAGTTCTTAAGAGTTCGAAAAAAAGCATATAAATAAAGTTTTTAACTCAATTATAATATTTTTTTCACACTACAATTATCGGAAATTTAAAACAATATATTTAAAAGCCCATCCACGGTCTTGGTTTTCGCGAGTCTGCGAAGTCATATATATATATATATATATATATATATATATATATATATATATATATATATATATATAAATAAATCATTTCGTATTTCTTTCACAAAATACGAGATGCTAGTTTATTGATTCTATTCCATGTATTTCCGAAATGCGAATACGAGTTTTCATTAGAGTCCTTTTTAATAAAAAACTAGAGAATTTTTTAGGAAGGAGAGATCACACAAAAAACGGGGGAAAGAAAATGTTTCCCGTAGTTTGTGGTTTTGTCCAAACGTAATTCATTCTGATCGTTTGGCCTAAGTTCCGCGTTGATTCCATCGCGCGCCATGATGCGCAGAGCGGAGGGGGCAACGTGGCGCGAGAAACGTGGGCGAGTAGAAGGGGTGCTTCGAGAATCGGACGTAATAAAAGCAGATCTCCATTCACATCCCTTATCCTTTCACACTCCCGCTACTCATCCTTTTTGGAAGAAGCCTTCTTCTCTTTCTCAGCCTCACTGAAGGTCTCTAAAGTAAGATTCTATCTTAGTTTATATGTTTTTGATTGACTTATTTTCCCTTTTGAAACACAAGGTGATTGCTTAACGTTTTTGTGTTTCCATTTTTGTATGTATTCATTGCTTAACGTGTTAACTACGTATTTTATCATTAATTTTGATAGAGACTCATATTTTTCAAAAGATAAGTCCATTAATCTTCTATTACAAATGTTATCTCGAATATTTTGCTTTAATTAAGCTACACGCTGATAGAATTATCGATTTTCTCAGTTAAAAATAGAATCCCTGATCCGGAGCTGGGAGATGTGCTCACATGTTCCTCGCCATATCAGCTGTCTATGTTGTGTAGCGCTCTGAAATTATAACATCTATTTATGTTTATTTTCGAATATATTTTCTTAAGAACTTAAATATTTTATAGTTTTCTCTGCAACTGCATTTGAATGAAATAGTACACAGCTTTTATCATTTAAGTATTTTAGTTGGGTTGCGTTTTGATTTGAATTTTTCATAACGAAGCGCGTTGAAGCTGCGCAAAGGTCATAATTTTTAGGAGGAAGGATTAACATGGCCGGTATTGCAGTTTTGCTTCAATTTTTTAAACAAGTATGTTAAAAAAATGTTTTCTTTGGTATGAAATACACATAAGTTCGTGTAGAAATTAAATTAAGTGTGTAAGTTAAATTAATTTTTCATTGTCATATATCTTTGCTTTCATAACGACTTGGTATGATATTCTACTATAAAATGGAGTTACACAATAAATAAATAAACAAATGCATAAATATCACTTATAAAAAATGTTTTTTAAGTGTTTTTAGTTACATAAGTTATTCATTTATTGATTTTTATTCAAGTGATTTCTTTAATTGCATAATTTATTTCCTGACAGAGAATTTCGATACAGTTATATTATAAAATGTTCTGCATTAAATTCTATTTTTTGAATCAATGCATTTAATGTATCCGACGACGTTCGGAACCGTGATTTTGCAAAAGCATATAAATGGATAATATTTATGATATGTAGTGTCACTTAGATTAGAAAATATATATAAAATTGTTTTAAGAATATTATTACAATAAAAAATTATTTAAGTACAATATTTAGACAAAAAATGAACATAGAATGACCCATTTCCAAAATGTTCTCCTTTTGTGAAAAATGCTTCTATTATAATAATATTTTGCTTGTCTATAGCTCAGACCTCTGTACAGAGGCTCAACTAGAATTTTTGAAATATATAACTTAGAAGTGACTATGAAATATATAACTTAGACTTTCTGAAGAAGTCTTTACTTTATATAAGCGAAATATTATTTTAGAAGCATTTCTTATAAAATGAGAACATTTTGTAAAAAAGTTATTCTAAGTTAATTTTTTGCCAAAATAATGTATTTAAATAATTGTTTTTTGTCAAAATGGCCTTAAAATAATTTTATACATGTATTCTAATCTAAGTGACACTAAATATCATGAAAAGTATAGATTTATGCGCTTTTTTAAAATCACGGTTCCGAACGTAGTCGGATACCTTAATGTAAACACGAACCACTTTTTTGAGTATAAAAACAAATAGAAATTTGCGCATGAAATGCTTCACAATCAAAAATGACCTTTCGCTAGTTATTTGGAAATAAATACTCAACTCAGCAAATTTTTAATTTTGAGTACTTTTGTTGCTTAAAGGTTTTAATAATTTATGAAAAATAACGCTTTTTTTATAACAAATTGAATAAATTAAATTGTTTTCGAATTCAGTGATTTTTAGTCTACTGGATATATCCTCGTTAGAGATATATAGTGAAATATTTAGGTAATAGTATTTTAAGCGTAATTTGTTTCGAATATTCATTTCTATTTTTAATCATGCTTGTGTTCAACCAGCGCGCAAAAATTTCATTTTTATTACTTTGTTTTATATTTCAATGGTAAATTCGAAATATTTGTGTAATATCTTATTGCATAGTAAATATAAGTATAAAAGTTAGAATTTTTGAAAAATCAGTTACCTTAAATCTTTATTAAAGTATACGATTTCATATTTCATTTGGTAAGTATGGATTTTATATTTCATATGGTTCAAAATTTTATATTTTAGACCAGTAATACTCGTACCCATGGGTACGTATATAACACCACGAACTAAAATCGTACTTTCAGTGATAAAAAAATAAATATTTAATGATGTATTTTAAAAAATATTGTAAATATGAATGAAGAATTTTTTTTAATATCCCACAATGAGAACAACTAAATTAATTGCATTAAACTAATTATTATTATTTTTAAAAAAATATCTCAAATTATAAAGTAAAAAGTTATTTTTTAAACAAAATTTGATAAAAATAAAATATTTTGTTATAAATATGAAAACACATTACACATGTGTTAAATATCGTGAGACAGTATCCTTTTTTTGGAGACAATATTATCGAGTTTCACGGTTGTTTTTTTTTTTTGCTCATTACTCCTTCATTAAAACACTTAATTTCGATCGAATATTTCCACGTTGTACAGCAGGGGTGTCAAATTCATGGCCCGTGGGCTACATGAGGGCCAAAACGAACATTTTTGTGGCTCGGTCAATATATTGGCACACAATAATATATAATAAAATAAAATAAAATCTTCTATTCTAGGGAAAGATAGTAGCAGAAAACAGATGTCAAGTGTCAGGACGTAAACACAAAATTTTCCTTGTTCATTTATAAATGTTTATTATAATGTATTACTCGAAATAAACCTATGTTTCTATGAATATTGACTTTTCATGCGGCCCACCTAAAGTTAAACTCTGTTTATTTGGCTCAAGTTAGCCTTTGAGTTTGAAACCCTTGTTGTACAGCGTTATTATTTTAATGGACTAAAAGTTATGACCAAGAAAGAGTACAGATGAGATATAATCATAGAAATGTTACTTGAACTCGAACAAGAAATTTTGTATCACGATAATAAAATTAAGTTCACGATAGTAAAGTATAATTGAAATACTTAAATACTATTTTCAGTTATTAAGTCAAGCTAAACAGCTGCGATAAAACACGACAAGCATTTCTTTTTATCTTTCAGTTTTATCTTTAATAGTTAACTCATGACAACTTAAGTGAGCTATATGTTCTCTCATGCACAGTTGTGAGATATTAGTGAATACTAAAGCCGTAGCGATAGCTTCAAGTTATTCTACGATCACAAATACGATATTAATAGCCCTTTTACGTCTCCACAATAAATAAATATTCATCCTCATCATTTTCGAAAAGGATAAAGTAGTTTGAAGGAACGTTTATTATCTGAGAAAAGGCGAACCGCTGTTCGCTTTAAAAATATGTGTGATCCCAGTGGTACTTCTTCAAATAACGCGTTTAAGCAAGGCCAGAAATGAGCCAACTCCAGTCATCTATCAAACGATCAACAAAATAGAAGTAACATGGATGACGTTTAGTGAGCAATTACAAAAGAGAACTTTCCAAACAAATGACAGTTTTTATCTTTACTTTTTATTTCCGAGCACTTTGTCATATGTTTCTGCTGTTTGACGTAGACTATGTGGGTTAAATCTCAACACCCTGAATTTAAGTGACCTTGATTTCATTCGTCCGTGCTTGGCTTGTCAGTGGGAGACTCCGGAACCATTTACAATGAGCTCAGCTTTCAAATGGAACCATTTGTCATCTCTAAGTTGGTTGAGTTGAGTGGCAGGGACCAAGTTGATTCTCCCCGTAATTAGATTTCCAACATAATCACCTGTTACCTTGTTCACACTTTATATACAAAACTGGCAGGAAGGGGGAAAACCCTTCAGGAAACTAGATTTTCTCTGGAACTTATCTTTTGAGTTATCTCGTTGCAATCTTAGGCTTCAGTTGATTTGCTGACTTTCAGCTTGGACTTGCACTAGTTGCGCAGTTGGATCCATTTATCTTTTTTTTAAATTTTTCATTCTGCCAATCGTAAAAGAGCGGTTGCGAGGATTTAATGCTTTTCTCACTCTCTTAATTGTGCAATTTGATTGAAATCTATTGATCAGAAGGTATGAAGACAAGTGCTTCACAAAAAAGAAAATTGAAAATGTAATTTATTTTTTCAGAAAAAATATCATGCGTAGTGTTGAATAGTAAACTGATATGAATGCACTGAGTGGACTTCCTAAAAATTGAAATGATTAGTAATTGATATAAACACAAACCCACCTTAAAGAGCACATTTCTATATTAATCTCTAAATTTAGAAGTTTTAGTTTTAATTTCAGCTATTATTTCACTATATTTTAAGAATAAAAATGATGGAGGAATCAACTAAAATAATTTTGGGAAATGTCTCAGTTTTAGTGCATGAAGTCGTGTTGCATTATGTTCATTTCTACAAAGAAGGAATTAATATATCTCATTTTGAAATTAACCTTGTATCCATTTTATCCTAACATAGACTTGTTTCCTGTTTACGGGTTAACTGACCTCTTAAGGTTTTTATACTGATGTTGAAATTGTTTACCTGTGAGATTTATCGTTATTTTAACAATCTCTTTCTTTCATCTTAACTTTATGCCGGGGAAACTCAAAAGGTAGCGATGAATCGGAAACATATATTATAGAACCGCGAAAATAATAAAATGTAGTTTGCTTTAAAATCGTAGCTTGTGTTTCTCTTTATATTATTTAACAGTACAACAGAGAATTTTTTTCACAAATAGTTTAACATAAGTGCCCTTTATCTGTGCATAACATTTTAAAAACAGAGACATTTTATTTACGAATTAGCTATCAACTTTCTATGTAGATCAGTAAAATAAAAAACAATTTAAAAATAAGCTGAAAAAACTTAATTTCATAAAACTACTGAAATGTAGCAATACCGAGTTAAAATGTGAAAAATAAATATTTTTCAAAAATCCCTAAGTATTTGATGTATTAAAATATTTATTTGCTAAAATTTTCTTAAAGAAAACTCTAATTAAATAGTTGCTCAATAAAATATTTAGAAAAATAAATACATTAAAAGAGAGAGAGAGAGACATTCTACAAAAATTATGAATTATTTTAAAAACATCATTTGCTGATATTAAAGACGATAGTATCTCTGAGATATATTAGAAAAATCAGATTTGAGACTAATATAAATACATAAAAGTTAATTTTAAAACTAATAAATGACTAAAAGCACTTTGACTTTATTCATAAAATTCGACAACTACACAGGTAAAAGAGCACATAAGAAACAATTTTATCAGGGGCGTAGCTACCACCGTATCACCCGTACCAATGATATGGGGCCCCCAAAGCTTGGGGCCACCAAACGTGTAAGCAAACAGTCGCAAAATGATAAGGGTTCTAGAAAGGCAACCTAGGAACTTTGATACAGGGCTAGCTACGCCAGTAAATTTAATGCAGTTCTCTACGTTTTATTAAATACAGAGCATTTAAAACACATATAATATATACACAAGTACGTATTTTATAAGAGTTTTTGGAACATTGACAAATAAATTCACTAATAGAAGAATATTAAGCAGAATTTTTAAAGTATCCGACTACCCTAAAATCATGATTTTTTTTTAAAAAATTGAAAAAATTTTCTATAATGATTTTATTTTAAAGGCCATCTTATTATCTTAATAAAAATACAAGTTTTTTATTTCCATTCACTAGATCAAAAACTACAGGTGTTTTAGTAAAAGCAGATGCCATAACTTTATACAAGATGTCGAACTTTAAAACGGGTTTTACTCGAAATGTGTTTTTTCTTTCGAAAAGCTCAAATGGGGCTCAAAAAGTTTAGAAAATAATTTAATGAAATTTTTCGAATTTGTTCTGTATAACAGTGGAAGTGTTTTGACCTTCAGATTTATCAATCACAGATTTATTACAAAATTAACAGTTATTTATGTGAATATAATCGCTGTTTTCTTAATCAATTTCATATGATCACTAAGTTAAAGTGCTCTAGTTTTATATATATAGTAAAAATTAAAATATCTCTTGTCCTAAAAGTCATTTCAAACATGAATAACAAAGTAACACATCAAAATTAAAAAATTGAGAATTTGTTCCTAAAATTTTGTACAGAGCGGGCCCCGTTTATTTAATTTTTTGTACATTTTTACCAGTTTTTTCCCATTTTAATAATAATAATTTTTTTTTCTGCTTTCAATTTTAAGATTTTTTCCTTAAAATATACTAAATAAATCTAAAAATCACAAAAAAATCCTCATATTTCCATTTTTTGAAAAAAAAGTTGTCGCAAGTAGTCGGATACCTTAAGCAAATTATTACGAAGCCTAAAAAAATTTTAAAAAGGAAAGCAATGGAGTTGTGTACATGGACTAGATTCGGTGCCTAAACTTTTAAAATTAATGATATTTTCTCCCCGACCCTGAGCCGTATTTCTTATCACTTAGGAATTTATCGAGATTCCAAACTATTTTATTACATTTCTCACCCTCTACTTCTTTCCAACCTCGCAATTCCGTGATAATCCTTCAGAATATTTTCAAGTCCCAGGAGGCTTGTTCTTTTTCCCACAGTTTTGGAAGAGAATCGTTTATCATTTAAACTGATCCCCGCTCCGAATCCCCCTCAAGAGGGCAGACACACAAGCCCCAAACATGTGTTACTCGAGCCCTGTCTTTGTTTTATGAATGACAGGTGTTTTCCTTAGATTTTTGTCTCTGTTTCTGCTTCAAGTCGTTTCGCTAATCGAACTGACTTGAAGTAGACGTCCTGATCCCGTTTTGTTTTTTAACGAGAAATTGATTATGCATGGGAAAGTTCAAAGTATGCTATATTTTTGTTTTTTCGTCCAGTGAATGATAACTGGAATCCTCAAGGTCAATTTATTAAAAGAAAACATTTGAGGAGAAGTTGGTTGGAAATTAATGTCACTTGCTTAAAGATATAAAAGGAAATGCTTGACTTCACTAAAACGACTTCTGCATAAATTAACTTAGGTACTATTTAAATTTTTTAGTTTCAAAATGCATGCATTGTATTTCAATTACATTCGACAATGGATTGTAGAAAATTTTAAATTTATGAATATCACTGGTAAAGTTTTGTAAAATTGCTTCACAGAATTTGCTTCGTTTTGTTGGTACAGCATGAGCACTCTAGTAAGAATGTTGTTAAAATGTTTGTTGACTGAAATTTACAAAAGGATTTGAATTTTAAATAAATGTAAGAATTTCAAATTAAAAACCATTTCTCAATGATTATAAAAATCATACATAAAACGAGTGTATATTATTTTCAGGCTTTGTTTTTTAACATAAATTTATACAATACGGAATCAAATACTTATAATTCATAATAAACATTTTACATATGTTTTAAAGTGAAAAAAATAAAGCAAATTTGCGGACGATTTAAATTTTAAATTTTCTAAAGTTTAAAGTATTTTGTGTATTTAAAGACTTTAATGTGTTTATATATTTCCTTGATGGGGTAAAACTATATTTATATGTTAATATCAATTGTTATTTTAGTAGGCCTGTATGTTTAAAGAAAATATCATTCGCATTTCATAACACATATTTTTTAAAAAAATTATTGTGAATGTGTTTAGCATGAGAAAGTTGCTTAAAATGAATTTAACAATTCAAATCATTACTTCAGTTTTCATTGAAATGTAAGAGACACAACATCAGAAGTAATTGTTTACAAATTATGCAAAATAAAAACAGCTTGACTTTGTAATATGTTTCGAACTGAACACAAACATGACCTATAATTTGAAAAGATACATTGAGAAATATCTCTTTCTATTCAAATTTAATAAATTAGTCGTTGCTTACAACAACTTTACTCGTACACTTTGTAAAATATTTAAACTTTTATGTATTTTTAACCAACAAAGCTATCTTAAAATGTAACTATAGTTGATAATTTTTTTTATTTTAATAAATTTTATTTCGCATTTACATTTTTAAAGAAAGTATTACAAAATTCCCTTTCCATCAAAATGTAGAAAAAACTCATTTCGTCACAAATGCAAAATAAAATAAAATTATGGGGAAACAAAGAGAGAAATCAAAATGTCGATGCTATTCAAATTCTAGCAAATTTTTAAATTTGAATGAAGCATATTTCATTACAAATGCATGCAACAATTTATGCGCAATAACTTATTCCAAAAATATATATTGAAATACAGTGGCACATAAGCACGAACGATTCTTCATTTTAAAACCTGAAAACTATTTGACATTGAAATCTGAAATGTAACACAAAGAGGGTATCAATTTTCTGAAGGAGAAAACAAAAAAGAAGTACAATTTCTGTTTGTTTGATTAAGAAACCATTTACATTGAAATTGAAAAGAAAGAAGGCTCCTTCAGATTAGAAAAAAAATGTTCAGATACCTTTGTCCTATTTCAAATACAGAAAGAGGCGTCAGATTTGACACGTATAACGGAATTTTTCGCTTGATGGGGAAAATTTACATATACCCCGCCCGGCCTTATTCAGAGCGACGTGTGACAAAGAAATAACAGCAAGTTTGCAACACTACCTGGAATAAAAACATCAGATCAAATGAATTCATTAAGTCTGACCCATTTCTAGTTTTTTTGGTTCGTAATCAGAAGACGCTACATAAGAAATCTGAGGCATCTTTGCAGGTTTCAGATTTGAAACAAAGTTTCAGTTTTTGTTTCTAATTTACCATTGGAATCTGTAGTTCATTTAAAATTTTTAAATTGTTTGTTTCGCAAAGAGTACCTATATAGAAAACCTTACTGATTTCAAAATAATATAAAATGAAAAACAATAGGTAAATAAACAATTATTATTTTTGTAGAAAATTAGTTTTTTGTCCCAAGAATGTGAATAATCCTTGAAATTTTGAGGAAAGACACATTCGCCAGCAGTTAGAAGAGTGGCAAAAGGTAACGATATTTTATACATTTCGTGAGAGCACTTCGACATTAGCATATAGATTTGGAATGTATGTATATGACAGGTCCTATTCGCTTCTGTGACTAATCATCCGGGGAAAAATATTTCTTAACGGTTGATGTTTATAAAATTGCTTCCCTTGGAGAAACCGTGGTTTATGTTAATTTGAATGCCATTGAAACTCTAGCAAAGTGAGTGTAGGAGATAGTCGTTAGGCTGCTATTAAAGTTAGATTAGGAAAGTTCAATGGCGCACACAAGGGGGTCCTGGGCGTCCGTACCCCCAAAGCCCTTGATTTTTTTCCGATTGATTACAATTTTAAATATATAGTACGAAAAATTTAATTAAATATTTGTTGTTAATGATTAATTTTATTAATTAATGCTAATTATTTATTCAATAATTAGTTTTTTTACTGTATTTTGTTCCCGAAAATCGACAAAATCAAAAGGACCATGATACAAGAATGGTGAACTTTCGACCCCGGACCTTCCCCGAAAAATTCCTGTGTGCGCTACTGGCAGAGTTACTATCTAAAATCTTTGAAGTTCTTGAAGAGAATTTTTTGGTTCGGGAATATCAAGTAATACCAGACAAGACCTGTTTAATGCAGTTACATAGTATACAATCAGATAAGTGGCATAATTATTTGTCTTAGAAATTTAGGATAGCGATTAAATTGACTACTCTCTCGATTTATAACAATTCTTGATAGTAAATTGAAAGAATAATAAATATATCCTTTTTATATAATATTAGCTGATCATTCGGTGTCCCAAACTTCACCAGTGAATGCAAGATCGCGGCCTATATACCAGTTTTTATACAACGTTTTCAAGATTTAATTTAACCTTTAACTGTCATGGTTGGTGAATTTTGTCACACATCTTTTGTCGTACAGTCAAAAGATCGTTTCTGTGAAAGTAAGATAAAACGAACTCCATTTGTTAAACTTCTCTAAGCTTTATCTGAACTACATTATCTTCAGTCTCATAAAAAAATAAATGAATTAAGTTTTAGAAAAATCGATTTAATTTCAATGTTTTATGTTCAGAATGAAAAAAAAAAAAAAACACGGAAAGAAGAATGGTAATAGATGCAGGTTTTGACCGTGCAACAACATTTAAAGGTTAAAAGAAAATAATGAAATAAATTAATAGAAATTCAATTTGAAATACAGTTTTCCGAAATTTAACTTTAAATAATGTATTCTACAGTACTTTTTAACACTGGATTTTAAGTTAGTAATTTTTTTTTTTTTTTTTTTGCTCTTACGTACCTTTCATGTTGATTTCTACAAAAACACAACAATCAATTCCAGGTATGTTGTGAGTATTGAAAAAAAAAAAGAGAATTATGTTTTAGCCATAGTCATCGCCTAAAAGGACATACTTTAAAGGACAAGCCATTCAGGTGAATAACGTTTTATTTCAGTAATTTATTCAGTATCATGTGCTGTGTAATGAACGGTTGATATAAATCAAAGCTCGGGTGACATCAGTTCTTATTTACGCCCATCTCATTTTGGTTTCGATTGCAACTTAATTACGTAATTTCCTGAAAGTGTGACGGATCACATAATAGACAAAATCGCTTAAAGACTAGACCGAAACGGCAAACATTTCTTACGAGCCAAAGTAATTGCATCACGTGGGAAATCTACGGGTGTATGGGTTTCCGTATAAATATGTAACAAGTCATTGCCAGAAAAAAATAATCCTTGACCAATAAAATTGTGATGACAAATTCTACAGAAAGAACGTGCGTGTTCTTGTTTGAGATGAAAAGGATGTACAAATTTGTCTTTTGTGACGCTGAATGATTATACATTATGCTGGTATTAAAATCAGCTTTGATAAATATTTATCCTCGAATTGTCCTTATATAGAAGCGAAATAGAATTTGAGAATCTGGACTTGGAAGAATTGAATGTGTTTGTGATTTTGTCTTAAAGTTTAAATAATTTGTGTATATAGTGCTGTTGAAAACAATAATTTGCAAAAAATTAGTTAATCTCTGACAATAAATACCATTAGAGCAGTTGTACTTTTTAGTTAAATATGTGAAATTTTAGAATAAATTTAGTTGTTTTTGACCCCTTAATTGGTTTTACACTTAAATCCTCTGAAATATGTTTGAAGAAAACTGATTAGAGAAATCCGGGTTTTCCTATTGTATTTGTAAGGTATGCGAAATTATTATTTTTATTTCGAAATGAACAAGTTTTGTATTGAGTTTCTGATTTCTAAGAAAATGCTTAATGTATAACTTATTGCAAATAATATAATAATTATTATTATAGAAAGAAATTAATTTAAAAGTCATTAAGACAAGCTCATGAGAAAATGCAGTGCAAGGGGAATTAGACATTGAAATTATGAATAAAAAGTAAGTATAGAAGACTATTTTTAATCCTGACGTACTGTTTAACCTAAACAGTAGAAACACATCGAAATAAAAATATATTTTCAGACAGTTTTTCGTACATAAACGTATACAAATCAAAAATTTGCATAAAAGTATACTTAGGCAAGATACATACGATCCTTAAACTTGTAAACAAACTTTACATGTTTTAGTTACTGATGTGTTTTTCTAGGCTGTATTGAATTACAACTGAGTGCTTTTCTATAGTCAAGTATATAAAGTATCTGGGGCACTTTGTCTCCTGCTTTTGTCATTTTCGACACTTCTGATGTTATCTTTCCTTCACTCCCGCATCGGGGAGAAGGACAATTTATAACGCGCAGACAAAAACTAAGCTTTGAGACGAGTACGCACGACCGAAATCAATTTATAACATTTTATTTGAAAGGTATTTGAAGACAAACAAAATACCTTTTTAATTTTTTTGCTGCTCTTTTTCTTTTTTTCTAAGTCTTCTTTTTTTAAAACCAATCGAGCAGTTTTTGTTTATATGCTAGTTATTTGAAATTATTTTTTTAAAGACTAATCGCTCGCCCTTTAACACAGTTTAAATCGTATTTAACATTTACTTAACATTTTTTTCGAAAAAGTAAATTCTCAATTGCTTAAATTATTTTGATATTGTTAAGCTTATTCGTACTTTATTGCCTTTCGTTTTTAAATTAGTATTATTTTACAATCTATCCTCCTGCACTAGATTTTAATTTATAAAAAATTTAACGTAAAATTAACACGTATTCCCCTAACATTTTACTTACCAAAACAAGAAAATTCAAGTTTTTAGAATTATAATGGAAATAACTTTAAAAAGTGAAAAGAAAGTTAAGACCCCCAAAACATAAATAATATTTATTATATTCCCCAATAGAAATTAAAAACTAACTTAAAAACTGTTACAAATCCACAATCACAGTGAAATGAACGCTCGGAAGAATTTTTTTTTTAATTGAATTAAAGTAATTTCCTAACGCATCTAGCATAGTTGTTTGGACTAAGTTTTAAGTCTCGATTAATTTTTTAAAAAAAAACTAGGTTAGGTTTTGCCTAAATTCTTAAACACACATACATACATATAGTGCGTGTGTAATAACACTCATACACAGTGGCGCACGCAAGGTTGGGGGGGGTCCGGACCCAAAAAAAAAGCCCTTGATTTTTTTTCTGATTGATTATAATTCTAAGTATATAGTACGTAAAATTTAATTAAGTATTTGTTATTAATGACTAATTTTATTAATTAATGCTAATTATTTATTCAATAATTAGTTTTTTACTGTGCTTTGTTCCCGAAAATCAACAGAATCAAAAGGAGCATGATACAAGAATGGTGAACTTTCGACCCCGGACCCTCCCCCTTGAAAAATTCCTCTGTGCACTACTGCTCATATATATATATATATATATATATATATATATATATATATATATATATATATATATATATATATATATATATATATGTATATATATATATATATATATAGTGTGTGTGTGTATACTGCTACTTTTCTCCAGTGGCGTAGCGAAACAAGAAATTATTTATAAAAAATATTAACCCAATAATTCTACGTTTTCCTAAATTTGAATTGACTTTTTAAAATCCTTTTCTCACCGTCTGTAAAGATGGACAGTCCCTGGTAAGCAGCTTATAGTTAAACATTCGAAGAATGTCTTCAGTAAATGTACGAGAACCTTAACTAAACATGGAACACATTTTCAGACAGAAAAATAGCTTAATCTTCATGAAAATCTGCAACGTTGTAATTCATATATCTATGTTTACAATATATATTACGTTTTTAAAACTTCAAAATATTCCATAAATAAGCATTTTTTTTTCTTTTAACATGCAAAGAAATAACTCATTTAGCATTTACGCTATAGAAGAAAAAAATGTAGAACACATTTAATATCAGAAAAAATGGTATGAATATTGTGATGTTGCTCTGTATGCGATAGAGAAGTCGGAATATAATATTAATCTTGGAGTACTTTAATATTTGAAAAATATTCCGAATTCGTATCCTGCTCTTTAAAATTATGTGAAAATAACCACTGTCTATGAATTGAAAATCAAACTCTTTGCAATGGAAAGACATTCATGCATGCAAATAAAAAATTGTTTCAGTTCTAAGATTTATTAAGACACGACCTATAATTTGTCAAATTTAGTGTTTTAGAAATTAAATTAGAGCTTCTTATTGAATTAAATTAGAAAATTATTTATTTTACTTCGCTTGCTGCATATGTTAATCTTTATAATATTCATCTACGTTTCTTATTAAAAAAATATGTTAATTTTTTTAAAAGTCGCAGAGAGTTTAATATAGTCTGGTTTTTCTGGTACTTTCTAAAGAATTCTAACTGTAGAGAGAAAATATGAAATAGTTTCCTTAAGTAAAGTGTAGTCGTTTAAAAACAATAGCTATAGCTCAGCACATAAAAAGTACAAAAATGCCTCCGAGACAAAATTTTAAATTTCACTGATATTTTAAAACTTTCTTTATTCACAGTGTCTTCGAATATTATCAATTTAAAAATATTCATTAATGTGTCCCTTACTTTAATGTTTTGTTTTACTGTCTAGACTCTAGACAGATATTGCTCTTAAAATAATAATGAATATAAGAATATTTTTTACTATATTACGTGGATGAAAAAATTAAGCTTTTACTTCTGAAGAAATGAACCATTGTTTTCAGTTCATGAATAATTTAAAATTGTCTTAACATTAAAATCCAGTATTACAAACTCATACGTATACGTTTCTAAGATTGTTCAGCCTTCAAACTCTGCATCTCAACATATTAGAGAGTATAATATCAGACTGTAATTGCAATCTAAGATTAAAAACCAAGCAAATGTAAACAGTAAGTCGTAAAAGCGTTTGTACGAGTGTACTTAGAATTATGCTAATTCTCCAATTATGTTCACCTTAAGTTTTCTTCTTTAAGCTATTTTCTTTGTTTACCTTCTTAGAAGAAATGAATCAGCAGTTTTTCTAACCAATCTGAGTATGATAAATTATTAACCAATCCAAGATTGCAGTACAAAAATAGAATTGAGCAAGCCAAATGAGAGAAAAAAGCATAATTCAAATACTGATTTTTAGTCATAACATCGAAGAGTATTTAACAGTTTGTTTTGAAATCATTCATCTTTTTAGGTAAATATGTCTTGCCACTTATATTCATGGACAACTTTTAATAATGTTTATGCAAGGATAGCCTTATTACCATGAAAATGATGTGCAGACAGAATCCTATCGAAGAGTTTTCAAGAAATGACATCATATGTAAAGTTAGAATGAGTGTGGATGGATTTAATTCCTGACATAAGATTAGAAATTCTTCCGTTTTTAAATTAAGCATTTACTAGTTATTATTTAACTAAATTTGTCGCAAAAGAGCTGATAACGAATACTTATTTCATCTTAAATACCTCTCTCATTTTATTTTTAAAACACATATGAAAATCTCTTAACTGTATTAAATGATATAGAACTGTTTCAAATAAGGCCCATAAATATAAAGTTAAACCTTAAATTCTTTAATCTATAATATTTTCGGTTTTATGATAAAATCAGTGACTACTGAATTAAAAAGGAAGTAGATGTGCTCTAAAATCATAAAAACTCCATCCGTTACATTAACAGTTGATGGAGGAAATGATTTCGCTTTTATTCTTTCAAAAGTCCTCTGAACTTATTGGAATGAAGGTTAATATGCGTGAGAAATGACAGCTTGACTACCTTGAATAAGTTCAAGGTAGTTAGGTCATTATCATTTCTATTGTATTAAGAGGACTTTCCGAACCAGTAGCGGTACACACCGTTTGATGTCAATTTATTACCGTATCCGATTACTTATTGAGCATATCAGATGCAGAATTACAGATAGCTATTCGTTCCTATTTTATGTCCTGAACTCATAACGCTCCGGTAAGCTAAATTCATTAGATATTCTGAGTCATTGCAAACGTGCGTTGTCCTTTGTCAAATGTCCCCTATGCGTCACGCTTCACTTTCGGCGATTTGTATCTCCCTTCCATGATTACCAAAGTGAGCAAATGCGGCTTTTACAGATGAGAAGTACCCGAAGCACAATGCAATATACGTCCCTTGCTTTTATGGTATATATATATATATATATATATATATATATATATATATATATATATATATATATATATATATATATATCCTCTCTAGTTTCCATTCTACCATTCCAGATGAACTTGCTGCCAATTTGGATGAACTCAGAACAGCAGGCGGTGAATAGTTGTTTTTAGAGGAAGAGTAAAAGAGGAAATGGGCAAAGAAGAATAACTTTAATCGGTTTATAAGGTAGTATTCCTGTTATTGAAAGTTATAAGAGGGGAATAAATTTTTTTAGGTGCACTTAAGTATGTTTCAAAAAATAAATTTTGGTTAAATATCTGCAATCTTGCAGAGATCCATTTAAAGTAGAAATGTCATCGTTTGTTGAATTTTAAGTAGTTGGTGATGATGTTTTATGTATGACACACACGTTTCGGAAAAGTGATTTGTCAAATAGATATGTATTTAATTTATTTCACTTTTAATTTATTTTGAATATTTATGCGAATTAAGACTTTCTAGGAAAGTTCACTAGACTAGTTTCAGACGATACAAATTTTGAAGTATTGAAAAACAAATTTTAAATACACAATTTGAAGATAGGATGAAAAAAAAGGGGGGGATGAGAAAGAGAAGAACACTACAGATTTAGATTAAAAAATGCATATTCTACTAAAAATACTTATTTATAGCTTGAATACATTAACATATTTTTAATTACTGAAGACAACAAAGCATAAAGAGGGATTTTAAAAGCTTTCAAAAATGTGCTTATGAATGTATAACCTTAACTTTAATGATATATGTAGGCAAATATGTGTCTTAAATCTAAACTTGTAACTCCAGTATAATCTCTTTCAATGTGATATTCACACATTTTGTAATATAAGATGAATTTCTTCAAACACACAAACGTCACTTTTCACATATATTAAGAATATCCTACTCATGATATTGAAATAGGTAAATGGTACTGAACAATATGGTACTGAACATGACTTTGTATTAATCAACGAAGGAAATCATTAACAGCTCTACTTCAGCTATGGAATAAAGATTAAAGTCGACTTAAATGTCGGAATCGGTTAACTTTACTTGAACTTTGGGGTAGAAACTGACCAGCCAAGTAGGTCAGTGGGACGCATAGTTTCGTTACCTTTTAAAGAAACAACTTTTTCTGGCAAGAACAAAGAGCCGTGTGAGAACAAATATAAAGAGTTCGTTATCAAGGTACAACTTCTTAAAGGTGAAAATGTAATACATTTTTCTATGGATTGCGACATCTCCTCAGAAGAAATTTTATTTATCATAAGAGGCTGTTTAACTTGTTTATTGAGGATTAGAAGTTAATGGCTGTGAACTCATCATCGCATTGTGTACAGTATGCAAATTTTCAAGCAAAAGTGTTGATATTTTTTCCCATATAGTTTCTGTGTACAGCCTTGAACGCAAGTATTTAAGAGTATGGGTAACGTCTTTCCTTAACCTCTATAGTAAGTCTATACAAAAAGGAATTAAAATAATTATATGAAATACTCAGTATGTAGTAAAAAGAAACTGCAACTTGAAGTATTAGAAAATGATTAATAATGATAGCATATAATAATAAAATTGTTGAAATGATTGGTTGAAGTTTTTTAAAAGTATTCGCTTTTTATGTATTCCAGTGTGAGAAAAACGACTTTAATATGCGCCTAATTTTTAAACATTTTTTTTGTATAAAGTTAGGAAGCTGTTTAAGGTAAACTTATACTGTTAAAAACCAATTTATAAATGGATTTGAGGCTTATGGTTATGGTTATATTGCTTGGACAACGATGCTCCGTTAGCCATTTTAAATTTTTTTAGTTTTCAATGGATTAAATCTTCAAAAACAATTTTATCTTTCTCGTTAATTTTTAAGAATAAATAAGAATTTTGTTGAAATTAATGATTTTTTTAAATTTTTATTTTCGGAAGAATTTGAAATATCTTGAATTTAAAAATGAGTTAATTTGTTTCCTTTAACTACTAATTAATCCAAATAAAACTATTTCAATTTTGCGAAAAGGTTTTTCAGCCTTTCTGTATTTTTATCAACAAACTAAGAAACTTTTTTTTATGTTTGCGTGAAGTTTAATTGATAATTATGGCTAAAATACATTAAAATACGAGTACTAGTATTAGTGATTGTGTGGTTAGAATGAAAATTAATAACACATAAAAAATGTTTTTAGGTTAGTGTAATTGTAGTAATTATACTAAAGAATCTCTCTACATGAAAAAAGAATCAAAAATTCATCTTTAACGAGTTCTTGACAAGTTTCTTTACTTAAGAAAATAATTAACCCTGCAATAATGATACGTCTTTGTAAGAAATATTCGTGTTAAAAAAGTTGTATTAAACAAAAACACTTGAAAATAGTTTACATTTCTAAATGGTTTTGACTTATAAACCGGTGACGCGTTAGAGAATTCTTCTTGGGAGAGTTAATAGCTGAAAAATGATATACTTAACAAAACCTGGAAATGCTTCATATCAGGAATGTAACTGATATTTAGGTCACATTTTCGTTTTTACCTTTCGTTTCATTTTAAAATTGGGCACTTCTGATAATTATTGTTTCTTACGCAAAAGCACCAGTTAATTTATAAATTACAACAAAAAACTTTGCAATTAGAAAAAGCTAAGAAAAAGAAAATGTCATTTTTTTGTTTTTGTTTTCAAAACAAAACAAGACCATTTTTCTATGTGTGTTTTATGTTATAATTCGTGAAACATTTATTTGGATGCGTTTTATAAATTAAAAAAAGGCTTAGATAAGCACAAGCCAAAATCTTTCAATTTTTTGGTCTTCAAAACACTTAATAGCATTTCTAATTTCAGCAATTATTCCTTGTATTTATCTAGACATTCGTATTTTGGTCCATGAAATTTACGGAGGATTTTCTTACATTTTTACACGCTTCTTACAATTATATTTCTTGTGTGTTGTGGTGAATTGTATTAAAATAAATTTTCTCTTATCATCTTTTTATATAGTTACTTACTTCAATAAAATTCATTGCTAAATATATTTAGAAGCACAATACTAATAAAATTTAGAAGCACAAAACTTGGCAAACCATGATTAAGAACTTTATTTATCTAAATAATTTAATTCCGATTTTAAAAATAATTGTACAATACTAAACAATATAATATTTCAAGTATAATTACCATATAAACGCCAATCAAGAAATTAAAATTGTTGCACTTTACATTATAACATATGACTTAAAGTTTCTTGAAGCAGAATACCTTATACTTTTTTAATTCCTTTTTACTGTTTGTTTTACCTATCATTATGTATTTTGAATTTAAAGTGAAAAATTGTCAGAATCACACACACACACACACAATCTCTTTAAAATGATACTAAATATACAAAACATTTTTAGAATTATTTTTATAGTAAGATTTACTATAATAAAACAAATTTACTATAACCAAAACAAGTTCACCGTAACAAAATTACGTATTTTCCCTCTATGCAAAAAGTTTTACTTAAAGTGTGTGCAAACTTCGAGGGGAAAAAACTAAAAGTTTTTTCTTATTAACTGCCCTTTCAAATCGTTTTCTAAGAAATATTGCCTTAATGTAATAGGAAATAAGGGTGGATCATTTGAATCTTTTAAAAAAAATATTCTGTTTTTATTTTATTGAGATTTTATTCATGGTCTCTGGCGCACGAAATTCAACTGTGTTTATTTTTTAAAAAATGTACTAACTCCAAGCATTTCCCTCTTATTTCATCTCTCTTCTTCATTCCTCTTATTTCATTTCTTCTCTTTAAAAAAAAGATTATCACCAAGCATCCTTTTTAAAAATTCTGTTTGGATACAAGAAGGGCGTTCATTTGATGTAAAAGAATTCATTTTTAAAAGCCTTTCATATAATCGCCTTAATTTTAAATAACCCAAAATAATCCTAATAGTAAATTTCCTTTCAACACAGCATGGTAATTTCGCTCTCATTCAGTGCAAATTAAACCTTGCATTATTTTTTTTTTTTTTAGTTGCAAAATAGAGTTCCACAAATCCGTTTTAAAATGATAAAGCTCTTGAAGCTAGAATGGCTTTTTTTTAGAAAATCTGCGATTCTGCGTATTTGTATGATTAATTCCTTAAAAAAACTCGTTTTTCTCTTAAAATTTAAAAAAGAGAATTTAATATTAAACATCCAAACAAAATTTAAAAAATATTCTCAGATTTTTCAGTTGGATTTTAGATAGAATTTTTGTTCCCAATTAGTGTCATTTTCAGGTAATTTACTGTTCTATGAACTTGTGATTAAATATATTGAGTAAGGAGTGATTGAGAATTCTTCACATATCTGATAGTTTTCCCATTATTAAAGGAAAAAAGGATTGATAATCTTTGATATCTATTGACATTCATTATTTCTTTAGCTATAGTGATCTAAAAAACAAAGATTCAAATTGACAGAGAAAGGTGCTCTTAGTGATTACATTTATCACAGGATTAGTGTCTTATTTGTCAGCATCAAGGAAAAAGAATGTTGTCATTTTATCTTTAAGGAGTTTATGGGCTTTTCAGGGCTTTTTATTTATATGTAATCGCATACTTGCAACAACTATGGATTCTTCACAGAAAACAAGCCGCATAAATAGATACCTAATCTTTAAGTCCCTTGAAGCTATATTATAAATTATCCCAAGGCGTGTCTAAAATAACATCGCTAATGGAGATGATGTCAACCTGTCGAAAGGAATCAATTAAAGATTAACTTTTCAAATTGATTTCTCAATACTGTTGGAGATTTCTTCGAAACGAAAAGGAACGAGACAAGACTTGAATTCCAACGATGATAAGACATAGCTGATACACAATCATTGCTTCATTGACAAATCTATCATATTATCAAGAAATGGATGGGTTTCCGATGACTTCTTCCCAATGATCAATCGATTATTGCGATTACGTCATCTCGTAGCATCCTGGCACGATGAAATCATCAAATCTTTCCCAAATATATCATGCAGAAAACATGACAGTTGAAATAATCATCCTATAAATAATTTATTTCTACTTATTTTTTCATTTTTTTGTATGAAATTGTTTAAAATTATTAAACAGTTTTTGATGCAGAAGGTGATTACAATAAAGAAATATCGCAACCTCTAAGGTAAATAGTATTCGTACTAGCAATTAAGCTCCTACTCGAAGCTTTTTAGAAATAAAAATTTTAAATTCAAATCGGCTTTTGTACGTTTAGTGAGATAATAAGAAGACTCGCAAAACATCTTTGTGTATAATGAGGGACTCAGAAATGAGAGTACGATTCGTGTATGGTAGTGTAGTATTTTCTTTCGAAGGTTAAAATGAGCAATTATAGTAAAATTCACTTGTTTCATGTAATTAAGCACCTACGCATTCTCTGAGGAAGTGTACTTTTTATTTATTATGCATTTTTATTAAGACAGTAAGCTCAAGATGCAAAAATTAGGATGTCTGTCTGGAATTTATGCATTTTTAATTTACGCGTAGATTAATTTTTCATACATAAATGCTTTAAGTCTTACACATTTCATTAATCAGAATAATTGGGCTGTATTTGAATTTAAAAAACGATGGTTTCTAGGAATACATTTTGATAGAAGTTAATTCATTATATAAACATTCAATGTAAAATATTTTTTACACGCATAAGTTTCTTTTTACAATTTTTCCCCCATCAGATACTAGAAAGACATATATTGTAGTTCAGTATGCTTCTCAGGGGTGTAGCTACCGCCGTATCAATGGTACAGAGCCCCCAAGCTGTAGAGGTCCTAGTATGTGTAAGCAAAAATCGTAATATGTTGTCAATGGTCCCATTAACAGAGTTCATATTTCCAAAAAGGGGCTCCTAAAGAATTTTGATGCAGGGCCTACTCAGGATATGCTACGCCAGTGATGCTTCTGTATTGAAAAAACATGCTTTTATTCGAATCTGTCTCTTTAAGAATAGAGTAAAGATCGGGGGTGGGCTAAAAACTCTTTTAGCTTGAGGGCCACATTGTGGAAACGGAGAATACCGGCGGGCTGCACCTTTTTAAAAAAGATTGCATGTCAGAAAAGGTATAAATTGTACCATATAAAAATCAATAAATATCAGTTAAATATATCAGTGGCAGTTTTTTTTCAATTTGCTTTTTGCTCTAATTTCATATCATTTACAGTTTCAAGTAAAATTAATTTTAGAATTAGTTTATTGAGACAAATATACCATCCTGTAACACCTTTCTACATTTTTTTATACCAGGAGGGAGATTGCTTGTTGAAATTCTCAACACAGCCTGCAAGTCAATTTTAAACAACTTGCATCTATATTTAGCCTTGTTAATCTTTATATATGAAAAACTTTGATTAAAAATATATGTTGGCTTAAACGTATAGAACATTTGTCTATTTGGTTTTCTGATGTATCGTAACGGAGAATGTTAGGGGCGCTCCTACAAAGTCAGGTTTTGGGCCCCAAGACGGATCTTAAAAGGATATGTACTTAGCGTCAGTCCGGCTTTGGGCCCCCTAGAATCCTGGTGGAGTTACGCCATTGGTTTTCTGACTGCCTTGGCGGGCAGCAAAAAAAAAAAAAATCTTTGCTGGCCGTTAGTGGCGCACCCCTGGTATAGATGAAACTAATCTTACAAAGTTTTTTACCAATGATTAACATATTTCGCTACCAAACACGGTTGTCCTATAAAGTTAACTTTCTACATCGAATTTATTTCTTTTCAGTACAGTTAAAGAAAGGCGCAAGTGAATGAAATTATGCAAAATGGTTCAATTTTTAAAGGAACTTATTTAAAACTTCACACACTCACATCTTTTTGAAATTTTCAATAGCTAATATTTTTACGTTTTCTTTTTCGATCCTGTTCAAAACAAGAAAAAGTAAAGTTCAAAGAGTGGTACTATTTACTTTAATAGTTTAGCACTTCTATTTTCGTTTTAAGATGTGACTCAAAATGAGTCATTTGTTGTGTTAAGGCGCGAACGTATTTTAAAACTAAATACAACGGATGACAATAGCACGTTCAACCCTATTCTGGCTTTGAATTTAGGTCTTTTTTAACTGCAGACAGACGTGCAGTCTAGACAAGTATGTACTTGCCGACTCTCATTACTTTCACGTAGGTGACTGGGGCCATAAGAGGGTTGAAAAAATGTCCCTTAGAGTTTTTCGTTATTAATGAAATTCTGAAACATTATGCATGTAATATAAGAAATACGCATGTGAAAATTTTAATTTTTAGATTGAAAGATAACTATTAAAATTTATGTCTCTATTTCTGAATCTTTAAACAGAAAATTATAATTTGTAAAGGAAAGGTTACATTTCACAGTTATGCATGCAGCATTTAAGAATGGAGAAGATGCTGGAATCACAAAGAAAAATTTGTTATAAAAATTCAATTTTAATAATTGATTTTATTCTTTTCACATTATTTTCTCATGAGTCAATTTCAATACTGCACTTAATTAATTTCGTGAATAATGGGAAATTATGTTTCTTGTTACAAAAATAAATGAGGAAAACAGTTTGTTTTCAAAATATTATGTTACATATACTCTAATACATCGTCGTTGTCAAACCAATATCTGTTATGAGCCCTTTTTGGAAATTTAGACATTTTGAATATTATGATTAGTTTGCTGACCAAATTTTCGTATACAGACTGCTATGTGACTCTAAGAGTTATACTATGAATTGTGTGATCGTTAAAAAAATATACCATGTACATCAGTCAGAATATTGTCAAATAAAAATATCTCGGTCTCAAAAATACCTTTTGCACATAGCACATATTGAGTTGACAATGACGATATTCTGATTTAATCTTACATTCCTTGTTTTGCTGCTACTTCCTTCAATTATTATGAAAATTCCTGAATTTCTTACAAAATTGCTTTATGGGTAAAATTCATCCTAATATATAACACAAACACACACACATACAGTTAAAATACATCATATTAAAAAAAAGTCTGCAGCTATTTTTGGAAATTAAATTAAAGTAATGTGAACGAGTAAAAATAAAAAATATCATTTTTATACATCTTAATCTCTTTTAGTTTCATGTATTCAAAACATACGTCTGAAAGAATATACTGGGAATCTATTTAACTTAAAGATCATGATATATATTTCATTCAAAAAGTTTATCTTTGTTTCTAGATGAGTTACATACAGCAACTCACATGCATAGAATAATTATTACCTTTCGCTTTTAATGGGATACATTGTGATGTAAATGATAAAACCATATTCTTTTGATGTAAATTAGAAGACCATTCATTTCAGGAGTATAACTAACCAGCACATTCCTCATGTCATTATTTCGGAAGAATGGAATCAAAGAATTTGAATGTTAAGTTAACAATACTGAAAATTCCCGGCTTGTACAAATAGGTCTACTTTCGATTGGCTCAATGTCAAAGAATGTAAAGAGCAAAAGCATAGATCCTTGAAGAGACAATTTTAATCACTGTCATGCCATTGTGAGTAGCATCAGAACAGAAGTACCGTAAAGAAGGGTATTTTCACGGATTAAATTTAGGAAAATTGTATGTCCCGTAGGCAAAAATTTATTGATAAGGCTATTTCAGATTGATATATTTCTCTGTTTAGATACATGGCATAAGGAATCATACGTATAAACTTTGATAATAATAATGTTATGTTCTAAATTTACTGCGGTTATTACATTAAAAGGAACGAAATTTTCAGTATTTAGAATAATGAGTTTATCAGGTTTAATAAGATTAATTTATTTTTAAATCATATCGAATTTAGTAAAATGTTGTTGCGGTATGGAAACCTTTATAACAGTGTTTCTTAAACAGTGGGGCGTGCACCCTACGAGGGCGTGATAACTCTACAAGGGGGCGTGAGCATATTGAAAAGTCGAAAACAAAAAATCATTAAAAAATTATTGATTTATGGAAAGTAAACAATGTACATTTTGACATAATAAATAATAGGATATACATTTACGCTGATATAATACACTTATAAATGTATCATTACTGCACAATAAATTTTATAATTAATTTAACAATACTAAGTTAAGAAGTTTAATAATTACGAGTGATCCCATGGGCTTATCATTATAAATTTATATACAAAAATTAACACTTAACTTGATTATTTGTACGGTTTATAATTAATCCCTTAATTGCCGATTAAAAGTTACGTGATTCGCTCCCCAATGCTCCCCGTTTTCCACGTAGGTGATGCATTGGGAGGGAAAGAAAAGGAATTAAAAAATAAGCAAATCCTCTGAAATAAGTAAATCCTGCATAAGCACTATTTAAGTCCTTTTATTGCATTCCAAAACTTTCGGAATAATTTTATGGATAGCAGTACACAGGAAAGATCGTACTTCTGAAAGACGTACATATACGTCCAGGGCAATTAACGCTTTGGCTGAGTGAGACGTTTATCTACGCCGGTGGCACTTAAGAGGTTCAAGTCGTATTGTAGCTTTTGCGTCAAAGTATAGTGTTATTGAATTCAATACATTGTTATTGTATGGAGGGCGGCGGGATGAAAACCATGATTGAATATTGAGTCGCAAATATTGAAAGTTTGAGAAGCACTGCTTTATATATTAATTGTTAACAAAACAGTTGGTTTTATTTTGAGCCTTTAGTCTTAAAGCATAGAAGATTATAGTTTCGTTATGATCGTGGAAAACATCTACGTGTGTGAATTGAGCTAGAAGTTCTTTCATTTTCAATTCCAAGTTTGATAACATTGGAATACTCTTATCTGATAATTTAAGAGTGATATATCGTATTTACTCGAATCTAAACTGCACTATTTTTCCAGTGTTAATGCTAATGAAAATCGGGTGTGGCTTCGAATTGAAGGCAAAACGGTTGTTGGATGGGGAAAATTGAATTTCCATCCATTTCAAAAGGAGAAATGTAACCATTTATTCTGGCCACTTGCTTTGTTTTTTGTATACGCTTTCTTTTAATCCCCTAAAGGGATTGCAATACCGGTATACTGGGATACCGAATACCGTATTTGAGCGATTTGTACAATTTTGACATACCGGTATTCACAAGTTTAAATACCGATTTTTCGGTATTTACTAGAAATTTCTTAAAATTGTTTCCACTATATGTTCAGGGCATCGCAACAACGCAAAACAATATACGTTTTTATTTTTGCGTCTTCCTAACGGGCGAAATTAATTAAACTGTGAATATAAAGTTGTATAGTACAGTCAAGAGAAGTAATAAAATATGTGAATCATCCAAAGAGGCGGTCCAAAAATATCCTATTACAGCTCAGAGCTATACTGCACACACACGCTCAGAATTCGTAGACTGATATTTATATCAGTGAAAACAAGGTTGTAATTGTGAAGAAAGTATCGAAATATTTCGATACTTTTTTTAAATTGGAGAGTTTGTTACTCACACTGTATTTGAATATCATATATACTTCAGGTTCAAAATATTTTTTATATTAATTATATATATATACTCACACAATAAATAATAACCCATAATAATGAATTAGAATAACTTTAAGGAACATAAAGAATCAGTTGAGATAATACTTCGTTTTGGTTTCAATATTTATATGATGAAAAGAATATAGTGGCGTAGTGTAAAAAATGCTCTAATGCCGGGGTGGGTATTAAGTCGATCGCGATCGACCGGTGGACCGCCAAGACATTTTGGGGTGATCACCCCTTCACTAAAAAGTAATAAGCATTCCATCATACGAAGGTCTAGAAAAACCGTGTTTATTCGAATCTAAGCGGTCATCGATTCTATGTAGCGCCCCAAATGTCTCAACAAGATTTTGAGAAAATTGAAAAATAGTCTAAAATGGTTTATCTATAACCAATTTTAAGAAATTAAAATAAATTTAAAGGGAAATTTAATAAGAAGTGAATAATTAGTTATTTTATCAGTCATATAAAGTTTTAAATACACGCATGAAGCTGTAATTGCTCTAAATAACCCATCCAACAAATTTTTTGTCCTTCCCTTCTAAGCCGCGCCCGATTTTCAGTTGCATTAATATTGAGAAAAAGTGCGGCTTAGATTCGAGTAAATACGCTATTTAATAAAATGCGAAGGGAAAAAATCAAATCATAAGAGAAAATTAAGTTGAATAGAAAATGCACTTTGCTGTTTGGAGGTTATTTTACGAAGAAATTGTAAAATGTTTTTGGTTCCAGGAAGAAGTTTTTTTGTGATTTTTACACTCTCTAATAAAACTGGCAAATATAAAACAAAGAAACATCTGCGTTTCCGTGCTTTTTCTAAAATTTCTAATACCAGTATTAAAACCGGTATCCCTGTATTAGGATCTAAAAGATACCGAATACTGGTATTGAGCTTTTGGTCCGATATTGCAATCCCTAATCATCTAAATAACAAAGATGTAACTAATAGCATCAAGACTAGTTCATTATGACACAAGAATGAAAAGTGAGGTAATATTTTAGATGCAGGAAAAAACGGAAACAGAGCAGTGGTCACGGAAAATTTGACACGGATGAAACAAATATACGTCGATGGCGTAAACGAAGTGATATAATTTTTTCTCGTAAATGTTCAACAGTCTTTAATAATTTCTCTACATTCTTCTATAATGCATTAGGGAAGATGATACCGTATGGGAAAATGGCGACGTTGGTATCAATTCCGAAGTTAGCAGTGACAATGGGAGTGATGAATGATTTTCGAAACAAAAAACTGACGGTTAGAGTAATTATAGGTTCATCTATGTATTTGGAAGTTTTTAATACTGGTAAAATAAATTAATTATTAACTTTTTATTATTTCTCATTAAAATGTTTTTTAAAGTTTTTTAAGTATTGGATATCGAGGAATCTTTTACACAATTTTTATATTTTTTTTTTTCTCAAAAACGTGTAGAGAATTGGGTGTGTGGCTAAGAATCGATGGTGGCTTGCATTCAAGTAAATACGGCATGTTTTGTATTAAGTGCATTAGTTTCGATCCTTGAGGCATTTATTTCTTTACGTTTTTATTTTGACTAAGGTAATGAAAACGCTATTTATTGTTATAAAAACTGTAATTATGTTATAAAGGCTTCACAGAGAATGAATTGAAATACTTGATAAACAAAATATACGGCAGCCATTATTGATTTGATAAAATCGAGCAGTACCATAAACATAAGCAAATATAGAATAAATGTACACTTTGTAATATAATATTCGTATATTTCAGTGTAAAAAATGGGGAATATTTGGAACTCGTTTAATTAAGAGAGTCAACTTATATACGGATTCGCTAATATGAAAAAAATCTATTTTTTCTTTGTTTTCGACATTTTTCGTTAGTCATGTGCAAACAGTTTTAACCTTATGACTTTTTGGGAACTTGCATTCTAAAAGAAAGTCAAATAAATTCTACAAAATTAGTCAGAATCCGAGTTTCTGAATAATTCTTACAGTTTACATTCACTCATTGGGGTGTATGAAGACATACATATGTTCATAATGCGCCGAATTTTTCATCGAGGGCATGGAACATAGGTCGACAATCACTTTCTGTGCGTACGATTTTCTCTTCCCGCTAATTTTCCAAACTCAAAAAATGGCGCATAAAGTTTGACTAGCGCAGATAGTGTAGAAAAGAACAAATGAATCAGAAAAGTGTGTTAGCTTCAAATAGAATGACCAGAAATAAAACTATAATCGTTGGCATCTTACTTATATCCATTTTATTCGAAAATATTCCACCCATTTTATCCACTTCGCAACATTTTCGCCCTCATGTTACTACACATATTCGAAGAGAGAGAGAGAGAGAGAGAGAAGAGGAGAGAGAGAGATATTAACAGATTTTTTTCCTCAATATTCGGCTTATATACGGGTTTTGAATTTTGGGTAAATTTTGAAGAAAAACATGCACTAAGCTTATACATTTTCGAAAATAGGTTGTAATAATACACTCTGTCGCAAAAAAATATATGCACCCAGAAGAAATCAAGCTACAATCACGAAACTCGGCAAGAATGTAGTCTGGTAAGAGATATGCAAATGATTAAAATTTCGAAGCCAATGAGACAAGGCTAAGTGTGCTATGCGCATATTAGTTGCGCAACTGGGAGAGTTTAAAAGCATGAGTACGAGCGCCGTACGGCTATCCAAACGAATCTGATGACTTTGATAGACGATATTGAGACTTAGGATGCCTCTAAGACGTAACCGGCGGCAGTACGAGCAGCTGACGGACTTTGATAGGGGCCGTATAAGGGGCCTCAGAGAAGCAGGTTGGTCGAATAGACGTATCGGCCGCCCCTCGGTCGGAGCGATATGGTAGTTGCTCGGTGTTGGCAACAGTGGATCACAGAAGGTAGAGTGTACCGTCGCGGAGAGTCAGGACGTCCCAGGAACACAAATGATCGCGAGGATCGTGCAATCAGAAGAGTGGCCACTTCGGCACCAACAACGTCGCTAGCATCGATTCAACGCCACTTACCTCCTTCCAGACATCCAGTGCCATCAAGAGAAACCACAAGGAGACGACTGACCGAAGTTGGCTTGAGGAGCCGACGTCCGTTAAGACGCTTACCACTGACCCCACATCATAGGCAGTGTCGACTGGATTTTTGCCGACCTCGGGCAACTTGGAGTGTGACAGACTGGAGACGTGTCATCTTCAGTGATGAATCCGATTCAGTCTCAGTGCTGATGACCACCGCACACGTGTCTGGAGCGCACCGGCCAGCGGTCCGATCCGGCATTTATTGTCGAGCGGCATACAGCAAATTCACAAGGTGTGACAGTGTGGGGAGCAGTTTCTTGGGACACACGATCATCTTTAGTGGTCCTTCAAGGCCCTTTGACAGCTCGCAGATACGTGGACGATATTTTAACGCCGATTGTGCTACCCATGCTATCAAGTCGCCCAGGTGCCATTTATCAACAGGATAATGCTCGTCCACATACTGCGCGACTCTCCCAACAATGTCTTCAAGGATATGACGTCCTACCATGGCCTGCCAGGTCACCAGATCTTTCGCCAATAGAGCATGTCTGGGACGCGCTGGGAAGGCAACTGCAGCCGTCCCGAGATACAGGAGAATTAACTGCGCAGATGCAAAGACTATGGCAGGATCTTCCACAGGGGGTCATAAGTGATCTAATTGAATCGATGCCACGCAGAATTTCGGCTTGCATAGCTGCCAGAGGTGGCTTTACTACTTTTACTGATTTTTAACCTTTTGCAAGCTGTAACCGCTTAATAAAATGATATTTTGTTCTGAATTTTTTAATCATTTGTTTATTTTCATATACACTACATGCATACCAAATTTCGTGAATGTAGCTCAATTTCTTCTGGGTGCATATATTTTTTGCGACAGTGTATATTTTTAAGATCTAAAATGAATAAGAATAATCTAATTATATGTCCATGGATTGATGTCCATTATATTTAATTACTAGCGTTTGTAAATGAGTTTCTTAAATTTATATTTTAACGTGTGTAAATCAAAGTATTTTAATGATTAAATTCTTTCACACTGGAATCAGATATCTTTCTTTAATCTAAAAAAGATCGTAGAAAACAACTGTCAGCTGTCTTCTTCAATTGCAAAAATATTAAATGATGAATAGAAATGATGAAGCGGCGTCATTCATTTCTTTTTTATTTAAAAAAAGAAAACTATTTACATAAATAGTTTTCTTTATCAAAAGAATTCTTTCAAAAAAGTCACGTTAATGAAATTGTAAACACTTGCCCAAACGCTTATCATCTATTAAAGATCGATTCGGTCTTTTAATTCTATGTGATGCGAAAAACAAGAGCAAAGAAATTGATTGTTAGAGGTCTTCCAGATGCTATGTGCCCTACTAATCTTCTAGTCAAGCACGCGGTAGTCGGCTGCTAACGTTGGGTTTGCTAACTTGGCAACAAATCGCCCTAAGTAATATTTACTGTTCAACGGGAGAAAGTTAATAAAAAAATGACATATCGAAACTAAAGCCATTTACAATGTTTTTCGTTTGACAAAATAAAAATAATTAATAGAGAAAAAACAAACAATTTTATATTATGATTCTCCTGGCTTACTATACAATGCAAATAAAAATTCATAAAAAAAAATTTCCTCCCCATATTGTAAACAAACATTTAAAATTTTCTGACTTTTTTACTACACACCTCTAACATGAAAATAAAATAAAATAATTTTTACGGTATAAATAAGAAAGATTGGATCTATATATATTTCTTTTTACTAAACATTTAAATAATCATCAGTTCTAAGCTATACATTCATTTAAATATATTATATGTAATTTAATTTTTGTTGATCTCTTACTAAAAATCTTATTTTACAAGAATAATTATAACAAATATCAATTGAATTTATTTGTAAGGAACTTATCGAATAGCAGGAGTGAATAACAAAATTTAAAAACTGATAGAAAACTATACTGTAGACTTTACCACAAATTATTATAAGCTCCTAATCTCATAGAAGCTAAAGTAACAAAATTTAAATCAAGATGTAATAGTGTTTTTCATTTCTTTATTATTGTTATTGCAATGAATAATTAGAAAAATATCTAGTCTTAATAGATCTTAAATAATATTTGCAATAATCAAAAATCGTTTAGTATGCCACAAACGAAAGTCCTTGATGAAAAGCGCCAGTCATATAAATTTAAATGTTATCAACATGCGTTTAAAAACATTAAGAATGAATAATCCCTTAAAAATGTGAACTAATTAAAGTTTATAAGCCATTAAGAGAATTTGGATCTATCATTTAAATAAATAAATTATGAAAATAAAATTAAAACAAAAAAGGAACAACATCGCACATACTATTAGTTTAAAATCACATTGCGTCCTTTTAGATAAATTAAACTAGAAAGAGAAGCAACCCAACTATTTTTCTTTTGGCGAGAGAGTTTGGCGACAGTCTCTCGGTAGTAAATACATCTCTCCGTTTCCCGCCATCATCCGGCATTCAACCATCGGCAACTCCGGCTTTGAGACGCAAAACGAAGAGTTAGGGTTTCCAGCTGTGTTGACAGTTTTCAAACGAGCTGTTTTTATCTTGAGAGTTTATATTTTTGACAGAATCATCAATTTGGAAATATTTTGAGATCGATCTTCGATTTCCAGGTTTGTTTTTCTTATTCCCTCCTCATTTTCATTTCGAATTGTTTATATATAAATAAGAATTGGAGAAAAATATGATTTCAATTTCAGAGTTGATCCGGTTTTTTAAACTTGTTCCAAAGGAGCAGTTTGTTTTAAGTCGATTTTCAAGTGCCTATTTTTTTATTATGAAGTACAAAGAATTTGCGATTGTTTTTGGTTTGGACAAAGTAAAAATCATTGGTTTTGTTTTCAAAATATGTTCACCAATGCACGATTAAATTTTGCCTTTATATTTGGAGGACTACAATGAGATTCTTCGGAAGTTTTATGAAAGATTTTCGTTGATAATTTTTTTCCGTTTAAAAAGATAAATTTTCAAATTAAAAATAAAAACTTAGGGCTGAAAAATTAAGAACAATTTCTACAAACATATTGAATATCAAACACTCATACGTTTTTACAATGTTAAATTTTCGGGAGTGGAATATTAGACTGAGTATAATGAAATGTATTCAATGAAAGCGAGGAACTGCAAATTATTTAAACTGAATACAAGTAATCACATCCTTGGCTAGCATATTAGACAATTTCAAATTAAATTGAGACTGATTAGTTTTCTAAAAAAAGAAATATGTTAAAATATGTTTGAAAATAAGAAATACAATCATAATTTTTTTATGTCGTGTGTGTGTGTGTGGTATGTTACTGGATATAAAGTAAATAATTTGAAGTGAGTCAATTAAAAATCCCTCTTGCATAAATTTTTCAATTTTTAAAAATAATTTCGTTATAACAACTAAACGAAAATACTTTGGACGTAAACAAATACAAATGCATGAACATTGCAAAAGGCGAATGGCATTTAAAACAAAATCTCTCTGTGACGATAAGAATTCCATTATTGAAACAGGAACTACCACGCACGTTTGGTTACGAAGTATGTATGCGGCTTACACGAACTATTTGAGAGAAACTGAAAAAAAAAATCTCATTTTTTTTTCTGTATAATAAATATAATGCATTTTATCTGGGTAATATTTTCGGAATCTGCAACCATTAGATTAAAATTTGTTGTAAAACGTGATGAACATAGCGCGATAAAATTTATCCAGTACAATAAATTATTTAAAATTTCTTATAGCTATGTAAGAGAGCTTCAGAAATTTTCATCGTTTGTGTATAAGAGGGTTTTCTAATCACTTATTGTTTTATTTGTTACAAAGTTAATTACACGTTAAACGTTATTGATACTGTTGGAGGTAAAAATATTTTCTAAAGTTGCACGATTTGGTTTAGGAATCGAAAATAAATTCACTTTTTAGTTATGATAGCACTTATTTCTTCATCTACGAGTACACATACTTGATAAGTTTGCTTAAATAAAGAAATCTTCAGTTTTTGATTAAGAAGTGACCTATTCCACAAACGTCACTTAAAATTCTTGTCTTTTTTTGTTGAATCTTTAAGAGCTTTAATCAGATTGTTCCGAAGTTCATTCTTAGTTTAAGATAAATGTTAAATATTATTTACATAATTTTTTAACAGCATTTATTCCCACAAACAGATAAAGACGGTTCTTTTTCTCAAAAAGTGTGATTTACAAAAATCAACAGAATAGCATATAAGTCATGCAAAATAGAAAAATATCCAATGAAGTTACATGATTCAACTTAATTAAGCGCTCTACTTTCGATAAATATTATCTTTTTTGCAAAGTATCTCCCTTTTTCATGACGCGGTTCTAATGTCTTCTGGATGAATGAGTCTGTATCCCAATGTTTACGTTTTTGTGATTGATGGGTATTTAATAAGGAATACTCGCTTAATTCTTCCGTGTTGGCTATGCACGTGTCCTGCTTACATATCTGATTATGTCAACAGCTGTGCAGCGATGTTAAAACATATTGAATTATAATATAAGTATTATTATGCGTTCATATAATTTGTGTAATTCTTGAAACTGTTCTCTTATGGTTCACTTCTATATTATGTTACAATATCTTGTTATCTATATATTTGCTATTATGTTATTTTTTACTGTATTGCAGTGATTTTTCGGAGAAGTTTTTTCAAAAGTTATTTAAATCTTTATTTTGTTTCGAGAATAAAACTATTTGGTGGCTTATATAGTATTAGCCATTATGTACTTGAATTATAAGAAACTGATACAAATAATAATGTATTATTCTATTTCTGTTTGAAGAAAATGTATTATATAACTCATTTTTAAATAGTATTTAAAAATGAGAAGTCGCTAAATTTTTCTCTTTTCTTAAAAAAATAATTTGGTCAGAATACGCTTGTTTCAAGTTCTAGTGCAGGATTTTCTATTTTTCATGGTTACGTTAAAATTTAATTGAAATCTAGAGATTTGATACTTTTAATTAAATGGATAATTATTGCTAGCATGTTGAAAAATTTGTTTCGTATTGTTTTTACCTTTCTTTTGCTTCGCTATATCCTTTGACTGAAAAGTTTAAGTTACAAATGCCTTTTTACGTTTTGTTTTTATTTAAGTTACCATTTAAAGATCTCTTTTGTTTTATGAACACTTGCGGTTTAAGAAAAAAGAAGCTAACGTTCTAACATGTACAATAATTGACAGCTGGGGAGTGCGTCCAAATGTTCACAGCTGTGAAAAAAGCATTTGGACTGGTTTGCGGCTAATGAAACAAGACAGGGAAGAGCTAGCTTTGTTTGAAGTGCACGCGAGAGGTACTTTATTATTCACAGCAAATTTACCGAATGCAAACATATTTCTGCATTCTAATCGCATTTTCTGTAATTTTACGAATAATTCTACTTAGCGAATGTTTAATGCGGTTTGACTGAAGGAAATTTCAACACTTGTCAGTAGGATTCTAAAAGAAACGAAATAGAATTTCTTTGGCGTATGTTACAAGTGTTTACGAACCGGCCTGAAATACACGCTGAACAAGATGCCAAGCCCTTATAGACATTGCCCTCATAAGCGACAAGCTATGTGAAGCAAAAACCTACTCAGAAAAACTTGCTCTCCAAAGTTTACGAACGCGTTGGAGGTCTTAAATAGTTCAAAATGGAATGTGAATGCAAATTAGAGCGTTCGTTTCCATAACGTACTTTGCTTGCCCAGGTGTGCATTCGTTCACTTTGATCCTCTCCACTGAAGTGAAAATGAGTAAAAGGGCAAAATAATTCTTAAGTATTTCGTTTCAATTTTTTCCTCTTGTAAACAAGCTCAATATTTTAGGGTGTGGGAGGGATAAATCGAATAATTCTTACCTCTCTGTGAATCCTGTTTAATAATATTTAGAGTTTAGTCATGATATTTCTAACTGAAACAAAACGTTCATTAGTTGTATGTCTATTTTTAAAGTCTGGCAGTTATACATTTTTATGTTCAGAGTGTGTTTGTGAAAAACTACGAAGTATAATTGTAAATGGATTTTTCGTGCAATTAAATGATGGCTAGACGTTTTCAAATATCAACAATGTCAGTAGCTGCCACATAATTCGTTTGGTTATTTAATGGAAGTTAAAATTCGTGAACAGAATCATTCAACTGCACTCAAATATTCAAAGAAAATGTTTATTATTCGCAGTGATTGATTTATGTTTTATTTAAAATATAAACTTAATTTTTATTTTGCTGTATCCTACACAAGCTGTATAAGCCCATTTTTATTATTTTGCTGGAAAATGCATGTTTTTTTAAATATTTTAAAGTTCTAGAAATCAGTTCCCTTCCTCTTTTATGAATGGTCAAATGAATTTTATTTTTCGGATTATTGATTGATTTCGAATTGATTTGCACTTAAAGAAAACTATTTGTTGGTGTGCTCTAAAATATACATTGAAACAAACATGAAATATAAGTTCTGAATAAGCGTGTGTGTATATGTCTACTTTAATCAATTACTATATATATTATGAATAATATAATAGTATTTATTTATATATTTCTATCTATCCTTCCACGTGTTATTTGTTTGAAGTATATAAAGGAAGTAACGTTTTGATAGGTTATTAAGTAAAGCATAATGATATACTGTGAGTGATTGCTTAATTAGGCACACCCCTTGTAAAGCTCAGTCGTGATTCAGCTGATCGGCGATAATGATCGCAGCACATATTAAATCTTTTTAACTGTCAGAAACAGCAGGAGCTTGGAGAGCAAAATGGGCAAAACCAGATATCTTAGCGGCAATATGTCAGAAATGAAAGAGGAAGATTTAGTTTATTTGCAACTGTCGTCACGCTGAGTTTTTCTCGAGAAATGGCTGTTCATATATTTAGTTGATGGCGCAACGCCCCAAAATCATCAAATCGGTAATAGACTGTACCTGACAACAGTTTGCTAATAACAACGGTGGTCTGCAGCTCATGAATATGATTGCACATCAAACTGCAGAAATAACAGTTGTGAAGTAATAACCGAATGGTATCTATCCTACAAGGAATTTGTCAGTTTAATGCAGGATTTGGGCGTGACAAATATCAATATATTTAGTAGCAGAAACACTTCTGAACCTATAGTTGTCAAAACTTTCTGATCACAGAAGTCTATATCTTGCTTCATAAGCTTAACAGCGAATCAAAGAAATAGTTAGGTTTCCACATTTATATTTATATAATTTTAACGGGGTGTTTCTAGATTATTGACTCTTTATTAGTTATAATACCTTAAATTTAAATGATATCAAAGGTTCTATAGTCTTTCGCTCTGAAAAATCATGATTGTGGAATAAATTTATACCAAAAGAAAGAAAAGAGGGAAATTTTAACAGCAACTTTTTTACATTTGAGGCTCTACCAAAAACGCCGAATATTGTCTGAGTAGTTATTTTAAGATTAGCAAGATATTATATATATATATATATATATATATATATATATATAATCGAGAAGCAGGCATCCATCATTTCGTAACTTAAGTCCGGTGATGGATGTCGATATCCATTCGTTGACAAGCTCATGATAGCTTAACAAACTCACTGAGAACTAACTTATCAGCATATCTTTCTGCGTTGGGTTATTTTGCATTCGTGGGTCACTTTGATCTTGATATATTTACATTTTTAAATAAAGTATCTACTGATAATCGCAGCAATTGCGGTTGACCAGTATTATGAACTTATTTTATATTAGTTCTAAATATGAATATTCGCGAAATATTAATTTGCTGTCTAAATATTCTGTGGAACGAGATTGTGCACACTGATAAATTTGTGAAGAAATTTAATTTCTGAACTTTCTTTTCCCGTGATAAATATTTGATAGCATCACTTATTTTGTAAAATATAGCGAATTATGTATATAATAATAATAATATACTGAATTCAAACAAGGCTGGAAAACATGGAAGAAAATAGCGAAACAGTAGTACAAAACAAATCAAAATAGCCACAGTAATACAGTTGGTAACTCTTTGGCTTAAAGACTAAGATTGCAGGGTTGAATATAGTTTCAAGGCTCCTCAACCTCCCTCTATCTATAGATATTTAAGCGCCCACTTTTTATACTATGTAAAATCTATTCAGTTTCAAAAAATAAAAGAAATATTAACATTATCTTAAGTTAAAAATTTAATTTGAATATTAATATCTCATACTTTTCTAAAAGTTACAAAATTTAAGTTAGATCGGTTAAAAACTTTATTAAATTCTTTCAATTGCATCTGATTCTATGTTGATTTCTTCGAATAACTATACTTTACATCTACTTGTGGAATAACAGTTTAGAGAATAAATGGTTTTGCCTCTGTAAAAGCAATATTTTTATATAAGTTGGATTTTTTAAGAAGCCGGATTGATATGTAGTAAATTTCTTTGAATGACAGAGTAAATTCAATATATATATATATATATATATATATATATATATATATATATATATATATATATATATATATATATGAAGGATACTATCGGGTTGGGTAATTTTGCAGTTACATTTAAAGTGATTATATAAATTCTGAGAGGGTTAAGGAAAACTAATTCGCATGAGTACTTAATATTTGAAATAATAGATTTACAAAATTAATTCAAAGTTGCGAATAGATTATATTACACACACATAAACGTGTGTGTAAAATTGATGCCAAGAAAAAAGAATAAGAGAAGAATATTCAGAAAGTGAGATTTATTCTTCTTTCCCATTTTTATTCATAAAGGCATAATCTGATATTTGTTCTGGTAAGAGATGTGATGAGAATAAAAAAATTAACAATTTTGTTTCAATGTGAATATATATTTGCAGAATAATGAAATACTTCATGAAAACCTTGAAAATGAGGGATATCTTTCATATATCGCTTGCATCGAAGAAAAAAACCCATTTGTTGCTTTTTTAAATTCAAATCTATAGACCTTATAAATATTTTACGAATATTTTACACTTACTACACACCTCATGTCTATTGTTTTCATGCTCATTTTTGCCTTGAATTTGGAGGACATAAATCATTCTGTAAGAGAATGCATGCAAAAAAAAGCAAAAAAAAAAATCGAATATCAATATTTTTTTTTTGAATATATGTCTGAAATCAATGTTACTTTAAAAATCAAATGCATTGTCTGTAAAAAATGTGGTTTTATTTCCGCTGTCATAAAAAACTCTTGTGCCATGAAAATTTTGTATTTAAATTTTCAAAATGCATCAGTGTTAAATATTCTTTTTGTTAATACAAATTCAGTTATATTTTGATGAAGAAGCAGTTAATTCTGTTTATATGGAAATTATTGAAATTAAAAATGCGTGTTTAATGTTATTTCTACTTATGGTAAATAACAGATTTAAGAAATAGAAGATTCTTAGGGTGTATATTTCATTGAAGGTAATTTTAAATTTTATTTTTTCTGCTTAAATAATTTGTGAATTCTGTAATTGCCGATTAAATAAAACCAAAGTAAATTGTAATTTTCGCATATTTTATGTGAATTTTAATATTTGAATAATTTTTATGTTGTAAAAAGTCAAATGTCTAATATATTGTTCCAAACAAGAAAATTTGTTACATCGTAAACAAAAAAGTAAGAATATACAAGTACTATTATTGATGTCTCTGAAAATTGCGTTCTGTTAAAAGTTATTGGAACATTGTGCAAGTGTTAAGATATATGTAGATTGTTTTAGCAAAAACTGTTGAATATCGAATTAATTACGTGGTCGGAAACAGGGCAAAAGAAAACTAATACATTTAACTAGTTTTTGTGATATTCCCACGATTGCATAAATAAGTCGACAGATGAAATATCTTCGGGACACTGGGATAGAATCTGTTAATCAAATAGATGAAATTACCAAAGATTTTCATTATTGACCTACATATGCAGCCAGACAGTTCCTGTGTCTCATAGTGACGGAATTGTTAACACTTGTTAATCGAATTTGGAGACACACAGTGTGGATAAAAGAAAGGAAATTTAATCTTCTCTCCGAGTGACCGAGATTCGTAAATGAAAGTCGGGACGTTTTTGTTGTTACACTTCATTGTACAGATATGACAGTCTGTATTCTATCGTTTTCATCTATCTACCTTTAACAAATATTTTGATAGTTTTTGCAGAGACATTGCAATGGATTATTATTCAATGGTGAATTAAGTCTAGAATCTTATTCAAAAGTTGTATCTATCTAAAATCAATTATTACAATTGATTAATTTCAATGACATGGTACTGTATCTAATAAGCATTTTAAATAAAGTAAACCTGCGTTCATAGATTATTCATTATTTACTTATATACTTACTCATTATATACTTATACACATTATGAGTTTAACTATAAAGTCGTACACCACGGCCCTTTTTATGTTTTGATTTTCTAGGATTTGTACTAGTTTTTTCAAATCATACATTTTTATAGAACTAATATCTACAATTATATGGATCTGCATGATGAAAGAATACTTTTTTTGATAAAAAAAATCTCTATTTATTTATAATTTGAAACCTGCTGGAAGTTTTTAGATTATGTTTACGGAATGGAAATCAATGGAGATTCTAATTAACGTGATATAATTAGTGAGAGATTCCTTAAAAAATTCAAAATAATATCATGTTTATATTATGGAACAAACTATATTAAACCATATTTAGCTGTCTTTAAACTAAATTAATTGTATGTTATAATGTCTCAAAAGTAATACACCCTTACTTGTATCTAAATAGACGCAAACAAACGTTCGTTCTTTATTAAATCTATTTTAAGCATGTTTTTTTTCTAAATGATTGAAAAATATCTGCAAATGTTTTGTAATAGGGAGTTTATTCTTTATTAGATAGTATAATGTTTCTCTCTAATCAGTTAAAATCTTTAAAAAATGCTTACTAAACAGGTACAGTTATATGTAATGACTAAATAATAATTTTCAATAATTTACTTTATATTACTGAAATGTTTCTATATATATATATATATATATATATATATATATATATATATGGTATTAAATTTAAAATTCAATTGGTTTTCGATTAAAAATTCCTTTTTTTTAAAAAATTTTATTCTAATTTATGCAAACATCATATTTTTCATTTATTAATTTAAGAGATATTTATGTAAAATGCAATGATAAATTTATCAACTAAATCGTTATCAGGAAATTCATTACCAGTTAACGTTTATATCGTACCATAAAAATACTATTTTTGATGGACGTTATCCTTTTCATCTAGAAAACTGTTATAATCCATTAGCAACTTAAACTCTTAAGTTATTCTTATTGTACAGAATTACAAGGAAAACCAATTGTGTATAACGTATGCTACATCAATACACTTTTTTCTTTCTTAAATACGGGAATATATTCTATGCATACACGCATTAAATGTTGTCCTAATACAAAATACTTTCAAGGAAATATTTCCCTTTATTTTGAATAATCTTGCTACTGACTTTAAAAACAACGGGGTTTTGATACAGTAATGGATAAAACACGACTGATTGAATATTAACGTCGCACTGTTCAGCTACACGAGGGCTTTTGGCGACGGACCACGTAATTTTGAACCATGGTCAAGTGACGTGGACGACACCTGAGATGACACCCCTTCTCCTAACTACCACACCAACGGGAGGACGTTTCAGCTCTTGCCAGATTTAAGGTGCATTGCTGCCCTACACGGCGGGTCTTTAGAGGTACTGGGCTCGAACTCGTGACTAGGCAAACCACGATCCGATACCTATACCATTCGGCTACCGCGGCCACGGAAAAAGCGTGAATAGTCATATACAGAGAAACGTATATAAAATATATGGTCCCCATCAGTTATCCATAAAGTTCGATTATATGAATTTAAATATTTATTTTGTTTTCGTGGTTTCTTGTAAAATGTTCTGTATGCAAGTGTAAAAAATATATTTTATCATTTCATTAAAATCATCAGTCAATTAAATAAAATGCATTTCCTATTAAATAAAATTCTTTTGTATGCCTATAAATTCATGACAATTTTTTTTTAAAAATTGACTTCCCTAATCATGCAATAAATAATTAAAAAAATTTTATTTAACTTTTTTTTGAAATTCTTAAGGTAAAGGAGCTTAGGTATGAGTAACAAAATATCTTTACTTATGTAGGCCAATATGAAGAACTTCGTACGAATTTTGTTCATGTGTGATAAAAAAAATTAAGTTTTGTTAAAAAATGAAGATGGATATTATTTAATTATTTTAATACAAAAGGAAGTCCTTGAGAATTTGTCAATACTTTCTACTTAAACTTAATTATGATGTATTTCCACAGTAATTATAAATTTAGAATTTTCCTTCTGCAAGACAAATTTGGACTACGGCTTACATTTTTTTTTTTTTTGATAAATCTTTATTAACAACTGACATTTCTTGAGTCCCTATTTTAACAATGATAGACAAGCGCAATAACATTGCAAATGTGGAATTTGGCCCTTCTCCAGAAAAAAATAAATTGAAAAAAAAAAGAAAAGTGCACCATCTTTTTTCTATTCCACCTGTGACTCAGGCCATATTCCATTTTTTTGTACGAATATTCTGCATTCATGATGCTCTAATTCCTCACATTTCGTGCCTATGAATTAATTTCACCCTTTATTTGAGAAAATAAAAATAATCGTTCGTTATTTTATTCAAATTTTTCGAAAGTTATAGTTGAAAGATAATTAGCCTACCACATATTTATGAACACGAAATGCATCGCGATGTTTGAAATTACACATGTTTTTAATCGTGTATCGGTCGGTATCTTTATGAACTGGATTTCACAAAATTCGTGTTGTTACATTTACAGATAAACTAAAAAAAATAGCCTAGATAAGTCACGGTCTAAGAGTGGGAGCTTTCTAAAACTACAATATTACATTTCGGAAATAAATGGAACCTTAAATTTAAAATTGTTAAAACAAAAATATCACAGTTTAAGTGGTGGCCGCGGTAGCCGAGTGGTCAAGGTATCGGATCGTGGCTAGTCTTGTCACGAATTCGAGCCTAGTACCACTAAAGACCCGCCGTGTAGGGCAGCGATGCACGTTAAATCTGTCGAGAGCTCAAACGTCCTCCCGTTAGTGTGGTAATTAGGAGAGGAGGTGCCAGCTCAGGTGTCGTCTACGTCATTTGACAATGATTCAAAATTCCTTGGTCCGTCGCTAAAAGTCCTCGTGTAGCTGAACAGTGCGAAGTTAATATTCACTCACTCATCATTTTTAGTGAATATAGTAGTAATTTTTAGTGAAATAAAAAGTAAAACAGTCTCAAATTAATAGACTCTGAGTGATGAATATATATAGATATATATTTATAGCTAATAGAATGTTATTTTTTTTCTGTAAGCTGTTTGAAATTGCATATTGTTTTGGTTGAAATGAAAGAATAATTGTTTAAAACTGTTTATTAGTAACATTAAAAAATAAAAATCATCTCTTTAAACTTTTTTTTTCCTCTCTCTATATATATGAACGGTATAAACCATCTAAACAATAAAAACAGTATGTGAAATTTTATAGCATTCAAATTTGCAATATTTAAATCAGTGTCTTCTGTACTGAACATTATTTGAATGTTAAATTTATTTTATGTCTCTGTAATGCGCTGTTTTTAACCATTAGGATACACGTCTTCTAATTAAAATGGATATTTTCTCCAATAAATAAAAGCGCTTTATATCTGTCAGAATTAGTAAATAAATTAGGCTTTTCCATCAGAATGTTGGATTAAAAAATGCTACATATTATTAAATAGATCGTTTGAGATAAATTTGAAAATCGAAGCATTTATTTTCTTGTCGAATAAGAGCTCATTAAATAAAATAATAATTATTATCTTAGAAACTGAACACAGCTATCATAGTTAATAGAGCCAGAAGAAATTTACTACATCATTAGTAAGTGGTGAAAGGTCACCTGCTGCGTTGAAGCGAAGAGCAATAAAGAATATTATATATAAGAAAGCATTTCCCGAAATCCACTGTAAGCCATGTCCTTAATTGCTTCATTAATGCCTAACTGCACTTTGATTTAATTCTAGTTCACTAAATTAATTATCTTATTAATTTAGACACTGTCCCAATCAAATGAAGATGAATGGATCAGAGCATAGCTTAGTGTGCAATGCGTAGTAATTGTTCATTAAGTACTAGGATCAAGAAGTCAGTTCATTGGGAAACGTTTCCCAAGACCAATTGAATGTCGTGATTACGAACGCATCATTCTAGACGGAAGACTTATGCAAAAGGCATCCTTTTCTATCTTAAGTATCAAGACCAGCGAGAGTGTTTGTGAGCCTTCTGTCTTGACCTTGACCATCAAGTAAGGGTGGCAAAAAGGAAAAAAACCTGGCCTGTCGCCCGGAGATTTGACGCGTGCTTAGGACATTTCAAGACCGTGATTATTCGTTGTGGTTTGAAATTACCCGTCTGTATTGATGCTTGTCGTCTTTTATTAGCATACCATTTCGGTAACGTTGAGATATATCCGGATAGTATTTTTTCTCACACTTTTACGCTTGTGGATGTCTGACATGTAGGCAGGACTTTTGTCCTTCATTCCCTGCACCGTGTTTATTTTCACAAAATTCTTGGAAATAACATTCAATTATTCTTTATCATTGCTGCGTAGTATTTCCGTTGTGTTATACTTTCGATTCTTCTTCGTAAAGGGCATTCTAATTTAAATATTTTCGCCTTTTCTTTCTTCGAATAAAAAACACCCACTTTTTATTCTTCTGATTTAAATGAGTTACCGGGTTAATGGTTGATTAAATCAGTTTGAAATGGAAATCTTAATTATTTCATGATGTGTTTTGGTTGAAAATATTCGCTTATTTTTTTGTTCAAAAATCGCTTCTTTTATTTATATTTTTTGTAATATTATTTTATATTTATATGAAATATGAAATGGAAAATGCTCAATTTTTATATCTTGACTTGGTTGCTTGCTTCGAAGAATGCAAATTTTATAGCCGTATATTTTTTATTTTTTATGTTTTTTATAACTCTCTGAGACAATCTTATTTAAAGATTGTGAATTTTATCTAAATAAAATTTGTCATTATTGTTAGCTGTAATTGTCCTTTATATTTATTATTGCCGTATTTTTAGTAAAATTTTTCTTCAAAATTTAGTGATAAATGAAATATTTTTTTACATTTCTTCTAGGTAATCCTTAAGCCGAGATAGCAATTAAAAAAATAACTATTGATGTAAATAGTTATAATTCTTTAGAAAGTTATACATTTTTTTATAATCCATAAAAGACTTGTTTATAATCCGGAACTATAAACATCAAGAAGTATTAAGTTATTAATCGATGAAATTGATTTATCATGTCTTAAAATCTTCAATTTTTTGTTGCTTTTTTTTAAGTGAAATATTTTAAAAAATATTTTTATAGCGATAGCTATTGAGGGAACATGTATATATGTCTTTAAAATTGCAATTAAATAAGCTTAAAAATAGTTTTACAAAATTTGATTTTGATTCGCCCTGAGCAAGAGACTTTCTAGCTACCGAGATTTTTAATATCTCTTGGTTGCATTGTAAGTTGCCTTTTTTTTTTTTTTTTTAGTGATGGTTGAGGTGTAATGAATCACTGATAAACGTCTGCGTTCTTTGTCATATAATCGTGATTCCGATATCAAGTGAAGTCATAAACCACCTTTAAATCATTCTTCAAGGTAATTTAAATACTTCTCTCAGTTGTCGGGCGCCTTTCCAACTTGGCAATGGAAACTTAACAGGTGCGTAACTTAGAAAGAGAATTGAAAGTTCTTTACGTAACTAAAAATTTTTCCAATACCGAATTTATCTGATTTCAAGTCTCATATCAAATATATAAATGCATCTTCAGTTTGTTGTTAAATAACCAGTCATCATTAAAAATGTTCTAAATTAAATAATTAAAACATTATTGCGTTTAATAATGTGTGATTATGGTTATATTTGAAATGATGATTTCCTTAAAAACTTACAATTTGTTATAGCAAAATGTAGTGTCCCGGATCTTTTCATGTAATGTATACAAAATAAAAGAGTAAAATGTTCTAATTTTTTTTCAAGGAGTAGATCCCTGTCTGTTATTTAACTACAGTTTTAAAGCCGCTTTATGAGTAGACCATATGGATGCCCCTTTTTTTCCTCTCTCTCTCTATATATATACGATTATAACCTCTAAAGTTGGTTAGATATGCGAAAAGCAGCGTTACTGCTACATAAATAGAACTTATTATGACTTTTCAAGTGGAGTAAAATCTCTTAAATACCTTATTTATTATACAATTAATAAAATTGTAATACTGATAAACAAAATTCCCTTTAAGCAACTTTATTTTATTTGAAAATCTTATAAGAAAATTATCTTTCTAAGGTACGGATTTTCTTCCGTCATTAAAAGTTTAATAAAAAGACTTTTTTTGGAGATTGAAGAGTCTTCTAATATTAATAAAATTACAAATGGAAACACATCTCAAATTCAAGAAAAAATGTTTTAAAAATTACACTTGAGAGATTAAACAACGTTAAAACTTAACGAGCTTCGCGAAAATTAAAAGTTTTTGATTAATTTTTTTGTTAGTATCAAATTTTAATATAAATTTTGCAGTTAATCAATTGTATTATCCATCCGTATTATTTATTATCATTGCATTTTAAAACATATTTTGTCTATGAGTATCGCTTTTTGTACTTCAAAAATGAAGTACAAGCAATAATCTAAGCCGAAACTTTTATTTGAAGACTTGCTAATGGACGCTTTATGAGTCTCACTTTTGACAAGTTGTTGACATTTTTTTTTAGCTTGCACCATTTATAACTCTTTACAAGCTTCTACCGACTTTCTTGCTTGTCCCACCTATCTTTTAAATTGTATGGGATTTGTATCATGGAAGACTATAATTACACCTCATCTATCGCTTATGATTTCTTGAAGATTTTTGGACTCTTGGAATGCAGCAACAATAAAACCAAGTAAAAAACGTATAAACCTTTGTAACGTATAGTACATAATTTTAAATCTGATATATATTCTAATCGTAATAGTTTAGAATGAATCATATATATATATATATATATATATATATATATATATTTATCTACAAAAAGTTATAAGCTTTGATTCTATTTCAGGAGATAATATCATCGTAGAAAGTATAGTTCATCAAATACTTTCCACATTGACATATAGTAAGAATAATAAATATCTCTCTCTCATTATATTATGAAGAATAATTATATTCTATATCACAATATAAGTAGATACTTTACATTCAATCTACGTCTAAGAGTGGGCGGAGTACAATATAACATAGTGGATTAGGAAAATAAGAAAAATGTTTATCTTTTATAACTGGTAGCCAACGTATACTTTATTCATCGTAATACAGAGAAATGTTTGGTTAAGCGTTATTAAAAGGAGGAGAATGTTTTTGTGACTGATTATAGTTCTTTGTAGCTTTATCTTTAGAAAAGTAATGGATCGCAATTCGAATTGCTTCGTGACTACTTAATGGCCATGCTTTTGTATTTGGTAACTCTTTTATTTGGAGAGGATTCGTCCCACATCTGAGCTATCATTACTGTCTTAATGCCGTCGGGAGGGGTACACAGAATTAGCATTCAGGATTCTGTATGAGAAGGAAGTGTTCCTGAATTGGGAGTTATGTATGTTAGTATTTTACTCTCTTTAAGTCGCTTAAGACCTTGACTTTGTGTCATGAATTATGAAAGAGTATAATTACATATGTGCTCACAATCAGATTTACATTCCTGTTTAATTTATAGGAATGAATTGTAGATTGTAATATTTGAGAACAAAAAAGATCATAGAAAAGATAGATATACATACATATACAGGGTGTCCCAGAAATAGCGCCCAAACTCTGCACAACCAGATTCCTCGTTGGGAGTACCTAAAAATGCCCTAAGAACTGTAGCTGTGCGATCCATAGTTTACGAGAAAAAAAAATACAGTAAATGATGATGAATGAATGATGATGCATGATGGCTCATGAAGGGGCTTGGGTGCATTTCTGTGCTCCTGTATACGATTGGCTGGATATGGCATACTTCGGCCAATGGATAGGACGTGGGGCTTTAGTTCTACAGCCACCATATCATACACCTATGCCTTTTTTTCCTATGGGGCAAGTCTCAAGTATTTGGTGTATCGAGACCTAGTGACTACACTAACAGACATTTCGTCTGCATGCTGCTTGTACTTCGGTAAACACCGCACTGCTGCGACGTGTACACCCATCCATTCCACGGTGCGTTCAAGCTTGCTTTGATATACCTAGTGGACACTTTGAACATCTGTTTTTTTTTAAGATATGCAAATATGCTTGCTGTTGATGCGTCCAATACAGTGTTTTTTCCTTGCATCGCCATACTTTGTTTTTCGTATTTTTCTCATAAACTATGGATCTTGTGTGTGTGTACAGGTACAGTTCATTGGGCCATTTTTATGTACTTTCAACCAGGAATCTTTCTGTGCAGAGTTATGGCGCTATTTTGGGGATACCCTGTTTATATACATATATTTAGTATATGTATGTATTACATTTTAAAATCTTATAATATCTTGTTATCTTATTTTTTAAGTCGTCATAAAAGAAGCACCTAAATCGGGTAAAATTGGGCTTACAGTTGTTAAAACTTTCAAATTAAGGTTTTGGGGTATTGTGATGATCAGTAATGTACATTTACAAACATATTAAAAATAATTGTAGATCTCATGAGTTTTAACTAACAAAAATAGTCTTTAAAAGTGTACTAAAGTGTAGTATAATTGTGTTATAAAATGTGAACTTCACTGTGTTGGATCGTTCATGTGTTTGTTGTATGACAATGCATTAAAAAAGTAAAGGACATCCTAATGATAAGTTATAAATAAAATAGAATAATTGTTTTCATTTCTTTTTCTATCCCGAGAAAGATCTTAAGAATGTATTTTATTTTTTGATTCGTAAATTTGTATTTTATTCAAAATTATGAAAGAAAATACTATCAACCATCTTATTATGGCAGATTTTGAATTATCCCACAAGGAGCATGTTTATATTAATCGCATAACACATCATTAGTCTTGCCTTTACTTACTAATTCTGAAAACTTAATATTAGTTTATCACATTTAGTTTAGGTACGTTATATATACCTACTAAAATCTCTTCACAAATTAATGAGACATTTTTTAAAAAACTCACAGTGAAATAGTTAAAAAGTATTTTCAGATGTTTGTGAGGAAGTTTATAAACTATTTGATTGCTATTTGGATAAAAATGTTTTGTGATGTATGAAATAAATCTTTTTATATGTACACATATACGTACATACAAATATATATATATATATATATATATATATATATATATATATATATATATATATGTATGTATGTATGTATGTATGTATGTATGTATGTATGTATGTATGATCCAAAACATAAAAATACACAGATAGTTAGTTAGAACCTAAGATAACTATACTAAATAGGAAGAAATAGGCACAGTAGTACTATAACAAACTCCTGGCCTTAGGAACCAAGATTGCAGGTTTAAACAAGTTTTAGGGCTAGCCAACCTTCACCTGTAGTCTGTCATACTACGTACCAAGAGGAAAGGAAAGAATAACATTTGGAGGAATTTAAACATTTTAATAAAATCAGTAAACTAATAAAATATAATTATAAAATTATAGCCTACTAGTATTCACATTATAGATTTAAATTCGATGTAAAACGTAGATAGTAAGACTTACTTCGGGAGTGTATCAACTGGTTATGTTTCCCGCCAAATACAAGAGAGGGAAAACAGTTCTGCATAAAGTTAAATTATGATAGAAAAATATAAAGTTTATATATATATGTACTTTTAAAAAATCATAAATAAATTTTGATATAAATATTTGGTCTTTAATCTATATTGATTAAATATAATAGGTCTCCAGTTTAGTCCAATGACTTTTTTGTTTCTACATTTGTTATGTCTGCTGAATTCCAATTTCTTATATATATATAGTAATAAAATAAAAGTGAAGAATAACTAGAACCCACAGTGCTAAAGGAGTAAGAAATTGGAATTCAGCTGACACAACAAATGTGTAGAAACAAAAAAGTCATTGGACTAAACTGGAGGCCTATTATGATTTCTATATAATATATGTATATATATCATGTGTGAGTGAATAATAGTATAAATCACAAAACCAAAATCAAAGCGAAACCGTAGTATTTTTTAGTTGTTTCTTAAAATGCATGTGCTACTTTACCGCAATAGTAAATAAAAAGAATTTAACATACATACAAATCCGAATTTGTTGTAGGAAAGTTATTTGAATAGAAAGTTTTCTTTGTAAGCGAGGAAAATAAAGGAATACTGTTGTTTGTATTTTGGGGAAGAAAAACTTCTTTAACTGCTTCGCTTTAGATGTAGTTAAGATTGTTGAAAAAATATGCAAATACTTTTTAACATTGAATAAAGTGGCGAGAATTTTTATCAGAACAACACGCGATTCAAATGAAAGTAGAAATACAATGATCACTTGTTAATTACTTAACAAGTTGTTAGTAAGTAGTTTAAAAATCAATTTGCAATCATACGAAGTATGTGATCACGTTTATGCAGAAATGCGCTAAAAATTCCCTTTCAAAAATAATAGAAAGCTACAGTCACGTTTTCATTGAAGAAACATTTAAAACCGACTTTAAGATAACACCACTTTTGATTGTCTTAAGAAACAGCAGTTGTTCTATGATGATGGTGCAAACTTTTTTAATGATTCTGTATATAAATGTTCTGACTTTGTGAACTTGACAGATTGCACCTTTGGCCATGACCGTTACAAATAGTAACATTATGTATTGCTTTTAAGGGTACTAAATCACGCTCATTCGTGCACATTCAGGATGTTTTTGAGCCGGTTTTTCAATGTAGCTCGAGTTATTTATGCTACATACAAACCTATAAAGTCTTATAACGCGTGGTACTTTCTATGGTAGACTAGCACTCATGGTGAAGAGTTCCATCCTTTGCTCTGTTATTCTAATTTACTAAAAGTCATGAATATTTAAAAGCTCGGACTAATTTACGGAATCTAATTAAGTGAATGCATCTTATTAATGTCTTTAGTTGAAAAAATGACTTCTCAGCTACTTAGATAAATGTTTATCGTTTAATTTATTCTAATGAATTATGTATCACTTTTTTGCTCAAACGAAAATTATCACCCTACCTTTAATGTCCAATGTCATTCAACATTATTAAAACTGCTTAAAACTATTTGCAAGTACATTTTTTTGAAAAATAGAGCTTATGTTTAGGCAAATTTATTTTTAAACATTTATTACCAATCATATAAGGAAAGGGTGGTCATTAAGTCGATCGCGATCGACCGTTGGACCACCAAGACATTTTGGGGTGACCGCCTGAATGTATCTTTATATACCGAAATTTTCAAGGCTGGCTGACAGTATGCAGACTAAGTTCTCTACTAACTATAACGACGAAAACTATGATTAAAAATATTTTATTTTTTAATGTATTTTAAATTGTTTGATAATAAATGCATCATTTGATATCATTATATTTGTGGCCATTGTTATTTTGTTTGTATATCCTATTTTGCTGTAAACGCGGTTTTAAAAGTGTGAGTTTTTTTATTTTAGTTTTGTAGGTGTGACGTCTTACGCGTCTTTTCTTTAACAAGTCCTTTGGGTTCTTTGGGCCAGAATTAATGGCAACTCTTTTCCAACCAAATCCAAGAAACGAGAAGTGAAGAGATGCAAATAATATAGGATAAATATAGGATCTTAGAGTAAGCGTGATGGCAATGTAATGATAGTGTAAAGGAATGTTAGACAATTGACGTGCATTGTGGCAGTGGATGATTATAGAAGTTCGTCGTTCAAGATTCAAGTTCTACGTCTCGTGGATAAACATATTGGTGATCGATTAGAAGTTAAACGTAAAGCTACATACCATTGTAGATAAAGACAAGTTTATTACAGAATAATATGAGGTAGGATTGATTACTTATTATTATATTTGAAGATTAGGCGGTTCGAGTATTGAGATTGGTCTGAATTATATTGTGTGTTGCGTATTGCGTCATCGTAGATTCTCTCATAAAGTATTAATATTATATTTGTTCAAAGTTTAAGTTGAATATCTTAATAAAGTCATATTAAGATAATGTTTGATCCGAGTTCTTTCGCAAACCCTACACCTCTAGCTCACGCTGATACTTCGAGGGATGTACTTCCAAGGGGAGGTACATCACATAGGTAATTACATATTCCATATTTATTATTAAGTTATATTAAATATAATTAAATAAAATTTTATATACCGAGATATTCAAGACTGGCGGACAGTATGCAAACCAAGTCTTCTACTGGCTATAACTACGAAAACTAACTTTAGATGAAAATTATTTTAAATGTATTTTTTGAATTTTTTGATCATATATGAATCATATGATATTATTTTACTTGTGTGGCTATAATTACTATGTTTGTGAATCTTGCTTTTTGCTTTCAACGTGGTTTTAAAAGTGTAAATTTTTAATTGTAGTTATGTATATATATATATATTATATATGTATATATTCTGTATTTATTATTAAATTATAATAAACATTGCTGAGACCTTATTCTTACCTCACCACACCTACGCCACTGGGTGGACCGCAACAACTTGAAAAAATAAGTAGCCCGTACCCTAGAAAAGTCTGCCCACCCCTGATATAAGGGTTATACGAGAGAAGTTATTTATCCCTTTTTATAACACTAAAAACATCATTAATTTCTGCTTATAAATTTTTGTATGTTTTCTGCTTCATATTTTAAAAAAATTGCACAATTTTGTGTTCTCAATTGAAAACAATATTAGATTTTAATATTGTTAGGTTTGGAATCCCAAGCATTTTATTGCGAACTTTATAAATGCACGATAAATTTTCATTTGGAATCTAAATTAGAAGCTAATGTATATTATGTATACAAAGCGCACATCCAAAGAAAAACGAATTCCATCTCAAAATTCGAAACGGATTGAAGTCAGCAATACTAGTGACATGTTCTGTTATGAAATTCATGGTATCTTTCCCTATTGTTAGGGACAGAGGAAGCAGGTGTTGAATTTGAATTCCTATTGTTATAATATATAATTTATGGCGCCTTCATTTTTAACATATTTTACATTTTTCCCATTGAATTTCGTTCCATTTTTAACATATTTCGCTTATCTGCCAAATTTTTTTTCAACGAAAAGCTTAGTGATAGGCAGTTGAATTCCAGATAAGGAAACAAAAAGAAAGTTGTGGGAAGAAGATCAAAGAAATGATACCGAAATCAGTTTGATAAAGTATGTCATTTGTGTAATTCCTATTTATCTACAACTCTTGATTTCAGCAGCAGCCAGAATCAAAATATGAAAAAGATAATGAAGTTTTCAAGACTCAAGGAATCCTTCTCACACGTGTTCAAAGAAATTCTCGTATTGCGTGAAATAAGTTGTTATATTTCTTCAGCTATTATTGAATGTTATCTTTTTCTCCTGTCGTCAGTTCTTGCACACGACTTTGCGTAGGATCGTGCCGCGTTTTGAGTTATATAATGTACGTGTGTTGAAAGCAATAAAATTGATTTTAATATAAAAATAAAAGTAAAAGCTACCCTTTTGCGAACATAATTTTTGTAAGGGAAAAAAGTGAATTCCACGATTATTTATTGAAGAAATGAGGATTTATAAATGCCATTTTTTATTAAAAAGAAAAATTTTTGGCTTTATGTGAGTATTCTCATGAAAAGTCGGTTTTATGTCCTTTTTTTATCGATCAAAAGTTTTTTGTAAATTTCTTTAGCGCTTTCTAAATTATAAAATACTTTCTGTGTAAATTGAATTATTAAATTTTTTTTGAATAAAACTGGAAGAATTTTTTTTTAAAAAAATGAAGGCTTTTAGAATTTTTAGACTATTGTTATAAAAATTAAAAAATATGTTTTTCTTAAAATTCAGTAGAGTTACACAGTATATAAAATAACTAAAAATTTAAAAATAATACTTAAAAACTGTGTTCTTGGAATTGTATTAAGATCGCAATTTATGAACTGGAATTATAGTCACCAGTACTTTGTCGTGCCGTTAGGATGCACCAAGAATCATCTAAAATCAAATCGGAAAAGTAAAACAGTTTCACCGTTATATTGTGTAGTTTAATGGATATATGAATAATAGGCTTTATGTTTTTAATTAGTGAGATACATATTAACTCAAATTTTAGTAAAATAGTATTAATAAACATATGTCAAAACTTAAGAAAATGTTTTATTTTATTTTTTTAAAAATATGATAAAGTTGACTACGACGAAGTCTATCAAATACATTATTGGAGAATAGAGAAGCACACATTTTGAATTGCAAGACTACACACAAGCCGTGTATTTCCGTATATAGGCCGAGAATTTTTTTTAAAATTTTGAAAGTAAAAGGGGGTAAGGCATTAATACGAATCTGCTTATCTCGAAAATAAATGTAATGTGAAATATACAATAAATCGCCGAAATAAACGATTTTTTTTTATGTTTCGCATTTTCCCGCCGTTCACCATGTGCAAGTTATCTGAATATTTTAACTTTCTGTATGTTTTGAATGGAACTCTGACTCTAAAAGAAAAAAGTCACATAAATCCTTCAAAATTAGTGTCAGAATTCAAGTTTCCGAATAGCTCGTAAAATTCACATAACTCATTGGAATGTCTGAATATACTTTATATGTTCATTATGCGACGAGTTTTGCCTCTAAGGCATGAAACATAGATGAATGTGTGATCGAAGTGGAAAGTTTTCTTATACTACTTAAACAAATCCACCAAGAAAGAGATAAAACCACAAGTGTCAAAAAGACACAAGCGAGAAAAAGTTCTACAAGCAATTTGTCGACCATCAAAGGACTATAAAACTGCTATAATATGAACAAAATATGACAGTTTTGCCTGAAAATATTATTCCTTTAATATTAACGAAAAGTGTCTGTGATTTGTGTCCTTTTATTAAGGTCACACGCATTTGAAACCTTTTAGTTCAGTTTTATTGGATTTTTTCTCAGATTATTAAAGAAAAATTTAAAAGTCCTTAAAAGTAGTTTTGTATACTTTCTCTTAATTTAATTATTCACTGTATTTACGATTTTTATCGCGTACGATAAAAATAATTATAAAAAAAGGATTGGAGTGACTCACATTCACCCCACGCAACCATTAACGTTAGTATCGAGTGCGCGCCTGGTCCCGAGTTAATCCCATTCTCCATAACCCTTAATTTTCCCTAATTCTGGCACCCTTTGGACCATATTATAAGGTGAACAGTTTTTTTTTCAATGAAGAGGAAGACGAAAAATTTAAGAAGTTACAACGTAAATAAAAATTTCTGAAACATTCTATTAATTCTAACAAATTACGCTTACATTTCTTTTAATTATTTGCTTAAACAAGTGTTTTCTCATTGAATGATTTTTTTTGTCACTGGTCTAAAAATTATTACCGGCTGAAAAGACTCTTTCAACTGCTGCATTAGTTCCAGGGCAGCACAACGTAAATTCAACAAGAATAACTAAATTTTTATATGGACTGTGTTCATTTTTGAAACGGTTAAGTATTTCCACCCATTTTTTTTATCAATTTCATCATGTTGATTTTCCTTGAACTTGTTTCATTTTATTACAACTTAAATATGCATTCAGTCTTCTAATTTCTTCAAAGTCTAAAGCACCATTGAAAACTGTTTTTTTCCTATGACACAGGTGGCGAACCTTTATAAACCAAAGTGCAATTTTTTCTGTAGAAATGTTTAACAAGATATAGACGTGCCTCCAAATAATTTTGACTCATGATTATACGGAAAATAGTAAAACTAAATACTAACAACTCAAAACTCTTTATTTACTACGTAAAAATACATTTTGCATTGTATTGCTGCAAATGTTTTAGTTATAAAGAGTGTTTTTTTCCCAGGTATAGAAGTTTAAGTTGGCATTACTTTCCAAGATGGCGACCGATTTAACAGCTGTCAAGTGATTTATTCTCAGTTTGGTTTGGCAATTCATCAAAACGATCATCAAGCAAGGCGTAGATTCGTCGAATGGGCCCAAAACGAGATTGCCGTTGTTCCCGATTTTCATAAGCGAATTTTGTTTAGCGATGAAGCGCACTTCTGGTTGAATGGCCACGTCATCAAACATTTGGAGTGAAGCTAATCCACAAGTGTATGTCGAAACACCGTTACATCCAGAAAAACTGACTGTTTGGTGCGCTTTATGGGCTGGTGGAATCATTGGTCCGTACTTCTTCAAAAACGATGAAGGCCACAACGTTACAGTCAATGGTGATCGGTATAGAGCCATGATTACTAACTTTTCATTCCTGAATTGAACAATCATGATGTCCAGGAGCTGTGGTTCCAACAAGACGGCGCAACATGTCACACAGCTCGTGCCCCAATCGATTTATTGAAAGACACGTTTGGTGACCGCCTAATTTCACGTTTTGGACCTGTGAATTGGCCTCCAAGATCTTGTGATTTAACACCGCTAGACTATTTTCTGTGGGGCTATGTAAAGTCATTGGTCTATGCGGATAAGCCACAAACGCTTGACCATTTGGAAGACAACATTCGCCGTGTTATTGCCGATATACGGCCACAAATGTTGGAAAAAGTCATCGAAAATTGGACGTCCAGATTGGACTACATCCGAGCCAGCCGTGGCAGTCCTATGCCAGAAATCATATTTAAAATGTAATACCACAAGATTATCTTTCGAATAAAAAAAAATTCATGTCAATCGAATAATACATCGTTGTTTTATTGCAATTTAAAGTTCTATACCTCTAAAAAACACCCTTTACGTGTAATTCAAATTAAAGTAGCACATTAGTGTGACTTCTGTTGTTGCAAAATATACGACAAATAACTTATGTTCGGATTGTTAGACAATAACAAATGAGTGAGCTCCCCGCCACCTCGCGCACTGTTACCGATCACTCGCGTTTGTTTGTAATACTTCGTAGTGAACTTTGTTATTTTGAACTAAAATGCAAACCTTTTTGATCGGTGGCGTGCTCAAAATATTGTGTCACATCCCTGCCCTATGATATTTGTTTCACACTATTCATCGACGTATTTGAAACATGTTGGGTTCGTCTCTGAATACACAGATTAACATATCAGTTTTATAATATTGAAAAAGAGGACAAGAGTAGGAGAACACTTTTCGTGGAAGGACAGAACGTATAAAAGGAGGACGGTTGGTCACCTTAATATTAGGCCGAGTTTTCGTGACTACTGTATACAGGTTTCGTAATTTGGGTAAATTTAGAAGAAAAAACATACTTTCGGCTTATTCATCGATGGGTTTATATTCGAAAATGTACAGTAATCATAAACAAAAAGTCCACGGAAAAGCAAATTGACGGGTTTGATAACTAAAGTAGACCCGCACGATTCGTGTCTGCTTACAATAAATATCCTTCTAATTATCAATGCAACCAACCTAGTGATAAAAGAAGGATGATTCATTAAAGGAGCATGATCTATATCGCTATCTGCCTATCAGTTTCACTTCCGGCTGGAAACTATTTACGAGAGGCATCCTTTAAAGAAATAAATACCTCCTTCCCATTCATGGGAGAAAAAGATTACGATGCTGCTTGCTTTATTCTTACGCAATTGAGAATGGAATTATAAATTTGCGACTGTTTCTAATCGGCCATTTCATTCATACATTGCCGGCTCGAAGAGGCTACAACTGCGCTTCACTGTATGGTCGATTTTAATTTGTTTCTAATGAGAACAGAAGGATGCTATTTTTTCTTTGGGAAAAAAGAATGAAGTTGACCTCTTTAGAAAGAAACTAACGAACGCTCTGTGCTTTACGACAGCGGGTGAAGTGAACCGAGGTGAGATTTTCTTTCTTCAATTCGCTCTTCACACTCAACCATCATACGAAACTGCTTGTGCTTCAGATTTTGATATTTTTCTTCTAGTGTGTTTTTAAATCTACATAATGGCAGCGGAATCTTTTGATAAAACTGGAGCCGTTGCGGTAATTGCCATGTCTAACTTTAGTCCACGTAGTTTCTTATGAAATATTAATACGGGAAGTTTTGGTTGTGAATTTTTTCGAAGTTCTAAGGGCATATAATCCAAGACGGAGGTAGTACTAGACAGGAAAAGGAATGAGCGGTTTTTTTTCTCTTTATATGAGATCAGATGCCCGGAAGGATATACTTGAAAGCTGGGTGTACTTTGAAGAACATTCTTTAAGAGCTCATGTATCTTCTCAGAATTTTAGTAATTTTTCCGGTTTTCTACTTTGCTAAATATATTCATTAAAAGAAGCGTAAGATTTTAAATATTATTTCTTTTCATATATGCATTATTTTTAAGAATGGAATTGTGACTCTTCCATCAATAAAACGAATATCTAGTAAATATTAAGAACATTTTGGAATTAATTTTTAAAAAAAATTAGAAGAATCCAAATGTATTTATGAAGTTATAAAAATAAACTTATATTAGCGTAAATACAAGAATAGATGGACAATGAATTACAATTTTTATAAACTGATTAACGAACTGATGGAAGGTAAAATCACGTTTTTTGTAACTTAAAAATATAACGTGACTTAATTAGCATTTCACTTCGAAATTTTAATCATGATTTTATATTTATAGAAAATTTTATTGAATATACATACTATCTCGTTGAATTGAATACATACTCTCTCTACTCGGATTACGAATTACTTTTTTCTGCTATACTATTGCTGATGTAAAAGTTGAAGGTTGAAGATATAACACACACAACTACTTTTAAAATACATTATATATTTGATATTTAAATTGTTGTATATTCTTGTGTAGTATTAAGAGTAACAAGAATATTAGTTTTAATAAATATACAAAAGTGTCAGTATATTCTCAATACAGATTTATATGGTTATGCTTCATTTATTTATTGACGCAAGTTTTGGTGCATTATTTTAAGTTTTGTTGTATTTCCAAAGTCATATTATTTAGCTTTTAGATCTAAAATTTATAGAGAATTAATCATTAATTTATCTTTTGTAAAAAAAAAATTATAATTTCAAAAAAGCGCTTAAATCTTATGCGTGGACATTAATTCTTATCTTCAAAAAAATGAACTCGCTATTGGTAAATTCTTTATCAGTTTAATAAATGATAAAAGCAACTCAAATTCGAACGTAATGATGTTTTTATCTATTTTCAATCAAATACATTGCTACTCTTTACAGTTCTTTGATAACTAAATGAACTGTTGACTGATAAATACATAAAATACGAATTGTGATATACATCTGTCACAGTAATTTATTTATGTGCAATTTTTATTACTTTATTTTAATGCTATCGTAGAATCTTCGGGAACTCTTTATATTAAATTCCATTATGAATATTAATTCAGTGATTAATTGTTTGGGAATAATATCTGATATACAATACGTCATTAATTCAAATTTTTTTCTAAGTATTTTCATTTCAGATATATTTTCTAAATTTTGTTTTTCTCTTAATTGTAATGTAATTTTTTTTTCCATTCTTCACACTTGCTTTTTTTTTAATTCTAAATGTTCTTTTTATAACTAATCACCGATATTTTAAGGTATTTCAATTCCAGTACTTATTCACTCTATTTACAATCGTATTAATATTTACATGCACTTCTTAGGCTTAGTATTCATAGAATGTTTTAAAAATTGCAACAAACATACAAATAATGCGAGTCTATATTTGAATACATTATTAAATTTGCGACAATATTTCTGCAGGGTAAGAATTACTCTTTTACTTTAAGTTACTCGGAAAGTAATTCAAGACGCGTATTTTTCCGTACAAACTTGAGTATTGTGCTCGAAAATATCTTTAGTATGAAAAACGAAACATAGATTAAAATAAAGATAAATGTGTTGAGAAGAGAACACCCACATCAAAACAAAAAAAAACCCCTTTCCCATTAGTCCTTATCATTGAATCTTAAATAAACCTATCACCATAAGTGGCGAATTCAGCGTTCAGCAGTGCAAATCTGGAAATCATCGCGTTTATCAAAGATAACGTGTTTAATTTCGATCTCGGCAAACATGTAAAAACTTAGCTTACAACAGTCTAGAAAAGTTGCGTCTTTCCAGATGTGTGCTCTGTTAATGATCTGTTTCGTCTATATTAGTAATGCTAATGTGTTTTAAGTAGGATAAAAAAATAGTAATCCGACAGTTAAGTATGGAAGATTCAATTTTAAAGCTCAAGGTCGCGTCCTTGAACTTTGATTTGCTGACTTAACGTTTTATTTTTTCCACCAAAGCTTGCGTAGAACATACTTTATTTTAATGATTGAAAAATAAAGTTAGGTTTTGTTTCGTCTCTGCATTTTTCCATGCCAAATATTAGATGATATATGGGTAGTCTTCCTGTCTAGAATGCTTTTATAGCTCTCTGAAGTACATGTTTTAATTCCTAATTCGTATTGGAAGAGGATGTTAGGACAGATGCCCCAAGGAATATTGATACATAATTGTTTTTAATAAGGAAACATTAAAATAACTTGTAATTTTTTTTAATGCGCTTTTGCGTTATTGTGCTGAATGTATTTTAGTCTTGTTTGCTTACAGTTAATGTCTAAATGATGTATTTAGTATGAATAAAACAGATGTATATATATTTAAATGTTTACTAAAATCAAGAAAAGAACTGTACAGAAGATATTTTTTAAAAAAAGTATATGTTTTCTTTATCTTTTTAATTATTTCTCAATTATGTTTTGATATATTTCTTTATAATTTTTCTTTAAGTGTTTTAATGCCTTTGAATATTCCGAGGGATCATTTTCGAAAATGAAGTGACAGAAAATACACTCTGTCGCAAAAAAATATATGCACCCAGAAGAAATCAAGCTACAATCACGAAACTCGGCAAGAATGTAGTCTGGTAAGAGATATGCAAATGATTAAAATTTCGAAGCCAATGAGACAAGGCTAAGTGTGCTATGCGCATATTAGTTGCGCAACTGGGAGAGTTTAAAAGCATGAGTACGAGCACCGTACGGCTATCCAAACGAATCTGATGACTTTGATAGACGATATTGAGACTTAGGATGCCTCTAAGACGTAACCGGCGGCAGTACGAGCAGCTGACGGACTTTGATAGGGGCCGTATAATAGGCCTCAGAGAAGCAGGTTGGTCGAATAGACGTATCGGCCGCCACCTCGGTCGGAGCGATATGGTAGTTGCTCGGTGTTGGCAACAGTGGATCACAGAAGGTAGAGTGTACCGTCGCGGAGGGTCAGGACGTCCCAGGAACACAAATGATCGCGAGGATCGTGCAATCAGAAGAGTGGCCACTTCTGCACCAACAACGTCGCTAGCATCGATTCAACGCCACTTACCTCCTTCCAGACATCCAGTGCCATCAAGAGAAACCATAAGGAGACGACTGACCGAAGTTGGCTTGAGGAGCCGACGTCCGCTAAGACGCTTACCACTGACCCCACATCATAGGCAGTGTCGACTGGATTTTGCCGACCTCGGGCAACTTGGAGTGTGACAGACTGGAGACGTGTCATCTTCAGTGATGAATCCAGATTCAGTCTCAGTGATGATGACCACCGCACACGTGTCTGGAGGCGCACCGGCCAGCGGTCCGATCCGGCATTTATTGTCGAGCGGCATACAGCAATTTCACAAGGTGTGACAGTGTGGGGAGCAATTTCTTGGGACACACGATCATCTTTAGTGGTCCTTCAAGGCACTTTGACAGCTCGCAGATACGTGGACGATATTTTAACGCCGATTGTGCTACCCATGCTATCAAGTCGCCCAGGTGCCATTTATCAACAGGATAATGCTCGTCCACATACTGCGCGACTCTCCCAACAATGTCTTCAAGGATATGACGTCCTACTATGGCCTGCCAGGTCACCAGATCTTTCGCCAATAGAGCATGCCTGGACGCTGGGAAGGCAACTGCAGCCGTCCCGAGATACGGGAGAATTAACTGCGCAGATGCAAAGACTATGGCAGGATCTTCCACAGGGGGTCATAAGTGATCTAATTGAATCGATGCCACGCCGAATTTCGGCTTGTATAGCTGCCAGAGGTGGCTTTACTACTTACTGATTTTTAACCTTTTGCAAGCTGTAACCGCTTAATAAAATGATACTTTGTTCTGAATTTTTAATCATTTGTTTATTTTCATATACACTACATGCATACCAAATTTCGTGAATGTAGCTCAATTTCTTCTGGGTGCATATATTTTTTTGCGACAGAGTGTATTTTTATTTAATTTTTTCTTCAAAATTTTATTGAAGGGCCAAATGAATGGTATTCTTTTTTATGGTTTGTTACAAAGACTTCTTTTCACAACACAGACCCTTGTATCTTAACTTATTTCTCCCGTATATTAGAGTTCTAGCTCTTTGTTAACCAAAATTGTATTGTTAATTGTAATTTAGTCAAGAGCATAGACAATATGCTGAGTTTTTAAAATCAATTATGTATTATATATTATCCAAATTTTTCCACTTCTAAATATTAAACGGCGTCCTACATATTTGATGCTTGTATTGTATTTTATATTTTTGCCTTGAAATATATATATTTTTTTTCAGTTATGTACTTCATATATTTTTATTTACATTCCTGATAAATATGAGACAGTTTTTTTTTTATTTCAAACAATAAGTTCTTCACACGAAAAATAAATCCATTGTCTATTTTGTTCCACGTTTCTTTTTAATGAGTGTCGTAACAATAGTAAAAGTGTTGTAAATAGCTCTGGACCAGATATTCCATCCATGCTCACACTTTCACGCTGTTGCAGATATGCGTTATTGCTTGAAATATGCGTTCATTCATTTTAATCCTTTACCTCCCGCTATGTTTGGACCTCCCGCATTGAACACGGGTGCTAATCACTCACCTACCTGTCCAACATCGCCACGTGAACCACCATCAGAAAAGAAGTTATCCTGCTTATCAGTTCACTAACGTGACACTGACCTAGAGCACTCTGCAAATTCTCGAAATGTTTCTATGACTGTTATCTTGTCTAACTTGACGCGGTCTCACCATGATAAAAATGGAAGCAATTTTCAGCAGACAGTGAAGATACCGTCACAAAGGCGGCGATTAAGCAAAGTTACAAATTCTTCCTTCAAGGAAAACTGTGGTGGAATCCCGCTATACTAAATTACTTTAAATGGCGACTTATATATATATATATATATATATATATATATATATATATATAATTATCTTGACTTTTTATTGTTAGAATTATTAGTCATATTAACGAATAAGGCAAGCCACTTTGAAAAACTAGTGAATAACTTTAAATCACTTGGTATCACGCATAATTTAACTTGGTTTCGTTGACATTCTTCAGATACTGTACCGCGGTCTAATGTACACAATTCGCTGTCAAACTGAAAAACAGACAAATGAAAATTTATATATTATTAGTGTTTTGGTAAGAACCTTACGTGAATAATTTTTTTTGTAAGACATGCAATTCTTTTATATGAATCGTTAAATAGTTCAGTAAGAGCAAAACTACAATACAGAAACCTAAAAAAAATGCAAATCAATAGGATAGACATTTCATTATCATCTAAGCTGGCAAAATTTTAATCAGTATCATGTTTTTTTGTAAGCAAATAAGACTGGTGATATCTCTAATCAAAAATAAGTGATCAGACTACGAATATGTTTGCTGAGAATGATTAAAGGCAATAACAAAGCCTCTCTGTATATTTATAATATTGTACTGATTCGAATAAATTCATAGATTTCTGTTAAACAGAACTTTATATGCATACAGTTGTTGTTCTTTTATGTACATATAATTCTGTGTTTTAAACTTATTTCACGTTTTTATATCAATTCGAACAACGTAATTTTCTAATTAACATAAGTTACAGGAACGTTACTTAGAAGTATTTGAATCTCTTGGCTTTGGTAGACATTTTATTGTTTTTGTTTGGAGTATTGCAAGAATGATCTCATGGTTTTGTGACCATTGACAACTATCACAAGTGCTACACTTATCTAAGTATGAAAATTTAGGAAAATATATTTAGCAGAGTCCCGAAAATTCGGCCTAATTTGGACCGAGACACTTTAAGAAGGCATAGGCATTTTCTACATGAAAATGAAATTAACGAATGCTTAGTGTACAGTAATTTACCTGATCAGTTACACCTCAGAAAAACACTTTATGAAGCCATAAAGCTGTCCATAATGAAAATTAAGTAGCCGACTTTGCAAGAACGACTTTGCAAGAACGACTTTGCAAGAACTGGTTACTTGTCCCAAAGAAATGCGTAATGTCCTGCTGTCTTTCGTACTGCAATCTGCGTTTTGCTGCTTCATCACGAAGACTACAATGAAACAGAAAGTTCATTACCTACGCTCATTGTTCAAAATACTGAAAGGTGGTTCGGACAGCATTTAGTCCCTTACTATGTGGTATTTTAGAAGTTTGTGCGGTGTCCTCAGCGTTAACTTCTTCATCACTTTGCGGCATTTTGTCATTTCCTGTGAGACAGAAGGTTTTTTTCTTTCTCAACCTGTACGGGTGTGGCCTAGTTATTCGGATTGCCGAGTTTTCTCGTCTCTAATGCACCGGTAAAAATGATTTATTTATATTGCTTTTGAAATATTATCTTCATGCAAAATTATGCTCAGTCAGTTATTTATGATAAAAGGAAATCATTTTGAAACAAAAGTGAATAATTGCTTAAGAATTTGATGATATGGGTTTTCCTTTCGAGTGAGTTTACAACCGTTTACACTTCAGATTTTCTTTCTTTTTTTTTTAACAAAGACATGTCTGTTATGAAATGTATTATGACGCACTGTAATGAATGTCGCCTTTACGGCACCAGTGAAGTGTGAAGGATGAAAGATTGCGTGAAAATAAAATAATCCTCTTTAGGAATGATTTCAGAAGTCAGTACTTAGAATATATCAAAATTACAAATTCTTGTCTTAGTCAGATTTCCGAGAGCAGAGATATATATGTTCGCAGAAATTGAACAAAAATATTCACGTCTTACGTTATAATAAGTTAGTAATACTAGCAATAAAAAATATCTTTGAATGGAACGTTTTGTAATATTTAAAGAATAGTGAATATGATATTGCAACTTTTTCTATTAGAGTGTATTTGATAAAATTTCTTTGAATTTCGCTTTCAAAACTGATATGCTCTCCCATGAGAGTTTTAATTCCAGACAAGCTATTTTTTATCAGTCTGAATTATTAAAAATAGAATATAAAAATAATAAACTTTATTGAGATTTAAATTTCAACCACAGAACGATTGCTTCATGAGAAATATAGCCAGGACTCTATTTTATTAATTATCGTACCTTTTTTTTTTGCTAATGTATTATTAATTAGCAAGAACCAGTGGCGCACACAGGAATTTTTCAAGAGGGGGTCGAGGTCGAAAGTTCACCATTCTTGTATCATGCTCCTTTTGATTTTGTCGATTTTCGGGAACAAAACACAGTAAAAAACTAATTTTTGAATAAATAATTAGCATTAATTAATAAAATTAATCATTAATAACAAGTAATTAATTAAATTTTACGTACTATATACTTAGAATTATAATCAATCGGAAAAAAATCAAGGGCTTTGGTGGGGGGGTCCGGACCCCAGGACCCCCTTGTGTGGGCCACTGGCAAGAACTATATAATTCTGATAAAATTTCTGTGAGAGAGGGAATATAAATAATATACATGTTTCTTTCTATCGCAATTTTTTTTTTTTTTTTTTATTAATGGGATTTTTTTAAAAGGAAAGTCTCAAATTAAAAAAAATACTGATTCATAGTTATTAAACATATTTATAAAATTAAATGTATTACAAAATGATACAAACATTTTAAGCAAAGGAAATTCGAGTTAATTCTTAGGGTTGCAGTGTCATGAAAATGACATTTTTAAAGGTTTAACGTATCATTGCAAATACTGATATACAATAATAATTTATGTTCGAAAAAGATTTCCCAAAATTTCTAAATTTTGTATTGTTGAATTTTAAGATTTATTATGAATGTAGATTATTATTAAGAGGATATTATATTATCTATTATGATTTATATTTTTTAGAATTTATTGTAATATATATAGAGAGAGATTATGATTATATATATTATTATTCTTGTGAATATAGATATTATCAAGTACATGAGTTTTTACGGTCTTTTAAGTTAAGGGTTAAAAGAGAAGACTTTTGTACTGTTCATATTTACGTATCTTTTAACATAGAAATTAATATTTTAAACCTAATGTGATATTATATGTGTAGTATTAATATTTTATTTTAAATTAATGATAAGTATTAAAATATTATGCATAATCACAGTTTTTTTCAAAGTATACTCGTACTTATGTAACTAATTAAGTACACGTATTGTTGAAAATTGTAAACGATTTCTAATTATTAATTCAAAGTGAATATAATTTTTGCATTAATCGTAGTCGATTTATTTAAAATCGCTCTAAGTTTTGCACTCATATGGACGTTAAAAAGTTATTTTCATTGTACACAAATTTTTGTATTTGACGTTCAAATGCGATTCAAATTTACAGTTGTAATTAGAGAAACTGAAAAAAGTATAAAAACCACTGCATATATAATTCGTTGAATATTGTATTTAAAGAAACACTGCCTATGTTGTTAGCAAAATTTTGTGGCTTATTTAGTGAAATAAAAAAAACTATTTTATTACTTATCATAGCGTTTCTAACTTGAAAAATATGTACTGATCTGTGGAGCACTGGATGTCTTAGAGCAGTGATCCGCAACCCCCGGTCCGCGGACCGGTACTGGTCCGTGGACCAAATAGTGCCGGTCAACACAAGGAATATTAAATTATTTTCATTTTATATACTGTGGTGTATTTCTCTAGGGTTTTATGGTAATCATTTTATACACCATGTTAAATAACTTAATATTAATTTCTTGGTGTAACTATATTTTATTCTGAAGGCACATTTAAATACAATTAAACTAAAATTATTAAATAAAAGCAATCTAAAATATAAACAATCAACGTCCCTCCTTCAGAGGGACACGGTAAAATTATCGAACGTTGACCGGTCCGCGGCGATAGAAAGGTTGAGGAGTACTGTCTTAGATTACGTCATTTGTAGAGCATTATGGTACGTCATAAAACTAACTGAGGAATGTTGCACTCAGTTGATGTTTTATCTTTTTATTCCATAAGTAACAAATTTGTGGCATTTCGTTTTCGTAATGAAAGATATATTGGTGATAAACAAAGGTTACACCCTGAAATATTATACCAAACCTTGGCTACATCTCATGTATTTTTACGAGCTCCTAGGGGTTTCTAGTGAAGATCGCGAACTTTGACACTCACGTGTTATCCTTGGCCTGTCATTATTACTATGGGCTCCACCCCTTGTGACATCTTAATTACAGGTATTTATGTTGAAGAATTTTTTTTCTTATCAATCCATAAGATCAATCTGTAACTGGTAGTCATGCCATTTAATTATGTAAATAAGAACCATCTTCTTCAAACACACTCTAACTTAAAAACTTGATGGGCAACACCTATAAAATTAGATGGTATAATCTCTCTCTTACATTAAAGTTTTAATTTTTCTTCCTGGGTCTTAAGGCATTTAAGCTAACATAAATGATCTGTAGTTATACATACGTCTAAAAAGCGAAACTTAACAATGTATAATCGTATTATATCTTGCTATTTCAATTAGTGTTAAATTTTGATTAATGTGGTGTAACCAATCATGGGTGTGTTACACCCAGTGAAAAAGGTATAATGATTTCGTTATAATTTTTAATGGATTTTCTTTCCTCTTGCGAATATATATATATAACCCGTTTTTAATTTTATAATATTTAATGTACTTTAACGATTGCGTAATCAAATAATTAGGGTAATTAAAACAAATTACTCATAATTGTAAATATGTTTGAAAATAGGATTTGTCACGCCCAGATCATTTCTTGTTTTGAGCTAATAATTGTTAAAATTAAGCGAAAATTAAGTGAAAGTCAGTCGATAAAATTTTTAAAAAGTGCAAAATTTTTATATATTTTATTTTTACTGAAAATGGTGGAATTATTATATGTAGAGCTTTATTTTTAAATTTTTAATACATAGATGAGAACCGTATAAGAAAAATTTTAGGGGATAAAAAAAAAGAAAATTATTTTATGTAAGCTTTTTTGGGGGGGGAGAGAGAAGCTTAGTTTTTTATTAAAATTCATCTATTTTCTATTTTTGAGTGGCTACTTTAGCCGAATAATTCAACATAACTTAATGATAATGATAGATTAACACAGAATTCTTTTTGTTTTGAATCTAAGATATTGCTTTTTTTCTAATCTCATAAATTTTCTATAACTAAGTGGAATATTAATAAAATAAAATAATTGAATTCTCTGAATAGTATTTGTATTTACACTCTTGCCAGCACTAAATTTATATTATCTTTTGCTGGTGTTACAGAAATGTATTACGTATGATGAATTTTGCAGTTTTAAAGTAAGTAATATATGTATTTTGTTACCTTACGTTTTAAAAATATTTGTGATGTAATTAGAAATATAGTTGACAGTTAATGGGTTTTAGATAATTAATTATACCCAAAGAAAAAAAAAACTTTGAGTACCTGTTAACGGGCCATTTATCTCTCTTAAGTGAAAAAAAAGATAACATTTATAATTCTTTTTCTTTACTGGAGTATACCCCGTTTTAATCATCTGCATGCGTCTTCAACAGCATGCCACGAATTTTCAAAATGTTTACCGTTCCGTCGTTGTTTACTACAATAATTACGAACTGAGAGTGTGCCAAGTGGCTTTTCCCTTTTGAATCAACCCGGCACGTGCCTTTTCTTCGTTTATTGTGTTTGTCTCATCGTAAATCATATTTGCTTCATTTTTCTTTTGGAATGAATCAGTATAAATACGTAGCGTGTTTGTCTTCCGGTTTTAATTTACTGGAACTAAAATTAGCTACGTTGTTTTTATTTGGGAAAGAGAAAGCCACTCTCTTGATACTTTCATTGAAAGTATAACGGTCCAGCTCCTACTCAAATAACTCCGAAGATGAAAATGTTTGACCCTGATATGTAATAGCTCCGTAATGACATTAATAACCCATAGTGTTATTTTTGTGTAACATAAATCAAATCTGGAACAAACTCAACAAAATTTACTGTTTATTCTTTGTGTGACGAATAGTTTTTTAAAAAAAGTGTTTGGCCTCAAATAAAATTGTAAAAAATTTGAGGTTATTTTTAACAATGATAAAATTTTGTTTCTTCTGATATGGAACAATTAAATACAATTCCTTCTGAAAAAACCAGTTAATTTGTTCCTCTGTTCCTTTTTTAGGGGGTTGACCCCGCCTATCATTAGAAGCCCGCTTAGCAATTTGGAGAGGAATTAAATACAACCGCATCTAACCTATTCAAAGAGTAAAATGAATGACTAGATTAGTTAGCTTTTTTTTTCTATGTTAAGTCTATTCACTGGGCTATAGGCGACGGTTTGGGCAAATCCCAAAGGGAAAATCTGACGACTGCTCAAAATATGGCTTGATAAACTTGTTCTACTTATGCTGTGACCTGTCCATGTTGTAGATACCATTACGTCTTGAAGACAGTACTGTTAGGCATTCCCATCTAAAACTTTTTTCTTCATATGTCAATGACATGCTGTGCTATGAAGAATTAATAAATCTTCATAAATAAATTTATGTGCTCGAGGTAATCAAATACAGTTTAAAAATATATATTTTGATATGGATCTTATTTTTGATACTATACAATTTTATGGATAAAAACTTTTTTCCTCCGATAGAACTTTAGCAGTCAACAGAATATTTTAACCTTTTTTTTCCTCGACAAAAAAAGTTTAATTTCTGTAAATTTTTGTCGAGTGCAATTTAAACAATATCAGAATTGTTTCAAAAATGTATGGTAATTTTTAGGCACTTTGAATTCAAAATATTGAATTATTAATGTTATTTTGAAAATTTCAATTGAACAAGAACTGAATAAAGGGGTAAAATATATCCATTCGTTCGAATCAAATCAATTCGAAACAGGAAATATTAGTTTCACACTGTCTTGTTTATTTTTCAATGATTAAAATGCCTGAACATTTGCAAAAGAATATTTTATTCAACGGTTATCATATATTTTAAAGGTAATATAAAAATTAAAAGGTGTAGGCTTAGAAAATTAAAAATTCATTTTCATTTTAATTATTTTGAAGTAGTTCAGCTTTATATTTCAAAATCAACTACGAACTCATCAAATAATGTTTCAAAAATACAACCCATGACTAATGCAATAGAATTAATTGTATTAAATATGCTTAAATTATTTTTTTAAATAAAAAAAATGTTGGATTTTTAGTTGTTTTGTCTTGACCATTTTTTTATAGAAAACATTTTCTCTAAAATATTTAAAAGTCACGAAATCTCAACAGAGTCTTTATTTTTTTACTTCTTAAAAGTAATTTTAATAGCATTTGAGATTTTATTAATGATTAAATTATATATGTGTTTACTTTCTTTTTAGAGTCGAAGTGAACAAGCGGAGATTTGACTCGAATTCGAGTTTGATAGCCAGTGACTCTTGCATTTGTGCCAAAAGAAGGATAAGAAAAGCATAAAAAGTATGTGTTTTTCAATTGTTATTCACCACTGAAAAATCTTAGATTGATTTCTTGGTTTTGCGCCACTTGCTTACGACGTAATTTTTAGCTGCCAAAAGAATATTGCAACTACCTGTAGAAATAGCACTTTTAGGCAATCGGTATGTTAAATTTTAAACGATGCACATGCATTTGCATAAACTAAATAGCTAACTCAGTAGAGATAAATCTTTTTGCATGAATAGACGTACTATTCCCAAAGGGAGTTTCAAAACATTAATTTACGGTTTTTTAAAGTGGGTGATTTTTTAAAGAAACTTGACAAAATAAACATTTCCCTTTACTAAATGTATCACAATTCCCAGAACTGTACTACTTGGAAGCTTCTCAACTTGGCAAGTAAGGCAGGAGAAGGAATGTCTGCATCTTATATACGGATGAATAGTGAAAGGACTCAACAAGTGGAAACACACATCCACGTGTTAAAATCGCGATCACAGCCTTTGTTGTCGGAAGTATTCGTAAGCCTTCAGCAACTTCCCGTATTGGATTCTTTGTTCAGGAAGATTAAAAATGATGTCAAGTGACACATAAGCAAGCACATGTTTTGGAGCGTGTCCAAATGGATAGTCGGTGGTATAATTTATGTGAACGTCGTTTTTTGGGGGTCTCAATTTTTTTATTGAAGGATGCAATTGGAAATATATTTTTTGTTGCCAGTTAACTTGTTCGCAATACACTAATGGGTTTTATTTTATTTTTTATTGTGAACTTTTATGAAACAAAAAGTTTGTTTCTTCTGTTAGAGGAAAATATAATTTTTGCTGTCAAAATGTACGGACGATGTATTTGAATATTTTGTTAGATGTTTATTTGCACACACACACACACAAAATAAAGCTTTTGGGATAGTAAATTGTTTTCAGTTGTAAACACGATTTTTTTCTGGTTAATAAAATGATTCGTTTAATATTTTTTTGATGATTTGAGTTTTTAAAAGTGTTATTAATTAAGCTTTTTGATACGAGTTTCTAAGTATTAAAATTTAATAAGAATATGTCCACGCATTATCAGTAGCGTACACAAGAGTGGAGTTTGTGTGGGTTCAGTTCCTCATAAACTTACAGATCTTTAATTTTTATCATAAAGATTACTCCTCGGTGCTTTTTATACGTGTTTTGAATGTAATCCTTCCCCATAAGAGAGGTCTGTATACTCTACTATAATTTTATACGCGTGAAATTGAACGGAAAATAGCCATTTGTAGAAACAACCCGAAAGAGGATCATAAAACAATACGAAGCATTATAAAGCATCGCGACGTTCACAATGTTAGATTCGAATAGACTTATATCGTTCAATTATCATAAAATGAGTTATTAATAGGTTTGTGATTATTTGCAAAGATAAATGTGTTGAGCTGAGTTTTACATAATGCTGAAAGGATATTGAATAACTTTTGACTCACATTTATGCAATACAAGAGTTCATGAAAGCGTCTGTAAATTACAAATATGATTTTAAACTTTATTAGAAATAAAATAGATCTATGGGAAATTTATTCAGAGAGAACGAAAGCTTAAGTTTTTCAATTTAAAAATGAAATTCGTGATTTGCCTTGAGTTTAAATTTCTTTTGACTCTTATTTTTTATAATAAAAAATAAAACATTTTAAAAATGAACGTCTGATACTAATTTGTGTTCTCATATAGTCAAATTGGTATTTTAAATGAAATCATATTGTATGGATTTGAATTTATATAAATACAATCCCAAACTGTCATACTAGATTGTCCTTTGAATTAGATTAATTTCATGTTAGCTCATTTATTTCAAGCACAGTAACGAAAATTCAAACCAGTTTATTTTTCGCGAAAACTGTACGAATTGTAAAAAAGTCGTTAATATATATATATCAGTATTTTCTTACAAATCAGTGATCTTATATGCTCTTAAATTAAATTTATTAACGACGAATCACAACAAAACTATTATAATTAGAAATGGGACGGTAATGTATATCCAAAAATACTAGGCCAGGGATAACGAACCTTTTTGGATCAACGTGCCATTTTTTCTTAAAAAATGTTTAATGGGGGTATAGACGTGCCGTCAAATAATTTTGAGTTGTGATTTTTGTGAAAATAATAAAACTAAATACTAACAACTCAAAACTCTTTATTTACTATTAAAAAATACATTTTGCACTGGATTGTTGTAAATGTTTTAGTTATACGTATTATTCAAATTAAAGTAACATTAGTGTGGCTTCTGTTGTTGCCGATTAGATGACAAATAACTTACATTAGGATTGTAAGATGCCACTTTTAGCACACAGAATGTATGTTGAATTACAGTATTCTGCCAAATGGTTTCTAAGCGAGTCTTAAATGTTAATCATTTCTAAAAGGGGGCTTTTCGGGCATAGGTAGGGCCGCGGTAGCCGAGTGGTATAGGTATCGGACCGTGGCTTGCCTTGTCACGAGTTCGAGCCCATTACCACTAAAGACCCGCCGTGTAGAGCAGCGATGCACGTTAAATCTGTCGAGAGCTGAAACGTCCTCCCATTGGTGTGGTGTGGTAGTTAGGAGAGGGTGGTGCCAGCTCAGATGTCGTCCACGTCACTTGACCATGGTTCAAAATTACGTGGTCCGTCGCCAAAAGCCCTTGTGTAGCTGAACAGTGCGACGTTAATATTCAATCAATCAATCGGGCATAGGTAGATGAAAATATGGTTAAAATATCAGGAGTCAGCTTCTTCAAACAATTAAATGTGTCTGGGATTGATTTCTGTTTCCAAAATTTCGTAACTGGCATTTTTACTCATTTTGCTTGCTAATTTTTCTGTTTCAATCAATTCGAACATTTTCCTTGTTTCATTAAATTTTTGGTTCCATATTGAACTAGACTGGAAATCATTCAGAGTTGCATTTCAAATTCTTCAGTCTCCAACCAATCGAATTGGGAAAAGTTCAGTTTATCAAATGAAGTCACATCAAGGTACGTAAAAATTTTGGAAATAAGTTCTTAATTAAATAACTTTTTCTTCTGGTTTTTCAAAGTTTGGGAAATACTTGTGATTTCTTGTAATAATATCGTTTCTGAAAACATGCAATTTAGCGTCAAAAGTGTTTAGATCCCTCTAGAATATAAATTTTTTAATTTGTGTCTTGAGGCCTTACGTTCAATATTTTGAAATGTTGGCATATGTCTGTAAAAACGCGGCTGATTACTCGGGTTTATTTGTAATACTTTATAGTGAACTTTATTACTTTGAACTAAAATGCAAACCATTTTTATCGGTGACGTGCCCAAAATATTGTGTCGCGTGCCATGGGTTCGCCATCCCTGTACTAGGCTTTAAACTTTCCTCACTGAAAAAATAGATTTCTCTCTGAAGGGATTCATATAAACAATGGGTTTATTATCTTAAGGACAGATTTAAATTAAAGAAAACATGGTTTAAGTAAAGAATTCTGCTTACAAATACTATTTCACTGAATTAGAGAAAATAATGAAGTTCGGTTGCTGAAGAATAACTGCCTGCCCGATTCTCTATTCTTTCGAAACTCGTTTGAATAATGGGATATATTGTTTGCTAAAACCAGCTAAGAGTCAAAATTCTTGTTGTGATTATGTGAAAAATTCGAAAGCAAAGTATAAACTCTAGTTAGTCATTTTTCTTTGTTATCTTTAGTGCAAAATTATGTATGTAGTAAGCCAATGTGCGTAGCTTGAGTGCGATGTCGATTTCTGACAAAACACAATCTAAAACAGGTTTTCCTAACAAAAAGAAGATGAAATATTATCGAAAATCTAAAATAAGGTCTCATGACCGTAATCTGTCAACTAGTGAAAATTTGTGTGGTACTTCAGTTTGAAAATAGTTTAGGTGCCGATTGAAGCTCTTCTGTATGAGGGCTTTGAGAACGCAGAATCTACTTCTGTAGATAACGCGCTATTAACATGCCATTTTTATCCATGTCCTCAGCAAGACAGTATGGTCGGGATTCCGGCGAACTTGTCAGGAAGATGCATAACAGGGTAAACATGTGTTAGACAACGTAATAGATCTTTTAAAGCGTAAACAAAAACTTAACCCAAAACTCAAGGATGGGGGACAAAACTGTTTGGGATGTGTGAATCATTCAAGGGTAGAGAATTTGACGATTCGAATTATAGAATACAAACATTTTATTCTTAGAAAGCTTTTTATAGATATAGTAGAGTATTATTTTTTGTTATTATCCTTTGTGTAAATCACAGATTTTCAAGTTAAAAATATTTAGGATATGTGTTAAAATCTCATACATAGCACAGTTATAAAGAGTATACACTTTTGGTATTATCTTTTGGAAAATCATAACATTTGAAAGTTATATCAACTTCTCGCAACACTATAGTTTATATATAAATAATTCTACCTCTAAACATTAAGTAAAACTCTTTTTGAGTCCTACTTACTGAGAAAAGAATGCTTGAGTGAACTTGTTAAAATCGTTTACTTTTAGTTTGGCTAAAAATGAAGGCGTACACAATTAAAGTATGGGTATTTAATTTTTCGATGTTCTAATAGAAAAATTGAGCCTTCCTTTGAGTTTTAGGATACGAGGTAAAATGAATTTTTCTAAATTGGTATTTGTTTTGCGCAACCATCGTCAATAGCTAATTAAAAGGAAATGAAATCCTTTGAAATTCAGAATGTTACCTTTCGCTAGTTAAAAAAAAGTAGATTATATTTAACTTCATAGTAAAACTGTAAATTGCTAAAGTTTATATTATATAATTATATATATATATATATATATTATGGCATGAATTCTATTGAAATTCCTTCATCTTTATCATATATTAACAGCAAAATAAGCATCAAATAAGAAATTTATGAGAGTTTTCAAATTGTCACATTTTTTTATACTGCTATTCCGAATTAAGAGAGAAACAATACATTAAATATAACCCGATTTATATCACATTTAGAAAAACTACAGAAAAATCAATTTAAAACCTGATGCAAGTTTTCGTTATCTCTTATTTACTTTTAGCAATCGTGCAATTAAAAGAATTTTTTCTTGTCATTTCGGAAAATTCCTGTTAGGACATTTTTAATTCATGAGCACGTGTAAAGGATACAAAAATGTCGTTTTTGACATTTTCTCGCATACGTAGGCACTAGTGAGTTCATCATCACCTGAAATAATTATACTGGGTTTCCTTGTAATCGACCATCAGAGGCTCAAAAAAGAAAAATTATAACGACAAGAAAAATGAGGAAAAGCATTAAAAATGCAGTTTAGTGTAGCCTCCTGCTGTGTCCAAGACACTTTGGGTTTTACTCGCATACATTCTGGCAAAGAAAAAAAAACTTACTTCTGAGGACTACCTCAAGGAAACGTTTGCTCAATATAAATGTTGAACGCAGGTGGTCTCTAGTGTACTTAAAGACTAGTCTTTACTCCACCCAAATCTTTTCATTGATTAAGTCATCGAATAGATAATAATTACTAATGTTTTCTAACATTTTATAAACGATTATGAGCAACAAGGCTAAATATGTCTTCAGGGATGGATGGCTTTTCTGTTAAATGATTATACTCTTGATGGAAACTCGTGTAAATCTTTATTGATGACATATCACTTGAAATACTTCAATGTTCATCGATTGTGGTGCATATTTTATCAATAACAATTAAAATGTGTGTTTATATATTGGGTATTGCTTTTATATTATGTTAAACTTTATGTACTATTTTTAATTACTTTTACAGTTATTAACATGTTGGCTGCCAAAGCTGAGAAATGGTGCATCTGTTCACAGATGCCAAAGTCATATCGCCGATATTATGTTTTTAAATTGTTTTGTTTTATTATTTAAATATAGATATAACAGATTACTTTTAGCAAAAAACAAGTGTACACGAGTATACTCGTAGTTGGCATATGAAATAATATTTTTGTCCTCTGTGCCAATACTTGTAATCGGCAATTTAGATAAGGATATCAATAACGAATTGTCTCGTATAGCTGGCAAGGAAACCCAGGTTACCAACTACGAGTATTCACGTAGTTGGCAGCGAACGTGTTAGACACCAGCAATAGATTTTCGGTTATGATGGATAACTTGAATACTAGTTATGTTATGAATATGAACAATTATTGTATTGGGTCTATTAGAAATTGTTCATGATAAAAAAAAAGTTTAATATTTCAAGCCAACCCCGATCCAACGAGAATATTTTTTAAATATTGAACATCAACCACACGCATCATCGTATGTAACTAAGCTGTAGTTGTACCTCAATAGGAACAACACAAGCAGCTCATATTAATAATGTGCGTTTCTCCTTTTCAACACACAAGTATCTATTATTCTTCAAAGTTTAAACCGGAGACTAAACAGTTTGTATAATAAAATTGTAAACTGATTAGGTTTTTGTGAAAAGCAAGCTGTAAATCTTGGATCTTTGAACATAAATCAGACCCATCTTCGGTTTAAAAAGGAACAAGAATAAAAAAGGTGTCTAATGTTCTTATTGCTTTCAGAGAACACGATATCTCCTACAATTCTTTGCGTGCAACCTTGAATTCTTAATGGAGATTTATCGCTCCTCTTTTTTTGACATTGGAGCGGTCTGATGTTGAGGAATTCATTTTGAACATCTGACGGAGAAGACGCAAGTAAATCAATAATTACATTTTTGATCATGGTTAGAATATGTATAACAAGCTCATCAGCTTGATACAGACCAGAATAGATTCTAGTCGAAGCAAATAATTTTGATAGTTTATACAAAGCATTCAAGTACTTTGACTCCCTAAGAAATGCTTATTTGGTTCTTTTTCTATCTATCAATCTTCGTTGTACTGAATTCTTTACGGGGAGTATCAACCATCTAACTGTTTAAAAAGTGCGTATTTAATTGAGTGAGACCTTGGGGACATATTAACTCTTGACAATGAAACAGTTTGTTTCAGTTAGAAACAATACCCCAAAGATGTTCTCTCATAACCCCTTTTTTGTTGCTATTGTTGATCCTTTTTATAATGGATCTCAGCAATTGTTTGAACTCGCTAACGAATTTTTATTATCACTGTAACGGAAAGTCGAAAAGTTTTATCTTATTTGGTTATGATACTTCAATTAAAAGGAAGTAACATTATTTGATGGATTTTCCGAAATGGATTAATTTTTCACGGGCGACTCAATAAATTTATCACTAGTATGAGATTGATCTGACCTGAGTTGACGTAATTTAATTTTGATTATTAAATTTCGCGTGTTTATTGATCAGCTCAAAGAAATAATTGTCTTTGAAAACAGTCAAATTGGTTATAAGATCATTTTTTCTGTTCATGACAGTTTTATACAGTTTAGCTACCTAGCGAATTTTTTTGTCCTTTTTAATTGTTCCTGTCCAATTCAAAATATTAACTTCGCTTCTAATAAACTCATTACACGTATTGGCCTGATCGTACAAGTATTCCATTATTTAGCTCTGGTACTCGAAAACTAAAAGATGATGCACCGATAATTTTATTCTATTAACTTCGTTCTAAAGTCATACAGTGGCTGCGGTAACGGACCTAGTGGTCAAGGTAACAGATTTGTGGCCGGCGTGTCATGAGTTCGAGACTAGTGCCGCTGAAGACCCGCCGTGTAAGGGAGAGATGCACGTTAAATCTGTCGAGAGCTCAAATGTCCTCCCGTTGATGTGGTGTGGAACGTAGGAGAGGGGAGTGCCAGCTTAGGTGTCGTCCTCGTCACTTAATCATAATTCAAAATTACGAGGTCCGTCACCAAAAGCCTCCGCGTAGCTGGACAGTGCTACGTTAGCATTCACTCACAAAAATCACACATCAGGATTGATTTCGATAATTCCTGGTGCCAGTAAAGACCCGTCGAGTAACGGTGTTGAGACACGTTAATGCTGTAAGGATTAAAGTGTCATGGAAATTTGGAGAGTGGAGTTCCAGCAAGGGGAGGCGTAGCTACTGCCGTATCAATGATACGGAGCCCTCAAGCTACAGGGGCCTCAATTTTTGAAACATTTTGAAACTTTCAAATATGTTTTATTAATGCGATCGTTTTTTTTTTAAAAAAATTTCCAGAAAAGGTCCTCCCAAGGAATTTTGATGCAGTAGGTTTTAGCTCAGGTGTCGTCCTCACACCTGAATGTAGTTCAAAAATTTCTATTTCAAAAGTTCTCTTTTTGCTTTTAAGGTGTCTCAGGGGTGTTAAATTTCTCTAGAGGGCTTAAAGTATAAACAATTTTCAAACAGGTATAATTTTAAATTTAACCCTTTATCTACCGACGGTACTTATAAGTACCACTCACTTTAAAATCATGTAGAATAACCATTTTTACGAATATTCTGACGATACTTAGCAGGAATATTCTTTTAAATCCACTCTTCCAAGATATATGGGCCGCGGTAGCCGAGTGGTATAGGTATCAGACCGTGGCTTACCTTGTCGCGAGTTCGAGCCTAGTACCACCAAAGATCCGCTGTGTAGGGGAGCGATGCACGTTAAATCTGTCGAGAGCTGAAATGTCCTCCCGTTGGTGTGGTGTGGTAGTTAGGAGATGGGGGTGCCAGCTCAGGTGTCGTCCACGTCACTTGACCATGGTTCAAAATTACGTGGTCCGTCGCCAAAAGCCCTCGTGTAGCTGAACAGTGCGACGGTAATATTAAATCAAATCAATTCAAGATATATGGCAGCATTGGTTCTATGATGAGTATTTTAGCGGGGAAGGCGAATAGTATTACAGCAGAAATTGTGTTTTCAGCTGACGGAGTTTTCAGCGGATTTCGAAGATTACCATTTTTGTCCCGAAAAAAAGTTAAATGTCAAAATTTAAGTGTTTACTTTTTTTGTATGTTAATGAAGACCTTAGAAACGATTTGACTATTTATTTTAAGTGAACAGTGTATATAATTTTTACAGTTGAATATCTTTAATTAATTAATTAGCTCTAACGGATTAAATTTCCCAAAGTTGAGTATTTTGTTTATGTATATCCCTTGATTTTTTCAATGTAGTGATCCAAAAACAAATATTGCATGAAAAAAAACTACAGTAAATCATAATGCGGTCGATAAAGGGTTAAATTAAATAATTCGAATCTCTTACACATTATTTTTAAAGGAATGGGGCTTCATAAAAGTATAAAATATTTAAAATATAATCATAATTTTAAAAATTATAAGCATATGAAAATAAGAAACTTTTCTATAAGAAATATTTATTAAATTTTTTTACGTTGCGCATGCTATTTTCTAAAATAGTAGCTTTAATTACTAGCTGTAAGTTGATTTATATATAAAGTTAAATGTATCCTTATTACAATGTTGTAATATTATATTAGTAGAATAATAAATTATATTTGTTTGAAAATGTAATATTTTTATTTTTTAAAAATTTTTTTAAAAATTTTGAGTATTTTTCAAAACAAAAGATATACGTATTATTCTCAAATGATGTAGGGCTTAAAGAGAGATACATTTTATAAGTCTATAAAGTTTTATACATCAGAGGGGCTACTGTTTCAGAAAATAGCGTGCGCACACAACGCAAACATTTCTTAATATTTATTACAGAATTTTCATGCTTTTAATTTTTAAAACTATGATTATAGTTCAAACATTTTGTACTTTTTTTGAAGCCACAGTCCCTTGTAAATGTGTAAAAGATTCGAATTTTTTAAATTTAAATTTTAAAAGAATTATACCTGTTTGAAAATTGTTTAAACTTTCACCCTTCGAGAAAAAATTAACACTCCTGAGACCTCTTAATGCGACATTAAATGCATTCATTCAATCAATCCATGATTGATATTTGCGCAAAGGATTTCGCTATTTTGTAGTTTGATCAGATAATATGGGTGAACACACATTTAAAAACATATCTATTTTTCTATTCCATATGCGAATTTAGAAACTCTTGATTCCTAACTAGATTCAGTTATTCTATACCTTTTGTCTTCGATATATTCGAGACACAATTTTGGAACCAGTCAGGATATTAATAGGTCTGCTTCCAAGGTAGGCAGATCATGGTCATAAACTCGCAGCTGGCGTTGTCCAGTCGTGGTTCGAGTGACCGCGGTAGCCGAGTGGTATAGGTATCGGACTGTGGCTTGCTTTGTCACGGGTTCGAGCCCAGTACCACTAAAGACCCGCCGTGTAGGGCAGCGATGCACGTTAAATCTGTCGAGAGCTGAAACGTCCTCCCGTTGGTGTGGTGTGGTAGTTAGGAGAGGGGGGTGCCAGCTCAGGTGTCGTCCACGTCACTTGACCATGGTTCAAAATTACGTGGTCCGTCGCCAAAAGCCCTCGTGTAGCTGAACAGTGCGACGTTAATATTCAATCAATCAATCAACCAGTCGTGGTTCGAGTCCTAGTCCACTAAAGACCCACCGTGTAGAAGAGCCGATGAACGTTAAATCTGTCGAGGTACGAAGTCTTCACATTAGCATGATGGGGAAATTTGGAGAGTGAAGTGCCAGTTCAGGTGTCCTTCTCACGTTATTAAAAATCATATCCAGGATGGACAGGCAGCATTATCATTTAAGTGGAACATTAAAGAATGAATAATATTTATACAGGTATATAGACTTATATATGCTCTCTTGATTTGTGAAAATTGATAAACATTTAGTTTAAACATTGAAAGTTATACGAGGGTTGAGGCATAAGTCAAGGCAACTATTTTTTTCCTGTATATATGTGAATGGATCACAAGCGTATATGTGTCGTGTGGAAGTTCTGCAGGCATATTGTGTTTTCAAAAGAACAGATGGCTCTGTGATAGCTGGTAAGTAGCGCAGCGAGGGCTGTGAAATCAGTCAGTTGGTGAGTGTTGCGTGATGGAAGTAACCTGTGTTGAGCAGCGTTCTCACATCAAAATAGCCGTTCTCCGAGGAGAAAATGCGATGCAATATCACAGTGAATTAGTGGAAGCCCTTGGAAATAATGCGGCCGCGGTAGCCGAGTGGTATAGGTATAATCAGATCGTGGCTTCGAGCCTAGTACCACTAAAGATCTGCCGTGTAAGGAAGCGATACGTTACATCTGTCGAGAGCTGAATCGTTCTCCCGTTGGTATGGTGTGGTAGCTAGGAGAGGGGGTGCCAGCTCAGGTGTCGTCCACGTCACTTGACCGTCAAAATTGCATGATCCGTCGCCAAAAACCCTCGTGTATCTGAACAGTGCGACGTTAATATTCAATCAATCAATTGGAAATAATGCCTTACCATACCGTACAGTAGCACGGAGTGTGTACTTTGTTGTCATTCTTCTGCACCGTGATGGCCATATTGCCCTGTATACTACCGTAATAAATTAGTGTGTTACGATATTTCCGTGCTATTCATTGTCCACACATGTAGTTAACACCTTGTCCTTTCGTCTGTATATATTACATTTTCCAACCGGACTGGTATCTTCAAGGGGAAAAAACAGTTGTCATGACTTTTACCCCAACCCTCGTATATTAACGTCACACTATAAAGCAACGCGAGGGCTATTGGTGACGGACCTCGTAATTTTGAGCCACGATCAAGTGACGAGGATGACAGTTGAGCTGAACGGGAGGACTTTGAACTCGAGATGTTTAACGTACGTCTTACCCCTCTACACGGCGGGTCTTCAGTAGCACCAGGACTGGAACCCGTGACACGCTGGCCACAAATTCGTGACCGTAATGACTAGGCTACTGCGGCCATCCATTTAGTGTAGTCAGTTTATCCTGCAAAAATTAACTTGAAATTCTTTAAACTTATTTCTGTGAAATTTACACTTGTAGGACGCATTAAAATTTTTTGAACCGTAACTACTCAAACTTCATTAATATTAACTGGTAAATATGACGTTGTTACAATTTTTTTTAATATTATAAACTACTTTTTTTGCTTTGTGTATTTTCTTATCTTTTCAAGAACTACAAAGAATAATAAACGAATTGCCAAAGCGTTTAGTGAACAATAAGCTAAAATGCGTCAAATATTTATTTTTCCAAATAATTCTGTTCCTTTTGAAATTTTTTATGCATTCAGATACAGATCAAAACTTTTTAAAAAGATTTCCAGGACAAGGTCAGATCAATTAAGCCTTTATTTAATAGATGTCAGTGAACTTTTCGAGATTGGAAACAGATTAAACAATGTACAAAAAATTATTTCGCGTTACTCAAGTTCTTGATAAACATGTTATTTGGTGTCTATGCGTAAAAAATGAAACAGAGCTTAATAATTATGACATAATGATATAGAAACTATTCGATAGGATAGTCTACTTCCTAGAATCAAAAGCCACACAAGGATAGCTTCTCAAATGATGTAGCTTCCTTACATGTAATTAGTTACGGTCCACGTTAATTTTGTTCCTTGACGAAATTACTTCAAGTATACATTACACTGAAAATGATATCCTTGATTTGAAATAAACATACGAGATAGTAACATTATTAGCACGAGCTATATCTTCTAACGGCTATTTTACCACATGAAAAAAAATTGCCTTGGAAAAACTTAAAAGAATAGTGTTTAAAAGATATAGCTCCACGTATTGATGAGTTATTATTTCTTACGAAACATCTGTTAAGGATTTGATTTTTATTAACCTCACACTCTATAGCAACGTTAGGGAAACTGGCAACGGACCTCGTAATTTTGAACCTCGATCATGTGGTACCATGTCAATGGTACTTGAGTGCTCCCCACTATTCTATACACTACGGCAACGTAAGGATTTTGAGCCTCGTTAAATTTAACGTATATCAGTCTCTACGCGGCGGTCTTCAGTAACACCAGGACTCGAACCCACCTCTCAGCAACGCCGGTCTCGAGCTCGACCATGATCGCTTGGCTACTGCGGCCCCGAAACATCTGTTAACCTCTTAACTGCCGGTTAAAAGTTACACGATTTGCTTGCACCTCAGTGCCATCGTTTTTCTCTTGGGTGCACGTTTGCGGTGTATTGGAGGAGGGAAAAGAAGACTTAAATAAACAAATTTTGATCTGAAATAAATAAATCCTTTGCAGACCCTGTCAAGGTCATTTTATAGCATTCTAAAATCTTCGGAATAGTTTTACTGATAGCAGTGCAACAAAAGTTTTTTTTCGGAGAGACGTGTTTATACGTCCGGGAATTTAACGCACCGGTTGAGCGAGACGTATATATATATGTCGCAGGAAAATGACGAAATTAGGAATTTCATGAAATCCCTAAGGCAGTCGTCTCCAACCCCCGGTCCGTGGATCAAATACTACTGGTCCACACAAGAAAATGTTAAATTATTTACCTTTTATTTACTGTGGTATATTTTTCTTAGGTTTGGGCTTCTTTTTATGAAAATCACTTTATATTTCTTGTTAAATCACTTCATATTCATTTTTTGGTGTAGCTATTTTCTATTTTGGTCGCGATTAAATTAAAATTATTAAATCAAAACAGTCTAAAATATAAACAATGAACGTTCTCCCCCTCAGAGGGCCGCGGTCAAATTAACAGACGTTGACCGGTCCACGGCGATAAAAGGTTGGGGGAACACTGCAACCTTTTTATCGCTGCGGACCGGTCAACGTTTGATAATTTTACCGCGGCCCGTAGAGGGTGGGACACGTTGATTATTTATATTTTAGATTGTTTTGATTTAACAATTTTAATTTAGTTACATTTAAATATGCCTTCAGAATAAAATATGGTTACACCAAAAATGAATAAAAGTGATTTAACGTGGAATATAAAGTAATTTCCATGGAAAGTTGCTCAAATCCGAAAGAAAGGCACTATTTTAAATAGAATGGCAATAGTTTGATGTTCTTTAGGCGGCCCAGCACCATTTGATCCACGGACCGGGGGTTGCGGATCACTGCCCTAATGGATACAATAAATTGACGGGAGATGTTAAAATAACGTCTCTTCAACGTCATTTCCATGATGAAAGTGAGTGATTTTATCAAATCCCTGAACTGTTTCAATGAAATTATGAAATGAACTAGTCAGGATTTTCATTGGCAAAATGTCGTCCATGGGGGGCGAGTCCTTGTAGTTCCTAGCCATACAGGTAGTGCTATCGGTCCCCTAAATATCAACCCCATATCTTTAAAAAAATGGCAGACTTGTTCATTTCATCATTTTACTAAAACACGGGATTTGATCAAATCATTTACTTAAGGGAAATGACCTCAAAGAGACGTTATTTTAACATCTTGCATGAATTGATCATCTCACTTAGGGATTCGATGAAAGTCCTAATTTCATCATTTTCCTGCGACATATACACCGGCGACAGTTTAGTGGTTTAATTGAAATAGAGTATATGCTCTGTGTTTGTGGGGAAATTTCAAGTACAACTTTAATTTACTTATATAAAAATCAGAAGTCTCGATTATAAAATAATCCAGGAAGCAGCATTTTTATAGAAATACAGTATGCTCATTTTTCCTAATTGTTTATTGAAACTTTTTAATGCTCACTTGAATGTGCTTCACAGTTGCTGTGAATTCATAAACTATTTGTCTCGAATTTGTTTTACCAGTGTACACTGATTTTATTCTTATTTTCCCTTTTTCAAAATGTTTAACATAGATTTAAAATTGTTTCCTATTCATATAATCGAATAGCCAACTGAAACTAGAAAATAATATCTAATTAGTTACTTTCTGAATTTGGGTAACTAAGTGATTATTAAATTTAACTTCTCTTTAAAGTGTCTTCTGTAATGTTGTGAAAATTGAGATTAAGCATAACATCACATTGTCTTTCAGCGGTATTGCAATTAATTTATTAATACATTTTCTTAGTCGTACTATATAGCTTTCAATCCTACGTTATATTTAGTTTTATATATACATAGTCAGATGTGTGCATATGTTCGTTTTACATTTGATGTAATTTTTTCACTAAAAAAAATCCGTAAGTACTTTTTTCGTTTCGGCGGCGCAGGCGATAAAGTCGCCAAGATCGATACAATCGACGCCAAACGGAATATTCTCGCTGGTAACCTTTTACCATCACATTTTAAAAACAAGTCGCAGTCTTTTCATATCAGTATAACGTCTTTTTCATAATTTTTCGAAAATGGATAAAAAAACCAATGCTAGAGCTAATTTTTTTATGTGTATACTGTAGTCGTCAATAAGGCCAACTTGGCGAGATTTTAGCCGGAGAAACGGAAAAGTACTAAATCCTTATATATATATATATATATATATATATATAAATTTTAGCCTTCATGATATATTTTAAGTGTTTTATCATTATTGCTATAAACTGAACAAAAAATGAGTTTTAAACACATTTTAAGTTAGCTTTATGAAATTGATAGACATTTTTAATAAAAATCACCAGAGTTTATTCTAAAAAGCTAGAATGGGAAACTTAGTGCGATGTAAAGCACAGTTTTAATTCATAAATAAGTATTTTCATAGAAGGTGCAAGGAAACAAATAGAATCAACATTTCAAAAATAAAATTAAAAATATACCTAAAATGTTTCATTAAAAATTTAACGCGTTAAATTTTTATTGAAAAAATGAAGTATTACTTTGTTAAGAACATACTTTTGAGATGAACATATTCCTTATATGTATATTTCTCTCACATGCTATGTTTTTGGTCATAAACCGATGTGTTTGAAGATTTTTTTTTATTTCCAATGGTAGATTATGAACAGTTATTAACAGAGTTCATCAATATCTACCTAGTACATTCACCGAAAGCTGGTACCTCTTTTTTTTAGAACGGTGCCATATTGGCGGATACCAATCGCCGCAGGTAATTTTGACGCCTAGTTTCCTTCCTAGAGGGAGGCACCTGAGCTCTGATGATGCGAACCTGTACTAGGATTTAATTTTCCCAGGAGCACCCCTAGGGATCTTTTACATGCCGTATAATCATACGACATTGCAGCTGTCGATTTTCTGCATCATGAAAATCCACCGACTTGAGCCGGGGTCGAACCCGCAACCTTGGGTACAGAAGGCCAGCGACAAACCTACCACGCCATCCAGCCGACTGTGTTTGAAGATGCGCTGCGCTGTCTACTTTAATGAGTAGATTAAGTGCGGTTTTGATTTGTAGATTGAAGGGCCACAAAGGGCAAGGAGAATCAACGTGACTTTAATTCCAGTGTAAGGCACGCGTATTCTTAGCGCCAGAATAGGCAATAGCTTGGTTAGAGAGTCTGTCGTGTTTATAGCAAACAATCGGAAGATATTTTCGTTACACTTCATCTCAAGGCCTTAATGCAGTGCTTCTTCAAGTTTCAATATTTGCAACCCAATATTCAATCACAATTTTAATCTCTTCATACAATAACACACAATGTATTTAATTCAATAATACACTTTGACACTAAAAGCCACAATATGACGATAACCTCTTAAGTGCTATCGGCGTATATAAACATTTCGATCAGCCAAAGCGTTAATTGCCCCACTGTATACGTCTTTCCGAAGTACGATATTTTCCTTGCACTGCTATCCATAAAATTATTCCGAAGACTTTAGAATGCAATGCATTACAGTGTTTGCGAAGGATTTACTTGTTTCAGAGGATTTGCTTATTTGTCCCTTCCCCCCCAATACATCACATACGCACGTCTACACGGAAAATGGGGGAGCTAATCTTGTAACTTTAATTCAGCAGTTAAGAGAGTAAATATAAACCGTATAAACTATAAAGATAAGTGTCAATTTTGTATATAATTTTAAGGTATCCGACTACTTGCGACAACTTTTTTCAGAAAAAAGGAGATATGGAGATCTTTTTGTGATTTTTATATTTAGTATATTTTAAGGAAAAAATCCAAAAATTGGTAAGAGAAAAAAATTTTATTATTAAAATGGGAAAAAACTAGTAAAAATGTACGAAAAATTACATAAACGGGGCCCGCTCTGTACAAAGATTTTATAAGCAAATTTTCAATTTTGATGTGTTACTTTGTTATTCCTGTTTGAAGTGACCTTCACAATAAGAGATATTTTAATTTTTACAAAAACTAGAGCACTTTATCTAAGTCATTATACGAAATTGCTTAAAAAAACATTGACTATATTCACATAAAGAACTGCAAATTTTGAAATAAAACAGTTATTGATAAATTTGAAGATCAAAACACTTCTACTGTTATGCAGAACATAAGCAAAAATTTCAGCTAATTATTTTCAAAACTTTTTGAGCAATCCCGGTCCCCGTTTGAATTTTTCGAAAAAAACACATTTCGAGTAAAACGCATTTTAAAGTTTGACATCTTGTGTAAAGTTATGGCATTTGCTTTTACTAAAACGCTTGTAGTTTTTGTTCTAGTGGAGGGAAAATAAAAACTTGGTATTTTTATTAAGTTAACAAAATGGTCTATAAAATAAAGTCATAAAAAAAATTTGCCAATTTTTGAAAAAAATCATGGTTTTAGGGTAGTCGGATACCTTAAATACGACAGGTCCATAGGGTCATTGGTAATTATTAATTTTGCTTTTAATTGAGTATTGGTAAATTAATTATAAAATACATTGTGCAGTACTGATACATTTATTAGTGTAAATGTGTATTTTATTTTTTTACTATGCCAGAATGTATTTTGTTTGTTTAGTTAGAGTAAATTGACGTTTTTTAAAAATCTTTTGTTTTCGACTTTTCAATAGGCTCGTGCCCTCCTTGTAGTTATCACGCTCCCCTAGGGGAACGTGCTAACTACAAGGAGCTACAAGGAGTTAGCATGTGCTACTACGTGCTAACTCTGTTTGAGAAACTCTGCTTTAATAAATACAAGAATGTAAATGTTTTTTTTTTTTTTACTGCTACACTCATTGAGAGTTGAGACAATTTTGTTCTTAATAAGAAAAACAATTGTCGCCAGTCAAGCGGATTCATTGATGATTTTCAATAGTTAGGCCGCCACCACGGCGGATGGCCAAAGTAAAGAAAGGGTTTCCTGCTTCGAAACAATTCGACTGCGTACACGATTCTGTTTTAATAGCATCCTGTGAATGACACAGGGGTATGATTCGCACGCTAAACGCATCAAGAATGCTTCCGTTTTCACTCATAATTTCATAAACTTTTTTTATTCCGTTGATATTTTCGAAATATCAATTACGCATGATTAGTTTATATGGAATTAGTTTGATGAAATGAACCTTCGGTACTTAGTGTTCATCAAAGACTGAAGTTGCATGCATGAACTTTTGAACGGATTAAATTACAGAGAAAGGCAGTTACGATTTTTTTTCGCGGTTTCGAGTTGATTCCTGTTTAAATCGATGCATTCTGTAGATTTGATAAGGTTTTAATAGTTTAAAAACAGTAAGTTAACGAAAAATAAAATGTGGTAGAATTTTTTTACTTCTGTATGTGGATATTTTTATACTTAAATCACGTTATTTTTAAACATTTTCTTACACGTGATGGCTGGTTTTTTCCGAATCTTTCCCAATTTAATTTTTGGTTGAATTGCATAAAAACATGCATAGAGTAAACTGAGTCCAATTTTTTTTAAAAAAAATGTAATTTTAGAACGAATGTAACCAAATAAAAAAAATTTTTTTTTTAAATTATTCAAACATGCGAGTTTCAAAATAATTTTTTCAAAATGAAATATAGGTGTAAAAATAAGTTTTTATTAACATAGTACTATAGTGCTTCTCAAAGTTTCAATATTCGCGACGCAATATTCAATCAATTTTCATCTCGCGCCCCCTTCCATATAATAAAAATGTATTGAATTCAATACTATACTTTGCCGCGAAAGATACAAAAAAACGACTTTAGCCTCTTAATTTCCACCGGCGTATATAAACGTCTCGCTCATCCAAAGTGTTAATTGCCCCGGACGTATCCATACGTCTTTCCGAAGTACAATCTTTTTTTTGCTCTGTTATCCATAACATTATTCCGGAGGCTTTGGAATGTAATAAAACGACCTTGACAGTGTTTACGAAGGATTTACTTATTTCAGAGAATTTGCTTATTTATTCCTTATCCCCCCAATACATCACACATGCGCGCCTACGTGGAAAACGGTGGCAATTGGGAAGATAATCGCGTAACTTTTTATCGGCAGTTAAGGAGTTAATTATATACCGTACACACACACACACACAAATTATCAAGATGAACGTTAATTTTTGTTTTTAAATTTATATATGACAAGGCCAATTGGGGTAATTATTAAACTTATTCCTTACTAAGTATTGTTAAATAAGTTATAAAATACATTGTGCAATACTGATACATTTTTAAGTGTATTATATCAGAATATGTGTGTATTCTATTTTTTTATTATGTCAGAATGTATTTTGTTTGTTTACTTACGGTAAATTAATATTTTTTAAGTCTTTTGTTTTCGACTTTTCAAAATGTTCACGCCCCCCCCCTCGTCGAGTTATGACCACGTAGGGGGCGCCCCACAGTTGTGAGAAACGCTGTAGTACTATAAAGCAACACGAGGGCTATAGCGTAGCGTCTTAATTTTGAACCATAGTCAAGTGACGAAGACACCCGAGTTAGCACCCCTTCTCCTAACACACCAATCCAACGTGAAGCTCCTGTGCAAGGCAGGTCTTCCGTGGTTCTAGGGCTCTAACTCATGACACATCGGCGGCCGCTGTAACCTAGTGGTCAAGGTCACGGACTCATGGCGTCACACTGTGGCTTGCTTTGTCGGTTCGCCCAGTACCACTAAAGACCCGCCGTGTAGGGCAGCGATGCACGTTAAATCTGTCGAGAGCTGAAACGTCCTCCCGTTGGTGTGGTGTGGTAGTTAGGAGAGGGGTGGTCAGGTGTCGTCCACGTCACTTGACCATGTTCAAAATTACGCTGTCGCCAAAAGCCCTCATGAACAGTCGATGTTAATATTCAATCAATCAATCAATCAATCACGGACTCATGGCTGGCATATCATGAGTTCGAACCAAGTACCGCTGGAGACCCGCCATGCAGAGAGGGAACGACGCATGTTAAATATGTCGAGGCTCAAAATCCTCCCGTTGGTGTGGTGTGGAAGGTAGGAGAGGAGATGCCAGCTCAGGTGTCGTCCTCGTCACTTGACCATGGTTCAAAATTACGAGGTCTCTCGCCAATAGCCTTCATGCAGCTTTATAGTACGACTTAAGTTATAACATTCATGACATATCGGCCATGAACTTGTGATCATAGCCACTAGGCTACCGCGGCAACACATGGGTGTATAAAATAATTTGAGATTTGTAAAAAAAAATTTGAATTTGTTTCATCCAAATAAAAAAAAGAGAACCTTTAGCCAATTGTTTGTTGTTTTATTGTGAAGTTAAGGTAGTTTTTTTTTAGTGTATATATATATATATATATATATATATATATATATATATATTAAAATGTGATACTTCAACATAATAAATCACAGTTTAAAAAAAACTAAAAAAACGCACCCTTTTATAGTTAATCGAATTAAATTATAACTTAATCTTTTAGTCGCCAAATCTAGAATTTGTCGCCATATCTGGAAATGGGATCTGGATTTAGTTGCCAGATGCGGGACGGGATCTGAAAATGGGAAATCGTTAGTCCTGGTGATCCTTATCAGGACAATGGAACAAAATTATTAAATTATTGTATTGTCATCGGTCCTGGACAAGTGAGGAAAATTTTGAATCAATTTGACCTTTTAAAGTGGGTAAAAAGTAATTTCAAAGATTCCGTTACATACAGTGAAGCTTATAAAATGGTATTAAAAATATACAGAAACTGCATAATGTAATGCAAAAATTCTAGATTTACTAAACCATCCTAATACTGTGTTTATACGGTTTTTTATACGCGTATAGATATTTTAGTAAATAAATTACTCATCTGATAACCATTTTTTTAGTATCTATACATTTAACGGATGTGAAAATTTGTACAATGCAATAGCATCGCTGCTTATCCGTTCTTATGTGAATGTATAATGTTTAACGTGAAACTTATCCATTCTTATGTAGCCGAGTGGTATAGGAAGGTTGTATAAGCGATGTTTAACGTCAGCTGAAACGTTAGAGGGGGTGCCAGAGGTGTCGTCCACGTCACTGACCATGGTTCACGTGGTCCGTCGCCAAAATCGGTGCGACGTTAATATTCAATTTCAATAGTCATTTTACTGAACTGAAACTCAACTGTGTTTATTTTGATTCTAAGAGTTTTTATATCGTGATTACTATCTATTGTCGACAATGTTTACAAACTAAAAAACATTCACATAGGTTGACTAACCGCCGGTCATTGCTCTGTGTCACCTCAGCTTAGAAAATGAGGTTATTTTGTCACCACCGCACTTAACATTCGAGTGAAGAGAAGTTATTTCTGCGTTTTCTTATATTTACATTTTTACACTTCAGGATTTATTGGGTTGAAGTTCAATTCTTAAAAAAATACGCAATCCTTTAGTCCCAGACTAGATTTATGTATTTAAAGACAGAATGATAAGGAAAGTTCGTGTTGTTGAGATGACGGAAGATTAGGTTGTGGCAATTCCAAGAATGCTGAAAACTAAGAAAACACTTTTTTTGGGAATGTTTTGTTGCTCCAAATCCCACATAAAAATATTAACTGTGACTTAGGAATGTTTTAGGGTAAAATATTAATTTTTTATTCGTGTGTTATCTTTTATTTGATATTCGTGCAAATTTCATTTTTTGTGTTTGTGTTAATTCATAAATAATGAAAATATTTAAATCTCTCTTCCTGTTTTAGTTATAAACCTACACACTCGCTCACTTCCTTTACTATTTCGGTTTGGTTTTTTTGATGTAATATTTATGTATTGGTATTGGTATGCGGCTTTCCTCTCTCTTCTTGGGATAAATATATTATTTATATACATTTAAAGTTTAAATATATACGCAATGAATTATGTTCTTAACACTGGCGTAGCTAGTCTTGAATGGGCCCTCTACCTAAATTCTTTTGGGGTTCTCTTTCGGTTCCCCTTAACATTTCACGATTTTTTTCTTACACATTTTGGGCTTCTTAAAGCTTGGGGGGAGGGGGCCCATATCATTGATATGACGGTAGCTAAGCTCCGGGTTCTTAATTATTTGAATATTTGTAAAGAAATACAAATATAGAGCTAAATTAGGAAATACAAAACTGAGTTTATTATGCAATGCGTATCATTAATTTCGCCAATAGAAGATAAATTCGACTTTGAATTATTTTACACAACATGTGCAAATTATTACTAATTAAGCTTTATGAAAGATTTATGATATATAAAGCATGAAAAATTTAAATCTAACATTAATATTAACTTTAAATTAATTTTAGTTAATTGTTGACACTTTTATCAAATGGGTGTAAAATATTTGGGCAATATTTTTATTTAAATAAGTATGAGTTAGCTATCAATGGTTTATTTCATTTGTTAACAAAAACAATATTTTATATGGTTTTTTCAAACGTATCGGCTTTTATATAGACACAATGATCTCTTTTATACAATTAACAATATTACATTTAATTTTTTACTAAGATGCTTGCACTTATACACACAGTGAAAAAATCGACATACAGACGTCGGTGTCTTTTCTGCCTCAAACAATTATACACATTGATTCTTGTTGTTTATTTAATTTTCTTTTCCTGCTTATTTTTTCACTCAATAAAAAAACTCCTTATCTTTTTACTCTATGGGAAAAAGTGTGCTTAGCTTTTTTTTTTTACTCCAGGGAAACTTTTATTAATCTCTTATGTTCGGTACAGGTTTTTTACGTGGTTTGTTGACGAAAAAAAATGAAGAGTTTCATAATTTCACATTCCAATCTATTTTTGATGAATGAAATCATGACATGTTCCGAAAGTGATTTTAGGAATTTAAGTTGCGTGTCAGACGCAGGTGAATAAGGCAGACATTTGGCACTCTCCTGTAGCTTACTACATATGTTGCAACAGAGAATATCGTAAACAAAGCAAATTCTTTTACGTCATTAGTTATCCTTGCTCGACTTATATGGACGTGAATGGTTTTTTGCTTTAAAATCTGCGGTATTCTATTGGTAAATGTTACGAATTTTGACACATATAAATTCATTATTTGAAATCACTTTTTCATATTAAGCATACAGGTTAAAAATTAACGCATCGTTTTGTGAGGTAATTCGTATTTCTTGCACACAAAATTTTTTTTTCCTGCGATAATTTAGTTTCTTTTTCTGTTGCATTGAACTGTACGTACCTTTTTTCTCGTAATTTTTTGTTCTTGCATTTTAATGAGCACAATTGCTTTTATCGTTCAACATATAAAATATTAAAAAGGATATATTTTTTCTCATGTTTTTCTAATCATTGTCTTTTTTAATGCAGGTTTTCTTGAGTGAATTCTGCAAAGATGGCTGTATCAACGGGGTTCGTTTTGGGAGTCTTAACAATGTGCTTTATCATTGGAGAGGTGGAACTATGTTCGTGTTTTTACTCTCATCCGCAGGAGCATTATTGCGTTGCTGACTTTGGTAAGTGCACTTTTATTTATATTGCTCTATGTGTTAAACAAAATGCGTGCATTCTAAATTGATAATTAATGAGTAAACCAAGTTTTTAACAAGAACTCTTTTAAACCTAACTAAAATTTGACTTAAGCTTAAAATTTGACTTAAGCTTAAAATTTGACTTAAGCTTAAAATTTGACTTAAGCTTAAAATTTGACTTAAGCTTAAAATTTGACTTAAGCTTAAAATTTGACTTAAGCTTAAAATTTGACTTAAGCTTAAAATTTGACTTAAGCTTAAAATTTGAATATCTTAAAATATGATTAAGCTTAAAATTTGACTTAAGCTAAATTTGACTTAAGCTTTATTAAATATCTTGTATGATTTACCGTGAAATTCAACAATCATAATGAATTTTACCGAGTAAGAAATTAGTTTTTTTATTCCCTAAAATATTTATTTCAATCTAAGTTTAAAAAATGACTTAACTTGAATTTTTCAACTTCTGTATATATACTCAAGAAATTCCATTCGTTATATTCGTATTTTAAGGGTAGCTAATTATTTGATTGTTTATCTTGTCAATATTTTTCAGTTATGAATATTGGCAGTTTCATTATTAATGAATGGTTTCTGACCTAATCAGCATAATGAATAATCAGTAATATTACCTTAAGATTAAGCATAGGCGTATCAGTCATTCTGCATTAAGGAATTAGAACGTATCAAAAATCTCGAAAAAAATTTTAATTTCTCAAAAAAACATTCTATAGGTACGATATTTAAAACGTTACAAAATTTCACAATAAATATCAACTCTTCTCACTAATCAAAAGTTAATTTCATCTGCCAGTAGATATTATGTAGAAATAATTATAGTAATATAAAATTATTATATAGTTGAAAAATAGCAATCAGCAGAGAAACGAATGAGACGAACAGAAGTAAGAACTAAGTGTCATTGAGGAGAACATTGAAATGATACATATATATTTATATTTATATAATCAAAGAAAAACTAATATGCAAATCACATATGTGATTATAATGGTTAAGTTCATTGAATATAAACTTACTGATTTACCAGGGAAGACAACTTTGAACGAGATCTGAATACTTAATATACTTTTCTATTTCTAACTATGCATGGAAACGTTGGCTCACATCTGATCGAATCAGAAACGGCGTCATTTTTGACCTTCTAATTCTAGATAGCCTTGATATATCTTGATTGAAATAATCGATTTTGTTTTATATTAGCCGAATTTATATAGTGAAATCTCGTAATATGTATGTACAATTTAACATATTATTGTTGGTTATGTAATAGATGGCTGTGTAGTAAGAAATGGACGCCATAAAACTTTGATGGTATTGTAGGAAATGATTTATTTAATTCGTGTTCTGAGGATTTAGATTTTTACAATGTTTTTAATGAAAGAGAATACAATAAACTAAGTGCCGTAAAATTCTAAAGTGTAGCACGCACGAAATTAATTTTTATTACTCTCACAGAATTTACACATATTTAGAAAGTGTTGCATAAAGAGTTTCAGTTGAAGTTTTTACAATCTGATGTGTTTATAAAACGCTAACATAATTTACATTAAGTTCAATCCTACAGCAGGAAAAACTAAGGAAAGTTCAAATCGTGATTGTTAGATAATGACATAGTACTTAAACGTTCCTTCGTGTAACCTTACTCTATTCTCGATGTCCATATCATGTTAAACAGTAATTAAAACACGCATTACTTATAATACTTTCTTTTAATTTGCTTTGTTTTTGTAAAATGTTAGATGTTGCAAGCTTTCTTTGGAAAATACATTACGGAAAGAATTCATTTAAAACGGTTTTAAGTAATTTTATTTTTTGTAAATTAGATATGGGTTGGCTATAATTATGATTGTTAATCACGTGGAAAAGTTACAGAAGCACTTTTTTTTAATCTCAGAAATTGAGAAAATATATTTTACAAGATTGGTGATGATATTAAATTTTCATGGAAAGGAAATAAAATTTTTTATATTAAAATTTTTGACATTTTAATGCAAATTTTATAATGATTTAGTACATTTGAAACTAGTTTTGAATTCATAACTACTATTTTTTGCATCAATATATAATGAGTGCAAAAGTAGTAAATTGTTTTCAATTTCAGCTTAAATTTACCTTTACTGAGTTGCTCAAGAATGAACATTTTAGCGATAATTTGAATGTTTTATTATTTATACAGTTTATTTTTAATTTAAATTTGTATAATCTTGGTTGCTCATGTATCCTTCATTGTGTGATTTTCCTACTGCCTATGTGTTTTTCGAATGTGATTGATGGAAGTTTATCTCGTGTGTGCGTGTAGAGAATTGGACTATACATATATATACTAGCTGGTGTACCCGTTCTCTTCGCACGGGTGAACTGAAAAATTAAACAATATCGATTGAAGGATAAAGAAGTTTTTATTGAGTTAATTTTACGTGAATTGCAAATTAAACAAAAAAATCTTTCTGAATACCTCAGCTGAATAAAAAAAGAAAGGAAAAAAACACGTTTGTTTAATTTTAAGCCTGTAGATCTAATTAATAGCTGATAAAAAGGATTTTTTTATTTATAACTCACCGTAACTCTTGCGTGTCGATTTTTGAAAATAACTTCCTAAGCTAATCTCTGCTCGGCAAAAATAACAGATACAAATTTTATATAACGAACGCTTAAAATAGTGTAAATAATTTATATCTGAAAGCGTAATACGTCAATATTACTTTCTGTTGTATTGATGAAAGTTAGTTTCTAAGAAACTAAAATAATAAAATAAATTTCAGATTTTCCTGAATCAATCGATCGTTACATATAATTAGCTTAAAAATGCCTCTGAATTGTATTTTGATTCAAAATAATAGACGATGCACTTTTTAAATAACAAATAATTAATTTAGTCATGAAATAATATAGAAATATAATCCTTTTAAAAACATATATTAATAAAATCCATTTTCTATAAGTAATAAATAAAGGAAAAATTTACAGATAGCTATGAAACGATTGCTTTTTTAATGCTTGAATAAACATGTATGTAAGTTATAAAAAAAATGAATGGTGCAAAGCCTAGATATATATTTACATGTACTGAAAAACATTCAAAAAGGAAAAACTATCTGATAAAAACATTTTGATATTTTATTTTAATTTCATAGTTTTTCATTCCACAGTGTTTAGTAAATTATTTAAACACGTATCAGACGAAAAAAAAGTATATTATACAAAACTAACATATTCATTATTTTATTTACGGAATGAACTAAAAACGAGCGCGCACTGAGGCATGGCGTAGACAAAAAAAAAAGGGGGGAAGGCTTTGCTTCACACAAAAAGATAGATATGTGCTGTCATGGGCTTTTTTGCAGATGGCAGAATTTTTTCCTACTTTCTTGGCAATTATCGTTAGATTTTGGAAACTTCACACTATCTTTATAAATTATAGTCTATGTGTTATTGTGATGTATAAGCTATATTATTGGTAAAGTTTCATTAAAATCCATTTAGTTTTTTTTCCGTGAAAGAATAAGAAACATCTTCACAAACTTTCACGTTTATAATATTAGTAAGGATGTAAAGCATGTATGTACGAAGAGTACTCTAAAGCGAAATAAAATAACTGAAGATTCGTTAAAATTTGTTAGTAAATGATAAAAATTGTTTTACTTTTTAAGATTTTCTTATATAAAACTTATATTTTATTTTCTTGAAAAAGATTGAAATTAAAAAAATTACTGTAATTGAAAGCATGATAACCTTTGACTATCCTATGTTTTTTATGGATCTATAATCTATTGAAAAATTAGATTTTACTACAATATTTAGTAAAAATTCTTTTAAAATGTGTATATTATAAGTTTCTTTTAATACGTTTCTAGTATTTTTTATAAAACTAATTTAATGACTTCAATGAGAGAAACAAAATAATTTAGAAATTCATTATACCTCAGTGCAATTTTTGTAATTTCGGAAGTCTCTTTAAGTTTTTCATCGAAATGAAATCATAAAATCATAGAAGCATTATATTTTTCAATGTACATTAACAATTCTTAAAATCAATGATTTTTCCTTATTTAACGAAATTGAACTATTCTATGTAATGAATATAGTAGCTGTGTAAAGAACTGTATTACACATAATATAGTAGCTGTGTAAAGAACTGTATTACACATAATATAGTAGCTGTGTAAAGAACTGTATTACACATAATATAGTAGCTGTGTAAAGAACTGTATTACACATAATATAGTAGCTGTGTAAAGAACTGTATTACACATAATATAGTAGCTGTGTAAAGAACTGTATTACACTACACACATATATATAGTAGCTGTGTAAAGAACTGTATTACACTACACACACATATATAGTAGCTGTGTAAAGAACTGTATTACACTACACACACATATATAGTAGCTGTGTAAAGAACTGTATTACACTACACACACATATATAGTAGCTGTGTAAAGAACTGTATTACACTACACACAATATATAGTAGCTGTGTAAAGAACTGTATTACACACACATAATATAGTAGCTGTGTAAAGAACTGTATTACACACACATAATAAAAAAGAACTGTATTACACATAAAAATAAAAGTACAAGAGTAAGTGAAAATATTCAGATCTTTAGTTCGTTCTGTATTTCCAGTTACATTTTATTTAAAATTTCAAACACGCGTTGACATTTGTATGAATGCTAAGTTCAACATTCCGTATTTAGTTCTGAATGGAAATTTGAAGCCATAATAAGAGAAAGAAGCATTTAATCTCAAAAGTTTCCTTATGAGTCACTGAATAATGGCATGCCTTAGAAAGCAAAGATCCATCGATAAGCCATCAGAACGATTCTCCACCCAAGCTATTCAACCACCTTGTCCAAAACCAGAAGCATCGCAGGTTATTCCTCGCCTACTGATTAGATGACCTCAAACTAGAATGTTTTATTCTAAAATAAAACATTTATGAACGACTTATCAGTAGTGAAAAGTTTGAAGGAGGAAAATTCCCGCGCCTTATAAGTACACCTCTACGTTACTTAGGGGATACAAAAGGTCAAACTCGTCAACTCTTCGTCAAAACAAGCTTGTCCCTCCTTAATAACAAGTTCAAGAAATATGAGATTTTATTTTCATTTGCATTTCTTTATTTTACTCGAAACCCATTTTGAAGTGTTCTACCAGACTTCGGATTCGTCTTTTTTATTTTAAGTCTTAGATTTCTTCTGTTTCCGATTCTCTTTATTGCTTTCCATTAAGATCTTTTAGTATGTTGCAGTTTTTATGTGGTCAATTAGTGGTCTAAATTTTCATACTTCTTTTTTAGCTTTCAGAGCAGAAAGTAGTTAGACTACTGATTCTATTTGATATTTAACGTAAGTGTAAGTTTTCATTAGGGTTGAGTTCAATGGGCTGAATTCCTGTGACGTCAGTCACATGATAAATACAATCACGTGTTTCCAGTCAATCACGCGTTTTTCTGATGCCAACTTTTGCTTTTAACTGAAACTTTCTCTTATAAAGTATATATTTGTTAAATATGATAACGCATATAGGTAAGCAAAAAATGCACTTGATTTAAAAATTCTAGTATAATAAACGCATATAGGTAAGCAAAAAATGCACTTGATTTAAAAATTCTAGTATAATATAAGAATTTTTTTAAAAAAATTTTGAAAAACTTTTTGAACATCTTTAATAAACTGACAAGCTATCAAATTTGAAATTTTACTTTAAGTTTATAAACAGAACTACACGTACAAGTTTAAGTCTGTTTTGAATTTAGTGAACAACACGTGGTTCCATTTATGTGATTATCATAAATAGGTTGCATTTTTGTGAATATCATGCATTTATGTGATTAGCCCATAAAGAAAGTGGAAATCGTACACAATAAAGAATTAGGCTGTTTATGTGTATATATTGTATTATGTAATAACTTGTGAACATTTAAAGTGTTTATAGAATTGTAAATTATGTTTAAAAAAGAATATTTGTAGTAGGGATGGCGATTCTTTCTGAAAAAGATCGATTTTTAAATCGCTTCGAATCGTAATCTGGTGAATCTATTTACAAAAAAAATCGAGTTCTAAAAGATCGATTACTTCCTCAAGTCTGCATTTGCAATTTAAATATAAATCCATTTTATGAAAAACAAGAAATATACCATAATAAACGACCTTTTATCAGTAAAATCAGGGAAATTGTTTAGTTCAGGAAATTCGACAATTACAATTATTTTTAGTTCCATATCAAAGTATCAGGTATAAAAGAAGACATTTATTTTCTAAATGTATTTGTTTCATTAAAAAGTTTAGAAAATAGATAATATAGCTTATAGTTCCTAATGCTTAATATATAAGCTTTTTAGAAACAACACTCTGTCAAGTCTACTGGGGATCTAAGTGGTTCCACTCATCACTTGCGATGTTGTTGGCAATCGAGAAAAGGCGCTCACAAAGAACAGATGATCCAACGATACTCATATACATCATGGCTATTGAGTGAACGTGATGATAAATACGAGTTTTTTGTTCTTGCCAGTAAATTAACCCTTTGACCACCAACACCGTAATATAACTGGTTTTAAAGATAGTAATGCAACTAATTGAAAATTGTATGATTTTCACCAAAACAGAAAAAAATGGATTGTCAATTTTTTGGATGAAATATTGATTCAGTACTACATATCGATTTTAAAAAAATCGATTTTTTGACCCGAGAAATCGATTTTTCGATTAATCGACCTCAGATCGCCATCCCTAATTTGTATTTCATATATATAGCCCTGGTATGAAACATAGGGCAGAACTACATATGTAGTTTAAATGTATTAAAAATTAAAAAAATTCAAGCTGCTGTAATTATTTATCTGAATATTCTCATCGTCTGAATTGAACAACCTCATCCTTCAGTTGAATATCTTAGCAAACAATTGCTAGTGAGAAAAATCAACATTTGCCATTTGATTTCCTTCAGTGAAGGAAAGAAAATAGAGCTGTAAGAGAACTATTTCTAGGTACCAAGTCTCGAGATGCACAGTTTGCTCAGTTCTATCGTAGCTTTGTCAACACGTGGAGTTTATTTGAGAGTCAGTCAAATGCTTTTTGAAGTCAGTGAGTGGGGTAGACGACCAGGAATGAGACGAGAAATAAATTTTAGCTTCAACTTCAGCTCCTATTTTAACAGCTAAAAGCAACTAACGCTCGTAACTTTTACATGTGACGTTAACTTGCTAAAATTTACACTGAAGAAAACGCACCGTCGGGGTGCACTTAGAACACTCGTTCTGAGCGCAGTTTATGTTATGTTACTGCGCAGTCCTTTAAACAAATGAATTAGTCTGAAATTTTTTGCAGTTACAATTCAACGCTTCGCTTAAATTTAGTAACAACTCAATTAAAGTGGTCTTGATTTATTTTCAATACGTCAGGATTTTGCTAGGATAGCATAGATGTTAAGGATTCTTGAAAGGGGACTTTGAATATATGAAGTCTGTCTCGGCTTTTCTAAAATAGTTCCACTCGTTATATAATGGTAATGTTTTACATTCACAAATTTTTCTGCTGCTGGTTTTTTAAAATATTTAGTCTAAATTAGTTCACATTGCGTTTAAATACTTGTAAAAAATTAAATAGGTATTGAGTGTGGAATTTTTTCACTATTTTTAATTTTTTAGTTTTATTTTCAATATGCCTCTCACCATAGTTCTGATGCTGATTGAATAAAAATTTAAATTGCTGTTGAAAGTTTGTACTAGTTTGTTTTTGAAGTTCTCACATTCTTTCAAATGCAAAATTCGTTTAAGATCATAATAGTGAAGATATTTTAAGGTTTCCGCTTCTTATTTTAACCATTTTACATCCTACGCTTTTGTGAAAATGTAGACAAACACGTTGGTTGAAGAAAATGAAATTTTTCTCCCACACAGCAGCTAAAATTTACTAGTCCTGTTTATCTGGTTTTTGTTTATTTTACTTTCATTGGGGCTTTTAAGAATTGTAATCTATCTTTGACAATGTAAAAAAATATCTTTACTTTACTCGACATATAATTTAACTATAAAAAAAATGGAATCCATCTATCAAGAAATTGGGGGTGATTATTATTAAATCCGACTTTACATAATATTTAATAATTTTATTGCTGACAATTTCATTACGTCTTATTATTACATACTTGCAACTATCTCCTGCTTACTTTATAAAGTGTGTGAAACTACGTTTAAATTAAATTAAGATTCATGAAAATTCAATTCATTAGAAATAAGATACGGTTTGATTTTATATTTTTTAAATAAAAGAAATAATTGATCTTTTTTTCAAAAAATAAATGATGAATGTATTATTAAAAAATTGAGCAAGTTTTATATTATAATATATTTATGAAATTATTTGAGTATGATTGTGTTTTATATATAATGTATGCATTGGAATATTTTTTGCTTTAGTTGCTGTTGTGAGGGTCAAGTCCCAAGGTAAAGGTGACAGTGGAATTACGGCGTATCACATCAAAGTTAAGAAAGAATTTAAAGTAAGTAATCACAGTTATATATATTATCCTTATATTTTACTGAATAAATTAAATTAAATAATGCTTTCGTTTATTTAGATTATAACGCCTCTTATTGTGTAAAAGGCAAATGTGAAGTATTTATTTAAAAAGTTTATCAGAAAGACTTTCTGTAAGCATACATAATTCGTTTAACAAGTTCCTAATTTTCCACAAATGATTAGAAAGTAACGAAGCAAATGCGGTCCCTCGAAATTCACTGTTTGCTACTTTTTGCATTTTTCTGAAGAAATATAATTTCCTTTTTTGTTTCTTACATTTCTTATTGTATTGTACTTTTGCCGACATTTCGGATATCCTGTTTCAGAGAGCTATAACCGATTGATGTGTTAAAAAATAACGAAAAAAGTTCTTGACATAGTGGGTGTAGGCAGATTTCTAGTTAAAAGAATATTCTAGGAAACATCTCTGTGGAATTGATTTTTTTTTTTTGTTTATTCTTAATCCTATACCTTCCTGTAATGTTCGTGATATAGATAAAGAAATTGTTTTTGAATAGATAAATTATTTACTCTTCTCGCTTTCTTAAATTGGTTCGTGAGTAATAAAGTGTTTGTGATCAGATGAAACCTATCAAAAGTACAATGGAAAACTGTTCCAAAAATTCTGAAATTTTCTTAAGTAAAGGTATTGTTTAACTATGTAGGAACAGAGTTATTTTTGTTACCATGTAATTTCAAATGCTAGAATTTATTTTAGAAAATTCGTTCTGGATAATCATACCTCTGAGTCAGTGGCTTACGAACATTTGTCTTGTTTCTTTTAGTTATCATAAGGTTAATACACTGCCACGATAGATTTTCACTGAATAAAGGGTATGGGAAAACATTTTGACTTCCGAGGGAAATGAAGAAGAGTTTTTGATGTGATGTTTCTTATGGATAATTAAAAGGTACATTGATTGTGACAACATCGAACATAGACGCGGAATTATCACAGAAGTAATATAGCTTATAATCAGAAATGTTTTAGATATAATCTTACGTTTTTTTGTTGAAGTTTCTTTTGATTTTTCTATACCTTTCGAAGAAATTATTTTGGTAACTCTTTTTTTACATGCAAAATTTCAGAAGTCTTCAAAAAATTCGTAAAATAAGTCAATTTAATTTATTACATATTATTCCTTGAGCAGAGATGTGAAAGTGCATTTATAATACAACAGTAAATGTGGCAGTAACTAGCTTTCTAAACGCGAGCGCGCGAAAAATATCTACTCCTGTTTTTAATTCAAGATTTCTCTAAGAATTATCGTAAAAAATGTACGATCGTTGATAAGAGTGAGCTAATTACTAATGTCTTTATTGTGTGATTATAAAATTAGTTCTATAAGTTATCCCTTTTAAGGAATCATTTCATTAAAGTTTTCAGTTGCTATTTCTTTTATAGCTTCTCGCTAAACCCCTTTGTGAAAATCTTTATTTTTAGAGTTACGAATATTATGTTTACGAATTTTATGTATTTTAACAGATGACTGAAAAAGCTCGTCATGCTTTAAGTCAAGGTTTAATTTGGACAAGTAGCCATGAAGCTGCCTGTGGAGTTACGCTTCATCCGACAAGATACCTCATAGCAGGTATATATATATATATATATATATATAAGATGTATGTTTTATATTTATTTTCAAGAGAGGAGTCTATTGGTTACAAATATTTTTAAGTCAAAACGATTTAGTTGTATAGAAAGGAGTTTAAAGGAATTCTTTTTAAGTAATAAAAATATTAGGTAAGACTGTTTTCTACATAGTTTGACTATTTTCAGACATGAATTATTTTTTCAGAAGTTATGTAGGTCATAGAATTCAGTTTCGTTGTCGATATTTCATTTAAGTATAAATGACGGAGTCAGTTTTTTTTGTTACCAACTTTATAGAAATAAAATTTAAAAACTGTTTATAAATGTCCATTTAGATTTTGATTCAATTTATTTTTAAAATTTCTCAGTTACTTATTTACGAAGTAAAATTAATTTGTATTAAAAATATGAATTACTTTTATGAATAAAACAAAAACTTTTAAAATTTGGTAGCCTTTTCTTTTCGTGTAACATTTGTTCTTTAATATTTAACTACAGGTTTTTTTCCCTTTATTATTTTATTAAGATTTTCCTTTTTATTTTTTGGGGCATTTCAAACTTTTGAGCAACTATCTTAGTATTTATTCATTTTCAGCTTTTAACTAATTATTTAGTGATGCAAATTGCATACTTCAATGCACTTAACATTATTATCTTTTATACAACGCAAACAACACCAAAGGCTCTAGCAATATTATTTTAATAACTTTGTGTGCAGATAAATTTAATTCTTGCCGTTCATTTATTAAAACCTTTGTAGTTTTTCTTTATACTTTGACTATCATGGCAAGCTCTATCTTTTTAATGCTCAACTCCAACTATTATGAAAAGAGATGAAGACTACTTCTACATGAGATCATGTGCCCTTTTAACCATTCAACCATTATTATCTGTACAGTTTCAAAATGTCTTTAATTTAAAACTGTTTACTACAAAATTGCACTTGTCTCTCTTTTTTTGAAGTGGATAGTGTGTGGCAAAACTATTATTATACCAGAAATTTTGGATTAACAATGTTCTGTTGTACTTCAAGTAGATGTTTGAAAGCAAAAAATACCCACTTCAATAAAATAATCGTATTACTTAATGGGTTAAGTATCTCAATGACGAAAATTTTGATTAGTATTATGAACGAAGGATATATGGATGATGGTAGTTTAATGCAATTAATGATGGCCACACTAAATTAAACAAAACAAAGAATGGTGAAAATGGGTGCGGAACGCTTGAGGGTTTTTCTTGAATGGAATATCAAGCAAAATCCTTAACATTTTTTTACTATTCAGCCACTCCTATGTATTTCAACACTTCGGGAAGCGTTGATAGGAGTGTTCTGTGTTTCAGTCTTAATCATTGGGGTAAAAATGACCTTACTTCCCGCAGTTTCCCCTTTCGAAATATGTGAATGTTTTCTATAAAAAATGTAACACAGTTGATAGGACCGTGGCAGTGATGGAACCTCATAAATTAATCAAATTCCATTCCCTCTTTTTCTGGCATGCTGACACTTGATTTTACTCCTTCGGGACTAATTTCTTTGAAGCCATGCGTATTGCAATGCTGAAGAAAAATGCACTTCAATTAATTAATGTGTTGAACCTTTTTGTGAGGAATATTCAGCTCTTTCTGACGTCATTACTTCATCGTTCTGCGTATTATCATGCTATGCACAATATAAAGATTCATTTCATCCATTTTACTCTGCTCATGGGTAACTCCCAAGATAAAATATCTCCGTTGGGAAAGAATTAAGTTAGATAAGATTAATGGATCATTAGATGCAGTTAAATTTATTTGTTTGATCATATGTTTGGTTTCAGCCTGGCTAAATTAATTTATTGAACAAAAACGTTTCTGCTATAAATCTCGTATAGTAAGTGCTCTGTTGAATAAATATGACAAATGGATTTTTTCTCCAATAAAATAACTTTATTTAATTCCCCGATGGAAATTAACTAAATATTTCAATAATGAATATCTAAATATATTACTAGAATATTCTCCTATACTTTCTGTGAGATTCATCATTATTTAAGTTTGATGGAAATGTTCGAGCTCATTATGGTATTATGTACAAATCTTAAAAGTTGCTAAATTCATTGAAAATACCGTTGCACATAAAAATACATGTATTGGAAGATAAAAGTAATTATAGAGATTTTAGGATCAGGTTTTCAAGATATTTGTATAAACAAGAGTTCGGATGGAATATTCCTATAAATAAATGTGTATATAACTTGATATAAATAATCTTGTATGAAAAAAAGTCTTATTTTTAGTCAAGATAGTGTAAATGAAAATGAATGAGAATCACTTAAGCTTGTTTTCATCCAGTATAAATAAGTTCAATAAAAATATTTTCGCATTTTTAAATGCAACTAATTCTTCCTTTTAGTCTTAAATATTAAAAACTGGCTGAAATTAAGAGTTTTAAGTTTTAATTAACTTAAGATAATTTAAAAAAACTTAAACAAAAATTTAGCATTTGGATTATCTATTAGAATTTCAAATGAAACATTTAAATATTTTAACAAAAATTTGGAAACTATAAAAGCAAACCAAAATTAGAACACGAGCCTTCGTTTGCATTGAATTACATTAATAGTTTGTTTTTCTCCTTTTTTTTTACCTTTTCTATACCACATTGGATTTTCTATGCTCTTTGAAACTTAGCCTTATCTTGAGTACTATAAGTATATTTTGAAATATAAAGATTGTTTTTTTTACCCACTTTTCTCATGAGATGATAAAAATGAAAGACAAGAGTTTACATGATTTGCATAAGAAATAAATTTTGTTCGTTGCTTTTTTTAAAAAAAAATTTAAAGAGGTCTAAGAATGCTTTTATGGCCTCGTTTATTTGTAGACGATGTTAAAAAAATTTTGGTGCTTGAAACCATTTAAATGGTTGTACTCTTCTCTTATCTATAAAGAAATTTTTGAAGAATATTTATATTTTAAAACTAATCATGTATATCGCTGGAATCATATTTCCTCAACGTATAAGCAAACAAAAGTTTTTTATTTCTATCAAAGGTAAATGTGTATTCATATTAAACATTAACTAAGTGTACTTATTTTTTTAAAAGATTTTATGGCTTAGATATTATACCGTCGACCAATTTCGTCAAATCAAAGGACGTCTTAAAACTCCGCGATATTCAGCCAATAGTAGAAACCGTTCCCGCACGCGTTCAAATACAGTAATTATAACGATGACAGCATTTGGCGACATTTTTGGAATTGGCAATGTCTTTTCACTTGGCGAAATCGGTCGACGGTACAAATACGGAAGTACCAAGATTTTATCCGAATATAGAAAAAAGAAAGTGAAAAAGTTTAGTCTTTAGAAAGGGTTTTGAACAGACTTTGATTTGATTTGACAAACTATTTGTGATGAGGCATATTTTAATTCAGTTTCTTTCTCTCCGTACATAATCCCATTGTTAAAACATTAAAAATACACATTGAAGACAGATAAAGTTTTAAACAGGTGAATATGGTATTCACATTGAATGGATTGCGTATGTATTCAGCTTTGTAATTAAATTACCTTACTAGACATAGTTAGTCTTCTGAAACGAAGATTGTGGAACACTGAAATAACAGCAAAATACTGGATTATTGAAGGATTTACTAGCACTTAAGAGTAAAAATCGTGATCTTTGACATTTTTTTGTTTTTTCTTTTAGTATTTATGCTGCTACAATTTATCATTACGTTTTCACGGAAGTGCGATCGGGTTGCCAAACAGCGATTAAATCAAAGGGATGATTTTAGAGGCAGACATTATCGTCCAGCGTGACTTTTGTACAATGGCCAGAACTTTTGAGACTTCTTATCTTGATGAATGAAACCCCTCACCCATTTCACCATTGTTATTTATTACGTTTAAAACTATTATTATTATTTGTCAAAATGCTAGAGTAATTTTGACATGTTGAGATTATGTATTTGATAAAATGTTCCGCATCAAATTCTTTTGCAGAGTTGTAAATATTGTGATGCATTCTTATCTCTTCCGCACCATCCTTTCAGTTTAAGACTATAATTAAATGTTCAATTACTGGCAGCCAGCAGTTGAGGTTGGCAATAAATGTATGTTTAACCGCAAAAGCAGAAATAAATCATTATAGAGTGCACCATTTCTAAAGCTCTGGGGTGCCATTAATATAGTTATTCAATTTACTTTTAAGAGCAGAAAGACCAATTTCCATTCTAATAGCTTGAGATGAGTACTTCATATTTTAAAAAAAATAATTTGATTTTGTATAAACATGCTTTTAATTATCTGTGAAGTATTTTAATGGAAAAAAGGACTATACTTACTTTTACATATTTAATTATTCGGTCATTTAATTTATTTCATTTATAAATGTAGTGCACAATTTTTTTCTGTGACTTTTAAGGTATCCTCTCATTGTAGTTAGAAACCCACAATTTTTACTACTCAATTTGATTTTTTTCATCTTGTATGATGTTGACACATTTCCATCGGAGCTCTTGATGTCAGAAGAGATCTTAATCTCCTGTCAGAACACTTGGGGAATAGCATTGAAATTCTTTACTTGCCCTTGTTAAAATTAAAGTAATAAGAAATAAGTACTGGATTGCTAATTCGGCGGGGCCGTCGAGACGACCGAGGATCTTTTGTAGTGACTCTCTCGACCAATGGCCGAGGTTTTCCCGACCAATGGGCGAGCGAGCTTTCGACTTGCTCTTGAAATTGAGATTAGCAGGGAAGAAATGCAATCTGAGGCAGGAGAGGAACTCTCCCCATTGGTCGAGCTGCTCGTTTCCTTTTGGAAGAACGAGTCGCTCGGGAGTTGGCAGAGAGAAAGCAAAAAAATCTCACGCGAACGGAATTAGTAATATCTTGAGTTGTTTGAAAATCATTTAGAAATTAGGGACCTGAGATGAAATCTTAGATCTTTTGGTCATAACTATTAATGAGATGTTGATAGAAGATATCAATCCTCTCGTCGCCTTTTGCATTTCTGAACTGTCTGCCCATTTCCTAGAGGAAAGGGTAATCGTGGAAAAATTTTCTTAATTTTCGATAATCGCGTCTTTGAATCCGAAAGAATTTTCATTACAATTTTTCGTTAATTTTGGGGGTTTCTTCGGTGAGGGCCGAGTTCCCGGATTTTTTATTTTCATTTTGAGCGCTCTTAAGAGCGGCTGCAAAAAGAGATCTGACGTAACTGGTTTAAAAGTTTTATTTGCTTCAGTTCTCTTAACGGTATTGCGGTTGAGGGTCGATTCACCTTGTTTTTTTTTAATCTTGGGGAATTCTTCGCACTGGCTCCAGTTAGCCATGTGTCCTGGTTTATTGCAGTTAATGCAGATGGGGTTAGCGATCTTTTTTTTTTATTGGGCAATCGTTGGGATTTTGTTTACAGTTCCTTCATATATTTTCGGCTGAGATTTTAGTGACGTAGTATCATCATCGAACTAGTTTGATTTTCATTATTCATAAAGCGTAGTGTCAGATAGTGTTATCTTTGCTGTGAAGAAAATAGGTTAATCGTGAAATATCTGAAATTGAATATTATCGCGATTAGACATATTTACTTGATTAATGTTTGTTTACGTTGTATATCCGTGTGTTATCATGCCTTTACGCAAAGAGGTCAGATAATTCTTTGTTAAAAGATTATGCTAATTAAATTACAAGTAAACTATCTAAAAAATTTTTTAAAAAAATTTCAAGAAATACTAGGGAATATATCTCCTTTTGACATTATATACGAATCTGATTAAAAGTTGACTTCAAACATACATTGAAGGTACGTGTTTCAAAATGAGGTTATTCATAAAATCTGTTTGTTTTTTTTATTAAGGTATTCGTAGTAAAATTAGCTTTTTCTTTTTACCAAAATCTTATAAATATCTGTATGGAATCTCAAAAATTAGCGTTGAAGTCAAGTCAGTTGATATGAAGGAATTATGTCTTTTAGTTATATTTGTTGGTTACACTTATTATTAGTCTATAATTAGTTAGAGTTAGCTTTATATTTGATGTACAAATGATGTTCTTTGAATCTTTTATCAGCGTGTCATGTTCTAAGATATCCTTAATAGATATTCTGGATTTTAATATAGTCATGAGTAAAAAATAATACTTAAGTAATTAAAAACTTTTCTTTTGATAAAGCAAATGCCAAACCTATACATTTAACTTAAAAATTAATCAAATTAAATACAAGTTAATTAGAGTTTTTGTTGATATAAACAAAATCGACAAAGAACGCGACCTAGTTTTCAATCTGCACCCTGTATCACGATATAGAGCCATTAATTTTGCATGTGGTTATTCCGTATGCAAGTGTTGAACAACACTTTTCTTCGACGCGAAAAATAATATCGCATTTCTTCAAGATAGAGAAGATTGTTCTATGAAAAGTGTTAAAAGAAGAACGAACGCCATCAATGCATAATCGTCGGTCACGTATTATATATGCTTGCAGGTGCAAATAAACCCTGAAGTCTTTTCGAGTAGAAAGCTAAATGAGGAATTCTAAGGTCTTAACTGCTCAACAGTAATGATGAAGAGCCTTTCAAGGATGTCTGAATTTACACAACTTGACAGATTTCACTTTGTTTCAGTAGCTTATTTTGAGTTTGAGTTTTATTTACTTAGTGAAAGTTATTAAAATATTATTTGAAAAGTTATTTGTTATGCGGTTCTGGTAATCAGGTTTGACAATTTTGAATAATGCTTTTGTCTGAGAAGCATTTGTGGTTGAGATCATGTTTTTGATCTGGATGTAATTTTTTTTTTTTGAAATTAGATAACAAGAGTTTATATAAGAGAATTTTTTGAAATAAATGTTTGAGAATATGATGCTTATTAACTACATTCATTAAACTTCAGGTACAATTTGAAGTTTGTCTTATTTTTTTGTGAAATTTATATTTGCCTTATTTGGTCATTACTTTAAAATAATAGAATATTATTCAATAATCATTTTTACGACTGCCACAAAGAGAATTTTTTTTATTTAATAGGAACTTTGATGTACAACTTACAATGACTAAAATGCAAATTATTTAATTTCAGCTATTCTTTGGCAAATTATCTTTTCTTTTCTTTTTAATTTGCCGCGTTGCGTGGTTAAGCATTCTTCATCACAACACGGTTGAATTAAATAACAATAAACATTTATTAACTTTAGATTAAATGTGCAATTAAGAGGTAAACTTCTAAAAACAACAACACATGGAACCAGGCACGCTACAATAATAACAGATCAATTCAGTTCAGTTTTGGAGTCGTTATGTTGAGCTGTAAGGTCGCTGCAAATTAACCAAACGGGGATAGTTACGTAAAACAAGGATTGATGGAAATTTAATCAAGATTTATTGTGATAATTTTGATAGAAAACGAAGAGTAGTCTCAGTTTATTTTTTTCTATCGCCATGTTGAAAAATAAAATTACGAAACTCATCGCAAACAATCAATGATATTTAAATTAAGTGAAACCAAATCTTTCTCTTTAAAAAAAATTGAGACTTGGCAAACTATTGATATACTTTAATGAGTGCATATTGTGTATGTATAAAAAAAAACATAACACATACTACATTCATATGACATTCTAACTTTGATAGAGAAATTTACATTACAATAATAAGTTAAAATTATTGAGTTTTGTTTTTTATTTAGATTTTCTAAAGAATATTTTCATTTCCGCCTTTAATCTATATTCCTCAAACTATTATAATCGATATATTTCGCCTACTTGGTTATTTTTTAACGTACCTTACTCATTACACATTCTCTTATTGTGAATTAAAAATGTTTAAAAAATTTTATAGGTCGCATACGTGGTGAGAAACCGTTTGTATCTCTCTGTCACTTCGTTCAAGAATGGCCTAAACTCTCCTCCAAACAAAAAAAAGGATTCCGTAAATTGTATCAGCAAGGATGCCGTTGCAGAGTAAGTAAAATATTCTTATTTAAAAATATGAACGTATGCATTATTAATGTATGAAAATTGTTTAAGAATTGAATTTATTTACTTTTACAGTAATGTCCCTCTTATGGGCTGCATATTGGCAGCCAAGTCTTTGCCGACACAGAAAGTCCCCAAATGTGAAAGCCATTTCATGGGGGCACCATCTAGTGGCGGCCTTCGCTACCAAATTTTGACGTCTGAATTAATTTTAATTCGAACTGTCGTTGGATGTTAAATATTGTCGTGATTTAATTGTGCCTAGAGTAGAGCCGAATTGATATTCAAGGGATGTTTTACATGCCCCATAATCATGACGCGTGGCAACGATTTTTGCATCCCCCGAGTTCGAACCCGCAATCTTGGGCCTACGAAGTGAGCACACGCTGCCTCTAAACCACCTTGCCGACTTTTCTGCAATATGTAAGATACTTAATATGATATAAAGACCCTCACGGTTTGTAAAAAATAACCCAAACATTACTCTTAACGACTAATTTTATGATGAAGTTAATATTTCATCTTTTCGAATATAGGAAAAACAGTATTACTTTAATATAAGTTAAGTTGATAAAAAGAATAATCTTTAAGATAAACTGAGATGCGTATTGTTTTGAACTGTGGCATAAGTTCTTAAATATTTATCATAAGAAACTTGTGCATCTACCATTGGAAGTATTCTAAATAAGTTCTTTAAATTTTTTTGTCGTCTCCAAATAAGTATTTTCATTAAAATTGAAACTACTTTAAATATTCGATTATTTAATTCAAAATCAATTTTTGGTATCTTACTCATAATCGAATTAACTGATAGGATTAAAGAAATCGAGTAATGAACTTATCATTAAAGATTTCGCCTACAATGCTTTCAATATCTTATAATAATAGACTTAAAAACCATATATCTTAAGATCTTGTGTGTATGATTCAAATGATTGTCTGAAGATAATGCTGTAGAATTTACTCTCTTGTATTATTATCTCTATATTATTCTTTAATATTTAGATATTGTATATAAAATTGTATTGTTTCAGTTGCATTACTAATTCTGTATTTTTTGTCCTAGGTTCGTATGCCCAGTTTTGTGAAGAATCATCGGGAACCTTTCTGTTCATGGGAGACATTCCGAGGCAAAACGGATTGTCAAGGCCTGTACTCGTTGTGTGTACCAACTGCGCATGCACGTGCATCCAACGGTACAGAAGAATGTTCATGGGTGAGCACCGCTCAGTACAGACGGTGTATGAAAGAAAGGAAATATGAAAGAGAGATAGAACCTTAAAATAGAGTTCTATTTCTTGCATCATAGATGATCAAGAATCATTGAGACGAATTAGACTATATATATATGTTTTCTGTGTTTAAGTATATATATCCAAATATATACCTACATTAGATCTGATGCCTGTATACGTTGTAGCAATGTATATGTTACAACTTTAGTTACCAGAGGTGTCTATATCCAAATTTTGATGTGAAATTTAATTTGTTTATCATTTGTAAGAGGAACATCTACAAAATTGATAAACGGAAAACTTCGCATTTTGTATTATAAAACTGCGGGAATTATGTTATGTATATGAACTTATATAAAAATGAGTTATCTTATTCAAATCAAAGTTGGGGATGTAAATTTCGTTACTTTTTGTCGGTGTTCCTAACCATGCTTAGACTTGTATTTATTTGTCATTTTTTTTAGTGTTCATGTTCGGATTTTAACTTAGTTTTATGTGTGGTCGTATTGTGTATATTGAATGTAAAAAGTTATTCACAGTATTAAATTCTGTAAGAAATGAGGTGTATTAGGATTGGTGTTCAATTTCTTATAGGACTAAAATCCACCAATTGAAAATACTATAACCTGCTTACTTTATAAGCAAATTGGCACTGACGTAATGTAGTTGTTACATTTGCGTATATTCATTTGTATTTTTTTTGCACTGGGCAGCACTGAAGACTGATTGGACTTGAGGAATAATATACTTATACACTTGAGGAAGAATAGATGGAGTATTTCTAAACTGAGATATATGTATTTGTATATTATGGAACCACTTTTAGGCGTAATATCTTATGTATGCCTTTTTGTAAATTTGGATATTGGTTTTTGCATTTTATTGATAGATATGTGTATGTAATAATAACACTGAACTTTTTTTTTAAGGTTGAATAATTTTATTAAGTAGCTTTAAAGAAATTCATCAGTGATTTAGCATTGGTATTTGTATTAAGTTCCTTTATCATTTGTTACGAGAAATCTTTAATTTACTGAAAATGTATTTCATGACTAATAATTTTTTAAAAAATATTTAGTTTTCAGGTTTCATTTCATGCCAACAAAAAAATAAACATTGTCGTTATTTACTTGTTCTAATTTCAAATAGCAAACTACATAATTATACAGTTTATATATATTTTGTTAATTTTTAAACTTTCGGTAATTTTAGTCGAAAAAAGGGCCAGATAATTTATATTTGTTTATTCATGTGAAGTTTTCATTTTTAAAATATTAAAAGATTGACAATACTAAAAACATTTGAAATAATTTCATTTTACTTAATTTTTATTGATGGAATCTGAAATGCAATTGATAAAAACTCTTATTTTTAAACTTATTTGTATTATTTTATTAAGTTTTAATTGAAAAATTAATTATTCCAGTTTTGTGGCTTTAACGTTATTTTTATTTCACCGACTTTGGAGGCCTGAATGAGCTTAAACAGATGAAGGTAGTTCTATGCGTTGCTATTCGATAAAATTTGGTGCCATAAATACATCTTAGTTCGAGGCTAAAATTCATTATCATTCATTTTTGTTAATATCATTTAGATTCCAGCTTTGCTCTTCAGTATCATACATTAAACGCATATTTCTTCACTTTAATTTAATATTTACACATTTTGTTATCATTTATAGGAAAGTGAGCAATATGCTTACTAAACCTATTCTTTATTCTAAAGCTTGGAACATGTGAGCAAAAGAGTTTGTTAAAGTGCGGTTACATACGCCTAACAAGAGCGTATAATATGTTAGCCTGTTTAAGTTCAAATATTTCCTTTTTATTTTTTGCAGACATGTTCAAAGACTTTTTCTCATTTCATGTAAAACATTGGAACTGTATTTGTGGAGAATAAAATATAATGCAGAAAAAGTGGGTTGTTTACATGTAAATTTGGTTGAACACATTTATTTGTAGTTTTACTGTGATATGTCGATAAAACGGAAGAGAGCGTACAATGGCTGATTTTTATCTGCCACTGTGGCTCATCTTTTACGCTTTACTGACCTCATTAGTTACGATATGTACGTACAGTTTCCATATGTATGTTATTTTTCTTTTTTATGAATAAATGTTTTTGATACTTAACATTCTTGTAGTTGCCTCTTTGATTTCTTATGACTTTGTGTACCTATGTTTATATGAGTTAATGTATTTATGTGCTATAATCCACGTGGATCTCTCAATACACTTAATACACATACCATGTGTGGATCACAGAATACTAGGAAGTACCCGAACACATTAGTATCTTTAATTTAGCTTAAAACTTCAATTGTATTTTCCATCAATTTTACACAGCACACTTTTGTCTTTCCAAAACAGTTTTTGTTGCTTCTATAAGAATTTGAATGAGAAATATTACAATTATTTAAAAAATTATTTAATTGGAAAAGGAATGAAAGATATAAATTACAGGAAGTGAGCATGCAAATATGTCCGTTTAAGAATCATAAGTTCTAGCATATGGTAACACCGTAATTTAAAGCTACCTATCCTTTATTATTTAATGACAACCAGATGGCGTTACTAGTTATTTTGGAGGGAAATGCATTTCTTCCCAAGTAGAGCTGGATTAAACTGTTCGCGTACTTGATAGGAATTGCATATGTAAGATGGTGTACTAGGCTCTGAAATATGTATTTTATGAATGTTTTCGTGCTCTCTGGTGTTGTGGAACTTTAAGATAATTAAATGTTTGTTCTTGTGTGTGTGTATATATATATATAGCAGTCTTAATTATCTTAACTATAAATAATAACACTCACATGAGGAAGATTACTAAGACCTTATACTTTAAAAACATAACATATCTGTGTTTTTATCTCGTATAAGGTGACTTGTTGTTTGCTTATAAACGAAGGTTAATGTACTTTTAAATGTTTTATTTAAAAAACATGTGATTTTTATGTAAGCATTCCTATCTTTGAAATGGGATTAATGTAATGTCTGAATTCGGATTATTTTGAAACTTTGACGATGTATCATATATTTTCTATAACTTATAGTATCAACAGATTTATAGTGTAATTATTATTTTAATTTATGAGGAAGGTCTGCAATTTAAAAGTATATTGTAAGAAATCTTGTATTAAACTTCCAATCCCTTGTAATTTAATTTTTATAAATATATATTTTGCTTGTAATAAAAACAAACGAGGAAGCTCTAATTTCGAGAGTAAAAATATTACTGAAGTTGAACTATTTTTCGTGCAGATATTACCGAAAATAATACGGAGTTATTATTTTTTTTAAATGTACGAACTCGGTACATTTTCTTTATTTGTAAAATCTGAGGAGATTTTTTTAATACTATATGTCGGAAGTTTTTTTTTTTTTTTTTTTTTTTTTTTTTTTAAATTTTGACTGAAATCGAATGGAAAAATATCAGTAAAGTTGTTTCAATTACTGTTCGCATAAATAAATACTACGCTTTAGATATATTTGAATGCCTAAAAGTATCAAAATAACATTAGTTTATTAAGTTATTCGTTACAAAGATAATGTGGAAGATAAACATGCATTATACAAATATTCGATAAAGAGGTAAATATTGGCTACATTTCATTTGTAAATGTTTTAAGGCTGTTTTCGGCAAGTGTATAAGAGCCTAAACTAAACTCGAAGCACATTTTCAGGCAGAAAAATGCCTCAATTTTCATGAAACTTTACAACGTTATAATACATATATCTCATAATATAGCGTTTTTAAAACTTCAGTTTTCCATGAATACTTATTTCTTTAACTTAACACATAAAGGAATAGCTCATTTAATATTGCAGTATAGGAGAAACACTGCGAAACACATTTTATAGCAGAAAAATATGAATCAACTCGGTTAAAAATGAAATGTATGATACAATATACTATTCTTTCTGTAGGATAGTGAAGTTAGAGTATAATATTAATGTTTCAGTTATTTTATATTTGAAAACATGTTCCAAATTCGGGTCCTATTCTTTAACACTGATCGAAGACAGCCTTAATGTACTGTTCATTGTATACAAGTACTGAAATATTTGTACTTAAAAATTTCAACAATTAAAAATCGAACAATTTTAGATTAATCAATCAAAATTACAGAGTACAGAAAAAAAAGCATCGGAATATTTCTATGTAAAAGTATGGTGTTCGATTTTCTAAGAAAAGACAAAAATGTTGTATGTAGAAAGATCCTTAATTTTCTTCCAAAATCAATAGTATTAAAATAAAAAGGAAAGTGTGTAGCATAGATTGTTTCGAGTACTTGATGAACATTAAATGACAATTTTTATTGTTGCCATGAGTTACAAAAAACAAAATAGAACATAATACGAAAGCTTATAAAATACTTATAGGTTGGTTCTACTCTATAAAAATTAATGCTAAATATAAATAAATTTAAATCCTTTAATTAAAAAAAAGAGAAGAAAGAGAGTACAACATTTAATAAATTTCAATGATAAACACTATGTAATCGGTACAAACTGTCGTATAATATGCATATTATTTCGTCATTTTTTCCATAGCTCTTTAGTTAAGGGAAGAAAAAAATCAGCGTAAAATTTTAATTGAGTTCGATATTTTACCTTCATTCAAGACTTAATTTACACAATTATATTTTTTTTTATAAACTTTTTACTTAAAAAAAACTTTGACAAAGAGTATGTATGCATTATTTTAAGTTATTATTAATGTGTGCCGTTTAAATTATTACAGATATATAATTTAAATATAATTAAGAATAAAAAGAAAAATGTTCAGTTAGAATGTTTTTTAATAAAATACCATTCGCACACACACACTCACATACACTTTTTAATTTTTAATTCCAAGATTTATTGAATAAGTAATAATGTATTAATCTCCTCCCCACAAAAGAGTTCAACTTTGTGGTAAAATATGTTACTGCATTTACTCAGAATGTTATAGAAATATATACATATATATATATATATATATATATGTATATATGTATGGAAACGGATATATACATACATACATAGATATTTTTAGAAACGCATATATAATTTGCATTATATGTATTTTTTTTTAAAAAAAAAGTTTAATTCACTAAAAGAAGCAAAACATTCTAAGAACTATTTTTAAACGAACATAAAAACATTCTTAAGATGTTTTGATGCGTAAAATATGAGAAGATATCTTTTTTCTATTCCTTCCTTTTGTGTACTCTGCGCTCTTCGCCAAAGGCAATTTTGATTGGACGCTTCAACATAAATAACGATTATCCTCGAAAAGGTGCAATTGTATATTACTTTCTAGAAATGCAATTTAAAAATGGTTGGTACGGTGAGAAAGTTTTGTGAGTTGGCGAAAATTTTCAAGGTTTGCCTAAACAACTAAAATAAAAAGACATATACGTGCAAAGGGAAAGGCTCAAACCATGTTAAAATCGAATTGTTGGAAAGGCAGCAATGTTTAAAAGCTTCTAGGCAATTTTTCTTGGTGCTATTTCTAACAATGATTCTAGCACGAAATGCTCCCCACGAAATGCACCACTCCCCCGGCCGCTTTTGTGCCATTGTTCACTCAATAATATATTTGATTCCGGTTTTAGAAGGCAGCTTTTATTTATACCCCAAGCTATTCTAGGTAAACAATATTTGTTTTTATTTCTGTGGGTAGCTCAAACACAAACATTTGAAGCAACTGAAAGAAAATATATCCAAAAAAAAAATGTCTAGGAAAATAAATACGTATTCGATGTAAAAGTCCAAGATTGCCTAACACTTCGAATAGTGGCATTATTTCATGTTTTAAATTTGGTAAAAAATTGCTGCACCTTACCGTTGTTTTAATAGATGCGATTATGATTCATTAAATAAATAATCTTTTATAGAAATAGATTTATTACTATTCATCATTTCATCATTTTTAGTTTAAAGAGTAGTTAAAAATACAACAAATGTAATAGGGACAAAGAAAATTGAATCCAATGAAAAATGGGTAATCCAACATTAGAAAAAATGTTTATTTTAATTCAATCTATTCATATGAGTATGTATAACGATATATTTTATATACATATATATTCAGATCTTTATCAGGACATGAGAAATATAAAATAACCATGATCCAATATTGAAAATATGAATAAAAGTTCTATTTTATACAATTTTTTTTCAACTTGCGAAATTGAAAAATCCGATTATTAAAAAACTTGTTTGTTACATGCTTAGATATTTATTGGGGGATTAGTTATACACCATTTAAAATTATACATTGAATACATTAGTTAATGCAATTTTTTAAAACTATCCCGTACTAAAACCAATTTCCCTTCTGAAGAAAAATACAAAGATTTTTTCTGTAATATATGTTTTGAATTTTTTTGCGATCTCTCTACATCAATTTTATCTTTTTACTTGATGTAGAGTAAAAAATTTCAAATTCCTGCTTATTATAGAATTATTTTTACTAATCTGCATAACTTCCTTTGTTAAATAGGATATCACATCTAAAATATTTATTAATTTCTTAATTTATTACTCTGCACTTCTTTAAAATTAGTGTTTTAAAATTTGTGATACTTGGTTTAATATTTTATGTATTTAAAAAGAGATAGACCCCCTCCCATCTCTATCCTTTCTCTAGTTTTAAACATTTCCTGTGTAATGATTCTTGGAATAAATCATTACGTTTTAAAACTTTATAAGAAAATTCACACCCTTTCCCCCAAGAAAAACTGTACCGAATTTCAATCTGTAGCAGCGAAAAATTTAAAAACGTGTTGAAAATTTTTTTGTATATATAAACAATTGTTTTTAATGATGATTCCATTTTTTATAAAAAATAAAAGCGAATGATTTGCATTTAAAATATGGAATTTCAGAAATATTTAAACCTTTATATATAAAAAAGAATGATTATATACATTTTATTTGAATTACCGTATTTATTCAAATTTAAGCCGCTTTTATTTACCAGTGTTATGCTACTGAAAATCGGGTGCGGCTTAGAATCGAAGGCGGAAAAATTCGTTGGATGGGAAATGGAACATGATACTGGCGGTTAGAGTAACTACATGTTCATGTATCAACTTAAAAGCTCTTAATACTGGTAAAATAAATTACTTATTCACGCTTTTTATTAGTTCTCTTTTTAATTTTTTAAAAAATTTCTCAGATATAAGATATCGATAAAACATTTTACACTACTTTTTATTTTTCATAAAATTGTGCTGAGAATTTTGGGTGCTGCTTAGAATCGATGGCGGCTTATATTCGAATAAATATGGTAATTTCTATAGTGGCAAGTATAGATTTAACAACCTAATGACCTTTACATTATTATATCTTTGATTTTTTTGACAGAAGAAACTCATTTAACATTTAAGAGCGGTAAATTATAAATTTTACTGAATGAAGGATATATTATAAGTATATAAAGATCTAATAAAAATAATGTTTCATTCATTTTGTGGATGATTCCAGAAGCGTTAATTTAAATTTAAATTTTTGGTTTAATCAAATGTTTTTGTGGATGAAATTCCTGTATCTACTTACAATAACTGAGAAGTAAAATCCTAAATTTCAGAAAAATTTAATGAAAAATATTTAATATATACACTAACTTTCAAATTACATATTTTTTTTTCTATGCGTATACTTATTCACCAGATAAAAATGTAGAATATGCCTTATAAGCATAAGTATATAGTTTGTCTTAAGAGAAGAATTGCGATTTAGAAAAATTGTGCAGGATGTTTCTTTCATAATAACTTCTTATATACCTAAAATGCAATTGTAAATACCTGCTAAGGGGGAAAAATACCTAAGCTTTTTCTCTAGATGCAATTACTAATCTAAATTTTACACTCTGTAAAATGAAATTTTAAAAGAAGTGTTAAAAATAACAATTTTTATTAATGAAGACTTACCATTTCCTTGTGGTTTGGGAAATATGACTGCTCAATCAGTGGGAAGTTTTCTTTACCTAGCCTTCTTTGCATATGAAGAAGTTGAGAGAACTGCATAAAAAAGGAAAAAAAATACATGTATCCATCACGTATTTCTAATTCTCTTACAGATAAAGAAATCAATGACACAATCCTTTGATAGAACAAGTGAAATATTAAACAATAAAGGTATGAGAAAAGCAAGAAGGACTAACCGATCGTTTTAAAAATTGTAAGTGAATTATAAAGTTTTATTGCACTCTTTTTTTTAAATCTGCATTGTTATTTTGTTCTAACTACGATAATTACCCTTATAAACACTTTTCTCACTCCTTTTTTTAAATTAGAAATTTAATTATTTTGGTATTCTGTAAAGTATTTATTCACGTTGATAAAATGGGTAACACATTTATCTCTTTAACTTAGAAATGAGCAATTAAACTCGATAAACTTTAGTAAAATTCAGAAGAGCACAAAATAAAACAAACAAACGTATATAATGATAACTATGGAGCTCTCATTTTACGTTTTGGATTAAATAAGAATAAAAATAAGCACAGGTAAAGTAGAATTGAACTTTAGTTAAAAGTCAAGAAAATCGTGCAAATGTTTTTTTTTTAATATAAGGTTTAATCCTACTCAAATCAATAAACACTAGCTTCTCAATTCCATTGAAACTATGAAAAATTTACGACACCATAATTGTTTAGCAAACTTATAAAATATGTAAAATCGAAAAGTGCGAAATTCTTAATTTTAATAATTGTAATGTACGTGACAGATATCAACTATGATATACAGTTTAAATTATGAAGGTGCAATGTAGAAAAAAAAGTGAAAAGTTTTAATACTTCAGTTGTATGAAATAATAGGATGTGTTAATTTTTCCCCACATTTTTTTTTATAATGTTATATTCAGAAAATATTTAAAGTATATATCCATTTTTATTTATTTGAGGAAACTTTGAAATATCTGTTTCGAAGTATAAAATTTCCAAGGAATTTTATTCTTTAGTGTAATAAATATTCTTTTGATACTGAAAAATAAAGCGATTGCTGAGTAAACTCTGCAACAGTAGCAAAATAAACTTTTTATAAAAGCTTTAACTGCTTAACTATGGGAGAAAGGCAAAATTTCTTCGGGTTTTTTCTATACTTAAGAAGTAACTAAAAATGTAAAACATCTTTAAAGTATTTAATCTTAAGCTTAAAAAAATGTGAACTAAAAATAAATTTAAAATTTTCTGAGATACAGTTTAGAGAAGATAACGTCTACGCATACTCTCCTCACTTGCATATTTTTCTTCTTTCATTTCAAAACACAAAATGTTTTCCATTTGATTCATCGCTTCTAAATATGTCTATCTTGAAACTATGTTTATTTGACCTTTTAAAATAGCAAAAATATGTTTTTGCGTTGGTATGATTAATCAGAAAAATATAAACGAGGGAAAAAATAAGATTTTCCATCTGTGCCTCTCTTAAAATAAAGCAAAAATAGTAGTTCGTGCTGCCATCTATCAGTACGTATGTTAACTAGATCTGTTTTTTTAGATGAATAATTTTGCCGTCAGTGCAAAACTTTAATGTATAATTCTTTATAAATTAAATAGAAGTGTAAAATGTTTTCAAAGTAATACAAGAATTGCTATTTATTTAGGAAATTATTTAATAGCTCAGACCGATAAGGGAATGGTTTCATTAAAGATTGTAAGTATTTTTTTAATTACAAATTTTTTTTATGGTACAAAAATATTTAATCGGAGTCATTCAAGTTATTTTTTAATTAGCACTGGATATAAAAACGAAAAAAATAAAATGGTATCAAATTACTATTAATGAGACTGATCATTTCTGCGTAAATCTTCCTTTTATGACACACATTTTACTCAAATAAAATATTTCTAAGTTTTTTTGAAGCACTAAATTCTGTCAAAACAAGTAAAAAGTGTATGACTTATGTTAAAATTTTTTTTTAAATATAACACCTGAGATTAAATTGGTTTTATAAGCGTTAAAAAAATTATAAGAATTTTTCAGAGCCACTTTCCATGCCATATGGCGCCATCTAGTGTAGAAAGTTATATTAAATATTGCTATACAAGGAGCGAAATTTTCCAATAATAAAGGATTTTCAACACCACTTTACTTTTTAATTATATGTTTTTCATTTAGATCAAATCAAGTTAAAAAACACTTAACTTTTTTTAATTTCAAGAAGTTATAAAAGTTCTATCTCTACTGGATTATAATTCATTATTATTTTTATGAAAATTACTTGCTTAAAAATTGCAATGTTTTGACATATAGAAAGAACGAGTTGTGAATCTAAGTGCAAGATTTAATTTGAAGAACTTTTATGCAGCAAGATCAAAACTAAAAAAGCATATAATAGTTTTATGGCTTTTTTATTATTTATATCTATAATTAATATTTTTTCATTTATTTTACAAAATCTACTCATATTTTTAAGCAGCTCTTAACTCTCTTAGTCTTTTTTTTTTTTTTAAATATTTATAATAATAAAATTTAACTCGAAAACATATCTTGTTCACAAAGTTTTATATTTATAAGTATATAAAAATATTTATTGAAAATGTGACAAAATTTCACTGATTTATTTCTAATATTATACCATCTCACATCGGTAGATTTGAAGCAGGATTGCAGCGGGTATGGAAAAAGTGTAAGCTATCAATATAAATAAGTTGTTTCTGTTTCTAAAAGCTTGTAACACATTCTATTTCAAAGAAAAATAAAATAATTTAGATTAACTACGTTTAAAATTTAAAAATTTAGACTCCGAAATACATGACAAAAATCCTTAATGAAAAAATGAAGAAAAAAATTTAAATTAGTTTAATGAATTTAATTTATTATTATTATTCATTTAATTTTCGAAGCTAGATGCTCAAGAAAAAAATTAGGCATCGAATTTCAGTAAAATTTTTTTTTTTTGCTATTTGTATAACGTTAAAGAGTTTTATGTTAGAGAACACCATTTGAAAGGTACTTCCAGTGGTGTAACGGAGAATATTGGCCCTTTTCCCCAACAAAGTCAGGGTTTAGGCCCCCTTGAATCCTGGCCCCTTCCCTGATACGGGGGTTACGTGATGTACGTTACGCCTCAAGGTACTTCTATGTTTAAACTGATGCGCTTCAAATTTAACATTTAGATCATGTTGAAGAAAAACAGATTATAAACAAGGAAAGGAAATGGGTAAAGATCGGCCTTTTTTCAACCATTTTAGTCATAAAAATTCAAAATATTTATTGGAGCTATATTATTATAGTTATGTGAACTTAAGGTATTGATCTTTACTTTTATTCTAAAATAGGAAGAAACAAAATAGCAAGTCACATAAAAAAGTTATCAAACTTGGCGAATTCGTTGAGTTGTTATTTTATATATATATATATATATATATATATATATATATATATATATATATATATATATATGAGAGCTTTTTCTAGCTTCCATTTAATAAAACAACTGTTGTGCGCTTTAAGCTACAATAATAAGGCTTTTAAACTGGCATTCATTTGTTTTGGTGTAACGAGCGCGTTGATGTGATATGAAACAAAATAGCTTGTCCGCTAATCGGTCAGACTTATACGTCACGTACGTGTTCAAACGTGTCTTCACCTGGAGCATGTCATATTGTAATATAAATATTTCTTTTGTATTGTGACCATTATTTTACGTAGTATTGTATGCGTTTTGTGAATTTTATTAAAAAATAATGCACCCACGAACTCCTTAATCAATCGGGGCTGTACTCTCTTTACATAAATCGAGAAGATTCCTCAGTTGTTCGACTCCAGTTGAGATCACGACACACAAGTTTAAAAGTATATAACATATGGATACGAACAGGTATAGGTCATAATCCAAACATTGAATGGTATTGTTAGTGCACAGTTGGTGCTAGAGTTGTTGGCTGCTGTGCACATGTTGCATCTGTACTTCGGTACTTGGGATACTGGCGCCATAATCACACTCAGACAAAAACACCGTCTTGGAGAAGCTGATACACTTCAAAACGCTGCTATTGGATGGTCCAGTGACGATTCAGCCAGTGACAGCGAGAAGGAAATATAATCGAAGACATTTCTTACAAATAGTTTAACATTGTTATTTTTTTTCTTGTTTTCTCTATTTAATGAAAGATAATTTTAAAAAACCTTAACATTTTCATTTCGACTGAGTACCAATGTTAAAAATAATACATAATATGAACTTGCCGATGGGCGAAAAAAGGCCGATCTTTACCCACTTCCTTTTCTTATTTGCTTATTATGCGTTATTGACCGCATGCAAATTATTTTCAACATCATAGTAAATTTGATGATTATACAAATGAGCAGAAAAATATAAAAGAAATTTTTTTTCCTCCACTTCTTTTACTTACCACCCATGGTTTTATCCTGGAAATTATACAGACTGTGAAGGGAATTTACACTCGGTACCCCTCCGTATTTAAAACCCAGTAAGAGATTACGGTAGTCTTCATGTCCAGCATCACGAACATGCTGACGAATCAGCAAAAAGTCAGGTCGAAAGGATCTGAAAGTATATTACATTTAATAACAGAATTTGGAAGTGGGAATGCAGTTCTTTTATTACACTTGCATTTAAAAAAGTAGATGAGTTAGCCATTTAAAAAATCGCGTGTTTTATTTGGAGTTTTTATATTGTTTTTTTCTTACATGAATAAAACTATTAATTCCTCTGAGATATTTATAATTTAAATATTGAGCTCTTAAACATAGAAAGTAGATAGTGCATTTTTGTGTGTATGTCAGTGGTTCTCAAACTGTGGGGTGCGTCTTCCTAGCCCCATGATAACCCACTGTGGGGGGCGGTAGCATATCGGAAAGTCGAAAGTAAAATATTATTTAAAAATTATTAATTTAATAAAAGGAAGCACAAAACAAAATATCTATTACAACAAAATAAAATATATTTACACTGATATATAATACAGTTCTAAATGTATTTTTAAAGCACAATGTACTTTATAATTAATTTATCAATACTAAATTCAGAAAAAGTTAAAGGTTTTTAAGAGGAAAATTTAATATTAGAAATTAACACTCTAATTTTTTCTTTTATTCTTTTTCATTATTTTGCTTTCAAAGCAACTACCGCAGAAAATCCGGATGGATTTGAAATGGATGGAAGATGGATGATTGAAGAAATAAGTATTTAATTGAAATAAAAGTTATTTTTTTTGCAATCTGTTCCAATTTAAAAATTAGATTTATAAACATAATATTTATCCCACTTAAGTAACTTACTTAAAAGAGTAACACAAACAAAATTTAATACTTATCTTGATAATTTGTACGGTTTATAATTAAGGTCATATTGTAGCTTTAGCGTCGAAGTGCATTACTTTTGCATTCAATACGTTGTAATTGTATGGGATGCGATGGAAATTAGGATTGAAAATTGGGTCTCAAACATTGAAAGTTTGAGAAGTACTGGCGTGCGTTTCATGCAATTGGAAAATGAACTCACATTGTTTAGAAGCCTTGCTATATGATTAAAATAGACTAGGTTTGACAATTTCAAAACTGCAGAACCGAATATTTTATAGCTTAATTTTCTTTTTTGCTTAGTCGAAATGACAATAGTGTTAAGATAATTTTTTAGACACGTCTAAAACACACTGAAAATAAATTTCCTGTATAAACTTCAAATTAGCATACATTTTCGATTGTTTCAAAATAGGGATCGAAAAATAAGTCCAAGAATAAATAATTTAAAACTTTTCCTTGGAAGTATTTTTATGTGTGATTTTAAGTTTAACGTATCTTCTGTAATTATAATTAAATGACCAATGTCAAAGTCCCATTTCACAATGCCCCTAATCGTTGTTCCTATGTAGAAATATGTGTTTGTTCTGATATATTTTTTATGTGTATAGAGATTTTATTTGTTATTTATTATATTTTGAATGCGACGTAAAATTATTCAGTAACAAGGAGTCGCTTTTTCTTGAAACATTCAAGAATGTTTCAAGAAAAAACGAAAACTAGCATGTCCGAAGTTAAAATTCTAATACCAAGTATTCACAAATTAAGGTTTCTCTGTTTTTATTTTTATTTTTTCATTTTTATCAAGTAATTTTCGTTGTTGAAATAATTTTCTAAATAAAGGAAAATATTTTTCAACTTCCTTTAAAATAATATATATAATCCTTCCTCAGGTATTTTTTTATGGACAAAATTATATTAAATTAAAAAATTTTCCTCGCGCACTGTTTATGAAAAATAATTTACAATACAAACAATACATATAGCGCATATATGCAACAGGCAGCGTAAATCATAATTTCCTGATAGTCAGATTAGTTGTTCTTAATCGACTAAGCTCTATGATGTAAATATTCACTGATGAAATTACTGTAGAATGGTCATTAATATTTTATTTCTGCAGAACGTTAATGAACAGAAAAGGAGTTATATACTTCTCCATTATTTTCCTTCATATAAGAGAGTCTTTGTGAAACTATCTCCCTTAATATGTTAGTTGAATTCCCTAATAAGTGATTTTTAAATTATTTTCAGGGAATATTTTGTATGTAGCTGAGATGCCTTACCTTCTTTAAGAATTTTATTTGTACTCCCTTCAAGGCATTGATCCCTTCGAGGCTCCATCAGAGGTATGCGTAATACAATTTGAGAGCCACAATTTTAAAACATACAGCAATTGCAGAAAATCCTCCATAACAGATTTCACGAATTGTTTTGAAAAATGTTTTGTAAGCATGTAATTTTCTACATTTGTGGGGTGTAAAAGTATAAAAAAATACTAGAAATTACTAAAAATACTGTCCGTATAAAATATACTAGAAATTTTATTATTATCTTATAAAGAACTTCGTAGAATAGCCATTAAGAATCTTAGAGTTTATCGACTTACCTTACAACTTTAGTTCCATTTCTGTTCACAACCATACTCACAATAGCGCAGCTATCACCATTAACAGATAAGTTAATATCCTTGAATTCAGCCTGTGAAAAAAAAGACAAGATATGATGCTGACTTCAGTAATAGACACAATATAATCCCCCTCCTACCCACAAAATATAAGTAACATTAAAAAATTCAAAGTTAGTTTAAAACCTGATAGAGTACTTATACTATTGTCGCTTTTATGAAATGAAACAAACAAAAATTCAAGTAAACAAGTAAAAATATTTTAACTTCGTGGTAGTTTATATAACCAGAATATAGGAAATTTTAGAGCAGTATGTTGATCCTACAAAAATTTAACAGGTAAAATTGGAACATATGTTAAATATATATGATATTATAAAATTTGAATCCCCCCAGGAATATGAAATAGTTATTGATAGATAGGACTTTATATTTAAGGAGTTCAGTTCTCAGTGGTACCAGGAAAAGATATTATAAAAATGTACATACTCAATTTCATCCGTAGAGAGAAGGACATTTAATTTTCAGCCAATTTTATTCTCTGAGGCTAAAAATGATTAATTTTGAATTAAAAAACACCTTTCGTGTTTCTAAGACAGAAATAAAAAACTTTTAAAAAGAATATTTTCTTAAGAAATTCATATTTTTTGAATTGCAAATGCTTTTCTTCTTCAAAAGTTTGAATTTCTAAATGAGTTTTTTGGACTACTATAGTTTATGTAAAGGTAAAAATCTATTAAAAACTAGGAACGAATTTGTTGAGATATTTTCTAATTTATCCAGCAGCTGCATGTAAATATAACAAAAATAAAATTACTTGTAAAACTAAAAAACACATAATTAAATTACTTTAAATTACTTTGTCGGTTCATTTCTTTTGTTCAATTCCTACTATTAGTTCACACTCTCCCTATATATATTTATTTATATATAGGTATATATGTGTATATTTTGTTTAAATTTTCAATAAAATACTTTTTATTTATGCACTCAAGTTCAAATACATATTTTTTAAACTTGTAGTGGATGGCACTTGATATTAGTGCAGTTTTTTCAAATATTAATTCATTAATTAAATTGAAAAATGAATAAATAGTAACAAACAAAAATAATAGTCCAACACCATATATAAAGAAGAATGTGATTTATTTTTGCTATACTATTTTATTGGAATAATTAAATTTAATTAATGACTAAATAGCATCAAACAAAAATAGTAATCCAACACCATATACAAAAAGGAAAATGGAAAATTGCTTTCTATTTTGCCACTTAATATTGTGATTCTGTCCTATGTACATACTTATTTATATTAATTGTAATTATTTAATGAAAGTAACTGAAATAAAATTTTTCTTTGTTGACCTAAGAAGAAATTGACTTAATTTTTTTTTGTATTACTTGTTTATATAAATATGGTTTCTGTTTTGAGAAAAAGTTGCAGGTTTTCTGGATCAAAGAAAAGATGTAGTTTTTATAATATGAAATTTATTTGGCATTCACTAAAAAACAAGAGGATTACAAAATGTATAATAAGTCACTGAAATTTATAGAAGTGAAGCCCAATAAATTTTAGGTGCAGCAAACTTTACATTAATATAAAATAAATTTTATTTCATATGAATAATTTTTTTCAAAGTATCGAATTTCTCGCGAAAGTTTAAAAAAGAGGCTTCAATACATTTACGCTCTTTTTTAAATAAAACATTTAATTCACTGCTATTTTTATTAATTTTTTGGTATGTAACGTAGGATGATTCCATCTACAAGTTTTAATCTTCCCTTTATTTTCGAATTTATTCATTTTAATTTTTTTCCTTCTTGAACATTGCATTATTCATAAACTTCGTGAAAATTGATTTTCTTTCGTTTCTCATTCTTTCTTTTTTTCAAAGCAAAATATAAGAAATGAATCGAAGAAAATTGAATTTTATCGAAAAATGTAATAAAATTAAATAACACAATCTTGCGTTTCTTTAATTAAAATAGACTACTGTTCTTTTTTAAAAATTTTTTTAGAAATGCGAGTTTTCAATTTTTTAAAAAAAGAAACACATCACCCATTTTTTTGTTCTTTCAGAAAATTGAATATTTAAATTAAAAAACTTATTTGAACTTTCAGGAAATATTAAATTAGTGTAATTGTATTTGTATGTATTTGAATATGTATATGTAAGTTCTTAATTTTGTTTTTAGACCATAGTTTCGTTCCCGAAGTTTATGTGTAAAAATGAATAATATATATATATACGATACATATATATATGAATGATATACAGTAGAACCTATTTGGGGGCGGTCCTTTTTTACGCGATTTTATTTTTGTGCGACCGCATAAAAAAATTTCTGCAGTATTTCGACGAATTTACTTGTTATATGTAAGAATTCTTGAAATTTTCGAATATTTTTTTTGTGCGGTTATTTTTATGCGGTTCCTATCAACCATACAAAAACAGGTCCAACTGTATATATATAGTGTGTTTTTTTTCCAGGTATAGAAGTTTAAGTTGGCATTACTTTCCAAGATGACGACCGATTTAACAGCTGCCAAGTGATTTATTCTCAGTTTGGTTTGGCAATTCATCAAAACGATCATCAAGCAAGGCGTAGATTCGTCGAATGGGCCCAAAACGAGATTGCCGTTGTTCCCGATTTTCATAAGCGAATTTTGTTTAGCGATGAAGCGCACTTCTGGTTAAATGTCTACGTCAACAAACAAAATTGCCGCATTTGGAGTGAAGCTAATCCACAAGTGTATGTCGAAACACCGTTACATCCAGAAAAACTGACTGTTTGGTGCGCTTTATGGGCTGGTGGGATCATTGGTCCGTACTTCTTCAAAAACGATGAAGGCCACAACGTTACAGTCAATGGTGATCGGTATAGAGCCATGATTACTAACTTTTTCATTCCTGAATTGAACAATCATGATGTCCAGGAGCTGTGGTACCAACAAGACGGCGCAACATGTCACACAGCTCGTGCCACAATCGATTTATTGAAAGACACATTTGGTGACCGCCTAATTTCACGTTTTGGACCTGTGAATTGGCCTCCAAGATCTTGTGATTTAACACCGCTAGACTATTTTCTGTGGGGCTATGTAAAGTCATTGGTCTATGCGGATAAGCCACAAACGCTTGACCATTTGGAAGACAACATTCGCCGTGTTATTGCCGATATACGGCCACAAATGTTGGAAAAAGTCATCGAAAATTGGACGTCCAGTTTGGACTACATACGAGCCAGCCGTGGCAGTCCTATGCCAGAAACCATATTTAAAATGTAATGCCACAAGATTATCTTTCGAATAAAAAAAATTCATGTCAATCGAATAATACATCGTTGTTTTATTGCAATTTAAAGTTCTATACCTCTAAAAAAACACTCTTTATAAGGAGGTCTATAAAGTAAATTATTCTTTTAATGTATCCAACTATCCTAAAATCATGATTTTTTTTCAAAAATTGACAATTTTTTTATGATTTTATTTTATATATAGGCTATCTTATTAGTTTAATAAAAGTACCAAATTTTTTTTATTTTCTATTCACTATAACAAAAACAACAAGTGTTTTAGTAAAAGCTGATGCCATAACTTAACACAAGATGTCGAACTTTAAAATGCGTTTTACTCGAAATGTGTTTTTTCGAAAAGTTCAAAAGGGGACAGCGATTGCTCAAAGAGCTTTGAAAATAATTTGCTGAAATTTTTTTGTGTACGTTTTGTATAACAGTAGAAGTGTTTTGACCTTCAGATTTACCAATCACTGTTTTATTTCAAAATTTACAGTCCTTTATGTGAATATAATCACTATGTTTTTAAGCAATTTCATATAATCACTAAGATAAAGTGCTCTAGTTTTTGTAAAAATTAAAATATCTCTTATCCTGAAGGTCATTTCAAACATGAATAACAAAGGCACACATCAAAATTTTAAAAAATTGAGAGTTTGTTCAGAAAATTTTTGTACAGAGCGGGCCCCGTTTATGCATTTTTTTGTACATTTTTACCAGTTTTTTCCCATTTTGATAATAATAAATTTTTTTTCTGTTTTCAATTTTAGGATTTTCACCTTAAAATATACTAAATAAATCTAAAAATTACAAAAAAATCCCCATATCTGCATTTTTTCAAAAAAAAAGTTGTCGCAATTAGTCGGATACCTTAAAAGGGGCCCGGAACTTTTTTTGTTAAAATATTTTTGGAACTCCTATGTTATACAACCGATTCAGCAAAACTACTAATGACTTGGTTTAAGTTAAAAACATGCTTCTCCAATTCAAAACTTAAAATTGTACATCAAAACAATGAAATATTTTCTCCTTCACCTTTTCCCGCCATTTTTCTATTTGGTACAAATTTTTCGAATATTAATTATTTGAAATTAATTGATTCGAATATAAAAATACAGAAAATTGTAAAATGCGTCTGATAGTTTCTAAAAACTAGCATATCTTCCTGCAACAAACTGGATATTAACTTTTGACTGCAACTGTTTATTCGGTTTAGAAGATAGATGGCGCTGTTTCAATAACAGTGTGATACACTGTATCCGTAGCAGCTCATCAATGATGATTGAGATAGGGAAGAGGGAGAGTAGAATTATGTGAGATTGAAAGAGGAGAGAGAGAGAGAGAGAATATATGGCACTGAGAGTAGCAGTGATTGCACAATAAAAGTTATTGGTTAAGGCTACGTTCGGAACCGTGATTTTGAAAAAGCGCACAAACGAATATCTTTTTTTAAATATTTAGTGTCACTTGGATTAGAATACACGTATAAAATTGTTTTTAGAATATTATTACATTAAAAATTATTTAATTGTAATATTTTGCGGAAAACGAACATAGAATTAGCTATTTTCAAAATATTCTCCTTTTATGAAAAATGCTTCTATAATAATAGTATTTTGTCTATATAGCTCAGCCTTCTGTACAGAGCCTGTGAACTAGGATTTTTTTAAAAAAAGTTCATATTATTTTCAGAGTTACTACTAAATTAAATAATTATCGGTGTTTTTTCGGTAGAATTTCTCTACTCTGATGGATAAAAGTATGGATAAATCTACTTCTAAGCAATATGTTTCAAAATTCTAAGTTCTGGCTCTGTACAGAAGGCTGAGCTATATATCGGCAAAATATTATTATAGAAGTATTTTCCATGAAAAAAGTTAATGTTTTGAAAATTGGTAATTTTAAGTTTATTTTTTGCCAAAATGCAGCATTTATTTTTTTTATTGTAGGAATATTCTGAAAACAAATTTATACGTGTATTCTGATGTAAGTGACACTAAATATTAAAACAAATATTCGTTTGTTCGCTTTTGCAAAATGACAGTTCCGAGTGTATTAGGATACCTTAAGTCTGAAGTGGATTTAATGTGTTGGTAGTTAGATATTGGTAACATCCTCTAATGCTTTTATCTCTCCCTTTTTATTTTTCACTTATACATTATGATAGGTTTAAATGATTTTTTTTATAATAGAAATTTAGTTGCATATTTTTACACAATTTGTTCTCATTAACATTTTTCTCTTTCTCTGAGTGTGCAACTAGGAAATACCTGTTTTCCACACCAAATAAAACTGAATGCTTCTAATAATAATAAAAAAAAGAATCGAAATTTAATTCTAGTAACAAAATTTATTTTTTTAAAAAGATTTAAAAAAAATCTTGTATGTAATAGAATAATTTTTTTCACCAGCAGTAACTAATGGATAATTTCAAAATAAATCAAAGATTGGCTATTCGATATAAATATTGGAATTCCAATTATAAAATTTGAAGGAAAAAAAGTACCACCATTTATTAGTTGAGATATACAGTATTTTATCAACATGGATAGGGAATTTGTTGGTGTGTCATAATATAATAATTTAAAAGGTTTTTTGGAGTGGGACTAAAAATGTATATATTCTCATACAATTAAGTATGTTTTGATACTTTTTTATGATTTAAAGTACATAAAATTTGTAATTACATTTATAGAAAGATTTTATATTAATAAAGCTAACTTTATTTTCAAATATAGGATTTTTAATATTTGGATATAATTAGTTCTAATTTGGATATATTCAGTAACCAGTAAAGCTAATTTTATTTTCTAATGAAGGATTTTCAATATTTGCATATAATCAGTATCCCGAATTAAATAATTAGACATTCTATACATTTCTAAATTATAAAAGATTCGTGAAAAAAAACTGATTCTTGCGAAAAAAGACTGATTAAAAGGTAATTTATTTGAGTAAATTTCTCATTAACGGAATGTAAAAATTTATTTTCATTTCAAAAGCAGGCGGGGATAAATTAATAAGATTTTCTGATTTAAATAGAGTTAAATATAACTAATTAGAATCAGTAAAAATTTCGCATTAGATTTTGAACAAGATATTCAACAGAAAAAGAATAATATTATAAACTGCGAAATGCTTTAAACGTGATTAGATAATAAGCAAATAATCCGTGTGATTTTTTTTTGTTTTTTAATCAGCATTAATTTGCTTCTTTTGAGTGGATTTTTAATTAAATTATTGAGTGAAAAAAATATTTTACAGAAAATTCGTTTGCTAATCATCAAAACGGTATTAGAGGAAAAGAGTATAAAAATTTAATTAGTTTTATAAAGAACATAATAAACACAACATATTAATACAATTTTCTATTTTACTGGGAGAGCATTTTTTGAGGAAGAGCGCATTTAGTATGGTACTTCAGATCCATATAAAAGAAATAGATAATATTATCAATTTAAAGTGAACTTTTTTACAAAAATTGGCAATAATTTCGACTTGCTGAGAATTACAATAATTCTTAATTGCAATTAATTTTTGGAGGGAAGAGGGCTTTGGAATGGGATTATATACCCAGTTGAAAGTTTTTCATTAGTGCTCTGGTCTGAAAAGTTTCTCGGGATTTTAATAGGAAATTAAATTTTTTATTACATACGGGTACTAAAGAAAATAAATATGAGATAGTATATTAGACAGGCGGGAAACATTATCATGATTTATTCTAAAACTTAACACTCAAGTACAGTCGAACATCTATATAACGAACCTCTATATTGCGAATTTTTCTATATAACGAACTTTTTCCTGGAACCTTGAACATTTCACGATTTTCTTCGTAAAATAATCTCTCTATAGCGAAGTGCATTTTCTATATAACGGACTTTTACTTTTGTGATTCCATTCTTTTTTCTCCCTTTTTTTAAAAAGTATTTCTGAAAAAATTTAAAGTTATTCTCTTTTAACACATTTTATGGTGGTCATAAATCTCGAACTGGTTTTATTAGATCCTAATTCATCGAAAGCAATAGAGTTCTGGACGTTTCATCCAAAAAGTGCAATCTTTAACCCCCATTGCCAGTTCACTAGAAACATCTTCGGTATTCCCTTTAGCCCTCAGTGGAGTTGTCCCGTGTCCCCGTGTTCTAATTATAAAATAATGTATGTTTAATTTTTCTTGTATGCTTAAAATTATAAAATGTCCTTAAAATTCATTAATTTTTATATAAAATTATTTTTTTTAATAACGAAAATATACAGTAAATTCTTCGACATTTTTTTTCTTGTTTTCCTTGCAGTTCTTCTTTCTTTCTTTCTTTTTTGATGGGTATGATATATAAAATAAACATATATTAATTTTAAAAAAAATGTGTGAATAATTACTTTTTTTAATACATAGTGTTTATGAATTTAAAATTTGTTTTTTTTTGCGGTTTATGAAATATATTAAAGCATGAACCTCTATGTAATTAATTTTCCATATAACGAACTTTTTTCCGGGATTTAGCGACTTCGTTATGTAGAGGTCTGATTGTAATTTAATTAACTAATATTAATTTCTCTGCGGGCTGGATGGCGTAGTTGACTAGGCGCTGGCCTTTGCTCAAGTTTGCGGGTTCGATCCCTGCCCAATTCGGTGCATTTTCATGATGCAAAAATTGACAGCGTACATGTCGTATGATTAAGCGGCTTGTTAAAGATCCCTTGAGTGCCTGTTTGGCCTGTGCCTCTCTCTGGGGAGGAAACTGAGCGTTAAAATTACTTGAGGCGTACAGTACACCACCTACATGATGCTGCACTAAAAGGAAATACCTGCTTCCAGGGAATGGACACGATCTTCAATAGTAAAACACCAATCCGCAGACTCATTTAAAAAATATCAATTTCCATATCTTTATAGAAATTAAAAAAGCCTTCACAAAAATTAAAATTATATGATACTTTTAAGGACACTTGTTTTGTTTCTGTCCTTAAAAGACAAGTTCTGGATTCCTTTAAAATAGATTTAATTTTCGAGAATTGCTTTTTTTTTAAAAAAAAATTCTTGTTTTTATCTAAGTAATCTAAGAAAAAAACAAGCCAGTGTCGTACTTCTACACAAACTCCCCATTTAATTAAAAAAAATATCTTTTAGAGATATCTTCGTATCGATTCAGGAAACCGCGAATGCCCGCCAGCAATTGCTTCCTGTTGAACTATTGAATCTGGGGTATCAGAGTATAGGTGAAAGAGTTTTCTTAGCAACTTTTTTTGACAATATTTATAAAGAAATAGAAAGAGGTAAAGGTCAAAGTCCAAGATTGATCAATGAAGTGAGTGTTAAGAAAATTTCACTAACAGAGTATACCTCATCTAACATTGTGTCTATTTGTGTGTTGATATATATGGTATCGAAAACATTATTCTGACAATTTTAACTGTATCATTATCTAGCAGAAGAGTGACGATATGCGCGCATCGAAATTTACTGCTAACTTCTTCTAGCTTATCTCATTATGCGAAAAATTTCCAAGATTGAAACATTGTTATTGTGTTCAATAAATGTTTAACAATAGATCTCCACCTAGGTTTATTTAATCATATACAGTCGGACCCTGATTTAACTAACCTCTATTTAACGACTTTCGCGATTTAACGATTTTTTTCTTTTCCCCGATAAAAATGGAGGCATAAGCCCCTAACAAATAATAAACCCCGAATTAAGGAATTATTTCAACGGCCGAAAATTTTTTTTATTAATTTGGATTAGAAAAAATTGGACTTTCACACAAATGACATCTTTTTTGCCTGCCCGGAACAGAAAAGAAACTTTTATTGATAGTGGAAATTCGACAGCGAAGAGTTATATATAGCCCATTATTAGACTTTACAGATGTAGGTGAGTCTTGAGTGTAACCAACCCTGTGAAATTTGAATAGAGCAGGAAATTCCTTTATTCCATCTTACTCCACAACGCATCGGATATTTTTAGAGATTTTACCATTTGCTCTCTTTCCTGAGAGAAGTGAGGCTTATAATACGTACAGTTGTGTACAAAATTTTGTTTTTCAAAATTTGTTAAGGCTGTCTTCAAAGAGAACTCTACCAAAACTACTCTCACGAGACTACTTCAAACTACTCTCACGAGAGCTCTAACTAAACGCGAAGCACATGTTCAGACAGAAAAGTGACCCAATTTCCATGGAAATTTGCAATATTATAACTCGTACCTCTGTTAACAGTATTGTGTTTTTAAAAATTTCAAAATATTCCGTGAATACTTTCTTTTTTTTTTAATACGCGAAGGTAAAGCCCATTCAACATTACGGTATAGGATAAAAAATGCGAAACACATTTTATACCAGAAAAAATGGATCAACTCGGTTAAAAATGGGAAGTATGATAAAAAATGCTGCTCTCTAAAGGATAGTGAAGCCAGAATATCATATTAAATTTTCATTTCTTTTATATCTGAAAAAATATTTCAAATTCGGGTCCTATTCTTTAACATTAACCGAAAACAGCCTTAAGTATTTCAGATTGTCGAAACCAGATGCGTAGCGATTTTTATGCAGAATTTTATAATGAAATTCCTGTTAAAAAGATATATTTTCTAATTCTTTACATTGTTTGTAAACTGTGAAAACGTACCTCATGAATGTCAAGGATGCAGTATTTTCTTCACTGCAGAAATTCGAAAAAGAATTCTTTCGTGTAAGGAATTAAAAAGTTTTCAAACATCTATTTGTCAATATTTTAAAATTTACAATTAACTGATGTGTAATAATTCGCTAATAGTATTTTTAGCTGCCGAATAAAAATTGTATAATTTCTAACAGCGGATATTTTTTGGGTAGTTGTTTATGAAATTTCCAAAAGGTATGTGCAAAAAATAGTATTTTTTTGGACCTCGATTTTACAAATAATGAATTAAACTTTCTGTTCCGATGAATTTATTAAATAGATGTTCGACTGTAATTGAAATTTTAAAAACTGTTTCAGAATATCAGAGAAAAAATTAAAAAAGAAGATTTATACAAAGTAATGAATCCCCCTTTGTGTAACTATATCTTAGCATGTCACTTTCTATTCTTACACAGAGTGCTATTTGATATGTTTAAAATCTCCGCAATAAAGTTTGTGTTAAAAAGCAAGTTCTATGTTCAGTTATATTCGCGAATATTTTTAAAGATAATGCATTGCATTCATTCGGTTGTAACTGTCTGTGGGAATTATATAAGCTACAATTTTAAAGAGGTGTCTAATTACTCGTAAGTATTATATTTGAATTGTATAAGCATGCATATTTTTCTTCAAAATGAAAATGTTTCATGATTTATACTCAATAAAATAATGGGAGTTTTTTGTGTATAATTTCTTATCAATTATGTTTATATTAAATCTTAAAATACCATTGCTTCCTTAAATGAATCCTTTGATTTTTTAGGGATGTATTTGTGAAGGAAAAGTGATTTTATATAAAAAAAAATGAGAGAGTAAAAAAATAAGAAACCAGAGAAAAGTATATCATAAATCTATTTAGAAGCAACCTATTGTATTTTGAATGAGACATGAGCTACTCCAGATTTTATATTTTGCTGAAGTTGTCAACATGTAAGTATGAAAATACACGCAAAGAATATTCTTTGAACAAATGTGGATAAGTTTTATTTTGAATGTACCTATTTCAATATACTGTTATATTTTCAAGTATATACAAATATACTGTAAACAATATTTAAATGAAAATAAATTTATTTTTCTCACTTTTCTACATGCATAGGTAATATAACACGCATTTCTATAAAAACTGTTCTTGCTTCATTTTGAGCGATTTTCAAGATATTGGCTGTGTGCGTGAGGTAATTATTTCATTTATGTTAAGTTATCAAATTTCTTTTTCATCCTTTCGTTTTCAAATTTTTCCTTGAATTTTTTTATGTGAATTATAACGTAATTTTTCAAATATATACCTGGTTTAAAATCTAGAATAATTATCGAATTTAATAATTTAAAAAGGAAATTATTTGAGAATGTTCCTATGGGATATTTTTATGATAACAAATTATTGAGACAGAAATTAATAACAATTATAATTTTTTAATCTCAACAAGTTCACACACACACACACACACACACACACACACACACACACACACACACACACACACACACACACACACACACACACACACACACACACACACACACCACACACACACGCACACGCACACACACGCACACACGCACACACACGCACGCACACACACTAACTGACTAAAAAAATTGGAAGAATTTTTAATATTTCTACACTTGTTAAAAAAATATCTGCTTTGAAAGTATTAGTTTATTAAATTATTCATATAATGCAACTATATATATATATATTTTATTATAACAATTAGGAAAAATCTTAATTAATTACAATTTGAAGCGAAGCTGTTTTTGTTGTTAATAACTAATCATAAGGGAAACTTTAGAACTGTTTTTCTAAGTCAGTCACAAACACGAAAGTATATAATTTTCTTTTCCTGCTGACACTTGCTCTTTCACATATAGAATACTAGACATATAATTCAATTTATTATACGTCTGCCAAATCGATTCAATCCTTTATTGATAGAAAAGCATTGTATTTCACGAAAAATCTTCCTCCTATTATTCTTGCATAATATATCAAAAAAATGATTCCATAAACAATTATTAACAAAAGATAAATACACCTTTGATGTACTTTGCACCTGTCTGAAAGGTGAAAAATGACCATTCTCTAACAGCTGAAAATGTTACGAAAAATCGGGTTTATTCGCCTCTTCGTAAATCAATAAATATGGACACACCCCTGTACTTATCTAGACGTCTAGTTCTTTGTGCAGTTACCCTGTGTGATTATGGGGTTTCCCAGCATGCCAGGTCTCCCCTTGCTATTAACATCGAATCAGTTTCCGAGGTGAAATGGTAACGCACGGGTAATCACATTTTAAAAGATGAAATGACCCGCTATCACAGAAGAGTACTTCTGTTAGGGGAAAAAATTTCACACTTCATGTAAAAGTCTAAAGCAGAAAATTTGCCCATGTTCTTTTAAAATAAACTAATGACTTCGATTTATTTCTAGAGGTTAAAATGGAGGCTTTGCGTGGTGTTTGTAAAAGCAGAACTCGAGCTGTTATAAAACCTGTGTTTTTCAGAACGATTTGTTTAATGGAGCTATTTTTCGAATGGTTTTCTCTTATATAATTATAAAGATATTATTCGAATGACTCGTACCATGGAATTATAATAAATTTTATACATTATAAGATGAATGATGAAGTTCTCCTATGAAGTTGTAATAGAAGATCTAAGGTAACTTGTTTTGAGAAATTCTTCTAAAGAAATCCTTTAGAGAAATTCCCAGGATTATTTAGTATTACGAAATTCCATTAAAATTATTTTGAGGGAACTATTTGCATTAAGAAATTCTACTGGAATTATTTAGAATGATTTGTAAAACAAATTCTTATTGAAATTATTTAGAATGATTTGTAGAACAAAATCCTATTGGAGTTATTTAGAATGATTTGTATTACAAAACTCAATTGGAATTGCTTAGAATGATTTGTAGAGCAAAATTCTTTCAGAATTACCAGAATTCCATTGACTTTTCATTTAATAATTCATAACTGGCTGTAAGTTTAAAAATTTAATAGAAATGACGTAGAGTATATATATTAGAAAATTTATTTGAGTGAATAATTAGTTCTCTATAATAAGTTAATATATTCTGTGTAGAGAAGTGGTTTCCAAATTAATATGGACTCCGTTGCGTCAAAACAACGTATTTCCATCAGTTACTTTCCACACATCCACTGCTAATTTACCGCACCATAATCTTTTAAAATCTTCATTAAACTTACAATTATGTTTAGGACTTGAAAGTAATGATAGTATCAATTGTAAAATCATTTTAGGTAAAATAGAATACCCATAAAATAATTAAAAGAATCGAACATTCTTGCTTTTTTCTTATTTTTTTCATGACAATCTACGCGCGTGCCGAATGTATGATTTATATCAATTTATTGTGTCTATTTGAGCAAATTCAATCATTCTGCTTAAAACTGGTGTAGTTTTGCAAGGAATCTCAAGTCAATCGATAACATATATCTAGTGAGTAAATGAATATCTCCGAAGATTTATGAGTTAAATCCTAAATTTTTAAACATTTATTTTGCAGAAATTTATATTTATTTTTCAGTTTGATTTGTTTTTAATATACACGTAGCATATGTACAATATAGTGCTTAAGACTCCTTAAAATTTTATTAATTTTACTGATATGTTTATGTTAATAACGTAGAATATTATAAATTAGATTTAATCGATAGTAGAATTGTTTCCCACACACATTTTGAGATTCAACTGTTTTTAAAACTTTGTAAACTACTTTAATTTTAACTGCCGTACAAGTACTGAGGTTGTATACGCAAGTTTTATTTTAGTTAAATCAGTATAATCAAGATTTCGTACACGCTTGGATAACTACCGATATTAAGAGAGCAACAATTTAAGCGTCAAAAGATTTAAATTATCGAATAATTTTTTTTAAAAAACTGTGAAAAGTTCCGTAATTAGATTTTGAACACTGAGTGCCCTTCAATATAAAATTTGAAGGAATAATTGCTTATTCTATTAATTATTTGTTAATAATATTAATTAAAACCAAACTAGATATACACGATGTAAGATATGACAAATTTATTAAGTAGTATTAACACTGTTAGAAAGGAAATTAATGCAATAAGCTATTAAATTAATTAATATAATAAAAATATTGAATAAAATGGATGTCAAAATATCCCGATATGCATTAAGACTGTTTTCGCCATATGTACGAGAGCGTGAATTTGACGCGAAGCACATTTTCGGACAGAAAAATGCCTCCATTTTTATAAAAAAGTGTGACATAGTAACTCATGAATTTGTTTATAATATAGTGTTTTTAAAACTTCAAAATATTTCATAAATAATTAGTTTTTCCTTTTAACATGTGAAGGGATAGCTCATTTAGTATTACGGTATAGGAAAAAAATACAAAACACATTTTATAAAAGAAAAAATATGTCAACCGGGATAAAAATTAGTAATATGATAAAATAAGTAATTCTCTACAGGATAGTGTAGCCAGAATATAATATTAATGTTTGAGTACTTTTACATCTGAAAAAATATTCCGAATTCGGCCCCTATTCTTTAACATTAGCCGAAGATAGCCTTAACATAATATTAATCATTAACAGCTTTAAAAAAATTGCATTTTAAGCATTCAAAAAGTATATCATTAAATATAATTGACCAAGTGTTAATATGTTAAAATTTATTTGCATTCTTTTAATGCCTCACATTAACGTAAAGAACAAAAAAGTAAGATAACAAATTCCCAAATGAAAAGACACTAATGAATTGGCTTATGTACATCTTTACTGTATACTCATAAAAAAAAGCTTATTTCCTCAACAAATATTGTCTCGGCTATTCTCTGATGAATGCTGAATATGTATAATCAAGGGTTGCTCTAATGAAATATTCATTAATTTCATTTGTACTTCTCTTCAGAGGGATATAACTGGAACTGCGTTCTAGTTGCTTAGTTTTGAAGAGGGGGGGATGCAATATAATCTTGCAATAAGAATCTAGTCAAAGTATTTGAGGAAGAACTTGGTATGTTTTTACTGTGACGCTATTGGCTGATGAGGCAGAGTATATGAGTCCTTTTGTAGTCTTTGAAGAGATAGAACAACAGACAGGTCTCAGCTTTCGAGAGGACAATACTATGCTTCTTCCAAGGGGGAAGAAAAAGGTAAATAGAGAAATATAGAGAATCTCTCTCTCTCTCTCTCTATATATATTATATATATTTATATATATATATTATATATATTTATTATATATATATATATATATATATATATATATATATATATATATACTGGTGTGCTGGTGTGCAAAAATTAAGGACGAAGTCGAAAAATTAGCATATCAGCTGAACGAAGAGGCAGAGCGGACAGAAAGACCAATCAGGAGATTAAGTAAGGTGATGTACGGTAGCACATGCGCAGATATGCAGGTAGACGTAATGGGGGAGTGTCTGAGTAGTATAAAGCATGTTGTCGGTGTAAGATCAGTATTTCTGGCAAAGAGATTGCACGCCGTAGAGCAGTTAAAATCACACCGAGTTGCTGCCTCAGCGAGAAATGGCGAATAATCAATCTGTTAGACGACATTTGGATGCTTTTACCCGAGGTCGAATCATTGGGAAGTTGGAGGAAGGTCGCAGTGTGACAAGTGTGGCTGCAGAGTTCGGAATTGCTCACAGCATCGTTTCACGACTTTGGAGACAATTTCAAACTACAGGAACAGCTATCCGGGGGTTCAGTAGTGGTCGTCCACGAGGAACCACACCCGCAGATGACCGGTACATTGTCTTAAAGGCCAGAAGAAACAGGCGGCAGACAGCGGGAGAAATCGCTAGACACACGACACAGGCGACTGGACGACCGATATCGCGTTTTACCGTGGCCAGAAGACTTCACGGTGGTGGTCTGTTTGCACGACGCCCTGTACGGTGTGTACCTTTAACGCCTGCCCATCGGAGAAGGCGTTCTCTGTGGGGCCGGGAACACCGGAATTGGAGAGAAAATCAATGGGGACGAGTACTCTTTACAGATGAGAGCAGATTCAGTTTGAGTAGCGATTCTCATCGCATACTCATCTGGAGAGAGCGGGGAAGCCGCAATCATCCCTCGAACATCATTGAAAGGGACAGGTATGGAGGTCGCGGTGTTCTCGTTTGGGGAGGCATCATGCTTGGTAGTCGTACAGACCTTCACATCTTCGACGCAGGTTCAGTCAACGGGACCCGTTATTGTAACGAGATTCTTCTTCCATATGTGCGTCTTTTTAGAGGCGCTATGGGTCTGCAGTTCCTTTTCATGGACGACAATGCACCATGTCATCGCATAGTAGCTGCCGAACAGCTCTTAGAGAGTGAGGATATTGAACGTATGGATTGGCCGGCACGATCTCCGGATCTCAATCCCATCGAACATGTATGGGATTTTTTAGGCAGACGCTTGGCAGCTCGTACCTTACCACCAGTAACGATTCGGGAGCTTCGATTGGCGCTGCAAGACGAATGGGCAGCAATGCCTCAACAACTCATTGACACCCTCATTCTCAGCATGGGCAGACGCTGTGAAACCTGCCTAGCAGTCAGGGGAGATCATATCCCCTACTAAAGACCGGATGTTTCTTGCTGGACACCCATCACAGGGATGTTTCGGCCTTCAGTCGCATTGCGCTCCTGCTACTTTTTCAATCAAGCTTATTTTTATCCCTCTGATTTCTCTTTTAGTAAGTGTTGCTTACATTACACATGTTCTTACGTATTGGGGATCTTACGGTATTAAATGTGTTGATTTGGAAAGCTTTTGTACAAAGTTATATTGAAAAAACCATCTCGTCCTTAATATTTGCACACCAATGTATATATATACTAGTCTTTTTTGGTTTGAGATCTTTTTGAAAGAGAGAACGTTTTTGTCCATCATAACTTGCGCGTGTGTGTTGTTATTGCTTTTGTGTGTAAGGATGTACGCTTTTTTGTTTGTGTCGTCAAGAATTATTGTAATCCACATGTCGTCCCTCATGTCTTTCGGCCGCAACAACATACAAAAAATTTATGAAGTCACTAAAATCTTCACAATAAACCAACCTCAACTTTACATATATATATCAAAGAGCAGTAGGTTGTAAAATTATGTTTTAAGTTAATTTTTTACTAATTTCATCCTTATATTTACTAAACATGCTCTTTATTAATGAATTCGAAATTTTTTAGTGTTTGAAAAATTTTAAGTAAGCTTTTACATTTTTTAAAATATTTTTTATCATTTATAAATCATATGCTACTGTTTAATTCACTCTTAAGCGCATCTAGACTCGTAGATTTTTGGAAAGGGGGGGATCTCGATGTTACTGAGTGGAGAATTTGATAAATCATTTGCTCTATCTATATACACACAACTCTTTCTTTGCCTTACATTTTTTACACGATTTTGAAATAACACAATACACGAATTTAATGAATCTTTCTTACACGAATTTTTTGTTCTAGCATGAATTTGAAAAAAATTTGGAGGCTCGTGCCTTTAGGATGAGAACGATTTGAACAAGTTTATGATAATAAAGAAGTCAATACTGGTAAAGTTCAAGTATTAATTCGCGAGGGCTTGAAATTTGCTACAAGTATGGAACAATATTTTATTATTCATGATCTTGACATAGAGTGTGCATTAAAATTTCTACATAATCTAGTGTATCAGGATATCAAGAACTATATTATCAACTTGAGACATCAAAAATGCAGCCGCTAATAAGAGTCTAAACAAAAATACCAACGTGGAGGACTTTAATAACGAATGGAATTTTTTTTTATTTGAATCAAAACCAAAAGTTGTGCTCGATATATCTGACACATCTACTGATGATATAATTTTTAATCCAATTTGTAATAAACGAGCACGCTTGTTATCAAGTAGCAATGAATATTTGCGAATTAGTATAGTTTTATTCCTAATTTCAATTTGAGTTTTTATACGTTTGATGTACCTATAGATTGAATTTTCACTGTACTTACTAATTTTTTTATTTTTTTGTAACAGAAATGAATTGTTTTTATTTCATAAATATGTAACATGGATTCTATAATTGCTTTTTTTGCGTTGTTTCTTTTTTGGGAAATATTTAGAGATTTTTCATCTTACATGATTTTTTAAAATTGTGGAACATATCCCCAAATTTACTATATGTCGCATGCATTTTTTTACTCGATTTTTTTGCACAGTTTTCATAGGAACGTATCTACCGTGTAAAAAAAGAGTTGGGTGTATACTCTCAAAAGCTTTAAGATATTTTGTTACTTGATTACAAGATAATTTCAAAAGAATTTTCTATTTTAATAAATTTTTAAGACCCATCATATCGAGTACAACAGTACAAAATCAAAAACCGCATTTGTAGACCCAAACTTATACACTGAAATGCGCTTAAGGGGACTTGGTACCCTAAAAATCACAAACCTATCGTTTTTTTTTTATTTTCATTTAATCTTATTCTTTGCATTATTATCTTTCGATTGATATATCACTTGTGCATGTCGGAAAGTTAGAAGTTGAATAAAACTTCATTTGAAAACAAATTAGGCAATTCAGCCACACCCCCTTTTTAGAAAAAAAAGCTAAAATATGCGTTATGATAAAAAAATCTATTTTATAAATAGAAATAATAACTATAAAAAAGAATGTGTAGTATTAAAAGCAGAATATTTCCGAGGCAATACAATAATGTAATTTTTCTTCCTTGTGAAATGTGTGCATGTAAAATTTTTAAATTAAGGCATTTTATATTAATAATTTTATAATTTCAGTTCTTATTCCTGATATATTTTTCATACAAATGTAATACTTTAATATTATAAGAAGAAAAACAGCTAAAATTTCTGTCGTGACAGAAAAAAAATTTTTTTTTTAAGTTTTTCTTGAGTTTTCTTGAGCAATTAGTACTCTCTAAAAGTTGATCATTTATAAAAATGTGTGGGTTGAAAACATATGAAAATGCAATTATTTTAAAGAAAAACGTATAAGTAATATCTTAAAGTGGTATTTTAAGTTTAATTAAGCTTATAATAATTATTTTTTCAGAATTATAAACTTTAAACCTGTTTTTCTCAGTTTGTGTTTTTCGAAACCTTAGTGCATTCAAAATGCTACTCCTTCGACAATTATTTACCAATCACTTCAATTTTTTCCTGCGTGTTAAAAATAAAGCATGTAATAAAATTAGGGATCCGTTTTGCTATAAACTGAATACTTTTTTTAAAAAAATAAAATGTAAGACATGTTGGCTTTTTCGTTGATTTTTAGCCTGTATATCAACATTTTATTTTTTCTCGAAAACGAATGAAGTTATTCTAAAATTGATCCCTAAAGTTGTTAAGAACATCCATAAGAATATTATAAAAAAATTTCAGGTCAAAAAAATTAATTTTTACAAAAGGAGTAGGATTTTAAAATTTTCCCAATTTTCTTCAAAAAATTTAAATTTTTAAAATTGTGTGAGTAATATATGAAAATTTTCATCTGGTAACATTTTCTTGAATAGAAACATTGTATAAAATGTTAAAATATAATTTTTAAATACGTAAATAAAGAAGTTTGCTCAAAGGGTGCCAAGTTCCCTTAACGCGAAAACACTTAAGACGAAACGTAAGTTAACACGAAATAATATACAACGGTCCCAACAAACTACTAGGTATTTTCATGCATTTTTTTCGCTTAACACAAAAAGATTTCCCTTCTGGGAAAGGAAGGATGTTGAAACTGGGCTGACAATGTAATGTTTGAGAAAACTTCTGTATTATTGGACTGCTCTGCTGTACCGTCGGAATAATTCGTCGCTGATAATGAATTGATGATTATGAGCAGATTACGGCAGACAAAGACATTTTGGAGTTTGTTCAAAGTTCAAAAAATATCATTCATGTAGATTTGGACGATGGAAATGAAATGAATAATGCAGCTCCTGTTCCCGCATCATCCGAAATGACCAACATCATGAAAAGTACGCGCAGTTATTTAGACACACATTCCAATTGTGAGATGAATAATAAAACGGATGACAGTGAACAATTTGTTGACTATATTTGATGCTGTTATTTTCAAAAAACTCAATAAATGTTTAGTTTTTCAAAAAACTTGAACATTTTGTATTACATTTAAATAAGTTTTTGTTTCATTGATTTTTTTAAATACATATCTTTGGAAATAAAATGCACTTTAATAAACTTAATTATATTGAATATATATATCAGTGGTGCACACAAGGGAGGGTCCCGAGGGTCTGGACCCTCCCAAAGCCTTTGATTTTTTTTCCGATTGATTATAATTCAAAGTACATATTGCGTAAAATTTAATTAAGTATTTGTTATTAATGATTAATTTTATTAATTAAAGCTAATTATTTATTCAATAATTAGTTTTTTACTGTGTTTTGTTCCCGAAAATCAATAAAATCAAAAGGAGCATGATACAAGAATGGTGAACTTTCGACCCCGCCCCCTTGAAAAATTCCTGTGTGCGCTACTGACACACACACACACACACACACACATATATATTGCAATATCCTGTAACATGAAATTCTTTTAACGCGAAAAAATATTTCAGTCCCTTCAATTTCATGTTAAACGATTTGCACTGTATTCCATTTGCAAATAGCAAAAACGTCCTTTTGTAACAGAAAAAAAAAATGAATACATCATCTCGATAAAAAAATTCCTGTCTGGATAAAATCCCTAAGCTGCACTATGCATTGATTTCCCCAACACTGAAAAAAAAAAAAAAAAAAAAAAAAATAACGCCCTAATCCCATATATTTCATCATAATATGTCCTAGAGTCATTGTTTCCTTTTCAGACAATAGGTTCCTTTATTAGCAATCCCCTCTCTCGGATTTATTTTATTTGTTAATAAACATTTGGTAGAGCAGGTCGCCATTAACTCTCCCCAGAGCCAAGGGCGTGTCACCCTTCTGAGGGTGGAACTTGGGGATTACTCCCTCATTCGCTACTTTATTTGTTTTTCTTGCAGCCTGCCCAACGATAACACTGTTTTAACCGGAGTTCGTTTACTTACAGTTGCGGTGGCTCTAATAACGCCAAATTAAAACCCACGATAAGCGGCTTAGAGTTGTTACTAAAACTCTAGGCGGTAGGGATAAGTTATTGAAACTGTAAAATGTATTTATTTAAAAGGTAGATGAAATATACATAAGTCTTTCGACGGATAATACGAGGGAAAATATTATTGTAGGAAATTGTTTAAATTTATATGCAGAGAGATATTTTATCGAAGCGATCTGAGAGTAAAAGTGGTTCATTTCAAGGTATTCTCTGAAATAATTAGTATTAGTGTATTAGGTAGTTACAATAATTCGAAATGTATTGAATTTAAATTTATGATTTAGTGACTTTGTATCTACTGTTAAAAGGCATTCGACTACCTTAAAATCATGATTTTTTTCAAAAATTGACAAATTTTTTATGATTTTATTCTATAGGTTATCTTAGCTTAATAACAATACTAAGTGTTTTATTTTCCCTCCACTAGAACAAAAATTGCAAGCATTTTAGTAAAAGCAAATGTCATAACTTTACACAAGATGTCAAACTTTAAAATGCGTTTTACTCGAAATGTGTTTTTTTCGAAAAACTCAAACGGGGACACCGATTACTCAAAATGTTTTGAAAATAATTGGCTGAAATTTTTTGCTTATTTTCTGCATAACAGTAGAAGTGTTTTGATCTTCATATTTATCAATCACTGCTTTATTTCAAAATTTGCAGTCCTTTATGTGAATGCAGTCAATGTTTTTTTAAGCAATTTCGTATAATCACTAACATAAAGTGCTCTAGTTTTGTAAAAATTAAAATATCTCTTATCCTGAAGGTCACTTCAAACAGGAATAACAAAGTAACACATCGGATAGTAGTAGTCGCACAAGTAGTCGGATACCTTAAAACTTTCGGCGAGAACGATGCATTATTAAAACTCTAGATTGTATTATGTCGAAGATACTTGTGAAGTCTCGTTCTTTGCTTTTTTATAAACTCTGTGATAAAAAAGTTTTGTGTTATGCTAAAATTTTTATAAAATGAGGAAGACAATCATTTTTTATTTCACTTTCCGTATGCGCAAGGGAATTTTCATGTATTACGGTAGAGTCTTGAGAAAACTCGACTTAATGTGGATAGCTTGTGTGACATTTGAGAAAATTAATAGCAGCGGGAGAGTTAGGAATTTAAATATTTGGTTTATTTACGTCACAGCTACTAATTGTAGTACATACATTTTCGATGAAGTTATTCAAAATATTGGTTATAAAATATTTCATAAGAATTCAGAATATGATAATTGTGAGGGAGGAGGCCACGCGACTGTTCTCTTCGGTGTTTTTCAACGGACTCCTCTCCACTCCCGGGTCTTGGGATGGGTGTGGTTTCTTTCTGACACCTCGAATTACACTTGGAGTTTGGGCTCACGATCAGGTGTCAAATACAGCTGTTGGGATGCACAACCATCGATTTCAGGGCAATGACAGATGAAAGACTCTGGAATATTTAGGGGTGCACGTGTGGATAAGAATGCTGTTATCCTATCCACAAAAAGAAGTTGCGAAGAGACGCAAAAGAGACACGAAAACGTCGGCGAAGTGTTCCCGAATTTGTGGAAATGCCAGGTTAACGAGAATGGGATTGAAAAAGAATGAGTATGAGTGTTTCCTCAGAAAATATTGTATTGCCTTTTTATATGCGTTGTTTATACTGCAGTTATATGTTAACTGCCCAAATATCTCAATAGAAAATTTCGTACTTCATGAAGGCATAGAGCATTTACTACATGAAAAGGATAATTAATGAATATAGTAATATGTATATAGTAATGTATATAGTAATTTACCTGATTTTAGACACACTAAAGAAAAATACATTATGAAGGCATAAAACACTGTCTATAACAGAGGTGGAGAATCTTTTTCGATCAACGTACCATTTTTTCTTTAAGAATTGTTTAAGGAAGTATAGACGTGCGGTCAAATAATTTTGGCTTGTGATTAGCGGGAACGAATAAAACTAAATACTAACAACTCAAAACTCTTTCATTACAACAAAAAAATACATTTTGCACATTATAGTAATAAATGTTTTATTTATACGTGTAATTGAAATTAAAGTAACGTTAGTGTGAATTCTGTTGTGGTAAATTAGATGACAAATAACTTGTATTAGGATTGTAAGATGTTACTTTTACCAGAATGCAAGCTGAATTGGAGTCATCTTCTAAACGGCTTCTATGTGAGCCTTTAATGTTATTCCTCTCTAAAAATAATAACTCGCAGGCATAGGTAGATGAAAATTTGGTTAAAATAGCATGAGCCAGTTTTTTCAAACAGCTAAATGTATCTGGAATCGAATTCCATGTTTTCAAAATTTCATTACTAGCATTTTTATATATATTGCTTGTTAATCTTTCTGCTTTAATCAATTCCAACTTTCTCCTTTTTTCAACAAATTTTTGAATCCATATTGAACTAGACTGAAAATCAATTAGTTACATTTCAAATTCTTCAATTAACAACCAATAGAATAGGGACAAATTCAGTTTATTATATGAAGTCACATCAAGATACATAAAAAACTTGAGCATTTCCGATAATCTTTGAACTGAGAAAATCTCGTTGAAAACTACAACCGATCACTGATGTTTCTCGTAATATTTCATATTGAACTTTCTTATTTTTAATTAAATTGCAAACCGTTTTGACCGGTGGTGTCCAAAATATTATGTCGCGTGTCATCAGTGGCACGCGTGCCACTGGTTCGCCATCCCTGGTCTATGACGAAAATTAAGTAGCTGAATTTTCAAAAAAATGGTTACTTTTTTTTAAAGAAATGTGTAATGTTCTAATATGGGTTTTTTTCGACCTGCCAGAATTCGGACTGCCAGGTTATCGAAAACTTTGCCAAGTTTTAGAGACTACTGTATTAATTTCTAATAACTATATAGTTTGTTTATTTGATACTCAAAAAATGTAATAAATAATTCATAATTTAGCTTACAATTGAAGTTTGATAAAGTACAATAAAGAAGGGAATAAAAAGAAAGGAGTACATTTGATTCATCTGAAAAGTGTGATTGAAATTCTAAATCACATTAATTCAATAGCAACGAAATAAATGCAGTTCTTTTTTGGACAATTCATTGAAAAAAATCATTATATTATGCTAAAAAGTTTCTCAAGTTTTATTTTTTTATACGCTTTGAATGTATGAATGATTTTACCGTACATTCTCTCTCTCTCAGTGAACGAGGGAAGAAAAAAGGACGAGAGAGAAAGGGTCGAAATGAGAGAGAAGAAAGTCGTTGATGAGAAATTTAATTATCAGGATAGGTAATTCAATTTTCGGCATTAGATTTTTTGCTTGTTTGTTCGAAGGAGTCGAGTGCGCTGGAGATAATGAAATTTAATGCTGAGATCCCTGGATACGCTAAATATGTGATAGAATAAATGAAGCGTGCAAGACAAAAGCCGCAATATTTGTTGCACATAAAAAATGGTTTAATCATGGATATTTTAATAAGGTATATAGAACTTTTTTTTTATCCTCCTAAGAGTCATAACAAACAAATATTTTCGTATTGTTATATAAGAATTGTTTATAATTTAAAACTATTGTAATGTTATACAGTAAATATTTTAAGCAGAAAAATAATGCAGACGTTTGGTTATTAGTAATTGATGCTTAAATTTAACCGAGTTTATTTTTCCTCTATATAATGTGTTTGCAAATTGACATTTAAAAAGAAAAGAATTAAAATGTTTTAATCTGGATATTTGAATACGGTATATAGAACCCTTTTTTAGTCTTTCTAAGAATCATAATAAACAAATATTTTTGTATTATTAAAAGAATTGTTTTTACTTTAAAACTATTGCAATATGTTAAACAGTAAACATTTCATGCAGAAAAATAATGCAAAAGTTTGATTATTAGTAATTGATACTTAAATTTACTCGAGTTCATTTTTCTTCTTTGTAATGTGTTTGCAAATTGTTTTGCTACTTGACGAAATATATAGACCTTTATTTTAAGGATATTTATTTAACTGCACTTGGAAATAGTTTTTTTGAAAATTAAATTATTTCTTTAGACTAAATTCATAGTTTTTGTACTATTCTCCTAAATGAAACGAAAAATTTTAAACATGCTCCAATAAATATACTTTAATTCTCAATGAATATAAATCAACAAATTGTCGTTTATCTTTCATTCCGTTAAATAATTAGATTTCATTCATATTGTTAAAGCATGAATAGTGCAAAATGTCACGCTTCAATATCAAGCTATCAATAATGGCCGAGGTAAGTATTTAAATTTTTATAAAATTAACTCCCTTATTTATTCCCTTTTTGCATTCAATATTGAATTTTTCATAATATGATGCATTTATGTGTAATTGAAAATTGTAATTGAGCTCACATATGTATGAATGCATTATTTTTGTTTGATACTGTAAAATATGAATGCAGATAATTTTTTAATACATTATTTAAACCAATAATTTTATGTAGAATTTTCTTTAGCATTGTGGATTGTTATGAGATCATATACAGCTTACTCAGTGTTTCTTAAGAAATCAAATATGTTGAGTATTTCACTGTATAAAAGTTAAACTTTAACTTTTGACATTTATAAAACTTTAACTTAACTTCCACAGCTTCTAGAAATTTTAGAATTATAATCCACTTTACTTATATTACAAAGCCAAAAAACAGAATAATGCTACTTTCTGAAAAAAATTATTCATATAAACCATTATTTAATGTCGAAAGGAGAAAGATGAATTAAAATTGTAAGAAGAATGACAGGAATAAGCCAATCGTTGCCTTTAGCAAAGAAATTCACTTATTTTAAAATAAAATAACATATTTTTAATATATATATATATATATATATATATATATATATATATTTATTTATTTATCACTCTTATGTTATAACCACAAGGAAGTATAATCATTGATATATTTACTATTTTTCATCGAATATATAATTTATTATTTGAAACTGTTCTTCACCTGTTCCATTCGAATATCCCAGTCACCGTGTATTCTTTTTCCGCGGAAATACTTCGACCTGAAATGAAGAAATAAAATTCATTTAATATGAAATTCTCGTACTTATGAACATAAAATATAATTTAAAAAGCAGAAAATTACATTATTGGAAGCTGCGATGTATAAAGATTGTTTCATCATCGTTTCATGTTTGCAATGTTGAAAATTTTTGCATCATTACGATCGTAAAAATGAAATGAATGTTCGAAGAGCACATAGCTATGATATTTTTGTTTGAACAACAATACAATAATGATTACATGATGAAAATCAGAACTGATTATACTGATTACTTTTCTAATCAATATTCTGGGTTTTGCAAAAACTTGTAGAAGCTGTAAGCCTGTGCTTCTCAAACTGGCAATGTTCGTGACCCAATTTTCAATCATAGTTTTCATCGCGCTGTCCTTCTACAATAACAATGTATTAAAAATATACTTCAACATTAAAGCTACAATACGAATTTAATATAAACCATAAAAATTATCAAGCTATGTATTAAATTTTGCATGTGACAAGCTCATGAAGGGGCTCTACTAATTATTAAACTTGTTTTTAATGTATTGATAAATTAATTATCAAAACATTGTATAGTACTGATACATTTATAAGTATATTAAATCAATGTAAAGGTGCATTTAATTTTTATTGTCAGAATGTATTTTAATTTGCCTCCTTTCAGTAAATTAATACTTATTTTAAATCTTTTGTTTACGACTTTTCAATATGCTCGTGCCCCCATATAGGAACATCGCACCCCTCCAAGAGGGACGCATTCCACAGTTTGAGAAACGCTACTGTAGGCCTTCATTGATATTGAGAAATACATAATATTGACATTCAACTATTGATAAGCATTTAGAACTTGCTAGTATCTTATTATGTACAAACGTGTCAAAATATCACATTTTTTTACGCCTGTTGCCAATGTGGCTCAGCATTCGTTTTTATTTCCCAATTCTTATATATTTATATTCAAATATATTTATAATCAAGCAACATATATTTCAGTCATTCTGTCTTTAAATGTTGCAGAAGGTTACAGCTTAAAATGACAGCAATTATGGGGGGCCAATTTTAGAGAAATATTTGACTGAAAGCTCCAACGATTCAAAATTAAGTGCTTAAAAACATTGTTACTTTATCTTGTTCACTACATATAACAAAGAAAAAAAAAAGAAAAAAAAAGGAAATTGGTTTTGGGCAGAAAGACAGCATATTGAGAGACTACAGCCCATGCTTATGATTTCGCGCAGAAGTAATGTGACTCACTGTGTTATGTATGTTATTATTCGAAATGAATTCTTTTTTTAAACATGCTCATTTTGTAATTACATATCCTTATAAATTCTATTTCTTCAAATAAAAATAATAAAAGTCGAATTTACAAATAGTTATACTAAATATTTTTTGACTATTAATAAGTACTGAGAGTATTTAGAATACTCATAAAAATATCCTATAAAAATGTAATAACACTAGTATAAAAAAACCCGAATATATTTGCTAACTTTTAAAGAATCTTTGAATAAACTGAAGTATTAAAAAACTCCTTGAAAAAGTTTCTAGTTGTTGGGCTTAAAATCTGGAAATAATACAATAAATTGGACATCGTAATTAAAATTCTGTTAAATTGACTGAGCATTATATATATTTCTCTATACAAAAAAAAAGGTTCTTCGTGATGCTATAATAAACTTATAACGTACTATCGCAACAATGCCAACGTTCAGGATAACTCGTCAAGTTGTCAATCCCCTTTTTGCATGTGTTGCACACGCTGAATTGGCAACCATGTGACTTGTTTCATATAATCTCGATAATACGGTTGTGACAGTACATTGTTGCAAGCTCTTGCAGAAAAATATCTCTCTGATTGCCTGGAATGGAATCGTTGCGTGAGAAGAAAGGCGTTTTCTCATACGAAGACTTAATAATAAATGGAACTAAATACGCAACTTTCCAGGAAGCTACAAGAGCTGCAGGTTTATCAAAATCTGAGGATTTTATCAATAAAGTATTGGACGATGTATCTTCAGTGATGAATTTGACTGAAGAGGAGTAGTGCCAAGAACGAATTTTACGAAAAAAAGAACAAATAAATAGAACTACATAATACATGCAAAAGACAGTTTTACAATTTGAGCAATGAATGTGAACAATTGTATAAATTATACAATGGGAATTGTTCCTCCGTTAGGCTGACATGGAGTTTCTCCCCCAACCCTTCCCCTTGTGGTAAATAAAAAAATCAAGAAGTATTTTTATAAAAATTCTGTAAGCAATATCTCCAGAAAAATAAGGAGCTTTTAAATGAAAATGAGAGAAAATGATTGCACATTGCTTTAAGCCACCTTTTTTACAGCTTATATGTTCGTAATAATTTTGTAAGCAATATTTACAGAGAAATAAGTAGTTTTTAAATGAAGATGAGAAAAAAGGATTGCATTACTTCAAACTACGTTTTTAACAGCTTAGGTCACCTGAATCGCCCCCATATTTCTTGTTTTAAAATTCCTCTTCTTTTAATGAAACATTTCACTTTAAAACAACTTGTTAATTGAAAGGGGAAGGGGTGAAATACGAGTAAATTGTTTTTTGAAATAAATTAGTTTCATAGTTTTCATCATTTTTTAGGATTAATAATTATATACGTTTTAATGGACTAGACAAAAAATCGACTAACAATATTAAGCTCAACACGTATAAATCTTATATCATTAGAAAGCTAGCTAACTGAAAGAAAAACACAATTTGTAGGGTTTTTTTTAATAATGACAAATAAAAATATATTTAAAAAATATACTATTTCAAAGTTTTGCAAAATGGAAATATATAATGTCCATTTTCTAAACTCTTTGAAATACTTAGAAGAAATAAATAATTTAAATTCAGTTTTTTTAGTTTAAAATGCCAAATTACACCACTAAAAATATTCGGCTATGAAATAGCTAATTTCTTTAAACTGGAAGGGGTTGATGGTGAGTAAAAATATTCCACAAGAGAGTTAAATTTTAAATAATTTTAATTGTGAATAATGTCTATGTTTTACATTTTATATAAAATATTGTATTGATTCTGAATCAGTTAATACATTTAAAAAAATGAACTTATTGCATATCGGAATAGAAATAGGGAGACGCTCATACGCGTTTCAATATGCTTTTGAATATTATGTGAAAACATGTATTTTCTGACGTATGGTTTTAATATTTAAGCTAAATTTTACGGAAATTGAACCAAATTATATAAATTATTATATGTTTATGACATACATGAACAGAGCTTTATTTCTTATCGATCTTGTTTGCTAAATAGATCTTATTTGTGTAAATAATTTAAAATTATAAGAAAATTTCAAAAGTATAATTATTTTAACCCAGTAGTCTTGACTCACCCTTCTCTTTCCAAACTTCTCGACCCTTAAAACTATAAGATGTTTTTAAGGACCTCCTTTCCACACACACATGCACTTAGAAGAGTATTTCTTAAAATAATATTTAAGGTATCCGACTACGTTCGGAACCGTGATTTTGAAAAGCGCATAAATGGATAATATTTATGATATTTAGTGTCACTTATATTAGAAAATGTATATAAAATTGTTTTAAGAATATTATTACAGTAAAAAATTATTTAAATATTTAAGGTATCCGACTACGTTCGGAACCGTCATTTTGCAAAGCGTTATAAATGGATAATATTTATGACATTTAGTGTCACTTATATTAGAAAATGTATACAAAATTGTTTTAAGAATATTATTACAGTAAAAAATTATTTAAGTACAATATTTTGACAAAAAATGGACATAAAATGACCAATTTTCAAAATATTCTCTTTTTGTCAAAAATGCTTCTATTATAATAATACTTTGCCTGTATATAGCTCAGACCTCTGGACAGAGACTCAACTAGAATTTTTGAAATATATAACTTAGAAGTGGGTTTATCCATGTTTTACGACAACAGAGGGGATTAATTTTAAGAAAAAAAAAACGCCGATAGTTATTTCAATTGGTTGTAACTCTGAAAATAATGTGAATTTTTCAAAAAAAAGTGCAGACTCTCTGAGAAGTCTTTACTTTACATAAGCAAAATATTATTATTTTAAAAGCATTTTTTATAAAAAGAGAACATTGGTTAAAAATTGAAAGGTTGAAGAAAAAAGGTTATTCTAAGTTAATTTTTTGCCAAAATATTGTATTTAAATAAATTTCTTTTGTCAAAATGTCCTTAAAATAATTTCATACATGTATTCTAATCTAAGTGACACTAAATATCATGAAAATTATCCATTTTTGCGCTATTTTAAAATCACGGTTCCGAACGTAGTCGGATACCTAAAAATAGATCAACATGTTATTGAAAAGTATTATTGAAAGACAAAACAATATATTGTATCTGTTATTGAAAAGTTTTAATATACTTTTAATAAAATTTACTCACATTAATAGTATTAATTTATGATCCAAATGTCCTCTACCTATGCATTGCATTTAGCCTATTCCATTTTTTTAATACAAACTGCCGAGGTGTAGATCTATTGAAATCATCTGCGTTTAATTTGCTTTTACATTTTGTTTTTGTAATTAATCCAGTTCAGAAATATTTTCCCCTTCAATACATAGTTCTGAATGATACTAAAACATTTATAGGTGTGTGAGAGATACTGTGTATTTTGTTTGAATTCGCAGCTTTAAATTTAGGAGCTGATCTTGCTTAAATTTAAATTTTAATGTCATATCTATTGATGCATCGATAAGTTGGTCCCTCTCATTAAATGTATTTTTTCTTGAAATGAGAAAAAGATGCATTTTCTATTAGAAAAATACTGTACTAACAAATTACTACTGTTTTCAAAATACTGTACTAACAAATACAAAACTATTTGATGGAACTTGGGATGGTAAACAACAGAATATTCACAATCTAGTAGGCAAGATGATAAAACGTTTTTTCTTTACATCTAGTAGGTAGTATAAATAAAGAAAAAGCTTCTCAATATTATTTTCTTATATTATAGTAAAAGTTTAAAAAGTATTACAATATATAAAGTTATTATATAGGAATAAGATTTTCAATTTTTTTAATGTCTTGGGATGAACTTTGAATACTTATTGGTAAACAAACTTCATAGAGAACCATAATTTATTTGCACACAAGTTTATAAATTTCTTTTCGATTTTTTTATTGTGACTCGTAGAATCCCGAGGTTCCGATGAACACAGTTTGAAAACAACTGTTTTAAACGTTTCAGCTAACCATCGAATTATTTTTGTAAGAAAAGAATAAATTAATTTAGGTTCACTGCACATTATTGGACTTGGTTGAATCATTTTATCGAAAAGAAATGAAAGTTCATTTAAAAAAAATGAAGAACTAATCATATTGAGAACATACAGATGTGTCTCTAAGCAGCAGAAATAGAATTAAAGCCTTCAATTTTCTAAAGACCATTCAATAAACGATATCTTATTTATGAAAGGAAATTCTGGAACGAATTCCAATGATCAAACTTAAACGGGAATAGTAAAGAAATAAAGGAAAAAAGTACTACGTGACTGGTTGAAAATTGAAAAAAGGAGGTTCTCCATTTAGTTGTGTGTGTGAGTGTATTTTGATCGATTGAAAACTACGGATGGTTGAACTTAGACTTTGATTTGAAAAAAGAATGGTTTACTTCATTGTTCTTTCTTTTTGAATTGCTGAAATGAGAGAGAGAGAGAGAATTGAGAGAATATATATTTAGGAATACTACACTAATAATAGAAAGGAGAAATGTAAATACAGTCGGACCCCGATTTAACAAATCCCTATTTAACGAATTTTTCTCTTTCCCCGATTAAAATAAAAGCCCCTACTTAACGAATAATGAACCCCAAATCAACGAATTATTTCAACAGCTGAAATTTTTTTCATTAGTTTGTATTGGAAAAAATAATGGATTTTTTAAATTCAAATGACATTTTTTTTGTCCGGAACAGAAAGACTTTTCTTATAAGCAGCAAATTTCGAAGGGAAGGGGTGCAGACCATTATTAGACTTTACAGGCGCAGATGAGACATGAGTGCAACCTATCGTCTCAGTTTTAAATAGGACAGGAAATCCCTTTCTTATCTCATCCCACTCCACAACACAAGGGATATTTTGAGATTTTTACGATTACGTTACATTTGTTAGCCGCCCGCAATCTGGGCAGATGAAGTAAACTAAATAGTTGATTTGTCGGAGCCGTTGAATAACGATTCTGATGCAGAGATTGATAATGAAACTCCTATAAAACGTTTACATTTTCTAATGTCTTACATTGCCTAGAAAGTGTAAAAACATACCTTATGCAGCAGGATGTAAATGACGCAGTATTTTCTTCTTTGCATAAAGTAAAAAAAGAATTCTTTCGAGTCAGGAATCAAAAAGATTGTCTGACATCTATCGACCAGTATTTCAAAATTTTCAATTAACTAGTGCGTAATAATTCATTAATAGAATTTTTAGCTGTTGAATAATAGGTGTGTAATTTCTAACTATGGATATTTTTTGTGTAGATGCTTATTATAGAATATTCGAAAGGTTAAGTGCAAAAAATTTGTATTTTGTTTGGAAACCGATAAAACGAATAACCTCGAATTAACGAACAAAATGTTCGGTCTCGAGGAATTCATGAAATTGGGGTTCGAATGTATATTGATTAAATTTGTTTACCAAAACTCTTTTGATATAAAGAGGCCATTACCAGGACTTTGATCATTAGCATTTGTATAAGTAATCTGCAACATTTATCTATTTCCTTACTTTTTTAAAATTTGGTAAAAATATTTAAAACAAATGTTGCTTAAAATGTTTTCTTTTTATTCTTCAAAGTTATTAATTTTAATAAGACTATAATATACATATCAGCCTTTCATCCCTTCAGTCGGTCGATAAATAAGTACCAAGCTTTCACGGAACTTAACACTGGGGTTTTCACGTCAGACTGACCACCTGACCGGAACATATGCTCATGCACCTTAGGGCCCAAGGTCGCGTATACTGATTTGGGCACAGTAGGCCTTGGCTCTCAAGGACTGTTGCGCCACTGAGTTAAGTTATAATATACATATATGCATAAAGACAGAGAAAGTTTTAATGTACAATGAGCAATGATGATTACATTAAGTTTTAGAAATGTTTTAAAAAGAATAGTAAATCTAGAAAATAATTTTTACACAGCAAGTTACACTTTTTTCCCATTTAGTTTTTTAATAAGTATTTCTACTTTTATTTCTTTTTTAATTTTGAGAAAAACCCAGAATGTTTAATTTTCAAGCATTGTTAATTTTTTGCCGTAAATATTTTAAAAGAACTTCTTATGTCTTTTAATATGCTAAAAATCTAGTGTTTATTACTTTCAAGAGAAGGAATTAAATAAAACTATTAACCTCTTTCCAACTAAAAAAAGAATCTTTTTTACATTATATATATATAACATTTCTTTTTAATTGAATAACATTTATTTCACCATTACGTGTGAGCTGGAGTAGAATTTTCGTAATTAAAACCTTATTAATGTGTGTTGAAAGAGCTTACGTGTTTCAGCGACTTTCTACAAGTAGTTGTCTCAGTTTATCTTTTCGTAATAGCTCACATATTCCTTCACTAATTCGATTCATGACTCATTATGTATTTAGAACTTGCTCTGCATGTAATATTCGTTAATTTTGAACCTCCATAAACTCGAGTTTAAGTGAAATATTCCCTTTAGGTATTCAAGCAATTCCTTTCTTTGCTCTTAAAAAGACAATTAAATAAAAAAAGAAAAGAAATTTCTGGGTTAACCTTTTAGCTTCAGTAACTTTTAAAATAATTTCTGACATATTCATTAATAATAACGTAAAGGTATTCCATTAATATACAATATGGTCGACTCAGGGGCTTAGAGGTAGCGTACCCGCTTTTTAAGCCTATGGTTGCGGGTTCGGTACTGGCTGGAGTTGATAGATTTTCTGGATGCGAAAATTATAGGCATGCATGTCATATGAATATGTGTCATGCAAAACATCCCTCGAGTATCAATTTGGCTCTGGTACTCTCAGCAGAATTAAATCACGGCAATAGTTAGCATCTGACGAGAGCTTGAATTGAAATTTAATTCGAGCGTCCAAATCTGGTAGGGAGGGCTACAATGAAATGGCTCTCACATTTGGGGACTTACGCTGTCTACAAAGGCTTAGTTGCCCATAGCAACACACTAATAAAAAAAATTATAATATGTATTTTAAGTTAATTTTATAAGACGCTGCAGATTTTTCATCACCATTAACCAGATTCAAGTTGAAAATTATATTTTATAGATTTTTAAATATATAGTTCCATTACTTGAGCTCTACATAATATGTAACGACAGAAGGTAAAATGGAAGTTCATTGTTTATGGTCTGTGTAAAAAAGGGCTCAAGTGTGTTTTGAATAATTGGTGATGATATCGAAAGAAGGCCTATTACCCTTGTTTTTAGACCATGGTTCAAAACGAAATATTTGCTACTATTAACCCATTGCACAACTGTAAGTATTTTAGGCGATATGAGTCCAAAAAATGGAAACTGTGGTACCAGTATTTAATAATCTTCCTATTTTTTCAAAAATATCACGGTTTTGATGTTGTTGTTGATAATGCTACCCGACTGACGGTGTCAGATCGAGGTCCACGAAATTCACCAGATGTACGCCTGTGGTTAGCCGTATCATTGAGCACCATACAGGTGACATTACGATTTGGCTTGATTCCACCCTAATTATGAGGGAGAACACCTTGGAGGTGGTCAAGGACCTCCCCTTCCTCCAACTTCAAGAGAGTCCGACTGCTATTTAGATTACACCCTGCCATTCAGACATCTAAGCCTCCTCTGGGATTCGAACCCAGACCGTATGACAGCAGTAAGCGTCACTATACCAGATGGGTGACTGCCATAGTTCTAAAAGTGGAAATAAAATTATAACACAGTGTGCTGTACAGAATATTATTAGATTAAGAAATGATTTACTGATTGAGTATTAACGTCACATTACAAAGCCACACACGCACTAATAGCAAGAGAATATAAAATTCTTTACCAAAAAATGATTCATTGTATTTAAGAAAGAATTCTATTTTTGAAAATGTTACCTTTTTACTGTTCAAAATCACTTTTGTCACAAAAACTGCAAAAGCTATTAGGTTAACGAAATTTGGAGTCTTTTTAAAGCGAATTTCAAATTGCGTTTTGTATTCTGTGGGACTTAGAAATAACGAGTTCCAATTGAAATTCGTTTTTAATTTAAGTCTCATGTCTAACATTCCAGTCTTTCACTTCAAAAACTGAAAAAAGTTGCTTTCCATTAGCATATATATTACTACAAAATTTTCAGCTGTTCATGTTTGGGAATTATCTCAATTCAACGAATATATATACACAAAGGTAAGTTCTATTTATTTTCTAAAATCTCCAGTTTGTCAAATTCTTTTACCAAACGAAAACTTACGAACGTTTTTCGGTACAGTTAATATGCATTCTTTGATTTCTAAGAGTCAATTTACTTATTCTCCCAAAAACTACCCACACAATCACGATGTTTCTTTCGCTTGAATGTTTTCATCTTATCTTCGACTGCTTCTTCTTTAAATGCTTGTTATTTCAAAGTTTCTTAGTATCATTTATTTTCCCAGACAAAGTAATTTCTACGAAAAAAGCACCCCTCATTCTTCATTCTTATTCCCCAAGCTGTAGGAATAAAAACTCTTGGACTGATAAATCATCAAAAAGAATGCAACATCTTAACAATGACTAGGAGAAAAAGATGTCAAAAAATTTCTTTTCCATATTAATTCTTTATAGAGAAAACACATTTTTTTGTATTAAACTTACAAATACGATAGGCAGCGAATTTTTCCAAAAAACTATAATTAAAAATAAATATTAAGAGAATAAGCATCATTTCTTAAAATTTTTTTAGACATTTTAAGGAATTTTACGAAAATTTTGAATTTTAGAGAAGTGTGCTATTTTAATATTATTTGCTTAATATGTAGTGCTTATATACGATATATATTTGTCAAAAAACATACTTAGCTACTATTTATTGGAAATATTTAATCATTTATCATCAAGTTTAATATTCGCATAATTTTTTATTTGTATCCTCTTGTGTTTAAGTGTTCGTTATTAATATTTCAAAGTTATTACAAAAATGAATTTTATTTAAGCTGCTTTAAAAATGTTTTTAGAACTAATATATTTATACCAACTTTCTCACTTTAATTAAAAAAATTACAAAGACAATAAATAGAACTATTTAAGCTGACTAAAACTGCTACGTTTGACTTAAGAACATCAAATTTCAATTAATACTTCGCTTATTTTTTCATTTAGCTTAGTAAATTTCTGATAAAAAAGGCATTTACCTGTAAAAAATGTGTGTATTTAACTTTTATTATTTATTCTGAAGTTAAAAAGTATGAAAAAGAAAAGAAAAAAAAGCTACTTTATTTGGAAAAAAATAAAGTTATGATATCCAGAACGAAGAAGAAAGGGATTTCTTTTACTGTAAACCTTTCCGCTTTAATGCGTTTTTACTGAGGAATACCTTCCAAGCAATTATCCCCGATAAGAAAATAATTTTTAATGTAATTAAAGCTATAATAACATATCCTTTCTGACATGATTATCTGTTTTTAATAATCTCAATTACAAAATGCAGTTGGTATCTTTAATCGGGGAAATTATTTATTTGTTTGTTTGGATTTCATTATGCGTTGCTTTTTAAAAGCTTTCAGATCCTTTTTAAAGAGCAACAGTTTATATAAAGTTGTTTATTCTCTAAGGTAAATTGTTGCTCCTTAAAAATAATCACAAAGCATTTAATGGTCAGTAAAAGCATTATCGAATTTCCGAGTTGTAAGAAATAAACTACATGCTTTGAACATTTTCTTTTGTTCCTTTTTGTTTCATTTATTGTTTTTTGAATATTTTTTATAGTTTTCTGAATTCTTTTCAAAATTTACATTTCGAATATTTGAAATGTTTTTTAAAAGTATCTGCTTTACCTTAATTGTAAATGGACATTTTTTATTTGTGCTGTGCACACAAAGGCATTAAAATTCAACGTGAGACTACAAACGCACAATGAAATAAAATTGTAACATTATCCATGAGCCTTTTAGAATTTTCTTTATAGTAAGTAACACGTTAATTTTTAGCGATAAGAATCGTAGAATTTTGCTGCTGTTTGAATAAATCCACTATGGAATAGGAGAAAAAAATCTTTTTACTTCAGTGTATTTATGTCGCATCATTTTATATTTATCCAAATGTTTTCTTTGATGCATTTTTGCTTAGGATTTTACATATGTCATTTACTTAATTATACGTATAAAATTCCTAAATAACTGATGGTAGTTCATTACGTGTTTATGATAAGGCATTGTGACGTATTGGTTACGAAATTCACAGCCAGGCTAGATATATAAATGTTTACAATTTATTTACATTACATTTTAAAAAACAATCTTACATCCAGAGCACGTTTTTATCGTCTGACTCTCTCCGGGACCCTCAAAACCGGTCCTCCGCATGTCCTTTTCAGACGAGTCTATCCGGAACGTAGGAGAACGGGATTCTAGTAAACCCTTCTCCCCCACTTCCTCGGAACATTCGCCACAACTCCTCCTTCCTCTAGAGAGAACTTTTTCTGATGAAGGAAAAGTTCTGTTCTTTTAAGGTCCACTAAAATCACTTAGGAGATATCACTTAAAAGTTCTAGGTAACACTACCTTTTTAACAGAGTACGATTCCCTTCTGGCCAGAATGACATACTACAATACAATTAACATATAAAAATTCAAAATAAATGAGAAAATGACAACTTATTAGATAGATACAAATTACAGAATTATTTTAATTTAGAAAAAAATTAAAATAAAGAATTTATGTTCATTATAGAGGTGGGAGTAATAATACACTCTTGGGGAATATATATAATTATTTAATCAATCCTACTTAAGACCGGGATGGTGTAAATACTTTTTCTTAAGACAGGAATTGTCGTTGGCCGGGGTGGCACTCGTTTCAAGACCAGGGTAGACTAAATTCTTTTTCTTATGCAGGAAATGTCGTTGGCCGGGGTGGCACTTGTTTCAAGACCAGGGTGGTCTATATACTTCTTCTATGAGCAGAACTTCTTGCGTGCCGGGACGGCTCGTTGATCTCCTCTAAGATGGTGTGAATTTTCTGTCATACTCAATCTTAATTCATCGATTATATATCTAGCCAAAAATTACATTTGAGTAATTATAGATCTCCGTCGGTGCCTCCATTAAGTAGACTGTGACGTATTGGTTACGAAATTCACAGCCAGGCTAGATATATAAATATTTACAATTTATTTACATAACATTCTAAAAAACAATCTTACATCCAGAGCACGTTTTTATCGTCTGACTCTCTCCAGGACCCTCAAAACCGGTCCTCCGCATGTCCTTTTCAGACGAGTCTATCCGGAACGTAGGGGAACGGGATTCTAGTAAACCCTTCTCCCCCACTTCCTCGGAACATTCGCCACAGCATTTTTTCATTATAATGTAGATTAAAATGAAAACTTACACTTGTATAAATTTAATATATACAGTTTTATTAAATGTACTTTCCATTTACTGTTAGAATGCATTCTTCTTATGAAACATATGATTCTAAAAGAAGAAACATATGATTTATGTGTACGAACAATTAAGCTCGAAAAATATTTTAGATTAAATTGCACTTTTATTTAAACGTCTGAACTAAGAAATCTAAAATTATTTTCTGCTGAGCTTATAATTACTACTTGTATACATACTATTAAATGAAAAAAATATTTTCATTTAATTTCAAAACATATAAATTAAAACTTAACCTAACTTCTATTGCATAGAATACCTAAAAGTAAAGCATATTTTTCTGGAACAACATTCTTAACTTCTATTGCATAGAATACCTAAAAGTAAAGCATATTTTTCTGGAACAACATTCTTAATTATATGAACTCAATTTTATGAATTTAATCATATAAAATTAAAGATAATAATTTTTTTGTATTTGGTAAATTTAAGAACATTTCAGTTGTTTGCAGAAGAATACGCTAATTATATTTTTCTACTTAAGATGTTTCAAATAGTTGTCGTTGCACAGGGTGATAAAATGAAAAAATATTGCTTTTTTTGAAAAAAATATTAATTTAAATATACATTTCTCCATTTAGAAAACTCTGAAAAAGTGCATGTTTTTAGAATGATAATAATATTATTTCTGAAAATTCTTTTTTTGTGGCAGTATGAACCTCGAAATTTTTAAATTTATTTTACTAGTATCATCTTTTTTTTTCAATATTAGATTTAAAAATAATTAGCTTTGAGAAATACACACATTTAATGAATACTAATAAATTATAATATCAAAATAGTTAATCATGTGGATTGAAGAAAAGAAATCGGATGATGAAATTAAAATTCCGTTGTTGTTGCAACACATGAAGTTACGAATTAAAAACTATAACAAGCGGGAAGTGAAAATAAGAAAATCTATTAATATTCCGAATAATTTTCCCTTCTTAAAATAAAGTTTTATTTCTAAATTGGCAAAAATTATGGATTTAAGATTGAATATAAAAAATGAAATATAAGAATTATGATAACCAAGTGTTACTCAACGAGTACTACGCATCCACACATAAACAGCACTCATTTTCAATGACATTTTACAGTTTATATTATATACAAAATATGTGTAACGCAGTTTTTTCTTAAGGTGAGAGGGATATTTAATTTTGCTACTTTTCTCAAATATTCCTCTTACTAAATGGAACATTTTTAAGTAGTTATGGTGAAAGAGGCCCATTTTACTCAAAAAAATATTTACATACAAGTACAAAAATTTACATAGTTCTCCTAAAACTCAATCTACTGAAATACTTTGTTAAAAGGTCTATACAATGCAAGTAAATTCATTTCATTTCAACAATTACTTGAAAGAAAATATATTTACTATATAAATATTTAAGGAAATAAGAGCCTAATTAAAAATTTTATGCAATTGCTTTTACTTTTTAATATTCACTTCATTAAATAGTTAAACAATGATATCATAGCTTATTAAATAAAAATACTAGCGCAGTAAATTACCTAATTAAATTCTTTTAAAAATTATATATTATATAAAAATTACAGCCCCACTTAACTTTATAGTCCTCGAATAAAGTTAAACGAAAAAAAAAAAGGTTTAATATTATGCACATTCACATTTAATTCAAATATACAATCATTACCATTCTATCCTTCATTAATTCTATTCTACATATTGTCTTCATTGTTCTTTAATAAAGTGTACGGAAGTACCAGTTACTTAATTTAATATGTAATAGATGCTTTATGTACTTTAATATCGTAATAACATGTATTCAAGTCTAGTATAATATGGTCCATTAAGTTCTGCACAGAGACAAAACATAATTACCAACACTTCAAATGAACTAAATATTATTTCTTTTGAAAGTCACTAATTATAAGGAGAATAAAACAAATGTTAATTACTTTGGTCCTAAAATCTTTTATAATGAGTTTCTTTTAAATATTTGTCTTTCAATTTTTCCTTTCTATTCAATTTAAAGTTTGTACATCAAGAGAGTAATCAAATTTTAATAAAATGTTTAATGTTAAGGTGACAAGTTATGGCTCATTAACCAAAGATATTTATTCATCTTAACGATTTTTTAACAAAACATGTGCTCATTAATTAAGTAAATTAAAGAAAACATTTTTAATGTGAAAGAAATTTACATGAACGATATTAGCAAATATTAGTTTCGTAGGAATTAAATTGTTAACATTTTGAAATGACAATATGATACGTAAGATTCTCATGTCAATAAATGTTACAGTTAATTGTGTTTTTTGAAAAAAATTAAATCTCGGAGAGTCATCAATATGAAAGTTTTAGGTACTTTATTTATTAAAGCCTATTTGTATCAACGAGAAATTTTAACTATACCGTGGAAACACATATAAAAAGTTACATAAAATTTTATCATTACGATGTGGTTTTTTTATTAGAAAATATTTAAAAAGTGTAGCTATTATGTTTATCCTTTTTTAGATTTTTTTGTAATTGCTTCGCGTATAGAACATCTTTATTAATTCATCTTTAGTTAATTTATAAACAAGTAATATAATAATTTTTTTTAAAGTCAGTTCGTTCTCCGTTAAAAAAACGATCTGGAGATATCTGTTGCAGCCAGTTGTAACTTCAACAGAAATAACGCAGAATAAATTTAAAATTAAAAATCAAAATTTAATTAATGAATTAATATTTGAAAAAACTGTAACAACATCAAGTGTCAACTACTGAAAGTTTACAAAAATGTATTTAAACTTGAATGGATGAATAAAAAGTATTTTATTAGCGATTGAAGTTTGAGTAAGATTTATATAGGGGGAGAGTGACCTATAATAGTAGGCATTGAAAATTATACATAGAATTACCTATATATATATAATATTCCTGTAAAATTGTTAAGCGTTGAATCTTGTATAAGTATGCAAGATGCTATTCACGCTACAGATTGAATACATATTTTTTTAAAAAACATTTTCCAGAATATTCTTTTATTTTAAGATGGAATGCAAATATTGAGATGCAGGTTCAGATTCTGTCTTTCCCTCAATTCAAACACAGAGTATGATTCGAAAGAAATAAAGTTTTTAAATCAAATCTCAACTTTCATAAAATATTCTGAAACTGATATATATATCTCCAGTTGTAGAACAAATATTTGAAATTGAAATACAAACATATAGATGCATTTGCATGATTTAGATCGAAATCGTCGGAAGGGTATTTGTAGTAGGGTAACGAGCCAATGAATCGCTTTTTTCGGCTTGTGAGATTCAACGGTTCCTCACAAAGACTGAATACACGCAATTTTTATTTTCACTTATATCTATCTCTATTGATGGATATCTTGAATACAAATCTAACATGAATCGATTCGGAAAGAGAAAACAGACTCCTTTTTTTATTTACAATGATGCATGACAAATATTTTTCGAGAACTATAGATAAAATTCTTTTTAGAGTTTTACTTTTTATTTTTCAGTGAATAAAATATTCGTTTCGGTTTGTAAGCTAATTTTCCTACGAAAAATAAATGCAAATACTGGAATGATTGCAAAATGTATTCCTTTATTATTGAATTTTTTCTCAGTGGCTTATAACCGGAATTCAGAGTTTTGAGTCATTACGGTTAAAAAGAAGTCATTTAAAAGGTTTACAATTTAAATGTATTGTTGAATATTTTGTTCAGTGTTTTTGTAGATAAATCTTTTTACCATCTTCCTTGTAAGTCAGTGAAAATAAAATATTTCAGGGGAAATACTTACTAATTATGATTCATTTAACAAAAATTATTATTTCCTTCGAGTACATTTAAATTGTCGTTTGCTTCAAAGTAATGTTTTCTTCCCCAGATTTTTCATTTAATTCGTATTTTAATTTCGTTCATTAAAATTTTTTTTTGAATTTCCATTCTCCCAATAACTTTAATTTAAAAATTAACAAATGAAAACCAATCGCTTTCCCCCAAGTTACAAGTAAACGTCAAGTTGGGATGATCTCAGTTTTTTGTCACTTGTAGAAATCAAGATCAACTTTCTCATAAGCAACGTTGGGGTGGGTGTTGGAGCATATAGTCCTGTCGGACTCTAATCTCCTATCCTGGAATGAAGATGACTGTAATGAGTTATACCATTGCCCATTTTAAAAAGGAATTAAATTAAAGAGGAATTTAATTAAATAAAATCAATAATATGGAAAAAACATTTAAAACATAAAATAGAATGAGTATAAAAAGCTCTTTTAAGAGCTCGATAATGAGATTTCAAGACGCCCCAAAGTGGGCGGAGTTAAACTGGCCAATCGGGGTGCAGCAAAGAACCAAGATCAGAAAGTGCGGGAAAAAATTTCGTGAAGTGGGTGCTTGGACTGAAAAATAAAAGGGAGCATTCCTATTGGCCGAGCCAAGAGTTCGGCTAATAGGGTATATAAAATTTACAAAAGTGGGTAGCCAATCAGAGTGATTCTGAGCCAATTTACACTTGTCACTGGTGTGACCACACAACTCATAGGAGGTGGAGAAACCCTCTCCGCCCCCCATAACTCAACAAAAAAAAACTTATAGCACTCTTTTCACACTCTTAACAACGCGATTTAGCTGCACTGCACTGCGTCTTTTACTCTGGGTTCTTGGGTGATTTCTCACCGCCTTGATTCGCTGCCTTCGGTCGTCCCGCTTTCTTTCCTGCGTTCTTCCCCTCGCCCCGCCGGCGCTCTGCTTCGATAGAGCGTTTCGTGCTTTGGGGTACGTCCTCCCTCCCCGTTTTGTCGTGGGAGTTTTCTTGATTAGATCCATCCTCACATCATGGTTTACCTTTTTCTCCCTTTCTTCTGGGAAAAGGCGCCCGCGATCATCTAATTTTAGTTTAGTTTAGTGATTCTGCGATTCAACAGAGTTGGATCGCAGTGGAGAAAATGGAAAGGGTTGAATTTGGAATAAAGTTAAAAATTAATTAAAATCGGGATTTTTTTTTGACCAAGATATCTCTTGGTCTACGGATGAAGGGATAAGAAGGTTAGGTCGGGATGTCTTGGATAGATGGGTTGTCATGCCCATCTATTTTACTGAAGAAGTTAATTGCGAGTTTTCGCATCGTTTGTCTGATAGTCGGGATATTACATGCTGATCTAATGTCAGCGTTTCTCATGTACCAATGGGCATCGAGAATCTGTCTTAAAATAATATTTTGGGAGCTTTTTTAAAAAGATCGATATTGGTTCTAGCTGCATGCGCCCAAACTGGAGAAGCATACGTCAGGAGGGGTATTAAGATCAGAGTGTAGATAAGCAGTTTATTACGTCTATTTAATTTAGACTTTCGGCAGATAAGAGAATAAAGTTTACGTGTAGCATTTTTAAAATTATTTCTTATGTGTGTAATGTGTTGTCGGAACGTGAGGTTTTTATCAATAATAACACCAAGGTATTTGGTGTGCTGAGACCAGAGAATTTTTTGATTTTGAAGTGTGATTTCAGGGGGTGGGAATTTTTCGTACTCAAGGCTACGTCCACTCCCTTGTTCCCACCTCCTAGCATCATAGTCCGTACCTAATATAGGGATTCTTCCTTTCAAGTCTTAACCTCAAGCATGTTAGATCATAACGTCAAGAACATATAGTATCAGATACGGGCTTGAGGGTTTTTCTGAACTCAGGTGCCCGGAGATTCTATCACTTTCATTATAGAAGGTATGTTTTCCTTATGGCATACAGAGTTTTTTCATGTATAGTATACATCTCGTTTGTTGAAATGAGTTCTTCTTTATTTAATCAGTCAGCAATAATTATTTTTGCTGGGAATTTCTTAGAGAATTCCTAATTTTTAAAAATATTTTTTATATATAAAAACTTTTGTCGAAATGTTGTGTCTCATTTTAAAGGAAGTGGAAATTTGTTTCCCAGTTCTTTAACTTTGTATATCAATTGCCCATGCAAACGCGTTAACAGTTTAAAATCATTGGAATCTTGGTTTTGATTTAATGTTGTCTTAAAATTTATTAAAAGAAAGATTTTCCCCATTTTTTAATATTTTATTGGAGATATTGCAATGCAGTTAAGAATCAAATAATTTTGGGAATTTAGATTCATAATTTATAATTCGATCACACTTACTTAAATGTCTATTTTGCGTAATGCCATCACATAAAAATGATATTATTTCAGGAATAATTTAGATTATATCAAAACATACGGAAAAACCATAATTAGATTAATTTATTGATTATTTATTAGCACAACACTTCGAAAAAATGCAGATATATTGACAACATACTTTGTAATTTTGAGCCATGACCGAGTGGTAAGTGTGAAATATAGTTTACTTTCTAGTGAGGCCTAATATTATCTTAATAGTGAATTAAGTACACAAACTTAATGAAAACATTAAATTAAGTTTTCGAAAAAAAATTAAAGTGGAGTTTTTTTTAAAAAAATAACGTGAAAGAAAATCCTCTACCATTTCTTTTATACTTGTAAGACTTTTGGATATTATTAAACTATTACAGCAAATCAAAAATCAAACAATCTCAATCCATTAAGATGTATTTATATTATATGAATTTAAATTTTGTTTGATATGACTAAATTGTTAAAAAGTTACTAAAATCGAAATAGTAAAATAATTCATAAAATATAATTATATAAATAAAAGTAAACAGCACCAATGTAATTATAGCTTTACAGATAATATGACATGAATGTAAAATTAATTGTATGTCAGTGTTTAGTAATTTCTAGAAAAAATATTGTCTTTCTATCATTGATCTGTTGCATTCGCGAGATTATTTTCTAAGATTACATTTTTAATACTCCAGCTTATTACCTATTGCCTGTTATAATGTGTTTGAAAAACATTTCTTTTATTGAACTTATATATGATAATTTATTTATTGAAAAAAATAAACTACTTTTCAAATTATAATGATTGTGAGTGAGTAACAATTGATACTATAATAGTTTGCAATTATTGATAATGGAGAATATCCAGTAAAAACAACTGCAAAGCTTCGGCTATTGATTATTGATGCGAGTCTGCAGTACCTTTAAAATCAGGGATTGGAGAAAAATCTTAATTTTGTCTCGGGAGCTGAAAATATAAACAATTTTCAAATATACATATAGTACTTTGAAATTAAAATTAAATAATTCGATTCTCTTACACATTATTTATAAAAGGATGATGTCTCAAAAAAGGATAAAACGTTTAAAATATAATCATAATTTTAAAAACTATAAGCCCAAATGAAAATAAGAAACATTTCTGTAATAAATATTAAGTAAATTTTGCGTTTTGCGCAAGCTATTCTCTAAAATAGTTGACACTTTGATGTATAAAACTTTATAGAATTATAAAATGTATCATATTCTTTAAGCCCTACCTAATTTTAGTATTATGTCTTTTGTATTTCAAAATATTTGAAAAAATATTGAAATTTAAAACAAATTAATGTAATCTTTTTTTATTTTTAAAAAAAATATAATTTATTATTCCATTTACATAAAATTAGCTACAGTGTAATAAGGATATATTTAACTTCATAAATCAACTTATTATTGGTATAGCTACTATTTTAGAAAATATCATGCGCAACGTATAACTTAATTAATATTTCTTATAGAAATGTTTCTTATTTTCATATGCTTATAATTTTTAAAATATGATTATATTTTAAACATTTTACATTTTTTGAAGCCTTATCTTTTTATAAACAACGTGTAAAAGAACTGAATTATTTAATTGCAACCTCAAAGAATTGCATCGAATCGAAAATTGTATATATTTTTAGCTCTCGATACAAAATTAACACCCCTGAGACCCCTTGCATTACTTCTTTAATTTTTAATAAATAAGGGCTAGTGCAAAGGTAATATGTATAGAATATTATCATTATATAAGCAATAAGAAACTGTGCTAAGAGGAATTCTGCTTACATAATACTCTGCTAAATAAAATAAGAGCGTCCAAATATAAATTAAATGAAATCTAATCTGTAAATTGATTATTATTTGACGAGCCAACTTTATTTTCTTTCGAATGGTATGTTTCCAAAGATAAAATAGTTGAACGTTTCTAATTTAATGAAAATGCATTATTCATGAATGCTTCCTTTTTACATCCCTTCAAATCGTAAACAAAGTTGCCTTTCAGAAAATCTCCACCATTCCTTATAATATTAAAACTAATCTCCCTAAGTTATTTAACACTCACAGCACAGGTATTGCTCATAATATTCCGATGTGAAACGTTTTACGCTTGGTGAAAGTTGTATGGAACCTGATGACAAGTGACATAATTGCTGTTGACAGTCTCTGGGAGTATCTTCACCTTCCTGCTCTCTCTTCGTTAATTATTCAAGGATTATAGAATACAGAGAAACTTAAATCTAGAATTGCGCATGTTAAGATTTTACCAAAGGCATAAGCACAAAATTTTACAGTTTACTTCTCACGAGATGTTTGCGAAATTAGGGAAATCAAAATTCTAGTTTCTGCGATAAAGAAGAAATTGGACGTTGAAGTTGGTTAGAATAACGAATCACTATTCGTTTTCGACTTGTAGAATAAACATTATCAGTTGAAACTGAATTATACCAGATTTACGTTCAATAGACTGAATTGATTGAACTAATTAGATTTATATCTATTAGAAGGCTCTTCGGGATATTATTAACGGTGCGGCCATTCTCTCTCTCCCAATGGATACCCTCAGAAACAACTGTTCATTTAACAGAGAATTAATGTATTACTTCGTTCGACTGTTCTGGTTGGTTAGATCTTACTAATAATTTATAAGACAGGCTTTAGAGATATACATTATAATGCGCATTCTATTTTCAGAAATTTAAATGTGAGCTACTGTGAGAAATTGAGGAAAATTATTTACATAAATTTTCTATATCTTAGAATAATTTAGGAAAGCAAAAGATATATATATATTTTATGTATAAGAGATATTCATATTTTTCTTTAGAGAATGTTATTTAGTAATCTGTTTCTTTATTTCTATATTAAGCATGTTGCTAACAACTACCACAAGGTTATAACACATAAACTTTTTGGATGTGAAGGATCTTTTGTATAATTTTAGGAAAGGATTAGAAACATTTTTCAATAATAAATTGTTTTTAAATTCCTTCTTCTTTTCCATTTTTTTATTACGCACTAACCATCGCAAAATTAATTTGTTTACTTTGATTATATAGATGAAAAGAATTTCTCAAGATGTTAGATCCCAGAAAAAAGTATTGTTTAAAAGATGAAAGTACTTATTTGTGCGAAAACAGAAAATAGAAACAAAACTTCGCACTTTTTACAGTATAGAAGATCTTATTTAACCTCATGTTTCCCAGAAGTTTCGTGGTGGATTTCAGAGGATGGCTGAAGTTGCTTAGGTCTCATTACGTCATTCGTAAACAATTTATATGTGAACATATTTTAAAATAAAATGTCATACATCTTTAGAAAAAAAACGCTTTGTTAGGATACATTATTTTTCTCAGTTTCCAACGCTTTTGTGCATGAAAGGTAGTCAAGGATTTTTAGAAATTTAATTATAATTTCGGGAAAGTATTCATCGAATTACTAAAAATAAAAGCAACGGTGGGAAAAGACTCATCGCATTAGTAAAAACAAAAGTCCCAGAACTATCAAATCGGATTGGTGCCGTGTTTCATTGGGAAACTGCAGGGGCTCTTTTATATGTTAAGACTACTCGAAAAAAATGTTACAGTTTGATTGGAACATCCTGCCCTATCCACCGCTATTACCAGACATTGCACCTTAAGAAATTTGCTTATTTTTATGTCCTTATTAAATTCTCTCAGTGGGAAAAACTTAAATATTTTATTTATTGGCACAAAAAAAGTCTCTTAAGGCCATTTTGTTAAGAAATGTGAAAACTTTTAGAAGGATGGACTCTTCAAGTTACGGGAAAAGCAGAGAAAATTTGGGAAGTAAAGTATCATCTGCATAAATTTGATAAACGTACATTAAGATTTGATTTCTTAAAAAAAATTACCATGAGCTTTCAGAAAACTTAATATTGATATCATAACCTCAATATATCATGAAATTTTTTATCTTGGAATGTAAAGGGGTGGAGGTCATCACCATCCTCTTTTCAGTGATGCTTTTAATTTATTCCAATACAATGGGAGTATCAATACCAATTGTGTTAAACCCATTTGACATTTTTATGAATTAAAAATCAATGTTGTGATTTGGAATTAACCAATACTACATAAGAAAATACAATGATTAAGACATCCGTGTTATAAAAATATGGGCAAATTTTCTTGGTTAACAGTTAAATATTTCATGTTTCATTAACAAGCTAAGCTTCATTAAGGTATCCGACTATGTTCGGAACCATGATTTTGCGAAAGCGTATAAATTGATAATATTTATGATATTTAGTGTCACTTAGATTAGAAAATGTATATAAAATTGTTTTAAGAATAGTATTAATTTAAAAAATTATTTAAGTACAATATTTTGACAAAAAATAAACATAGAATGATCCATTTTCAAAACATTTTTCTTTTGTGAAAAATGCTTCTATTATAATAATATTTTGCCTGCATATCTCAGAACTCTCTACAGAGGCTCAACTAGAATTTTTGAAATATATAACTTAGAAGTGGGTATACGACAACAGAGGGGAGAAATTTTAAGAAAAAAATCACCGATAATTATTTCAATTGGTTGTAACTCTGAAAATGTGAATTTTTCAAATATCCTTGTTCAGACTCTGTACGGAGGTCTGAGCTATATACAGGCAAAATATTATTATAATAGAAGTATTTTTCACAAAAGGAGAACATTTTGAAAAAAAAGGTTATTCTAAATTAATTTTTTGCCGAAATATTGTATTTAAATAATTTTTTTTGTCAAAATGTTCTTAAAACAATTTTACTTTTACACATGTATTCTTATTTAAGTGACACTGAATATCATGAAAATTATACCTTTATGCGCCTTTTTAAAATCACGGTTCCGAACGTAGTCGGATACCTTAACAAAAGTAAAATACTTTTACTAATGGGTATCAAACCCGGAAACAATAAAAATCTAATGGCATTGTCAAACAATTTTAATTATAAAAGAAATTCTATTCTAGTTGAAACTGCTCTAAAAGAAATATAAATATAGTTGAAAAAGAAGTTTAGATTATACTGAACGAAACTTCTAAGTATCAGTGAGACTAAAAAGGTTCTAACCATACGTGACTCTATTTTTAATTATCCAGGTTCCATAAGGTTGAAATATCCTTTTACGTTTTTTTTAAATTTCCTATTTGGGCATCTTTTCCCTTGGACGTCTTTATGCATTTTGCGAGTAACTACAAAAAGATAGTCACTATGCTATTAGAGTTATGAAAAAACAGAGATCCTATGGTTGCAGAATATTAATAAGATTGTAGAATATTCCTAGACAAGTCGTGTAGAAGTTCTGAGTCATCACATAATATGATGGTATTAAATTCATTTTTAGGCAAAGAAAATAAAATTCAGAGAAGAGTTGCAAAAGGTTTTCCTTTACTATACCCTTTGAAAATACACATATCTCATAATTTTAAGTGGGAATTCTTTTAATTGATCATATTTTAGATTAACATAACAAAAACTTATAAATGCGAAATTAAAAGAAGATAAAAATGAGAGAGAAAGAGAGAATGAGATTAAAATTCTCTCTCTCAAAGTGCTTTTATACTCTTCATTCAAATTTTTGGTATTTCATTAAAATTGTTTATACTCTTTATTCAAATAGTTATCATATATGAAATTTTAAACTCAAATTTTATTTAAAAAACGCTAATTTCACTCTGGTTATCAGGAAATGAATGATTTCATCATTGAAATATTGACTTATTTCAGCTTCAATAGAGGTAAAAAGAAAGATATATTTACAAGATGTTGATAAAAGGATATCACTATTATGATTATTCCTTATTTGATCATGAATCTTGTAGTACTAAAGATTATTTACGTGTAGTTAAAAAGTTGCACATAATGAAGTTGTGAAGATATTATACTTTTGTGAAACGATTTTAACAAAATGAAATGCGGGGGGAAATTTATATATGTGATAAAATGTCTTTACTAAAAAATAGGTATATAATTTTTGTAAAATAAATTTCTTTTCTTTCTTATTTTATTTTTTTAAAAGTACAAATGGTGTAAAAATTAATACTGAAAAAGTACAAGAACAATAGGTGTAAAGAGAAATGAGAAATGAAGCTTAAAATTAGCTATAATTTTACATATAATAAGCCGAATAAACTGTATTAATAGTAAATATTTATGGCCTTTTTTTTAGTTATTGGGTTTCGAGTTCTATATTTTGCTTCTGCTAAATATTACACTGAGAAATGTTAATTACTGTTATCGAATCTATCTAGTTTCAAGCTTTTACAAAACATGATTCGGAAGCTTCGCGATACAAGTGTCGTGTAACTTTAAATAGCATTTGCGTAAGCAGACAATGTTCAAAATTACGAGGTCTATCATTGTTAACTCTTCATATAGTCATTATGGAATCTTAATCAAACCTCCTTCCCTCCAAAAATTGAGCAAAAATAATTAATTAATTAGATTCAATAAGTTTTCTCGCTAGTTCATAAAATATAATACTTAAAAAAACTTTTTGAATGTTTACTTGCAGTGAAAAAATTGAGTTTAACAAAATCATACACAGCAAAAAACGTATTGATGAGAATAACACTAACTGAAAAAAAGTGCAAAGGAACAATAAGAGTAATGAAAATAGTAAAATAATCTATACATTATATTTATTTTGAGAAAACAAATTTTAAGTTACCGATTTATTTCTCAAATTCTATAAAAACATACAATTTATATTTCTATAAAATATATTATTAATCACCATTATACAATAAACATATAGAGAATTGCGTATTCTTAAAAATCAAACATAAAAAATTTTGGAAAAAATATTTTAATGTATCTAATGGAAAGTCTTTATGATGCATAAGAATACGTTACTTTTTCCTCGTTATACAATATGTTAATAATGGTTGGGCAAAAATTAAAAGTCAATTTAAACATTAATTTTTTTTTTGAAAATTCCATGGTTTAAAAAAAAGTTTGTTTTTCTTAAAAAAAATGATTCTTTTTTCTACGGTGAATTTAACTACACTTTTAAACGGAGAAAATTCAACAGTTGCCACATAGTCCTTTCTCCTCTATCTTTAGCATCTGCAGAATAATTTTTAATTAGATTTCGGGAAATTTCAATCATAAAGAAAATAACAATAAACTTTATAAGAACAAAAATGAATAAACTTCATTCGTAACTTTTCGTGCAGCTCAATTAAATTAAGGTAATCTTTTTTTTTGCGAATATTTTACAATAAAAATTTTAAGGCGTTGGTAAGTAATTCAAATGTTTTAAACTAATTTTACTTTTTTAGAATTTCAATCAATATTCTACAGCTGTATTTAGTCAAACAAAAACTAAACCAAATGGATTTAAACTTAAATCATTCTTCTTGTTCATAATAATTCCATTCCAAACGTACCTACCAAATAACTTATTTCAGAGTTTATAGGTATCTAAAATTAAAACTGTATGCTTTTAGATAATAATATTCAACATAACTTCTCTTGAATATTCGCCAGGCATGTCAACTTCATCTGCGTAACTAGCCATTGTTAGGCCAAATCAAATGTCACCTCGTTACTGAAAGCGAGAGAAGGCAGAGTTTTGCATGAACTTGTTTCAAAGCGACACCAATTCAGACAATGTCAATAGTGGGATGGTTTCAACGAAGACAACACAATGGATGACGCGCAAATAGTCAATATCTAGTTGAACCGAAAGCAGTGATACGTAAAGAGATGATACAAGTTGATGTTCGGTAGTCGAAAGTGTGAATACATGAGTAGTTAAAATTTGTCGCGGAATTATGCGTTTGTCACGTTCAACTTGTCTCTTCATGGGAGTTAGAATCCATTAACGGGTATTTTATCTTATATATTTTAAATAATTATTGAGTTTTTGATAAGAAAATTGGTAACAGCATTGTTCATAATTGGTTCATAAAGGTAGGAGATTTTAATTCTCTTTGTAACAGGAAAAATTGTATAAACATATGATACTTTGTTTTTTTAAATTTGACAAATTATATAAAATACCAAAAAGAAAACAAAAAACCCGATGGATATTTAAAACACATAGAAAAAATCAAGACAATTAAAAAGACGTAAAAGGTAATTAGTAAAAAAATTATCATTATTATTTCTTTGAAAGCTTAAAAAGTTTATATTTTATTAAATTTAGTTAAATTAATATCTTACTAAATTGTGTTATTGGCCGATGGCCCTCTATTAAACAATTAAGATTTAGTATTACATTAAAACAGTGCTCCGCAACCTTTTTATCACCGCGGACCGGTCAACGTTTGCTAATTTTACCGCGGCCCTCTGAGGGGGAGGATGTTGATTTTTTATATTTTAGACTGTTTTGATTTTGTAATTTTAATTTAATTGTATTTAATCTGAATAAAATATAGCTACAGCAAAAAATGAATATAAAGTAATTTAACGAGGAATATTAAGTGATTTTCATAAAAAGTAGCCTAAACCGAAGAAAAATATACCACAGTAAGTTTTTACTCTTTGAAAGCTGTCTAAATTATACCACATTAGGGAATTGAAGCTCATTTAAATTTTATATACCAATATTTTATTGCTAAATAATTCTGGTGAAATGGGATTGCGAGTTTAAGATTATTTGGTTTTGTGTGTATAGATGGACATATATATTGCGTATAAACGGAGCTTTTAGAATCTACCCTAAGGCTACCAACTATGGACCTCTCAGTTTCGTACTATACTTAGTTGACTAGGACGACACTTGAGCATGCACTCCGAAACCACGTGTTCACATCTTGTTCAGATGAGAGCTTTGAACCTCGACAGATTTAAAGTGCCTCAGCCCTTCTATATTGAGGGTTTTCAGTAGCAAGAGAATAGCCACAGCCTTGTTTAAAAACTGTTACATTAACAACTGTCTAGCTTGTCTTTTATGTTTCTATTGAAAACTGATTTAAAATACACCCAACTCTTTTTTTACACGATAGATGCGTTCCTTAAAAAACCGTGCAAAAAACAATCTTGTAAAAAAATAGATGCGACATATGGTAAAGTTGGGGATCTGTTTCTCAACTTGAAAAAATCCTGTAAGAGGAAAAAACTCTGAATATTTCCCCAAAAATTCGTGCAAAAGAAGTAATATAATGAAATCCTGTTACACATTTATAAAGCAAAAACAATCCATTTTTATTTCAAATAAATACGTAAATAAAATAAAATTAGTAAACAGAGAAAATTTTTAGCCTATAAAGACGTACAACATATAAAAATTCAAACTGAAACTAGGAATAAAACTACTAACTAACACTTATTCATTGCTACTTGATAACAAGCGTGCACGTTTATTATGAACTGGATAAGAAATGCTATTATCAGTAGATGTGCCAAATATGCCTAGCACAACTGTCGGCTTTGATTTAAATGAAGAATTTCGTTCGTTATTAACGTCTTTTAATAGGATGAATTATCATCAACACTAATTATATTGGAAATTTCACCATCGAATTAAAAATAATTTTTTAGAACTTTATTGAAATTATTTATTGTATCCTATGAACTGAGAGCATTTTAACACAAAATACAGTTATACTGAAGAACAAAATGCTGAGTTACTCAAAAATAAAGAAAAAAAGGATTAAAAAAAATTCGGGTATTTCCCGTAACTCCAGAAAAAAAATTGGAAAGATTCGTGCTGGAGCAAAAAAAAAAAAAATTTGTGAAAAATAGTATATTGGTGAACCGTGTAATTTCAAAATCGTGTAAAAAAAGACCGTATGCAAAAAAAAGTTGTGTGTACTTACTATAATTAATAGTTGTTAATGTAACATCTTTTCTACAAATAAAAAATAAAATGTACAAAAGGAATACTTTGTTTTCTGTAGTTTTCTTTTGCAAGGTAATTTTTGACTTACATTGACAAAACATTTTCCAAATTCACGTACTTAAATGAACAACTTCTCATATGATTAGGTCAATGAGGAGAAAATGGAAAATATTTGCATTAGTTTTGATTGTTTCGTTTCATTTTATTTTATTTTGTTTTATTAATACTAAATCTTCCAAAGAGTCCTGATTCATTTTCTCAAAGTTAGTTTATAAAATTAAATTAAGAGATGATGGATGATTCAATTTTAGATTTCAAGAATTTTTAATGTAATTTTAGAGTTTGGTTGTTTTTCGGATTAACTGAAAGGATTGTGTCTAATATTGGAATATCAAACTCCGTGAGATAGCCTGGCAAGGGGAGGGAACGACTAAGGAAATTCATTTGGGGTCGAGACTTGGTGTGATAGTAAAAAAATAAATAAATGAATAAACAGAATTTATTTATTTATGAAAGGTTTATTAAATATTAAAATGAAATAAATTAAGTAATAAACTTTTAATAATTTAATTAAATATTTTTATTAATTTAATGAAAGAAATTATTTATTTACTAGCTGCATGGCCCGGCTTTGCACGGGCTTTCTCTTTCCCTCATGACGCCAGCAATTATGTGTGTGTTTGTACGAGCGCAATGTGAGTGATTTCTAAAATTATTTCATTAAATTTCCCTTTTTCGAAATTTGTTCCACATATTTTCAATTTAAGACAGGTTTTTTCCCCTCCCTCATGGATAAAATATAGCTTCAAATTTCGATCTATGACTTTTAAAAAACAATATTGCATTAGTTAAAAAATTATTAATGTGAAGCAATAAAAAGAAAACGATGCTTTAGTTAGCTTAAAAATTTCTCTGAAATGTATTTTTATCCAAAATAATAGACAATGTACTTTTTTAATTAACAAATAATTAATTTAGTAATGAATTTATAGAATTACTTTTAAAACACACACACACACACACATATATATATATATATATAAGTTATAAAAACAGTATGGGGGAAGCGTAGATATACATTTACATGTACTGAAAAAAAAAACATTCAAAAAGAAAAAAAAACTAAATGATAAAAACATTTTGATATTTAATTTTAATTTCATAGTTTTCCTTCCACTGTCATAGGTACAAATTTTGTGTAATGAACGCTTAAAATAGTGTAAGTAATTTATATCAGGAAGTGTAATACATTAATATTACTTTTTGTTGTATTTATTTTATGTTAAAATCTTGCCACCCACTCTCCCTTCGAAATCTAGTTTTATTATGAAATAAAAATAGTGATGACACTGATGAAGGGAATAAATTAAAAGCGAAAGCGCACTGAGGTACGGCGTAGACAGAACAGAAGGGATAAAAAAGATAGATGATCGCTGTCACGGGCTTTTTTGCAAATAGCAGAATTTTTTCCTACTTTCTTGACAATTGTCGTTATATTTTGAAAACTTCTCATAATATCTTTATAAATTTTAGCCTATGTGTTATTCTGATGTATAAGCTATATTACTGTAAAGTTTCATTAAAATCCATTCAGTTGTTTTTGCGTGAAAGACCCACAAAGGTCCTCACAAACTTTCGCATTTATAATATATATTAGATTTAATTAATTTTAAAAAATAATTGAATGAATTGAAAAAAAGGTTAATGGCGTGTTTCGAGCCCTATTCACCGGCGTTCTATCAACTGCGCCATTGCATCACTAGAGGTAAGTAAAACTTAATTGTATAAAAGCTAAGCATGGATTTCGAAAACTATTTTTACTGAATTGACTGGCCATTTGGCGGAATTACATTGAGGGTTGAACACCCTAAGGGAGTATTACTATTACACCAAGTCTCGACCCCAAATGAATTTCCTTAGTCGTGCCCTTCCCTTGTGAGAGTTAAAAATTCATTTTTATTTAAATAAACTCTTTTATAAATTATCGGTTTGAGAGATGTAGTAAAAGTAGAGCTTTATTTGAGAAAACAAATAATCTACAAAACAGAAGCGAGGAAATAAATGCAAACTGAAACTAAATATATTTGAGCACTTATAATGAAATCCTAACCTAGATTCGACGCATGTTCACATAAATATTTGTCTTTTACAATAAAAAGAATTGCAAATGTCTCTCTTGCCCACGGCCTAAATGTAAACTATCTTAACTCATTTTATAACTGTTTTAAATTATATCTGATATAAAATAAGAAACTGTAGTTTATTTATTTTCCTAACATATTTGAATAAAAGAACTTTAGGAATTGGATATAGTCTCGCTGATAGGAGTAGAATCAATCTAATAGAATAAAATCATACTGATACAACAAAAACACAGGGAACCTCACGAAGATATAAAATTTATTTACAACAATATGGATGTATCTATATATATTACTTTAAGCAAAAATATCTCATTTTGAGGTATTGGACATTTTAATGGTTTTTGTATTTAAGATATATGAGAAAGTCATTTTTCATAAAACTCAGCTTGTAGATATTAAAAGTTCTTCGTGAATTTGCATAACGTCCAAGCGCATAACATTATCTTTTGTTCTGTTCACCAACTATTTTTAAGGCTGTCTTCACCAAACGTCAAAGAGCCTGAACAAATTCATTTCAGACTCTCAGAAAGCCTAGAACATATTTTCAGACAGAATAAAAGTGCTCGAATTTTCATATAAAGGCGAGACGATGCAATTCATACATTCTTTTATTGTGCTGCGTCTTTCAAATTTGAAAACATTCCATAAGTCCGTAATTTTTTTACTTCACCATTTAAAGTGAAAACCCGTTTTGTATTATGATATAGAAAATGAAATGTGGAGCGCATTTTACACAGAAAAAAAAGGATTGATTCAGACAAAAATAGCAAGTACAATAAAATATGCCCCTTTGTGTGGTATTATAGTGATGTCTGAATATGGTAGCAATGTTATATAAAAAGCATTTTTCTAATGGAAAGTCTTTCCACTTTGGGTTCTATTTTTGAATATCATATGAAGGCAATTTAAGATACTAGTTATTGATGTAATTTTTTAATATTGCGCTAAAATTTAAAAAAAAAAGTTTTTACTAAGACTAAGTGCTTCAAAAAATACTCCAGTTGCTATACATTAAAATAATTATAAAAATGCATTACTTAGCTTCCTTTTTTACATGCTCTTTAATTTCAGCCGTGTTTTATACTATAATATTTGAAAACTAACAAATTTTTTTAAAAATCTTCTTTTTGTATGCTTATAGTTTATTCTAGTTAGTTAGGGGAATAAATCGTAAGGCTATGTGGAGACCCTGTGATAATAAATAAACTATTTTTGCACAAAATCGCATTTTAGCTACATATATTTCCTTCATTAAAATATAAAAGTTAATTCTAGGGAAATGTGTATCTCAAAAAAAGATGTGAAACAAATGTTGCAAATACATTTATGCTATCATTTTTCTGATCTATACATAAGATTTTAGAAAAAAAGTAAAACACTTGGGTTTATTTTTTATATAAAGCAAATTAAGTAAGGAAGATACATTTGCTTATAATTCAAAAATTGGAAAGCATTTATACCTTCTACTAATTAGTAAAATTATAGATTTATATCGTTCTATGTAGAGGTAACAAGTATTAGAAAATACACTTATTCTACGTATCAGTAACAAAAGTGTAATATAAAAAAATTTATTAAGTCAGTTCTTACTTAGGTTAACAAAGAAAAAAATTTATTTTAGTTACTTGTTATTAAATAGTTGCAATTAATATAACATAGGCATATGACAGAATCACAATATTAAGTGACAAAATAGAAAGCGATTTACCTTGCAATTTTCCTTGCTTTTCCTTTCTATATATGGTGTCGGAAATTTTTTTGTTTGTTACTATTTATTCATTAAATTTAATAATTCTAATAAAATAGTACAGCAAAAAATAGATCACAGTCACAGAAATTAGGCCATCCCAGGAGGGCTTCGAACCCACGGCATTTGGACTAGAAGTCCAATGCGCTATCAATTACGCTACAGGGAAACAACGAACGAGTTTCTTTTCTATATATACTGATGAACTATTATTTTTGTTTGTTACTATTTATTCATGTTTTAATTTAATTAATGAGTTAATATTTCAAGAAACTGTATTAACATCAAGTGTCATCCCCACTGCAAGTTAAAAAAAATGTATTTGAGCTTGGATGGATGAATAGAAAGTATTTTATTAACGATTGAAAATTTGAACAAGATATATATATATATATATATATATATATATATATATATATATATACATAAGGGTGAACTAATAGTAGAAATTGAAAAAGTGAGTTTTCTGATTTAGATGATTAAAGAGGCTAAGCAAATTTTTAACTTTTAAACTAATGAACTGTTTACAATATTAATAATTCTACGCTTGTTCTTTTCATGTTCTTTAATAATTAATTTTTAATTTCTTGATATCTCTCTCTTTCATGCAAATAATTCCCCTGAGTTCAGTTCATTATGAGTAGTAGATAAGAAAAAAAGTAAGTGTTAAAATTCTTAATATATGTGTTTTTCTAATGAAAATGCTTATTATATGCCTGGTTAAATTATTCAATTCTAATTAAAGGATTCGTTCATTGTCATGAAATTATTTAAAAATATCACATAACAAAATTTAATGCAGATGCAGAGATAAATATAATTCCGTACATTATTACATGTGCAAAATAAGACTTAATTAAAAAAAAGGGAGGAGAGTAAAATTGGTCAAAAAATATAAATGAAATATAGCCACTCCGATTAAATTAATTTTATGTATGTTGCTATTTAATTCGCTTAAATTAAATTCGGTGCTTCTTTCAACAGAAAATATTTTTTTCTACTAGTTCTGTGACAAATATATATTAAGAAGGTATCAGAAAATATTTTTCTACTTCCATATCAGAAAAGTATGATGCTATCTTTCTATTTAAAAAACAAAAAGTTATTTAAATTATGAAAAGAAGAACTTAAAAGTGAAATTAAAAAAAGAACTTGAAATTATGTATATATGTAGTCAAAGATCAATATATTTGGTTTCTTGTTATAACTCTTCTTTTCGTTTGAATATTGAATTATGAGCCTTTAAAATGTTAACACTTTTCCGTTTAAAACTATAAAGAATAACAGATTATACAAAAGCTACATGTACATTTTGTTTCAAGTGCGATTTTTTTCTTTTTTAAGCAGTATGACTTAGTTTGCGTAAGATGCAGCAAAATTTCTGTGTAGCATCTTAGAAGTAAAGTACATAACCTCAAAAGCTATTTTTCCTTGTAATTAATTAGAGTTGTTCAATTTAAAATAATAAAAATTACAAAGTAATTATTTTTAGCCAAAAAAAAAAAAAAAAACTCGAAAGAAGTTGACTACCAAATTTTTCTTTATATATTTTTATTTATTCTATGCTGAACGAAAAAATATATACTTTTTCTTCCTCTCAAAAAGAGTCTAGACTTTTCTTGCATTCCCTTTATTCTTTTTATGGCTACTGGATTATCTCCAAGAATTCATCAAGATATAGAATTCTCTAACTTAGACTTGAATTATTTTTAATAATTCAAACGCATTAGCTATTTTTCTAAAATGATGAATATCTGTTTCATTTACATTTAAGAAACTTGAGACGCAACAGTTTATCTAAGCCATTTAATGCAACATAAATTATACTTCTGTTCAGTTTTAAGCCTTATCGAGAGAAATCAGTTTTAGAAAATTGTTAACGGCTCTGTAACTGATTCTTAAAAATGCATAAGACTACATTTTTTTCTTTAGAAGTTATTATATCTATGATGAAACAAATCCCTCATCCCATCTGTGCATTTCGCATCAGGAATTGTTTAATATACCAGGTATTATTTTAGCTCTATTTAATTTTACTTACTATAAACTGTTTCAAATTTATCGGATAAGTTATAGCTTAAAATCATTGTTGTTACTATAAATGAATTCTGATTTGTTAAGCAATAATTTTCTCACAGTTACAGTAAGGATAGTTTTAGAATTTTGAATTAATAAAAGAATTGATTTGACCTAAGGGTTAAGGTTCAAAATATAAATGCTTCAGAAATTACGGCAATTAAATTAATAAATACCTACCGAATAACTTATATAAATTGGAATGATAATGATGATCAATCGATATGATGTCGTTGTAAGTTCGAATATATCGTATTGTTTCATAATAAAACATATTAACTTGAGTAAGTTTTCATAGAGTTAATAATAGAGCTATTTTAAAGAATTATAATAAAGTGCAATTTATATGAATATTTTGTAAGTACCACCAAATTAGGTAAATATTAATAATGCTATGATAATGATATCAATATAAATGCTTCAGAAATTACGGTAATAAAGTGCAATTTCTATGAATACTTTTTTCAGTCCCCAAAAATTAGGTAAATATCATTCATTAAAGTAAACATCAAAGGAAAAGAAAGTTGAAATTAGCTTAGTGTCCTAAATGATCGTTCAAATTAAGTTACTGAGGGAAGAAAACTTTTGTGGATTCGCGTGTCATATACAATATACTTGATTGCTAAGTTAGCACAACCATCAGAAATATCATTAGAGCTCATACAATATATGGGATACCTTGTATCTTTGAGTATTATACTCGGTTGGCTGCACACAAGTTTCATATCAATATTCTTAATTGCGGGAGATGATCATAGTTTGGCTTATAAGATTGGTAGAAGGTAATATAAAGTGACGAATTACTCTTGAAGCTTTTCCAATCTCCCTGAAAGCGCTTTAGTATGACAATCGCTAGAAAAACGCTCTGCTTCTGATTGCACTTTATTAACCTTGTAACTCGACAATCGATTTTGTGATATTTTTTCCTACTTATTTATATCTAGCACTTTTATTCTACATAATATTGCTTATTTTTGGAACATTAAAAATTTTTTATACTGAATAATAATGTTTTGTTTATTTTTAACTTGAGAAGTAAAAATATATTTTATATAATGAATGCACGATATGTATGTGTTAGTAGTACGCATGGTACGAAAAATCTAGGCAGTCTTTAGCTGTTGCAAAAAATATTTTAATGATATCATAACGTTATTTTTATGTAGGGTTTCTTTAAAGTTTTTTTCGATTTCTGTTGTGAATGTAGTGTATGTAAAGTAAAATAACTGAAAAAAGGAATTTATTTTCTCAGTGTTTCCTCTAAATTAAGTAATTGTTTTTTTTTCTGGAATTTGAGAGAATTTGGTGCAGATTACCCAAATATGGCTCGTATGTTAATAAAAATAATAAAACAGCAAACAAACTAAAGAATTAAAAATTATTGTGTATACAGTTCAATAATACACTTGAAAAAGGCAATCTGTAAAAAAAGGGGAGAAGCACAATAACTTTTTTTTTAAAAAAATAATAATAAACAATTTTTTCCATTAAAATATGAAGAGAATTAACAGATTTTTGAATAAAAAACAAAATATTTAATATAAGACAACCTGACATCAACACTGAACTGTAAACACAGTAGTTTAGCCAGCGATTGCGAGTGTGAGATAAACTATTAACACTAGATTACCCAAGGAAGTCATTTTGACAGCTTTTAAACTTCAATTAGAAAAACAATTATGCATATAATGACACAATTTCTTAGAATTTTTTAGAATATACTTTTTTCCATGAGAAGCAAATTTTTTTATTGTTAATATTTACTAACAATCCTTGTTATATGGCTGTAAATAATATAAAAACTATTACAAATTAATTTTAAACAAATTTCTTTTCACATTAATTATTCTTTCACAATGCAGTCCTTTGACTGCTTTTGGATAATATATGTACATAAGTTTCAACCTTTCTAGTGATAAATAATGAAAGAGAGGTCTTACTTTTCCATAATCTTAGAATTATAAGGCATTTAATGCAAAAATTTAAGGCATTTATTGCTTGGATTAAAATGCATTTAATACTAAGATTAAAATGTATTTAATGTATTTTTAAAAAAGAAAATTATGCAAATTGTTTTTCATGCCTTGCGAACTGAACTATTATAATATTTGCAGTTAAAAGTGTCATTGTTGTTTGTTTCTTTTGCACAGACGTTTTATGGATGTAAAATGTAATTCCCATCCCAAAATAAAATAAGTCCACTTGAATGTAATAAATGTTTGCCTGTTAGGGTTTTTTGTGTGTTTTTAAGGCAAAGAAAATTGTGTGAAGATACAAAAATTATGGAAAGGAGCATTAAAATGTATCACATTAAAGCTACTTAACAGGAAATCAATCAGTATAAGATTTTTTGTTTACGAATTGAAAAAAAACACACAATTTAATTTGTAAATTAACTGCGTTGTTTTAATCATTAAGGTACATTTTAACGGGGGTGCATTTCTAAGAGTTCATGGTAAAATCTTATGAGATTAGAACTTGCACAGAAAAAGTTGACTCATCGCCTCTGTTCTCAAGAATAAGTTATTAAGAACTGCAATTGTTCTCTATTATAATTACAAACTCTAGATTATAGTTATATTAATTGCACATCTTTGCTATCAAGATTATTTTACTGTAGTTGAATGGGTATTTTTTTATCTATAAACTACAATAATCTTCACTGTAACATGCCTTTAAAAATTGAAATTTTTTAAATTTAATTATTTAATGAACAAAGAAAAATTACTGATATTACTGCATTATGCTTTATTGCAATAAATAATTTTTAAAGTAACTGACAGGTTATGTTTTCGTTATTTCATGTTACACTAATATGTGTATTATATAAGAGAGAAGAAATTTCTGCATGTGAAAAGCAAACTTCATCTGAGAAATTCCGTGATCTACACTTAATATGTAAAAAAGTGCCTTGGAACAAAACAGAAAATTAAGAGCATTTGTATCAAAATGAAATCTTAAGAGCTACTAGAGTCAATGTAACACATACAAGAAAAGGATACGAATGAATTGCTTATATGTCAACGATCCTATAAATATTCAAATAAGAAACTTCCTAAATCGTGTTATTCTATGCTACTTGTCATTAACCTCGCTTTTTATCTGTTTATTAACACTTTTATTTTTGAATGTTTAAAATAACAGAAAGGAAAATATATGCTAAAATTCCTTCCTTATGTATAATAGAGCAATTTTCTGTAATTTTTAGAATCATGCTTTCATACATTTGCTTATCTGGATATTTTGAATTTGGTGAGGCTTAAATTCCCAAAAAAAAAAAAAAATTATAAGACATGAAAATAAATATTAAAAACTAAATTAAAGCAAAAATTGAAATAAAAAAAAACTTAAAATTTTAATTTTAATGTGATCGAGTTATTAATCTAGTTTCAATAATGCTGCAATTGCAGGAATAAGAAAAATAAATACAACTTCTGTCTTAGCAATATATAAATATGTGTATTACATAATTAATCTTTTTGATCAAATTAGGATTACAAAAACTCTTTATTTTTTGGATATAAAATTCTTCATTTGAAATATTTTTGTATTGCATTCTATCTTACTCCCATTGCTTCTTTTTTTTTTAAAATTTAGAAAATAGTGGCTTAAAAATCTCAATTTTACTACTTAAGAAAAACGTACAAAAATGAAATCGCATTGAAAAAGTTAATCGTTAACCTTTTGATAGGTTATAATTAACTATTAAAGAGATAAACCATAATCTTAGTTTTTCTTGTGAGATTTTAAAATTAACTTTAAAGTTGCCTTTAAAACTTTACCTATTGATGTGCTGTACATTTTAAAGCCATTTCTTTCTTTTTTTTTGTTATTCATATTTAGATTTCTAATAATTTCAGTCAAAATATAGGTAAATAAAAGAATAATTTTAATTTCTTTGTGCAAGGACTTAAAATATAGGTTCAAAATATAAGTGATTTGATGCAGTCAATAACATGATAATATTTTAGTATCAAATACGCATCTATGTAAGAAATCAAATTTTTAAATTAGAATTACAATAGATGATGTGCTGAAACTCAGATTATTATAAAAGTACACTCAAAAAATGTTTAATTTATACATATGTCACACTAAATATTTCATGTTGCTTTGACAACTTATTCTGCGAATGCTTCTCGTACCATCAAAACAGAATTTTGAACAGGAAATCATCCATAAAATTTTGATATTTCCATTTCTACTTTATCAATGAAATTTCCGAGAAATTTTTAAATTAGAATTACAAAAGATGATGAACTGAATCTCACGTTAGTATAAAAGTACACTCAAAAAATGTTTAACTTATATATATGTTGTACTAAGTATTTCATGTTGCATTGACAACTTATTTTGCGAATGCTTCTCATACTATCAAAACAGAATTTTGAACAGGAAATCTTCCATAAAATTTTGACATTTCCATTTCTACTTTATCCATGAAATTTCCGAGATTCCCGTCTCCCCCCAAATGTTATCATTTTTTGACATTGATGTTTTAAAGATGTTGACTCACCAGTCGGTATGCTGGTCATCGATGACTAGCACGGTTTTATGTTTATCTTTTGCCGAGGGCGCTTTAACGGCGGATCCTGTCGTCACGGAGTTGGCTCTCTGCTGGAAAGCTGGGACATTTTTAGAGGGGGAAGTGGGGGCACTGATAGTAGTGCCCTGCCGAACGTGAAGAGCCAGATCCGGCTCTTGAGACTGAGAAATCTCAGTGGGGCCATCTTCACCTTCCTGTTCGATCCGGCGTTCCTGGTCGTCTAGTTCCCCTATAGCAAAAGCAAAAGAATTTCTCATGTAATATTTTTATATGTCCATCAAAATATTACAAGTTATCCAAAAAGAAAAGATTTATATAAATAAAGAAATATTAATGAGAGAAAATAGTGCACAAAGAGATACTTAAAATTTTGCTTTATGTACTCAAATTATTTTTTTCATGTTAAACATTATTAGTCGTCGTGTATTGTTTAAGGTGACTGCCTACCTTGAAAATGTCGTTTTTCGTCTTTATAAGGCATTTTTTTATTTCAAAATCTTACAGTTTTTCTTTCCAAAACAGTTTTTTCTTTACACGAGATAGAAATACAGTGATTTTAAAAAACATCACACTTTGTGCAAAAGGGTAGTAAGATAAAACTAAATGAGTTTTTCTCAAAATTATATTTTCGAAAGAAACTCTTTACCAGATACATGATATCTTAAGAATCAAACCAGATAACGTTTTGAAATTTTGTGGGAATGTTTATTATACTATTTTTCATAAAGTAGACTATAAGTTTTGCTGTGGGTTAAATATTTTTCATTTATGGTAGTTTATATAAAGAACAAACTTAAAAAATATGAATATTTTCATATTATTATGTATAATTGTCTGTAATTTTTTTGTATTTTAATATTTCTCTTAGATTTTGGTTCATTTGGTCACATTTGGTTTCAAGAGCACCATAATATGTATGTTGTGCATAAAGAAAATTATTATAATTGTATTAGAAAATTTTATACAGAGTTATCCGTTTTAGTAAAAAAATTTAGTTAAATTTTCTTGAAAACAACCAATTTTTCGAAAAGTACAATATTTATTCAAATTTTTTATGTATTTGCATATATATATTTTTTTATTTTTCTTCCTAAAAACATTCAATTTGTTTCAAAAATTTGTTTTTATTTGAAAAATTGGGTCCAAAGATTTGCAGTCCCCTTAAATAACTTAAAATTTGAAAAATTTTTCCCCGACATTTGCAACAAATAATAGAAATATAGAATTTACAATAATAATAGTGTAATAGAATAATAATTAAATATGAACGAAATAAAGTCCAAATATTGGAATATTCATTAATGAAGTTTGAATTGCTCTTAATTGGTGATATTTAAACAATAGATTACATGAGAAAGGCAGAGAGAGAGAGAGAATATTACAAATTTGAAACTATATAGAAATGTCTATGGGTTATCTATATATCTGTGGGTTAATTTGAATATTTAGTTAGAAGTTTGTGTAAGAGAGAAAGTTATCTTCTATTTATAAAATAAATACTCATTTAGATAAAAAAAATATTAAAAGACGATGTAGTCTTCACACACACACACACACACACACACACACACACACACACACACACACACACACACACACACACACACACACACACACACACACACACACACACACACACACACACACACACACACACACACACACACACACACACACACACACACACACACACACACACACACACACACACACACACACACACACACACACACACACACACACACACACACACACACACACACACACACACACACACACACACACACACACACACACACACACACACACACACACACACACACACACACACACATACAAATATTTTTTCATACATTTCATTATTTAATAAAACTCTAAAACAAAGAAGCTTATGAATATAACTTTCCATAAGAAATAAAGCAATTATGACAAAAATCCTTTTTGTAAATGTCTGTAAATTGTTCGACTCAAAATAACAAATATCTTCTTTATGTATGGCACACAAGCACTTCTATGCATCAAAATAGCTTGCTTATAATTTATTATTAAAGCCCTATTCTTAGCCTGGTTCAGTCAAGTGCAATGACCGATTCATTTTATTTCCTTCGCGATACAGTGCCAGACAATTGAATTAGACGCTAACGTAATGACTATGAGACTGAAGTAAACAAAAGACTGGTCATTAAAAAAGTCAAAGTATCTTATCGCTAATTTCCTTCAGTTTCGCAGCTGTTTAGAAATATAATGTATAACCATCATTAATAATAAAAAGGAGGTAATAATGTTGTCAAGATCGAATATGGTTTTCTTACAATGTTTTGGATAAGAAGTCAACTAAGTAAAAGAAATTATTAATGGTAGCTCACACGTAACTAAAAAGCGTGCTGAAGTATTAAATGAGTTTAAACAGTGATTGGCATTACTCACTTATGAATGGTTGTAACAACTATTGAAAAATCATATGTATCATGAATAAGTTTGAGTTAGATTACTTTTTAAAGCATCGGGGGGCAACAAAACTGTTAAAAAAAGCAGATAAAATTTTTTATAGACATTTGTAGCCAGCATTTCTGAAGTTATTGAGCATATGTTCTAAAAAAGATGAGAATTTAAAATCATTTAATAAAATCAAAATATTTCTGAAACGTATAATATTATGAATTATGCTTTTATCTAATGTAACGTAAGAGCAATAAATTATTTAAAAAAATACGGGTTGAAATGCTTCAACATTGCAATAAAAGATTTGAGAAGAGATAGGATAGGAAAATAGGATATTATATTGTAGGATACAGGAAAAATTATCATAACATAATGCTTTATCATTTATTTTAATAATTTAACAATCTAAATTTTATGTAAGAAAATAATGTTTTTTAAAGTATTGTTCTTTAAATTATAATTTTTTAAAATGTGACATCTTTTATTCTTTAAAAGCAGATTAATTTTTAAAACCTTGACATATTTTATTCTTTAAAAGCAGATTTATTTTTAAAAACTTGACAAATTGTGTGTATATGGTTATGATAACTAAAGATATACAGTCTATTGAACAGGATGAAATCTGCTTCAGCGTCATATTCTTTTGATTGAGCTCCAAGCATTAAAAAATGATAATAATAAGATCTACTAAACTTCCTCGTCATTTTTAGAATTACTCCCTTCAGAACATTTGATTTACACGAAATTCAAATTTAAATTAGACTTCAAAATAAAATTAGTGTACAATGTTAACATATCTTAAATTGCCTTGAATTTCTGTTTTAGTCAGAATAATTCTCTTTCCCTCTTTTTCATTTACTAAATACGAGGTACGACAATTAAATTCTCGGACTGTGCATGCCCTATCCATTAGGTTTGGCGTGAAGGAGTGGCGATGTAATATAATTTACCTTGATCTTTCTGTAGCTTATTCTATCGCTCTACATAGAGTTCAGTTTGATCATGGTAAACGTAAAAATCAAGCTGCGGATACATTTGAAATTCCTCGTGAAATTAAAAAAAAATTCGAACTGAAAGTTTTAAATTGTTAAAGGAGTGTTTGGAGATAATTGCACGTCACATTCACATAGGCAAAAATAATTTTCGGAAAATTGGGATGTTGCTGAAGATGATGAGCATTCTTGTCGATCTGTGACATCAAGAACAGGTGATGCTCATTGTTTTTGTTCAATATTAATAGTATCATCATGACTAAATGGGTATCTCGAGACCAAATGGTAAAACAACAGTACTAAATTAAGATCCTGAGAAAGTTAAGAGAAAGAGCGAGGAAGAAAAGGCAAGATCTGTAGAGCAATAACAAGCGGATTTTGCACCAAGACAATACCTCGGTGCACATTGTGCTCTCTGTAAAACAGTTCTTGGAGGACCAACGCATTACTGGACTCGAGCATCCACCGTATTCAACAGATCTCGCACCATATGACTTCTATCTGTTTCTTAAAGTGAAAAATAGAGTAATGGAAACACATTTTCAGTCTGTAGGAGAGGTGAAGTTAAAAACGGCACACTTAGATGGTGGGACGCAATGAGCCGCAGCCCCAATGTGAAAGGTTGAAAACTCGTATGCAGCTATGTATTGATAGGGAAGGGGAGTATATTGAAAGGGACTAAAAGATATATTTGTGTATCGTGTACAATTAAGCTAATTTTTAAGACTAGTTCTTTTTCTCGTCACACCTCGTAAAATAAAAGGTTTTATTTGAATTCCTGTTTTGTTAAGGGCTGAACCCTTAACAGATATCCGTGCACTTGAAAAAAACACACGTCTTCAAACCAATGTAATTTAGCAATAAAACAAAACAATAATTTGAAATTTTTACCACAAGATAATCATATGTATTTACAATATTTCTCAAATTTTTAGAGAATTTGAGAAAAAATTTAAAAAGTATTAAAGAAATAAAAATTGGACAATTTTTCAAAAATATGAAAAACAGTATTTTACACTGCGCAGGATTCTGAAGTGCAAAATGGATAAAAATTTACAAAATTAATTTTACTTGATATAAAAATGTTAAATTTTGAAGTTATACTAACTTTTAAGAAATTTAGAGGAAAAAAATATTTTTTAAATAAAATTATAACGAAAATTTTTAAATTTTTAAAGAAAAAAATAAATTAAAAATCAAATAAAAAAGTCTATTATTTATTTTTTTTAAAAAATTGATGTATATAAGTTATGAAGAACCTTATTTTGAACACGTGTATAAAATTTTAAAGTAATATCATAAATAGTTTCTGAGAAATTCTGCGCGGAAGCTAGATTTTTTGGTTTTGCGAAAAATGAAGTTAAAGATAAGAAAGAGATAGAGTTTTCTTTTAAATTTCCCTACTTATTTCTCAATAACTTCGGAATGTTTTTACAGTATCAACATAATTTTGATACCAAAATACTCAGAAATATTGAGGCTTTAACATTTTTATTCTCACAAAATTGAAAAATTTGCAATTTAAGAGTCATATGAGCCCTTAACCGCGAGACTTTAAAATTTCAAATAACTTTTAGTTTAATGTTATTACCTGATAAATCCCCAGAAGAGAATCGCCTCCGCAGATAACTGGTGGTGGAGGCGAAACTCTGCTTGAAACTTGAGAACGAAATTTTGGCGCCGGGTATGGGTCTCGGATCCGTCTTGGAAAGTGGTGGTAGAAAGGTTTTTTTAATGAATTAGTCGCGAAACACGCAAGCCGCTCCTCAGGCCACTACAAACCTAAAATTCAAAAAGATAACCAATTAAATAATTAATTTAAGAAGAAATAATTTAAAGACATTAAAGTTAAGTTAAAATGTTTTTATTGTGACAGAGATGGTGTTTGTGCATATGATACCAAGAAAACTTTGAAATTCAAGGTAAAAGATAGTTTAGATTATTAAGAGTTAAACTGAAAGAGCATAGCCTAAAATATAAAAATAATTATTCATCATCTTTTGGATTAAGTTGTTAAGTTTGATTGCTTATATTCAGAACCGTAATTTCAAAAAATCGTATAAATGAATAACTTTTCGATACTTAATGTCATTTGAAGTAGAATATACAAATAAAATTGTTTTAAGAATATTATTATAAAAAAATTGTTTAAATACAATTTTTTGGCAAAAAAAGAGAAAGAATGGCATATTTTTAAAACATTCTCCTTTAACGAAAAATACTTCTATAATAATTGCCTTTATATGGCTAGGACTTCTATACCGGTGTTGAACTAAAATTTTGAAAAATTCACATTATTTTCAGAGTTACGATCAATTGAAGTAATAATGAGTGTTTTCTCTGTTGAAAGTTCTCTCTACTCTGATATAATAAAATATTAATAAATTCTCTTCTAAATTATAAATCTCAGAACTTTTAGTTTAACTCCGGTTCAGAAGTTCTAGCTATGTTTATAAATACAAAATATTACTTCCATAGAAACATTTTTCATAAAGGAGAATGTTTTGAAAATACGTTATTTTATCTTCCTTTTTTGCCAAAAATTGCATTTCAATAACTTTTTTCTATAATAAATAATATTCTTAAAATAGTTTTACATGCATATTCTGTTTCAACTTACACTAAATATCAAAAAATTATTCATTTATACGCTTTTTCAAAATCGTGGTTCTAAACCTAGTCACCTTAAGCAAACATAACTTTGTTTTTTTGAATAACTAAATTTTAATATTTCAATTTTACCTATTAATCACCAATGAATCAGATGACATACTTCGAATTTTGAAGAGAAAAAAACGATTAAAATTGCATTATATCCATGTATATCAAAGCACTGCCCCAGGATTTTGAAGAATTAATTAACTGATTATTTCTCACAAAAAATTAATTTTCATTTTCCGAACCCAAATATATTTAATTAAAATTAAATGTAATGAATGATTCCAATGCATTATTTCAGGTTTTTCATTGGAATTATTCATAAGCTTAATCATGTTTTAAAGGAAATCCTCAAAATGTTAAACAGATTAATTTACATATCAAGCAACTGAAATTAAACATCATTGAATTTGTGATTACATTTAAAATTCTCGTCATTAATTTTTCATTTATATTCATTCCTCCTCAGCATTTTATGTGTGAGCGATATATCATTTTCTCGTTCTTGCATTATAATGTGTTTTAATGTTACTTCCTGATTTTTACGTGTTTTTTAATTGTTCCGGGATAGTTTGAATATACTTATTTTAATTAAAGAGAAGTTTCCTATAAAGAAGATATGTAAACTTCCAGTTTATTTATTTATAAAACAGTGCAATATTTTTTCTTCGTTTGAAAAAATATATTTAAGCAAAATATGGCTAAGTGGATGTATTATTTATACATGAATTAAAATTTTATACTTTATGATCATAAATATAACGAATAAGCTGTAATGTATTTTGTATAATTTATTTTCTTTTTAAAAATCTTGATAGTTTTACTGTTTTTTTTATAAAGGCGTTACAGAATTATTCAGTAATATATAGCTACCCTTTTCTTTGTAAAATAAAATATATTCTTATCCATGTTTCTAAATGCTCAAAATGTATGCTATGTAAGTATGTGTTCATATATATGTAATGAAGCGATGATAAATTCAAGACTATAGTTAAAATATTCATGTGCGTGTGGCGCCATTGCTATTACTTATTGCTTGCAAGTAGCACCGCCACATTGTAAATAGACTCCGCTATTGTATCTCAATTGTTTTTATATATGTTGCTCGTGCTGTGAATGTGAATTTGATAATTACCACTATTTTAATCTTACTGTTTTGTATATATGTTTGTTTTCAATAAACCTGACCATGTTTGTTCGACTTGGTTGCGTGCTTTAACTAAGTATGTGGATTAGCTTATCCCCCACAAGCATTTATTTATCACGTTCAGAAGTAACATGAGATTTAGGAGCGACTGACCCCTTATTTCTGAGCCACACTGAAGTGAGGAGGATCACACCTGAGTTGGAGCCCACTTTTCGAGAACTTCCACCCCATACAAAATTTAGGACTTAGAAACTTGTTCAGATTTAGTGAGCATCAGTCTATGGATCTTCAAAACCCATTACACGATGGGCTTTGAGTCGCATTGTGAATTCTACTTGACCAAGGCCGATCCTAGCAGGTGTGCAGCTCGTGTACCACATGCAGGTGTCCAAAACATGGAGGTCCAATATATATATATATATATATATGAAGAATTTAGTTCATTCACAACCTTTCACTTCGTTTGCCTTAAAAAGTTTTTAGACCTAATCCTAACCTTTTCAAGAAGTTGCATTAATAGCTTTAAGAAACCATACCTTTTATAATAACTATAATTGTAACTGGAACGTGCCTGAATTTTTCCTGAAGGGATTTAACTGCATGACATTATAGTAACGTTCGAAAAACCAAATGCTATAAAAATCAGTAGAATCTTCCTTTTTATGATACGCGGCTCGCAGAATTAGAAGAAAAGGATAAGGCCGCCTGAAGTATTTTTAGAAGTAGTCATTTGTTACCTTGTTTTTTGTCATGAGTGTTCGTTTCTATATTGTCCTGCGATGTTTCTGCTAGCTTTTTGTGTCGTCTTCAATAAAAGGTTTCCTTAAAAAAAGTATCGTTATTTGTTTCACAGTCATGTTGTGTAAGAAAATATCTACAGTATAAACTGTGACCAAATAAAGATATATCCACACTATATTTTATTCCAGTGAAATTGTGTCATATATATATATATATATATATATGCGTGTGTAAGGATAGTTCACTTATAACCTACGCAAAATTCATATTTCCCACATTTAATACTTATTTTCCCATCCTACATATTCGCGTATAAAATTAAACAGCCAATACTTTCTCAGAAAAGATCATCTAACCTTCAGATTCCCCTCCCTTTCCAATTCAGTGGCGTAACGGAGAATATTAGGGCCCCCCTGGAAAGTCAGGTTTGAGGCCTCAAGCCGCACATGGCGTGAGTCAGGCTTTGGGCTCCTTCGCAATGCGGGGGTTGCGGGATGTACGCTATGCCACTGCTCCAATCTCATCTCATTTCTTTGGGTCGTACTTTCAAGCGTTTTACTCCCCATTCGAAATCAAAACTTAAAGATGATTATTTATGAATTATTGAAAAATATATGCAATCCAATTCAAAATCGGGACAGTTTGCATTTGTTTGCCTCACATTAAAGATGTTGAAAACTCTGACTTAAAGATCGAATAAAAAGAAATTATTTCCCGAAAAGTTTCCATGCTCCCTTCGAAACCATATATATATATATATAATGTGAAAGAGGCCCACACAATAACACACACACAATTACTACTGAAAAGAGGCTTACTGATTAGGAGAAAATAAAGCTTGTTAGAGAATATCTTTGAATTTATTTTGCTTTTGAACAACCGACAATCTACTTTTATTTGATCTATTGTACCAATAAAAAGGAATTGGTCATATTTTGCATGCAACACACAAGGGACTACGTTGTATTTCTCCGAAAAGCATAAAAGGAAAGAGACGAAAATTCATATCGAAAGCTTTTGTCTGGAAAGAAAATAAACGAGTATTTGGAGAAATAAAGAATTTAATTTGAATTGTCCAAAAAGTGGAAATTTTATTGACATAATATGCAGAAAGAACAACAAATTCTTTCAAAAAACAAACGCCGGTCGGCTTTTATAATGATCGGAACAAACCTCGGTGGATTGAAAAACAAGTTTCGTATTTTAAAGTAATCCCATGAATGCAACAGATTACCACAATATGTTTCGCTTTATTTTCCGTGTCAGAATAAATCTTTTCTTTTCTACGTGATTTTAAAACATAATGCTCCAGTTCACGTGGATGATTCTAGAAATAATGTGTTTGGAGCAAGGCTTCTGAGAAATGGTTTTTTCCCCTTTAGTATTTTAAATCCTATAAAATTGAATGAAAAATGTTTATAAGTTAGCATTTTCAAACTACATTTTGAGTTGTTTTCTAAGGTTATTTTAACACAAGTTATAAATTTGCTTCTTTGATGTATGTTTTATAGGAATTTATTGCTTTTTGATATTCCAAAGAAATCTACATCTTTTAGACTACTTTTGCTTAATTAACAAACACTGGGAATACACAATTTATTGATAATTGTCGTACCAGAAACCACGTGTCAATAAATTTTATTCTTATTTTGAAGAAGGTGTGTTATGTTGTTTAATAGTATTACTTTAACAAAATATTTTATTAAAAATTATTCTTACTAAATTTTTTTGATATTTTTTTTGGCTTTACTGAATTCAAGAATACATAAATTTAGATAAATGCATAAAAATCTTTCAACAATGGCTATAAAATCATGAATCTAATCTTATAACTATGAATTTAAAATATATTTATTTTTGTTATAAAAAACTTCTGCCTTCTGAAGTATTTTCAACTTTAAGGTGACTGAAATTATGCACGGAACAATAAATTTTTAAAAAGAGTATAAATGAGTATTTTTTATAATATTCAGTGTCAGTTGAATTATAATATCATCAAGACCATTCACCTGACTGGAACATTTGCTTATGCACCTCAACACCCGAGGTCACGAAAACTGAGATGGGCACAGTAGGCCTTGGCCTTTAATGGGCTGTTGTGCTTGTGAGTTTCGTTTAGTTTGAATTATAATGTGCACACGAACTGTTTGCAAAGTATTATTACAAGAAAAAAATCTTAAAATTAAATTATTTGGCAAAAGATGAAAAAAAGACATATTTTTAAAACATTATCCTTTAAAGAAAGTTTTACTGTAAAAATAACATTTTGTCTACATATAGTTAAGAATTCTGTACAAAGCCATAACAAGAATTTTTGTATATAATATAGAAGTGGATTTATTCATATTTCAATACATTAAAGTAGAGAAATTATACAAAAAAAAACAGCACCAGTTATATCATCTCGATTGATAGTAACTTTGAAAATAATGCAAATTTTTCAAAAGTCTTAGTTCAGGCTCTGTGTAGAGGTCCTAGCTATAAATATGGAAAATAGTATTACTATAGAAGAACTTTTCATAAAATGAGAAAGTTATTCTGTCTTCATTTTTGTGGCCACGTTAGCCTAGTGGCCAAGGTACCAAACTCGTGGTCGGCGTGTCTTGAGTTCGAGTCCAGTGCCCCTGAAGATCCATCATGTAGTAGAGCACTGCTCGTTAAATTTGTCGAGAGCTCAAACGTCCTCCCGTTGGGGTGGTAGTTAGGAGAGGGGATGCCAGCTAGGTTTCGCCCTCGTCACTTACGAGATCCGTCGCCAAAAGCCCTCGTGTAGCTGAGCAGTGCGACGTTAATATTCACACACTATTCATTTTTTGCCAAGAAATTTTTTTTTGTAATTAATATTCTTAACAAAAAATTTCATAAGTAATATTCTAATTCAACTGACACTAAATATTAAAAAAATACTTATTTATACTCTTTTTCAAAATCACTGTTCCGAACGTAGTCAATCACCTTAAAATAAAAAGTCTCATTTTATTAATACAAAATACACATTAAGCATCAATCTGAATTAAAATTTCATATCTAATTCAATATCACATTTAACGACAAAGAGCGATAACAGAACAGCTGAAGTAATTTCACGCTAGAATAAAAGAAATAATAGAACCATTCACTGTTCAATATTCTTATCGATTCCCTCGAACAAATAAACGCAGATAGATTTTTTTTAAAAAAGACGGAGAAAAATAAAACAAAGGAAAAATTATCACATACTCACAGCTTCTATCGACCGAACGTTTCTTTTTGTTTATCATTTTATTGAACAATTTCTTTGAAGGAAACTTTTTTTTTTCCATTAACAGATTGAGCATCGGAGTTTTGGGGGAAATGTTGTTGTCGGTCCCTAAATACCTTATTCGTGTTTTGTAGCTGGAGGGAAATAATTAAAGAATGTTTGGGTCCTGTGAGAGGTGCAGCCGATTTCCTGATTGCGATGTATGACCGTTAAAACTCGTCATCTTTTGCAACTTGAAAGTTTCGTCTATCTCAGCTGGACCAAGTCCAAATTTCTTTGATCATTTATTTTATCACGGTAAATTTCCTAACAAAACAAAATGAAAATCCGAACTCTGTCATTTATCTCCGTAAGAATGTGTTTTAGTGAAAAAACAGGGAATATACTTTTTTTCTCGTTTTACTTTCACTTAGATTGGGTTTAATGAAATGAGAAAAGAGAAAGGTAAAAAGTTATTCAGAATCGCGAAGTTTTTCATATTGTTGAAATGTGAAAAATTGTTCTTATGAAGATGAATGTGCCTAATACAAATGAAAAGACGGCATTTTTTTTTGTCAAAATTTTAATTTTGTTTCTATCTATTTTAGGTATATTCTGCTTTAAAAGGTATCTGACTTTTTAGGAACCATGATTTTGAAAAAGCGTATAAATGAATAATCTTTTTGTTATTTAGTGTCACATGAATTAGAATGTATATATAAAATTGTTTTGACAATATTATTACAACTATTTAAATGTAATTTTTTGGCAAAAAATAAAGAAAAAGTTACATATTTTCAAAATATTCTCCTTTATGGAAAAGGCTTCCATAATAATATTTGCCGATAGATATATATATAGCTAAGACTTCTCTTTAGAGTCTGAGCTAGGATTTTCTAAAAATTCACATTAATTTCAGAGTTGCTATCAATCGAATTAATACCCGGTGTTTTCTGTTAAAGATTTCTTTACTCTGATTTATTAAAATACGAATGAGTCCACTTCTAAATTATATATTTAAAAAATTCTTATTCAGGCTCTGTGTTTAGAAGTCTGAGCTATAAATGGGCAAAATATTATTATTATAGAATTATTTCCCGTCAAAGGAGAATGTTTTAGAAAATATTTCCCTTTTTTCTTCATTTATTGCCAAAAAATTGCATTTAAACAGTTTCTTATAGTATTAATATTGTTGAAACAGTTATATATATATTTACATATAGATAATTTATTTAATGATGTTAATTATGATTGATTTGGTTCACTATTTAGGTTTGTACTCATAAGGGTAACTATTATCTTCAGATTAAAGATTTGCCGCAATGTGACCCAAGATTATTTTGCCACAAGGTTATTTTATTCATACCGGGTGGGCAAAAAGTCCGTAAAAACTTTAAAAATTCATAAAATCCGGAGAAATGAACGAAAAAAAAACTGTTTGCAGGATCAGCATTAGTATGTCACGGGATTTTTTTTAAGCTAGAAAAAAAAAATAATTAGAAAATCATCCGGTAGGAGGCGCTGTTACAAGCATCTGTGGTGGAAATATGCAAATTAGATGGCTATAAAAACCTTTGCTCTCAATGAATCATCCACATTCATTTCACCATTACAAACAGTGAATGTGAACAAGGATGCTCAGTGCGCCGGATAAAGCTTCGTTGATGAAGTTATTTTACATGAACGAGGAATCAGCGACCATTGCCTTGCGTAAATTCCGAGTTCAGAAAAATGTGAAGAGTGGAAAAGGCCCTTTAACACCTGCAGGTCTCTTAAAGCTTGTTAAACGTTTTGAGGAAACTGTAAAGTTGGAGGATCGAGCACGAGCCGGACGACCATGCTTGAAAGAAGCACGTTCATCCTGCATTGCTGTCGAAATGGAAGCGATTGCGTCCGAAGCAGCTGCAGGGACCAACAGTGCTCGCGAAGCTGCCAGATGATTGGGCTTACCACCATCATCTGTCCGTAACATTCTTCGTCGAATCCTCCAGCTGTACCCATACAAATTGCAATCGTGCCATGAACTTTTGCCAGCAGATACCGCACAGAGGGAAGCATTTGCGAAGTGGGCCTTCTCTAAATGGAACAGGATCCCACCTGGATTTTTAACATCTTGTGGACAGATGAAGCTCATTTCTCGCTTCATGGTGACGTTAACAACCATAACTGTCACTATTTAGGCGACCTCTAATCCACGTGAGTACACACAAAAGCCATTGAATTCCCAAAAGTGACAGCATGGTGTGGTTTCACGGGTTCATTTATCATAGGACCCTTCTTATTTGAAACGCAGTGCCCAGTAAATGGATAATGGAAACGGTAAATGCTCAGCGTTATCTAACGCTTCTGCGGGGAGACTGTCGTGCTATGTTTAATTCAACAAGGTCAGATTTCGAATGTCACGTTCATGCAGGACGGATCAACCAGTCACACTGCTAAGCCGGTTAAGGCATTCCTGATACAGACGTTCGGGGAAAACAGAATCGTTAGCAGGCGCTACAGGTACCCATGGCCTCCTCGGTCTCCAGATTTAACACCGGTAGACTTCTGGTTGTGGGGATATTTGAAATCTCACGTGTATCTATCCGGTCCATCAAGTCTGTCGGAACTGAAAGATGCGATCCGCAGAGAAGTATCCTCCATACATCCGGACATGCTGCACTCTGCCGTTGCTGGATTTGTCACTCGTCTGGAATGTCTTCTTCCCTGTGGTGGTGGTCATGTGGAACATATTCTGGTGTAATAAAGTTGTGAAAGTTTTCTGTTCATTGTTTATGCATTGTTTCTTTGATTTGCGTACATCAGCGCCACCTACCGGATGAATTTCGAATTATTATTTTTTTCTAGCTTAAAAAAAATCCAGTGACATACTAATGCTGATCCTGCAAACAGTTTTTTTTTCGTTCATTTCTCCGGATTTTATGAATTTTTAAAATTTTTACGGACTTTTTGCCCACCCGGTATATACTCTAGTGTTACTAAAGTTATGGCAATTTGTATATCTCTCTTAATAATTTTTATTTCCATTCTTTTTACACTTTTGTTAAGTGCTACATTTCAGCCATTCACGTGATTTAAATCTGCATTAGGGTCCAGAATCTGGCAATAACTTATTTATTGCACTCAGATTTAGCGTGGGCTCTGCATCTTTAAGTCAATTTTTAGGTAAGTTACCTCTATCTTGTAATGGATTTAGATATTCCTATCCATTACTTTCAATAGGTTTTTGCTCAGTATTATTTACATAAAGGGGCAAGGTTGGCTGGCCAAAAAAAAATGCTCAACCCCACTTTTATATAAATTTTTTTATATATTAGCTGTCGTAAGTCAGCAATGTTTATAATACTGCAGCATCCAATTTATAATTTTTAATCTCGGTTGCTCATGTGTCCTTCATTGTGTGATTTTACTGCTCTCTATATGTTTTTCGAATGTGATTGTTGGATGTTATCTCTTGTTTGTAGAGAATAAGACTATATATACATATATATTCTAATCAAGTGACACTAAATATTTAAAAAAAATTCACTTATGCACTTTTTCAAAATCACGGCTCCGATCGTAGTCGGATAATTTAAGAACGTCCGTAAGTATTCCCTAAAATATATATGAATATCATTTGTGTGTGAGCTTATACCATAAATGTGCAGCTTCTTTAGATGCATATACCAATTTAATTATTGCACTTATTTTACGTTCTGCAAAATATTTCTATCGTGAGCTATACAAACTAATTATTTCAAAAATGTTTGAACAATGAATGAGATAAATAATGTGGAATTATTGATATGTTTAGGAAAACAATACGCATTCAATTTCATTTTTTCAATTTCAACATTATTATTGTTTTGTTTAAATCCTCCTTTTATTGCTTGCGCGCGTTTAAATATTTCTATAATTGAGAAACCTTCTCCCAGATTAAAAAGAAATTGATTTCAAAATATGAGAGCATATTTATTCTGAATATTAAAATTTAATGTTACGTTTTTACAAGTGAAGTTTTCACGTATTCATTCAATTGGATATACAGAGGTTTCATGGAAATAAATGTTTCTCGAATGCTTTCAAAGTGCTGTTTGAAATAACTAAAAATAAATTTATCAGGAAAATAAATAAAGAATCCTAAATAAAGGTGGATTTCTACTTTTAAATGATTTATAAAATATGCTAAACGTGAACTTCAATAAATTAAACTCCAAATATTTTTTCGGTTTAAAATAAGTTTACTGTCTAAGTCATCGAATTTTTTGACCTCTTCTTTTATACAGAATGTTTTTCGATTTCCAGAATTTAATGCATGTTGGTAATGATTCAAGCAAAACGAGATTCTTAAATGATTTTTACGGACATAAAGATATATATTTTAATGAGTATAAAGTGAATTATAATATTAAAAGAAAATGATAGAGAAGGATTTCAGATAAACACATTTAAACACATTTTTCCTCTAAAATTTTTTATTAAACATTAAATTATTTTTATCATTAATACATCTTCTGAGTAATTAACCTTTCAAAACATGAATTGATTATTTTTTATAATTCTTATTTTCTTCAATGTTTTATAGAATTATGATTTCAAATTTGAGTAACCTTCAAATAGAGTTTTTTCAAAAATGTATACAAATTAGTTAATATGTGGTTCATTCATAATAAATAACTGTATTTTACTAATTTTCAACTTGTTTTCATTGACATCTTTCTTAGAAATAAAAAAAAATTAGAAGGCTAGAAAATAGATAAATAGTTTTTCTCTCTATTGTTTCAATAATATTTTGAAAACTGGTTAATACCATTTTCATATATATATAATACTTTTTTCTTCAATAACCCGAGAAATGTTTTTTTATTTATTGAAATAATTCCACAAAGTTATATTTTTAGAAGAAATACAAATTAATAGCGATGCAAAAAAAAGTGTGTAAGGGGGTGGAAGATCAATTTTTAAGTAAAATAGAATCTAAGAAATAGGATGCAAGAATATAAACTTTAAAAAAAAATGCTTTAAATACATAAATTGTTTATATTGTAAAATTTTAATTTTCATAAATATGCCTAAAAATGCTGAAATTTTAAATTTTTTTATAATTTACGGGACTTTTAAAGTGCTTTTCTTCTTTTATTTGTAGATACATTACATCGTATTGCAGAAAAAAAGTGCTATGTAGGCCTGACGTTTAAACGGAAAGTACACTTTGCTAGAAACCAAAATATAGTTTAAATATTGTATCCAATTCAAAAACTATTTCATGCAAGTTTTAAGTTTATGACGAACATGTGATCTATGTATAAATGAATCCCTCATTTTTTTCCTTTCTAAAATAAGAATTTCGTTCTTATAACTTTACTTTTTAAGTTTTTTTACTTGATTTTTTAAAAATAATCTGACATTTTCTACCAACAAAACATGCATAAACATAAGGATATTTCAAAATTTTAATTAGTACTGAGAACTAACCGAAATATCTGGATGAAACATATTCTGCATATTAATTTAATGTGTGTAATGTTGTTCAGCTATTAAAGTGGAATTGTTTGGTTTCAGCCAGCAGTCGGCTAAAATAATCTGCAATTTGGAGGAGATAGGGGTTTTCAATGTGTTTTAAATTATTCATTTGGTGTTACAATGTCTGGAAAATCCACTACAGCATAATGGTTGCTTAATCCTTTATCTACCGATGGTACTTATAAGTACCCCACTCACTTTAAAATAACATAGAATAACCAATTTTATGAATATATATATATTCTGACAATACTTAATAGAAATATTCTTTGAAATCCACTCTTCCAAGATATATGGCAGCATGGGTTCTATGATGAATATTTTAGCGGGGAAAGCGAATAGTTTTATAACAGAAATAGCGTTTTCAGCTGATATTTTGATCGGATTGCAAAGATTGTCATTTTTGTTCGGAAAAAGTAGTTTATGTCAAAAGGTAAGTGTCTTATTTTTTTTGTATGTTAATGAGCACCTTAGAAAACGATTTAATTCTTTATTTTAAGTGAACAGTGTATATAATTAATGTTATAGTGGAATATCTTTAATTAATTAATTAGCTCTAACGGATTAATTTTCCCAAAGTTGAGTAAATTTTCAATGTAGTGATAAAAAAAATTGCATGAAAGAAACTGCAGTAAGTCATAATGCAGTAGATGAGAAGGGTTAAGGGAATGATAGTCCATCATACGACACTATTGTGAGGTGGAAAAAGAATTTTCAAACTGGTTACATACCCTCTCCCCCCCCCTTCACCAAGACAATTCAAGAAATGGAAGACTATCACTCACGGACGATGTTGCTTCCAACAAGAAAATAGATGACTTTATCCTATTAAATCGAAGAGCAAACAACTAAACTATATAACATGATTGAAAACTCTCTTAGTTACAGCAAAGTGTGCAAGATTATTCACGAAGAACTGCACATGTCAAAAGTGCCAACACGCTGGGTTCTTCGATTACTGATTTTTCAGAAGCGTCGCGACCTATCAAAGGAGATGTAGAAGCTTTTGAAGGGAGACGAAGAGGATTTTGTAGGTCATCCGGTCACTATGTGGGGCGATAAATCTTCGATCTATATCAATATAATTAAGAAGCTAAAGAAACGAGCAAATAATGGAAACACAATGATACCCCATCCCCCAAGAAGGTTGAAACACAGAAAAGTCTAAGTTTTTCATATATTATCTTTGATGAATATTTATTCCTTCATAACAGAATTTTAAATTTCTCAAAAGCTGTATTTCTTTCTTTTAAAGATTTGAAAGCAATATAAAGTGTATTCATCCATAGAAAAATATGCTTTATTATCTATTAGCTTTACTTATTTTAATCAATAAGTAGAGTATATACACAGTATACAGATTAATGAAACTATATCACTGTTAAATATTGCATGAAATGGCTAGACCAGTGTTTCTCAAACTGTGGGGCGCGCCCCCCTGGGGGGGCGCGATAAACGTACAAGGGGGGCGCGAGCATATCGAAAATAAAAGATTAAAAAAAATTATTTACTGGAATGAAGTAAAACAAAATACTTTCTGACATAATAAAACAAATACACATTTACACTGATATAATTTATATATCTGCGATATTACGTCATAAAAAATTAAAGCTTCTACTTCTATTACGGTTTCTTTTCAAACCAGAATGAGAAAAAACAAAACCCAGACCCATAATCGAAAAAAAAATTTTAGGAAGATAAAAAATTCTTCACTGTTATATTATTGTCATCAGCTGTAGGCAGCAGAATGTAGTTGCTGCGGTTTGACCTTCGAACTTACTAGTACGGTTAGTTACGTCCCTGCTCTTATGTGTGTGTATTTGTTTTTTCATTTAGGGAAGTTGCAAATAAACTATTTCTGCTGCGATTTTTTCCTTGTAAAATATTTTTATGATTTTTGGAAAAGCACAGAGAGCTCTTTGAAGGATTACTTGGCCAAGATTTATTTCTATGAGTTATTCCCAAACATATAAAAAAGCATAATGAAAAACGTTTTACATAATTTTTTTTGAACATCCATATTGTAATAAATACACTTTTATTCCGGAGCTGTCACGCCGAGCACAGAGTGCACGAAATCGGTAATTCTGGCAAAACTGTTTAATTGTTACCAATGGCTCTGGCACTATCCTCCTGTTTGACATGCTTAACGTGTGAACTAAATTATGTTTGTCACATATCTCCCTCTTTTTTGGGAATGACAAACGTTTTTTTACAATCTTAAGGTACTTGTTTTGACTGAGTTCCCGGTGTGATAACTTTTTTTCCGAAATATTTTCTGTATTCTTGAAAGTAGGTGAGTATATTTTCTCTTAATTAAATTATTCACTGGAATTACGATTTTTATTGTGTACTATAAAAATAATTATAAAAAAAAAGATTGGGGTGGCTCAATAACCCCACTCGACCATTAGTATCGAGTGCGCGCCTGCTCCAGGTTTAAAACATGTTGAAGTCTTTTCACTTTAAATATTAAAAATAATACAATTATTTCTCATCGGAATTTTATATTATTGTTCATTATTCAACATCAATTCTAAATGATAATTCTGTGAGGTTTAAAATTACAGTTCGCTTAAAACTAATTATAATTTGAGCAATGATTTAAAAAAATCATTTTACATTTTTGTAAACATTGTCGCGCACTTAGCTTTATTCTGCTTACAATTCAGCGATTATATAAATAATGTTTTATTTTCTGATAAATGAACTCGTGCAAAAAGCGAGTACTTCAGCCGGTATACTTTTAATGTATCAGTGCTGCACAGAGTATTTTATAACTAATTAATTAATACTAAATTAAGAACAAGATTAATAAGTATTAGCGACTTCCATGGACTTGTCTTAGAGAGCAAAGTTTTTCAAAAGAATGCCTATGATTAGAAATTGACCCTCTGAGTTCTTTTTCTATATTTGGCTGATATCTGTATTTTGTCTTCTAAGCAACCACCGCATTTTGCAATATGTTCCAATTTAAAAATTAGAGAAAGGAAAAATAACATAATAATTATCCTATTACTTAATATTTTTTTTTGCTTAAAAGCAACATATACAAAATTCAATACTTATGTCATGAATTTGTACGGTATATAATTAAGATTATTGCTTTAGCGTAAAAAAAGTGCATTATTATTGCATTCAGTACATTATTAATGTATAAGGGGGGCGCGATAAAAATTGTGATTGGTAAGGGGGGCGCCAGTATTGAAAGTTTGAGAAGCACTGGGCTAGACTGTGTTATCAGTATACCTTCTGAGATAAGGCTGCCCTGAAAGCATTTAGAAATCAAATTATAAATTACCCTACTGCACCCATCCAAAGATAGAAAACTTTAAATAAATTCTCTTAACAATTTTGCTGTTTCTGCTTTACTTGATACTTCTTGAGTTAAATCAATTTTTTAATTTCTGAACGAGAATTATTTCTTGTTTCTCGGGAATAAACTTTATTAAATTCAAACGCAAATGTACCGGAAAATATAAAGTGCTTCAGGAAAATGTGAATATTTTAATTGATTATGCAGAGGTAAATACTTTATCTAGAACAATAGTTTCATTTTATTTAACTTCAAAGGACTTACTTAAATGCATTTCAGAATAATATGTCAGAATATTTTGAAAAATATGCTTTGATTAATTGTTTTTCTTCGAAAAAGTGATAGAAAAAACAAACAAAGAATGAAATCTTATTATTTCTCTGTACGTCGATCAAATAAATTGGGATTCCGTTTTCTTTGTGGAACAATATACTTGTTTATTAGAATATTCTTCTTTCTTTCTTTTTTTATTTGAATATTTCATGAATTTTTCATCATTCAAATGCATCTTTTCCAATGTGGTGCACGAACACGGGAAACAATTTTGACGTGCCTGAATTTTCATAAATGTTTAGCATTTGCTTTAAATACTATTAGAATTTTTTGTTTGGTATCACATTTTCTCTAGCTTATCGTGTGTTCAATCTTATTTTTAATGACTTAAATTTAATTTTAAAATTTCAATCATCATTAAAGTTTTTTGATTTATAATTCAAATTCAAATAGAGGTATGAAGTAAGAACCTAAATTGTCTCAAACTTTCAGATTTTTTAAAAACATTAAACTCTCAAGTGTTAAAATGCCTACACATGAAATAATATAAAATTTAAATATATTAGCTGTTTAAAAACTTTTAAGATAATTAAAATTTATTAAGGTATCCGACTAAGTTTAAAAAGTGTTTTTAGGTGTTAGGTAATAAAACAATAAGGAAAAAAAGTAGTATAAATATTGAGGAAGAAGAAGGAATAACATATAAAACTGGAGAATTGTAAGTTGTTTTTTCTAATATTTACTTTATCTAACTTATAAAAATATTTTTTTAATGTATTTTTTGAAGAATGATATTATCACGATAATTTGTGCTGGAAAAAAATAGTATGTCTCCAAAACAATCCAATAAAATTCAATGAAATTTATAACATTTATGCAACAAACCCTTTAGAGTGTAACAAACTGCAGGTTTTAAGATAGCTACGTTTAATCATATTATTTAGCTATTTTTAGCTTAGAATATAAAGTAATTTTGATGAAAAATCATTAACGTCAAATTTGAATATTTTTTATCCTACAGTTTCTGACACTTCAGATGGATCAAGGAGTATGTAAATGAAATTAAAATTACGTTATGTCTAAAGTATTTTAATTTGTGCTGTTTCTCTTAACACTAAAAATTTTGCTAAAATTTTATAAAATTAATATTTTTTTCAAAAACAAGGTGTCATACATGTTATTTATTTTATAATTAGGAAGTTTTAAATCTATTATGTTCTTTAAAACAAGAAAACTCTTCTGAAAATCAATTTTTGAAAAACTTGTCTCCAAACTTAGTCGGATGCCGTAATAAGAGACAGAAAGTATATTGAAAGAAATTATAGAACGAATGGATTTTGGATTTTAAATACCATGAATTGCTTACCTAAAGTTCTCGAATGATGTTTCTGAAGTAAAAACACGAGCACTTGAGTTTTTCAGGAAATAAACGGGATTTCCTATCTCTATAAGCTCTGGTCAACTAAACATTATCTATCACAGATCTGTGTATGAAAGAGAAAAATTCCTGTCACATAACACATTGCATATAAGTTCAAAAAAGAAGACAATAAACATTGCAGCAAAAAAATCTGAAGCATCAAAAGGGAAAAAAAAGCTCTTATTCATTTCGAACATCAAATATTAGCATGAAATTAAATTTTAACTTTTCTAATTACTTTGCAATTTATTTCTGAGCACAAAAATGTATGTGAATGAAGATCTGGTAATAAAAAAATATGCAATCAAAATAATTTTTGAGAAAAAAAAGCAGCATTTATTTAAATAATAGCTTTTATTTAATTTCGATCATTTTATTTAAATAAAGATCGAAAGTTAATTAAAAAAACAAACCTTAAAAAAGATATATATATATATATATATATATATATATATATATATATATATATATATATATATATATATATATATATATATATATATATATATAAATGAGTTTTTGAATTTGATAAGATTTAAATTTCTCTTAATTTATTAATAAAAGAAAAATTACCTTCCAATTTCATAAAATATATATTTTAGTTACTTTCTTTGATCATTTTTTAATTTTATATTATACTAAGCTTTTAGTTCCTAGCAGATACATTTCAAAATACTTCAGTAATCAAAACTTCCAAAGTAGAAAAAATTAAAGCAGAAATATTTCTTATAAAGGGTGTTTTTTTAGAGGTATAGAACTTTAAATTGCAATAAAACAACGATGTATTATTCGATTGACATGAATTTTTTTTATTCGAAAGATAATCTTGTGGCATTACATTTTAAATATGATCAAGCAAGGCGTAGATTCGTCAAATGGGCCCAAAACGAGATTGCCGTTGTTCCCGATTTTCATAAGACAATTTTGTTTAGCGATGAAGCGCACTTCTGGTTGAATGGCTACGTCAACAAACATTTGGAGTGAAGCTAATCCACAAGTGTATGTCGAAACACCGTTACATCCAGAAAAACTGACTGTTTGGTGCGCTTTATGGGCTGGTGGAATCCTTCTTCAAAAACGATGAAGGCCACAACGTTACAGTCAATGGTGATCGGTATAGAGCCATGATTACTAACTTTTTCATTCCTGAATTGAACAATCATGATGTACAGGAGCTGTGGTTCCAACAAGACGGCGCAACATGTCACACAGCCCGTCCCACAATCGATTTATTGAAAGACACGTTTGGTGACCGCCTAATTTCACGCATTGGACCTGTGAATTGGCCTCCAAGATCTTGTGATTTAACACCGCTAGACTATTTTCTGTGGGGCTATGTAAAGTCATTGGTCTATGCGGATAAGCCACAAACGCTTGACCATTTGGAAGACAACATTCGCCGTGTTATTGCCGATATACGGCCACTATTTAAAATGTAATGCCACAAGATTATCTTTCGAATAAAAAAAATTTATGTCAATCGAATAATACATCGGTGTTTTATTGCAATTTAAAGTTCTATACCTCTAAAAAAACACCCTATATAAAAAAGAAATTTTTTTTTGTAACAGAACCTCTTTCAAAATTCCCAATGGAATAATCTCAAATGTAAAAGGAAACGGATACAGATAATTAAATCATACCTCAGACTCCAGAAACAAAATTTTTTCTTTTATTTTTCCAATAAAAGAGATTGTGGTTAAACTTTCTTATTCCAGTGTCCGCTTAAATTTATTTTTATATCTATTACGTTTTAAGAAAATATGGAAGTAAATATGCAAAATTAATTGGTTGTGTTTCTAAGTCTGTTTTAAAAAAAGAAATGCGTTTTTAAAGTGAAAATATATTCTTATTGCAATAAATTTTAAAAGTAATTATTTCAAGACATGTAAAATGATATACCAGTTTTTCAAACATCTTATCTCTCTACTTTGAAAATAAGTAATAAACTGTAGAAACAGCTCTATTTAGGTTATTGTTGTGTTTTTAAATATATTTCAATATGACTATTAATAATTTAAATGAAAATAATATTTTTTTAAAGGCATGTTATAGACGAACTATTTCTAATTATTAAAGTGTAACTATATTAACAATACGAAAGCATAAAGTTAGGATTTTTATTATATGTTATATAATAAAAACAATATTTTGGATTTCATGTTTTGTAAACATAATTTTCTTGATATTATAAATAGAAAACGATATTATTAATTCTATAACCAAATGGATAAATATATTCCACTCAAATAACAAAGAGAAGTTCAACAAATGAAACATTTTTAATATTTTCTTAGCTTATTTTTCTCATACTTGTAACCAACTGAAATGTAAGCGAACTATATAAAATTAATCTGAAGGAAATTATGATTGTTTTTTATGTCTCGAAAATATTTGAAAAAAGATCTTTAATTGCACAAGAGATGAAATTTACTTCTATTCTATTTCTATTATTTATTACAATTTGTGTGTATTTAATGAGGAATGGTATGCACCTTTATATATATATATATATATATAATAAAAAAATATGGGCCATTCGTTTAAAAAAATTTACTTTAATATTTATTTTATGTCTCAGAACTAATCTAAATGTTCTTTAAAGTGTAACCAATGTTTTTATGTATAAGAAAGTATTTTATCACTAATGTATTGAAAACACATAGAAAAGTTATACATTGTTTTACTCTTTCCACTACATTTATAGAATCACTTTGTGCCATTTTTACTAATTTTGATACCTATAACTGGCAACATAGTAGTTAACATCTTTTTAAATCTTTATTTTTCATGTATTTCTGATACTACCTATAATCAGCAACATTAAATTCCTGTAAAAAAATGCAAGTCTACAATTAATTCTAGATAATAATGTTGTTTCCGAAACGAATCATTTTGTACTATATTGAAGTTTTCGATAAAACACAGGTACACATTTTTAAAATGTATTTCTTTGATTTTTGATTATTTTTAATAAATGAACTTTTCTAACAATTATTAATTATTAATTTAATATTTTCTTTTTGCTTTTTTATGATTATTTATTTAATATATGATTTGCTTGAATTTACTTTTTCTCCCTTCCTTCTATACTTTTTTTTCTAAAATGCAAATGTACCAACCTTTTTTTTTTTTTTTTTTTGCTTATTAAGTTTAGGTTTTTACATTGTTTCTAGTATTTCATTGCCTATATTAAGGTTCTTAAATAAATTGTATAAAAAGCGTCGTTCAACATCATTTTCTTTTAGTAATAAATTTGTTGTAAGTTAATGTATAAAATATAGCTTACTAAAAAGTAACACATCTGCAATTTTATATTTTACAAAAATCGAAACTATATGTAAAAGGGAATATTATTTAACAAACTCTGAAAACTCTTTATTACTTATTGGATTTTCAGTAGAATAAAGATTAAATTGTTTCGTTTAGACTAACGAAAGGAATTTGATTTTTTTCTTATCGAATAAATACATAACGAAAACATATTCCTTGCAATAAAAATACCTCCTTATAAGAATATATATAAATCGATTATGTATTGCAACACTTCTTTGATTACTATCATTCTGAATTAAACATATTAATTTTTAAACTCTTAAATAAGGCGTCTGTATAAACGTATGTAATTTTTATTCCTTCTGTTATCAATAACAAATAGCAATGCGTGTATTCCTTTGTATTCTGTATTACGAAAAGGGAAATAGTTGTTCTTAACTTTTTGCTGAATTTACTGTGCGAAAAACCAAATTTACCTAAGAATTAACATTATATTTTAAAACAGCTTTTCGAAATTTATTAATGATTGAGATAACGTATATTTCCAAATGCGAATCGACCCATGTATAAGTCGAGAGAGTGTTTTTTCTTCAAAAATTTACCCAAAATTAAGAAACCCGTATATAAGCAGAAGTGAAAGAAAAAAAATTCTGCAATTTTCAAACATGTCACCATGAGAGTGAAAATGCAGATAAAAGAGTGTAAAAGAGGTGGAATATTTTTCAATCGAATTACTACAAACAAAACGCTTAGGACAATAGTTTTATTTCTAGTTTTATTTATTTGAGTATTTAACACTTTTCATTTATTTGGTATCTTGCACAATATTTATACCATTTATAAATTCAGCTCCATTTTATTTGTTCGAAAAATGAGTGGGAAGATTAATTCGTACAGGGGACGTGATCGTCGACCTATGTTTCTTAATATGCAGGCAAAACTCGCTGCCTGCTGATCACATACGTTAAGGCATCCCAACGGCTAAGTGTTTCGAACAATTAGATTGGATTCTGACATTAACTTTGAAGGATTTATGTGACTTTCCTTCTTCTTTTAGAATAAAAGTTCCAATCAAAACACACACAAATTTAAAAGATTAATATCATTTGTGAATTTTTAACAAAACATGTAAAGGAAAAAACACACTTTTTTTTTCATTTACGATATTCTTGAGATTAGCGGATCTGTATATAAGCCGACTCTCATACTTTCCCTTCAAAAATGTTCCGAAAATTCTTGGTATATACACGGAAATATATGGTATATTTTCATATGCTTTTTTTATTTGGACGTAAGTAACATTTAAAACCTTATCATCAAAGTAACTTAAGATTGATTTTAATCAACAAAGCTTTTTACAGAAATGTGTTTCGATTTAAAACTTGTTGAAAATGCAAAAAAAAATTCATTCCTATAAAAAATTACTTCACAAAAGTGTTTTACAAAATATTTAATAAAAAGTTTACTTAAACGGATAAAATTTCGCAGCTATGAAAAAAAAATTCATCGGATAAAAAAAAGACGGTCTCTTCTTTAAATAACTTTCAAATTATAATTCAAAAAAGTCCAAGTCAGAGGAATTAGCAAATATTCCAAAAAAGATTGAAGAATTAGAAGAATAAAAGGCTACTTAAATAAAAAAAAAAAAAAACTGAATTATTAACAAAAAATGCTTATTAGTGAATTTTCTTTGATTAAAGACGAGTAGGGAGTACCGATTGAATGGGGGAGAGTGGAAGAAAACTGGCTTTAGAAAAATATCTCGACTTACATGTTCCTTTTGTAATTCTTTCAGTAATATTTTGGGACATAAAAGGAAGAAGATTGAGCTTTTGAAATTAGAAAGAAAATACTTTTTATAAAGAATGAGCAATGAAAAAGAAAGACTAATGTATGTATTACAGAAGGAATTCTCTGTTACCAAGATAATGCATGGCAAATAAAAATATAATTTAATAAAATTGGAACATTCAAAAGTGTGCTGCAGATTATATTTATATTGTATCAGGTAATTGTATTAGGTTTGCTGTCTCTATCTAACTTCAAACAAAGCCAGCCTTTAGAAACAAATAATTTTATTACACTATCGAATTTCTAAGATTAGAAACGACGGTTGGAGATATCTTCTTTTATTTTTGCTTATTAGTTCTCCTTGCATCCACTTTTTTTTCTTTCGAAGTTAAAACTTATTTAATGCTCTATCTATGAACAAATACTTAGGAACAACATTTGCTTAAGTATTATAACCAAATGCTTCTTGAAATGAAAAGTAATTTTTATTGATTATTAAACAGTATATAAAGAGGCAGATTTTTTCTACAGATATGCATTATACTTTTTAAAAAAGATTTCGTTGTTTAAATCTTAGAGAACATTCAAACATGTATTTTGCAGAAAATTGTAGATTATATCAAACAAATAAGGCAAAAAAGACAAATCCTGACCTAATTCTTGTGATGTTTACGAGGATGTCACTTGAAATTTCAAAAAAAATTATATATTTTGATTAAAATTCTTTCTGAAAACAAGGTTCAATCCTTTTTTATTAACATGTTTCTTCACAATTTATTGTACTTTGTAATTTACTGGTATATGTATTGGAAGTTTGCCTGTCTTTTTTAAATTTTATTTAATTTTTAAAAAGATAACAAATAATATTATAAATTACACACACACACATATTTGCTTAGAGAGGTGTGGTTCACACATATAAAGCGGGATGTAATATTATACAAAAAATAAGATAAAAATCTAATAAACCCCTTTTTTTCTAATTTCCTGTTCATGATCTTAGTTAAATTGTTATCTTTAATTTTTTTGTGTGTTCAGCTACTAGTATTATAATTATTTTACATGTTGTGTACATTAAAAAGTAAATTATTCTTTTAAAAGGGGTCCGAAACTTTTTTTGATGAAAACATTTTCCGAACTCCTATACTATACAACCGATTCATCGTAACTGCCAATGACTTGGTTGGAGTTAAAAGCATGTTTTTCCAATTCAAAACTCAAAAATTGTATATAAAAACGATGAATTATCTTCACCTTCACCTTTTCCTGCCATTTTTCTATTTAGTATAAATTTTTTGAATATAAATCATTTGAAATTAGTTGATTCGAGAATAACTACACAGAAAATTGGGAAATGTGTCTGATAGTTTCTAAAAATTAGAATATCTTCCTATAACAAACTGTGTATTAACTTATGACTATAACTTTCTTCTGTTCGCTAGTGGCACTGTTTCAATAACTGTGTGATACGTTTGTATCCGTAACAGTGTATGGCAATGTATCAATGATGAGAGAGAGTAGGATTGTGGGAGATTGAAAGCGGAGAGCGATAGATAATATCATATGGTACATAGTAGCAGTGATTGCACAATAATAGCTATTCATTAAGGTATCCAAAAGCGTTCGGAACCGTGATTTTGAAAAAGCTTACAAACGAATATATTTTTAATATACAGTGTCACTTAAATTAGAATACACCTATAAAATTGTTTTAAGAATATTATTGCAATAAAAAATATTTAAATGCAATATTTTGGTAAAAAATAAAACTTAGAATTACATATTTTCAAAATATTCTCTTTTTATGGAAAATACTTCAATAATAATAACATTTTACCGATATATAGCCCAGGCAATTGTACAGAGCCTGAACTAGGATTTTTGAAATGTATAACTTGGAAGTGGATTTATCCATATTTTTTAATACATTAGGGTAAAGAAATTCTGACAAAAAAATACCGATAATTATTTTAATTGGTATTAACTCTGAAAATATTGTGAATTTTTCAGAAATCCTACTTCAAGATTTCTGGAGAAGTCTTAGCTTTATAATATAAGTAAGATATTATTATTATAGAAACATTTTTCATAAAAGGGAATACTTTGAGTATAGGTAATCCTAAGTAAATTTTTTGTCAAAATATTATATTTAAATAATTTTTATTGTAATAATATTCTTAAAATAATTTTATACGTGTATTCTAATACGAGAGACACTAACTATTAAAAACACACACATACACATTCGTTTGTACGCTTTTTCAAAATTACGGTTCCAAACGTAGTCAGATACGTTAAACTTATTTCTCTTTTAGAAGTGTTTTAAATATATCAGGATTTTGTTAAAATTCTTTTTACTTTTTTGACTTAATTTCTGAATATTTTTTAAATTCAACTTTAATTATGTCATTATATGTAATTAGAAATTTAATTGAGATAACAGTAATGTGCAACAAAATTTATTTCTAGTCCTTTGATTGCAATTTCGTATGAAAATTCTTCCAAAATTAAATACATCTTTTAACAGAGTGCTACAGAGAGTTAATTTTTAATGTACTTAAGGATTTTCAATATTTTAAAATAAATGAAATAAATGTAGACTGATTATTTATTGGAATAAGGGAAATAACTAATTACTGTGTGCTGTAATTTAATTGAAATAAATCTGAGAACTTTTTAGGCTTATTAATTTACTATACAATTAGTATTTTTTAATGTAAGAAATCGCATTCGTTCTTGTATCGCATATAACTTCTGAACATATTGTAATAAAAGTCTGACACTTAGCATCTTTCTCTGGAAATTATTAACACCAAAATGTTCATCTATTTTCAATATTGCGGTATTTTACATGGTCTTTTTTTATATATGTGTGTTGATGAATGAAACATTATCTGAAAAATATTTTAAAGAACCAATGAATGAAGGGATTCATTAGGAGTTTTCTCTGCCTTAATTAAAATAGAAAAAATAAATCAAAACAAGAGAATACCATTACCAATATATATATATGTATATTTGAATATTTTATTAAAAGTAAAATAAAAAATCAAAAGGAATCAACGAATACAAACAGAAATCTAAGCTCAATAAGTAGATTATGTTAATGACTTCACGATGTTATGTATTGCACGAATAAGAAAAAAAGAAAAGTAAAATAGTCAATGAAAAGATACTTCTCCCATTACCACATGGGATTAATTCTGAATATTCAATAAAAAGTGAGCATGTACAGATAAAATTATAGTGAATCAAATCATAAATTTCAAAAAAAGAATATTAGTTGGCAATTTGCAACGAAAATTCTGCCAAGAAGTGGTACATACTTACTGTGATGTGTCTGTGTGTTTTTTTTTAAATTCAAGTTTTAATATCATTATAATTGGAAATGACTGGAAATTCTGGGAAGTAGATAGATTTGATAAGTAAATTTATATGTATAATTTATTTATTTCAAATAAATAATAAAAATACTCTTATCGAGTTATTTAATTCAATATAACTGTTTTATTTAATTTTAATTAAAACCCTTGAAATGCCTAGAATGTGTTTCCCAAAACATTTTTCAAAAATAGAAATCTCAGAATAATTTAATTAAAGACTTTGATATTCGTATTTTGATGTCCATCGTTAATAGCCCTTATGTTGGCTTAAAGTGTGACATAAATAAAAAAAATCAAATTCTGCGACATATTTTGTATTGTTCGATTCAAAGATAACTTAATTTTAAAGATAAGATACTTTTTATTCTGGTATTCTTTCATCATTTAACTTTCTAATGTTATGTCTTTAGATAAAGGTTCCAGCATTAATTCTTACTTATTATCATTGATATTTAAAAAAAATGTATCACCATGATCTTACACAGTAGACGAATTTTATTTATATTAACGAGTTATTAAATTAATACTATTTAATATTGTTTTTCGCATTAAGAAATTTAATTTGCTGAAATTTTGTTTAATGGATAACTGAATTAAAAATGCAACTAAAATTCATTAATTTGATTCATTTATCATCTAATTCTCGCAATTCTCTATATCTTAATTGCTGTTCTAAATTTTTTTTATAACTATGTCTTAAAAATCTCGTGTGTCCGCTGCAATGCAAATACTATATGAAGTTGACATACACACACGCATACATAAAGTAATATTGAAACACTAATTTAGTTCTAGTAACTGATTTTTTCGTTTACATTGAAATTACCAAGTAAATATAGTTTTAAGGGGCTTTTTTAAAGATGAACGAGTTATAAAATAATTTTTTTTTCAATCAGGACAAAAAAAAATGAAAAGTTTTCTTTTATATATTTTTGTATATGCACGCTCTCAAATGTCTTGTTTAAGCAGTATAATGGAGAAAAATTGCCTAGTTTTGTCATTAGATTGTTGTTAAAATGTATTTCATGGGTTTTTTTCATCTGGACGTAAAAATGAATTACATTTAATGGTTATTCTTATGTACATTTAAGTTTTATTATTCATGAATACGTAAAACAATTCCTAAAAAATTTATTTCTACATAAAAAAAAAACATGAAAGATGTATCACTAATTTTAAAAATATAAAAAAGATCTCGATTATAAAGCGCTATTATCTTTTAAGTCCTGCAAATCTATTATAATACTTCAATTATTTTAGTGTTTGAAATCACTTTATACTTTTCTCACAAATTAATATCTCTAATTGCAATCATTATTAACAATATTAGAGTAGGGCATAATTTTCTTTAATACAAAAGGGAAAAAAAGTCATTTTTAATGAATCGTAAAATTCTCGTGAGCTCAAAAAGTGTTAATTAAATCTGTTTCTTTTTTCCGTTAAAGTGAATTTCATGAAGATTTTTTTTTCAGGTTAATCAATTCGTAAGAAAAGAAAATGTTTTAGGTAACACATAACACGTATACCTCCCACATAAAATTATATGAACATAATTTTTTATAAAGTAAATTAGCATTTTTCAATAAAAAAAGTAGATTTATTTGAAATATATATGTACCAAAAATCTTTGATACTTCAAAAAAAGAAAGAAAGAGAAAAAAAGACATGCGAATACGTCATTACAAAAAACATAAACAACTTGTAAAGTAAAATGCAATATTTTTCTAAGAAATTCAACAGACTGATTCTCAATAAATGATTTAAGTACATAAAGTTTATAATAAACATATTGTAACGTCAAATCTGCATCCGTGTAGATCCAAGAATATTTTAATTCTTATCCTCTTACAAACCATATTTTCATTGAATTTTAAAAATAATTTCTGTGAGCTTCTATTTTTGTATTGTAAGTTATTATTTTTAATTTTAAGAAAGAATAGAGCAATTACTCAGAAGGGGAATATATGTTCTATGGAAATATATGGAAATATATAATTCTGGATCAATATTATGAACATATAAGGTAAAGTCATCTTTTTATGGTGAAATTCGGGGATTATCATCGTACCTTAAGCTTCTATAGAGAATCCTTAAATATATTCAATTATAATAAAATTTATAAGTACACATTTTTATTATTTTTCAGTTTTAGCGAGATGTTCCTCAGACAAGCACATTAAATTTCAGAGCAAAGAAATATAAAAAGTTTAATAGCATTGTTTTATTTGGAATTGACAAAGTATTTATAATTTGAAATATTTGAAAAATAATTTTATTTTTGATTGAGTCTCATAGATTTACACACATAAAAGCTTTTTTTCTTTAAAGGTTTTATTATTATAGAGCAGCGTTTATCAAACTGTGGGGCGCGCCCCCTCTAGGAGAGTGTGATAACCCTTTGTGTGTGTGTGGGGGAAGCTAGCCAATTGAAAAGTCAAAAATGAAATATTATTTAAAAAAGTTAATGATTTACTGAAAGGAAGTAAATTAAAATATATATTCCGACTAAATAAGAAATGAAATACATATTTACACTGTTATAATATACTTATAAATGTATCAGTACCGCATAAAGTATTTGATGATTAAGTTATCAATACTAAATTAAGAACAAATTTGATAATTACTAGTGTTCCGATGGGCTTGTCATATACAAAGTTATATACCAAGTTTAACACTTATTTTAATCATTTGTACGGCTTATAATTAAAATTATATTGTAGCTTTAGGTCAAAGTGCATTATTAATTCATTCAATACATTGTTATTGTATGGAGGAGGTGCGTTGAAAATCTTGATTGAAAATTTTGTCACAAATATTGGAAATTTGAAAAGGACTGACACATAGAGTACTGTGAACAATTATACATGTTTCATGTACCGCTTTCCCTAAAGTCATGCGCGAATGATTTCATTTTAAATTTCCATTTGTTTTGTAATTTATTAGATTTACTTGTATATCACTTCTTAACTATTATTAGTTAAAGATATATTTTATGGATATTACAAGTGCATATTATGTTATTGATGAATTATTTGAATCGATTCAGATTTTTAGTTTTTCTGTTATTTATTTAATCTTCCTGTCTCTATAAAGTCTTCGACGGGACATTGGTTTAAAATTTTATTTCTGTTCTTTATGCTTTCAGCGTTGAGGATTCATTACTTTCTAAAGTGCTACCCTGACGTTATCTTTGAACATTAAAGTGAAGGACAACTTGTCCAATTTATAAAAATACTATTCTTTCAAAAAAAGTTTTACAGTTGTCTCATGATGTTTCGAACGTCGCTCGAAGACAAGATGGATGCTGGCCATTATAACCGACACATACAAGAACGTTGACCTGTCCAGTGACATTGCTAGAGGACATGGAAAATCGGTTGTTAAGGGCATAATAAATTTTTCAGCCACATATATCTTCCAAGTAGAAAAAACATTACATCGAAATCTATTTTTCGCACGTCTCCTACTTGCCAACTTTTAACGCATTTGTTAAAAGAACTAATGTCGGCTTACATTTTCCTACTTTAGGAAGTAGTAAAAATGAAGGTGGAATGTACTAACCATAGTTTCACTGAATATCATTTGGAAATAATGGTTATTTTGTTAACTACTCATAATCAAATGTAGGGACAAGGTATTTGAACCCCTTTAGCATCATTCATAGAATATTCCTATGAAGATAAATGTAAAAAGCTGAATGTATCTGATTCTTCATTTTTTTCCTTCAAAATTAATGTACGCAATGTTCACAAAGTCCCTCACAAAATTGGAAACTAGCCAAGTTGCATTTTTTGTTTTTCTAGTAAGGAATGTAATATTATTACTTTCTGTTAGAATAAAATTCAATTTTAACACTTATTCACTGATATATTCTTTTTTTTATAAGGTTTTGATATTATACTAGTAATACAAAAGATAGAAAACTCGATATTTTCAGGAATTAAATTTGTGAACCTTTAAGTGGTCAACTTCTTTTGCCCAAAATGTTCAAATAAAAGGCACATCTTGTTGGTGGATATAACTAAGCATAACAGAGTTTGAAAATGGAAGAATTTTATTTTAATTTTCAGTTTTAAAGTTTTCACACTATTTTTTTATTTTATAATTGTGCGGAACACAAAAATCTCTAAATGTTTGCTTTTTACAAGTACACTCTTCATGTTGGGAAGAATGCTTCACATATCTTGAAAAGAATTTCTCTCATACTTACAAAAGAATTTCACGTTCGTACCTCTTTTTCAAATGATCTAAAATTTTGTGTGTGCGCGCATATATACAGGGACACGATTTGAAGCATGGTGTAATATTAAATATTAGATTGCAAAAGACAGAGATGATATCATTTTTTTTCAGATTATCTTTCCATTTTCATTTCTTCTCAAGCAACAAATTGCACACTGCCTTGCCAATCTCTGTTCTTCATCAAATACTTTTCCAAGAACCTAAATTCCTGCTTTTAATGAAAAATTCCCGCCTTCACCAAAAAGAAAATCCCGGAGGAGAAGTATTTCAGTATCTAGGACAAACTGCACCTCTTAAATACACTAGCTCTAATAATCTCACTATAAGAATTAAAAATATGAGCAAATCAAAGATAGAAAAAAAACCCACCAGTGTCCATACAGCGTAAGGTAAAATCAGTTGTAGCTAGTTTTTGGCAGCCCGTACAGTTTACGGGAAAACCAGTCAAGGGGTTAAAATACGATTGGATTATTTTTTTTATTTGAAACATATTTTTCAGTATTTTCTTAATTTTTGGGGAATTTATCTTAGCTCACCAAGCTATTAAGGTATCCGACTACGTTCGGAACCGTGATTTTAAAAAAGCTCATTAATGGATAATTTTCATGATATTTAGTGTCACTCAGATTAGAATACATGCATAAAATTGTTTTAAGGACATTTTGATAAAAAAATTATTTAAATATAATATTTTGGCAAAAAACTAACTTAGAATAATCTTTTTTCCAAATATTCTCCTTTTGCGTAAAATGCTTCTATTATAATAATATTTTGCCTGTATGTAGCTCAGACATTTCTACAGAGGCTCAACTAGAATTTTTGAAAAATTCACATTATTTTCAGAGTTACCACCAATTGAAATAATTATTGGCATTTTTTTCTTAAAATTGCTCCCCTCTGTTGTCGTAAAATATGAGGAAACCCACTTCTAAGTTATATATTTCAAAAATTCTAGTTGAGCCTCTGTACAGAGGTCTGAGATATATACAAGCAAAGTATTATTATAATAGAAGCATTTTTCACAAAAGGAAAACATTTGGAAAAAAAGTTTATTCTAAGTTAACTTTTTTGCCAAAATATTATATTTAAATAATTTTTTTTGTCAAAATGTCCTTAAAATAATTTTATGCGTGTATTCTAATCTAAGTAACACTAAATATTATGAAAATTATCCATTTATGCGCTTTTGCAAAATCACGGTTCCGAACGTAGTCGGATACCGTAAAAAAATAATTTCGTTACAGAGTAATTAGCGATAATTCTACTTTCTTCTTAGTAATTTTTCTTCTTTTTCACATCTATTTAACTACGCCTATCAAGAAGAAGTACAAAAATGGAATTCTACATTCTGCATACAGATCCTAGTTTAAACGAATTTTTTTCTCGTTTGAAAAGAAATTCAAAAACTAAAATGCTGATATTGCCCACTTTCTTCGTTTTTAATTGTCTCTGAGTGAAGGGGAAATTCTTAAGCCTCAAATAACTTTTCAATTAATTCTCAGGCTTTAACAAGAAAGCTGAGCTTAAAATGAAAAATTACACAATTTCTGCTGAGCTAGAATTTTACATCAGATATGTTTCAGTGTTGCCCAATTAACTCTGGTTAATGATAAGCACTTAGCAGTCTGGATAAAACTGTTCCTTAGAATAAATTATAAGTTTTCACCAGGTTCTCTTGTTTCTAACTTTATATATTTACAAGTAGCTAGTATACGGAGTTTTACATCAGAATTCTTAGTAAAATTTATAAGAAGATTTTTGCTTAAGGTATCCGCGCGATCACGTTCGGAACCGTGATTTTAAAAAAGCGTATAAATAGATAATTTTCATGATAATTAGTGTCATTTGGATTAGAATATATGTATAAAATTATTTTAAGAATATTATTAGAGTAAAAAAATACTTAAATGCAATATTTTGGCCAAAAGCTTGCTTAGAATTACCTATTTTCAAAACATTCTCCTTTGATGAAAAATGCTTCTATAATAATAATATTTTGCTTATATAAAGCAAAGATTTTTCCAGAAGGCCTGAACTAGGACTTTTGAAAAATTCACATTATTTTCAGAGTTACTACCAATTGAAATAACTATCGGTGTTTTTTTCTTAAAATTTCTCCACTCTGTTGTATTAAAATATAGATAAATTCATTTCTAAGCTATACATTTCAAAAATCCTAGTTCATACTCTGTACAGAGATCTGAGCTACATATAGACAAAATATTATTATTATAGAAACATTTTCCATAAAAGGAAAATGTTTTGAAAATTGATCATTCTATGTTCGTTTTTTGCCAAAATATTGCATTTAAATAATTTTTTACTGTAATAATATTCTTAAAACAATTTTATACATGCATTCTAAATTAAGTGACACTAAATATCATAAAAAGTATCCATTTATACGCTTTTTCAAACAACAATTCCGAATGTAGTCGAATATTTCAATGGGAAAGTACTTCCTTGTTTATAATCCCCATAGATATTTCACTTTTTTATTCGATTTATACGGAAAAAGGGATATCTATAATTTGTTTTAATTACTTACAAGAACTATATTTCTCACAAGAACAAAAACTTAAAGAGATTGGAATATTAACTCAATTATATTAAAACATTTGATGAGATAATAAGATTTAATTTTAAGAAATTTATGGTAAGCTTCTCTTCTCTCTCTCGATTCTTAATTTTTGTTCTTCGAAAATGAAAAGAAAAGGGACTTTTGTTGTAATTCTTTCAGTACTGTACAAGAATTGCATATTAATTTAAACTAAAAAAACAGAATATTAAAAACATTTACAATAATTTTAACCTATGTTTTATTTCACTTTCTACATGGTCAAAAAATATTTTTCTCCTTATAAGCAATATATAATATTGTCATTTATATATTATTATTGACACACCACGTGAATAAGAAAATTCCCACTAATCGCTGTAGATCATTCTCAATGTAAATTAAAGTAATATCAATAATTTTTCTTTTTAATCCCTTCTTATTTAAGCTGATTATTTTTTAAATCTTTATGCTTATATTCAAAATTTTATAATTCCAAAATACCGCAGATATTTTCAAATCATTTCAGTTACAAAAGATCAACCTTTGTGCCATCATGTCCTTTATATGATCTTTTTTACATAAAAAAATCAAAATCCTGAAGTTAAATGATTATAAATATGTATAATAGCTTTTAAATGAAAATTATGAATAATTAAACTTCTAATTTCATACGTTTATTTGAAATAAAAATTGTCGAACATCACAAATTCACCAATGTAGGAAAAATTGAAATAACGAAATTAAATGTTAAAATATATTTAAGCTAATTTTAAAATTAGGTATATTTTTACTCTGTGAGGAAAAAATATATTAAAGTTATTTTTGTGTTTGTTATACTAAAACTAAAAAGATCAGATTTTAACCCCACATAAAAATTCTGGCACTCTAACATTCAGTTACAGAGTCAGAAAAGATTTTCAAACTTTTTTTATTTTAATAATATCAGTTAAGTTGCATTCAGACTTAAAATAATTTCCTATCTAACAATTTTGAATACTTGTCTCTGATTTGATTTGATTTTTAAAGTTTTTTTTTCGTTTATTGAACCAAAACAATTATTAGCAGTTTGGAATGAATTGTTTTTCTGAATTATATTTCTTGCGGAATAATTAAGGAATAATAAAAAGATTCATTATTTTTTTCATAAAAGTGTTAACAAATAAAATAATTTTATCATATTTTTATGCCCACAGATAAAATTTAAAAAAAATAACAATTATTGTTAAAAACTTTCTTGAAAAACAGATATTGTTGTGTTATAATTTCTACTCTTTTTTTTCCAAAATATTTTTTAAATTTATCTTGAATTTTCTTTTAAAAAAATGCTCTTCAATATTTAAAAAGATTGAGAGTTGGAAGCCTGGTGGGGGAGAGAGAGAGATACAGCTTAATGGATAAATCTATGAATGAAAGGCCGGTTTCTCGTAGTGGGTATCTGATTTTACAACGGGAGCCCCTCCTTTCCCGACTGAAGGAATGTAAAGGCTCGCCTCAACTACGATCAATGCTGGGAGAGCCCAATTCTTCCTGAAAAGGGGTGGAGGGTAACTTCGAGAGTTTTCGGTTTGAAGAAATTAAGTAAAACTCCCGAGGAACACTTATTTTTCCAAAAGACCCAGTTTTTCTTTTTGTCACGCAAGTAAGACTTAATTCGGTGGAAAAAAGAGCCACAAAAGCCTCATACACCAATATTCATGAGTTGATGCAAGTTTCGAGGAGCACAAAAGAAAGAGATTCGTTCTTCAATTTGTTGAGTTTTCGGGCTTGTCCCGTGTACGAATCCAGCTCCAAAAGTAAACTTTACAATTCCTTCTTTACGCGATAATTTGAATTGCAAATAAACTGATGTATCTAATTTTTTTTCCTTCCTGTTTTACTTAGGTGATCTATTCTTAATTTGGAAAAGCTGAGTCAAATTTAACTTTTGGTTAGAAGAATATATATAATACCAGCTATCCGATAATTTAATTTTTCTAAATTCCTTGTTTTTATAAATATTTTTTTTTTGCATTCTTTAAAAAATATTGACGTAAATATCAATTCTTTTACAGAAAAAACGGGAGTTTTATGCGCCTGAATTTATTTCCCGTTTTTTCCCGTCTGCACTTTTTCTATCATTTGCTCTCGAAAGGAAATTAAGCTTGGCATGTTGCCGATGCACTTTTTTAGTATTATCATCACGCATGTCAACAATTGGTTTGGTTTGTATCTTTACCCCAAAACAAGTGTTTTAGCGCTTGTTTCAAGATAACGGCCAGAATTAAAATGTCAAAGCTGGAGTTATGTAAACATTCCAGCTACTTCCTTTAAAAACGGAAATGGCATTCACAAATATATCCAAATATATGCAATTTATTTTTACTAATTCAGTGATAATAGCACGCTTGAAAAATCATAAATCATTTTCTTCTTCTAATATCATTAGATAAGATTAAGTTTTTCTTTAAATGTAATTGTCACAATAAAATTTGAAAAAAAAAAAAATTTCAAATAGTTATTTTTAAATAACTTAAAAACTAAAACTTTTTATAAGAATCTGAAAAATAAAAGTATAGGAGAATCTTTATTTTTTTTATCTTGTTTTTAAAGGAAAAATCATTTTTATTTCGAAACATTTTAACGTGTTCATTTTTATAAGCATATATTTATAATGCTAAAACATTTTTCTAAGATCTCCTTAAAAATTTTGAATAATACTTCACGTAGGGCTCTTAAAATTTTTGAATAACATTGGTGATGGAAATTAATATTAAGAGAAAACATTTTAAAAAGCTGTGCTATAAAAACAGAAAGAAAAAAAACTATTAAAGAAAACGGTGTTAAAGAGTATAAGTAGTTGAAACATTTTATCATTTTTTTCTTTAAATGAAGGAGTGAAAAATTCCTTTAATTTATTAATACGAAATGAAAGGAAAAATTTAATAAAAGCGCTCGTAACTTTTTCAAGAGCTTTCTAATAAGTTGCAAATGTATCAGCAATATATTTTAATAAGGAATAAAATAAATACGTCTTTGTTTATAAAGCCCATAATTTGTGTTATAATATAAAGCTTTATCGAAAGATCTATTCATGCAAAGGAATAAGCATTGAACTTTAGTAAGTTATGCATTAAATGTGTGTGTGTTGCATTAAAGCAGGTAAATTGGGTTTTAAGACTAAGTTCTTTTGGTTTCGATAAAAGAATAGAAAATTATTACATATTATTTTTAAGAAAGATTTTCTCTATCTATGTATATCATTGGCCTTCATTCTGTGTTCCACGGAACCCTGGGGTTCCACGAAGCATACCTAAGGATTCCACGAGTCAAAATAAAAAATCGAAAAGAAACTTATAAATGTGTATGCAAAATGAATTCACGTTTTCTATGATGTTTGCATACTCACTAGAATTTAAAGCTCCTCCCTGCTGTCATTAAGAAATTAAACACTTTATTGATACATAATAACTTTATTTTGCTTAATTTAAAACTTTTATTATAATATAATAAAAGAATATTGAAAAGAGTTTTTTCTTTGTGTGAACTACCAACCAGAATATGAATATTCTAATGTTTACTATCCTGTGTTTCACAAAATAATTTTATACTCGTTAGTACAATGTTTTACAAAATTAAATAAGTTTCTAATAGAAAATGCACCTTTTTTCATTTGTATAAAAAAAGTAGATATAATGAAGGAAAGGGAACAAGTTATCGACTTTTTAACAGATTCGAAGTTAAAGTCTGAATTTAAGCAAGTACAGCTCCTAAATTTTGGGCAAAATGTAGAGGCTTTCTCACACAGCTATAAATACTTTAATGCTATTTAGAACAACGTATTTAAGTGAAAAATATTTCTCAACATGAGTAGCTTCAAAAACAAAACATCAGAACCAATTAAACTCAGAATAGGAAATGAGACTGCAGTTAGTTTCAATAGACGTAGACTTCGACAGATTGTGTAAAAAAATGCAAGCGCATATCCAATTTCCTAAATAGAATTGTGTAAAAAATGCAAGCGCATATCCAATTTCCTAAATAGAATTGTGTAAAAAATGCAAGCGCATATCCAATTTCCTAAATAGAATGCAAGTGTAGGTGACACTTAGATCACAAATCAATATTATTATTGAGAAAAGTATATTAACTTAAAATTTTTATTAACAAATACAGTACTTTTATTAATTGCCTTTACATAAAGTACTTATAACGTATTGATCTACATAAATATTATTTTAAGATATATTCTTTTGAGTGTGTGTAAGGGGATGGGGTTCCACGAGAACACCTTATAGTTCCAAGGGTTCTGTGAATGGAAAATGTTGGAAGATTACTGAAGTATATGATCGCTTCTCTTTGCTCTCTGGTAAACTTTCATAGATTGCTTCTTTTAAACATACAAAGATATTCGCAAATTTCAACTGTTAAATAAATCAATATCGAAGATAAAATGCTATCCTCCTTAACGCTCTACTAAGTATACAAAATTATCTATAGCCTTCTGAATAAATTCAAAAGCCACTAGAGGTTCACTTTATTTTTTTGCTTTTCCTACAAATATTGACAGTTGAATATGTGATCTTTAAAGCGTAAATACATACGAGGAACAAATCTGATTAACTTTTTTGCTAAAGAGTAAAGTTGCTTTTAAAAGTCTGCTATCGAAGGCAATTTATAACAATTTGTATTATTTTTGAGATTCTCTAAACACAAAATTTTTAACGACAAAGGGATTTTTAATTTCTCAGAACGTGGAGCACGCCTATCAAGAAATGTGAGTGATGCGAAACAAAATTTAAAACAGAAACATTAGATAAAGCATATTACTTAATTAAAACGGAAGTGAAATGTGCAGACTATCAGTTGATTGAGTGATAAGAGCCGCACCTGAACCGGAAGGCAATAGAACTCATCAATTAAGTTTTTTCCTCCAAACTTTTATCAAAAATCATAAAAGACTAAAATTGGCTTTAAAAGTTATTTAAAATGTACTACGACTGAATTCTGATTTAAATTTAGGGAAGATATACGATAGAATGATGAAATAGGGATTGATGGATTTATTTAAAAGATGAGTCTTGATGAACTGAGAAAGAAATTCGAATAAAAATATTTAAAGAAAAAAATCAGTATAAATATCATTATTTAAATAATCAAGGCTTTGTATTTGTATGAATGCAGCAGAAGTTGATAAAGACAAATAAAACAATTTGATTACCTTTTAATCCCCTAAGTGGTCAATTTTTCGACCATACTGTTAAAAAAAGAAAAAAGGCACATCTTTTTATTGAATATAACTAAGCATATAATACTTAACACAGAATGTGAAACTGGAAGAATTTTATTTTAATGTTCAGTTTTAAAGTTTTCACACTATTTTTTATTTTATAATTGTGAAACACAATAAAGAGCCTAAATATTTACATTTTATATGTACACTCTACATGCTGTAAAGAATGTTTCACATATCTTAAAAGGATTTCTACCATGCTTACAAAAAAAATTCATGTTAGTACCTCTTTTTCAAACGGTTGTGGATTTTGTATGTGTGTGCATATATATAAGCACACACAATTTGAAGCATGGTGTAATATTAAGCCTTACATTTCAATGGGGACAGTCGTAATATAGGCTTTTTTGGATTATCTTTCCATTTCCATTTTTACTAAAACAGCAAATTGTACATTGTCTTGCCAATTCCTGTTCTTTATCAAATATTTTCAAGAATCTAAATTCCTGCCTTTAATAAAAAAAATTCCCGCCTTCACCACAAAGTAAATCCCGGATAAGAAGTATTTCAGTACCTTGGACAAGCTGCTTCTCTTAAAAACACTGGCACTAATAATCTCACTATAAGAATTAAAAATAAGGGCAAATCAAATACAGAAAAAAAGAAATATCAGTACCCACTTTCGGCCGCTCGTACGTTGTTCGGGCAAACCAGTTAGAGGGTTAAGTCTCAGTGATGTTTTATATTATTTTTCATGAATAAGAGAGATGAGATGAGATGTTTCAAAATTAAGAGATTTAGAGCCCAAATTTACTTAAATTTATCATTTTTTACAAAATTTTTAGCTTTGAATAACTATTTTTCTACTTTAATGGAATGAGGTTATGAATGGAATTTAAAATATTTTAAACAAAAAATATTAACTCAGTGAAAATATGTAAAATTTCAAAAATTTCAAGGAAAGTAGTAATAAAATTCTTGGATTTTTTTTAGTACTTGAAACTTCAAGATTACATTTTTATATTGAAACGTTAATTTTTTTGGTATAAAAATAATAAATTTACATAAGGCTATTGAAAGTGTATGTGGGTGTTTTTTCCTTATCTATTCCTACTTTAAAGTCAAATAATTAATTCAATTTAATTATATTTTTATTCCAAAAAATGATGTAAGTTTTTAATTTAGATTAATAATAACTGGGTGTAACACATATTGTGAGTTTTGTTTTTCAGATTTAACTGTGTATGTAAATGCAATTAAACTCAACTAAATTGAAAATATTATTTACTCCATTTCTTACCAAAAAAAATTCTGTAAAGCTGCTTTTTAATGTTATATTTGCAAAAGCTGCAAAGAATGCATAAAATCAGCTTGATATAAAAAAGTTTATATTTTATTTTCGTTTTAAAATATGAAAGAGCGATTTTTTATTTAGTATCTATTCCTAGAAAATAAATAACTTATAAGATTAATGTTTTATTCAAATTTTTAAAGGTTTGGTTATTTGAATCTCCCATTTAATTCGTTTAAGGTCTAGGCTAAATGCAACAATATGGATTATCTTACCTTAAAATATTTAAAATTTTATACATTCTAAATATTGCAAGCGAAGTTTTTGAGATATTAAGTATGATATACTTAAATTATGTACTTAAAATGTATTTAAACTTTATTTAAAAGTCATTATATTAAATTTATTATTGTGTCTATAACTGCCTTGTTTCAAATCTTTTTATTATAGAAATAAGGGTAAAAACATGAACCACATTTCATTTATAATTAACTGGCATTTTTGGGTTTTAAGAATGAAAGAAGGAAATTTTCTAAAAATAATAATAAACTTTCATTTATATAGATAAATAATAAGGAATGCATTATATTTGCGACTAGGTTTGTGAGTAAGAAAGAGAGAAAGAAAAAGTAGTAACAGTCAAGTAATATGAAAAAATGCAAGACAAATATATTTTACAAAGCGTAAGAAAAATTCTTTTCTTTAAGACACTTATCGTCAAGAGAAAAAGAAGATATTGGAATTTCTGTCTCAAAGAATTTTCAATCTAATTCATTTAAAACAAATCTTTTTAAACATTCAATAGCCATCCCAAAAACATCAGAGAGATCTCTAACAAGATCCAGCTAGCAACCCAAATTTCCTTACATATAAAACTAAAATAAAAGAAAAAAGTCTTTCCAACAGAACTTACAAGGACATAAAAATTCGAACCGAATTCATCCTTTAGATTGAAAGAAAGACCATCTCTTCGCGGCCGTTGACAATAAGAGATGCATGACTGGAAAGCAAAGAGGCAATTTTCTTACGTTTTAGCTTTTGCGGGAAAAGACAACTTCGTAACGAAAAAAGGACAAAAAATCATTATCCTTTTATGTCCAAAAAAAAAAAGTATGTTGAAAAGAAATTTTTGACAGCTCTATTTCTATCCTACTGCCGTATGCCGTTTCTCAAAAGGTGTATATGTTTTAGCTTTCCAAATTCTATTGTGATCTATAGAAGAGATAAAAAGCTTTTCTGTTTGACAAGAACTACTGAAAAGTACAACAGTAAGAAGCGGTGCTGGAGTATCTCTTTCTAAAGATGCATTATTGAAAAAATTGATGCTTGCTATTTGTTTCGACATAAAAGATTGTATGAATTTCTTATAGAAACTTTATGGAAAATATAGGCATCAGATATTTATTTATAGCAAATAAATAACAAACCTTCAATATCTTTTTAAAGATTTTCCTTAGTTCCTGTTTGTATTTTCTTGTTTGGATGAAACGTGGGTAATCTGCATGAGAAAAATGTTAGCAAATTTTTTTTCAAAGAGATTATCAACATTTATACTCATCTTGATTAAGATGAAATTAAACATTTTATTTATTGACAACAATGGAAAAATAAATGTACCTAATTTATTCTTATGCATATTCTTTCGAATAAGAAACAACGGAATATTAATAAATAGTTCAGATTGTTACCTTGATTTTGTATTATGCATAAAGAATAACTTTTTAAATAAATGTTACTAACAATATATTAAGAAAATGAATAGAAGATAACGGGTGTATATCAATTTCAAAAACGTTGAATAAGATTTATGAATTTCATTACATTAAATATATATATATATATATATATATATATATATATATATTGGCTTAAATGACACGATGATACCAATTAACAAAGTTGACCTATTTACATTGTAAAACATAGTAAAACAAAGCTACAAAATAACATTTTCTTGATATTTCATCTTTTATGTTGCTTTTTTACACTGTTACATTGAATTTGTGATAAAGTGAGTCTTAAAATGTCATTGATTAAGATTATAAAGTTATCATAATTTTTCATAACTTTCTGAAAAAACATAGTTAAACTAAAAAACAAAACAGCACAGTAAGCATTTCTTCTCCTCTTTCAATTACTACAAATACTAGTTTTTCAATCTTAAATAGTTTTATCTTCCATGCCATTGATTTAGGTTTGCATTTTACCTCTGAAATGTAAAAAGGTTTCGACAAAAATATATAATTAGCCCTACTCTAACCCAATTTATTTTCAATGTTACTCTTCATTAATAATTGTAGAAATTTCTTAAGGATAAAATTAATTAAAGGAGATAGAAAGTAAGTGTTATGTTTATAATTAACGGTCAAATATTAAAAAATGCATCCTTAAAAAATCTTTCAGTTACCAATAGCATCAAAACTGCATATAAAGAAACATTAAAAAAAGGAATTTCAAGCATTGAAAGAGTTTGTGTAAAATGGGTCAAACATTTAATTTCGTGAAGTCCAAAAATAGCTTAATAATATGGAGAAGTTAACTTAGAATTCATAACTAGGTCTCAGGTATTATTGCTGTTCTGCCTTTTCGTGCGGAAAAGTGAAATATCCAAAATACCTTTAAAATACTAATTAGTAATAGTTAGAAAATATTTCTATTTCAAAAAATAATAAAGGAGAAACACAGTCGGATTTTAGTAAGTTTATTAAACTGAAGTATTATTGTGAAAATATTATTTAGTGCTTAAAGTTTCGTTTTTGTTTATATATATATATTCCCTTTTTCTTTTTTTTTCTTTCTATTTTTTTAAAAATTTGTTTGTCTTTTGAGCTTTAAAGCTTTATAAAGTCATTTAGGAATTTATTTTACTGACTTGTATTTCTTGATCAGTTTTTACAACCCCTCTCCCCTGTCTAAAAATACATATTTTAAAATTAATTTGTTCCATAGAAAACAAAATAACAGTTTAATATTTCCAAACACTGAAAAGTTTCCTGTATAAAAAATAATTTTAATTGGGGCTGCAATAAAAAAAACTCCCCTTAAAACCATATTTGTAAATATTTTATATCACGAACACATGATTATTTGATAGAATAATAAATTCTATCAAATAATCATAATATTTTTTATTTTTCAAAAATTCTAGTAAAAATAGATTATTGACGAGCATTTGATAAAAAGTCTTTTTCCTTTTAAAAAAAACAGACATAAACCAGAGATGTAATTTATGATTTACAGGAATAAAAAAGTTCATGGTTTCAAATATTCGTAAATTAAGCCTTTTTTGTGAATGATGAAATAATATAGCTTTTTCCTTAAACAAGGATAAAACATTTGAATTTTTTAAAATAAATACAAAATAGCAAGTTTCTTTTTGTACTTATTATGATATAATTTATTTTATAGAACTCATACGGGCTTAAGCAGAATTATTAATGAAGCTTGAAAAAAAAGTATACTAAATTTTTAATTTTCTATTTGAAAACTTCAGTAACATTTGTCTGGGCAATAAATGTACTTCGTCCTTCATATCAAAGTTTTTTTTTGCATTTTTCAAATTTAAGTACGAAAGAATCTCTGCAAAATCTAGAGTTTTGCTCTCTTTTATGAGTTTTTGAAAATATTTTTAGTGATGTAAGTATCCCTCGATTTTCGATCTAACTCTTTTAAGAAACACGTTACAAAATCTCACCCTAAAGTCATCATTTAAGAAAATTTACTAATAGCTTTGCTTTTCATACTTTAACTTTAATGTTGTTTACATTACTCCTTAACTCGACTAACTTAACTTTTAGTGCTTCCCAGAAGAAAAACAATGCCCAAGTTATGAATTCACTTTATAAAGCATAAATAAGACCACTGCTGTTATTGTAAGCTATTTGCTAAAAATCAGAGGGAAGTTCAATGGTCATTAAAATAAGTTTTCTTAAATAAAAACGTTAATCATCAAATTATTACTTTTTAAACTATTTTTAGTAAGTTCTTAGAATGTAATTACGAGTCTAAACATCTGCTGAAAAAAACTTAACCTCTATGTTTTTCGACTGCTAAGTTTACACCGAATTCACAGCTAAATGAAGGACACACACAATAGTAGCTGACTCATACTGCAAAAAATTGTAGAATTCGAGAAAGGTATTAAAAGTCCGTCGACGTAGAAAACTAAGAGATCGCATCAAACAACAGCACGATGACACCAAGACCAATGCAGCTCACAAAACATAAACGTTGCTACAGAAATTCAAATAGGAGCTTTGGCCCCGCCTACCATTCAGCCCTAGTCTAGCATCTTGCGATTTCCATCTGTTTGGACAACTGAAGAGCAACCACTCTAATCAACATTTTTGAATCGATCACAAGCTTATCCTGACTGTATTGAATTTATGGGAAAACTGGTGGAGATTTTATTTTACTACAATGAAAATTCTTGTTGTATGCTGTAATAATTCTTTTAATTCATTTGGAGAATATAGAAAAAAAATGACTTACCTTTATGTTTTTAACTAAAAAGTCTACTTCTGATTGTCTTTTTAATATGTGGAATTTTTACTCAAGCATAACTTACTTTTTAACTGGGCTTCATATTGTTTTATATCGATTTGATACTTTATAAAGAATGATAGAATGATGAAGCAAAAATAAAATTAATTAACACTGAATTGGTGCTTTAAGCAAATTAAATCGAAAACAGGAGCATGTTTAAAAATGATTAATACAAAAATGCAGAAAAGAAATAGGTGGTTATGACGAATAATTGTTTTTTAAAAAATATATTGATATTATAGGTTATATGAATTACAAAAAAATGAATCGCTGCTTAATAAAAACATCACTAAGGAAATATTATCAATAATTATACTACATTCAATACTCATTTTAAATTATTGATAAAAAAAACTTTAATCAGAAATTTAGAAAAAATATTATAGTCCAATTGAAGAGTACAAACAACTGTGTGTGTTTGAATGGATATTTATTTTTATTTTCTTATATATCTCTTTAATCATGAATTTTCAATTTTATAAATATGAATATAAGCTTCTTATATATAAAAGATTTCCTTTGAAAAGGTTCTAGTTCATTTTTGTATTATATAGAAAACCTACATAATCAAAGCACAATAAGAATTCACTAATGAACAATAGTGTAAGTTGCATAACCAACTACACCGTATGTTAAACTTAGCGTCTTTAAATAAATGTATTAGATAAAAAAAGAAATTGTATACAATGTTACATTTTTATTAAAATACAAATACACGAGAAACTATAGTAAAAAATAAAAAAACTTAACTTTTATTGTAACAAAAGCTAACTTCAATAAATCTTTCGTTCACAACACAAACCCTCTTTCATATCCTCGAGCACCAAAATAATGTTAAAGTTTCTCATTGCAATAAGAATAAGAAATAATCATAAAGTTTCGAAGTAAATTCACTAGATGGACTCTTTGTTAATACTAAAAATGGAGATCTAAACTTAATCCCTGTTTCAGGAGACAGTTTTCATCGAGACCAAAGAATGAAGAAACGGAATCTCGGGTTTCAAATATCTTGGAAGGGATTTTGTTCCAGATCACAAGTTCAAATAGTTCCGGAAGATTGCAAAATGCATTTTTCTCTTTTGAGAAATAAAATGGAAATAGATGAGAAATAAAACTAAAAGCTTACAAAAGCCTGGAATAAGTTTAGTTGTTTTCAGTATTCACGCGTTTTAAAATTTATTCTTATTGTATTATTTTTAATGTTCTTATTCAGCTCTAAAATTATTCAAAATTCTATAAATAAGTACAATTATTTTTAGATGCATAGTTATAGAGAAAAATAAACATCTTCACCAAACGAAGATTATTTTCAAGGATTATTTTTGTTCTTTTAAATGCTAAAAAAACTTTATCATTATATTTCATTCTTAAGTTATCAAAAAGAATGAATGAGATGCTTCAAATATATTTAAGTTTATACAAAGTTAGGATTTTTTGTAATAGTAAAGAAAATACCATTTAAAAAAAGGGCGTATTTTTTTCCCTAGGAAAGCAACAATAAATGTAAAACGTATATAGAAAATAAAAACAATAATAACCTAAAAATACATGCATATCTCGTTTATTTATTATTGAAATAAAAATGGTCAGCAGCATGTTCATGAATTTATTTCTCTTTTGTTATAATTTTCTTTAATAAAAAAAGCTGTTTCTGTTAAATTTTTAAATTTCTTACATACTGAGATACTTTTGTTTTTAAGTAAATAATAAAAAATTTAATTTAATTTAAAAATTTATATGCATTAAAAATATTTTTTCGAATTTTTAAAATTTTTTTAAAGTGCGTGGTGTTAGTATTATAAATTTTTTTCGCAGTTTTGCTGAAATTCTTAGCTAATGCATAATCTATACTTAGAGAATTAGCATCATTTTGATATTCTCTCTCAGCACTTTATTTATTAAATTCGAAAATGTTTATTTCCAAATTTAAAAACTCTTCTCAGTAACTTATTTATATTAAAATACTAGTATACATTCAATTGTTTAGTTTGGCTTGAATTCACATTGAACTAAAAGTTGCTCAACTGCTTTTGGCGACGAACTTCGTAATTGTAAGCCATGGTCAGGTGATGAGAATGACTCCTGTGAGTTGGTGGCCCACTCTCCTATATTCTAAAACCACAGGAGATAATTGAGGCTCAGTTGAATTTAACCAACGGCAACTTCCGTTATTCTGCTCCATAGAACTTAAGTGGAACTTGCAGTCAAGCTTGCAACCCACTTGAGAATCCCTGACCACGTAGCTTTCGATCTTAATGATTAAGCTAACAAGGCACATTTAAATGTAACGTGAAATATTTTTCTGCTTTAAAAATTATAGCTATTTTTCGAAGTAATGGGAGTTATTACTATTAGTTATTGTAGTATTCATTAACACTAGAAAGACCGGAATTTATATATATTAATAAATACCTATATTTCGCAAAATCAGTCAAAAAATCAGTCCTAAAATCAGTTCATTGTGAAAGAATGATTAATGTGTAAAGAAATTTCTTTAAAATTAACTTTTGATATCTTTTATATTATTTACAGTCATGTAACAAGTTATTAGTAAATATTAACAATAAAAAATTTACTTCACTGGGAAAAAATATATTCTAAAAAATTCTAAGAAATTGTGCATTATATATGTAAATTTTTTTCTTCTCGAAATTAAATCGTAGTCAAAATGACTTCCTTGGGCAATCTAGTGTTAAAGAATTTTCACTGACTTGAAATTAATACTTGACTCTTAATTATTTATAACCTACATATTTATTAAAATATTTATTACAAATAGTCAATTGAGCTGTATATAAGTGCTATATTTGAAAAATAAAACTATTAGCAAGATATTTTTACAATCTCTTTGATTTAAAACATATCTCTTAATTTAATCGACCTATTTTTTTCATCTCTATAATAACGAGTTAAAAATGAAATAAAAAGAATGTGTTTAAAGTTATTTTTAAATAGTTTGATAAAAGATTTAAAAACATTTTTGTTCAAATGAAATAATATGTTATTTCAGTTGATATTAAGAATGAGATACTTTACTCAAAAAATTAATTTATATTAATTGTTACTTAGTTCTTTTAAAAACAAATCCCATTTGTCATCACGTAATCCAGCAATTTAATGAAGACAACACTTCATTAAAAGAATTAAATTATACGCGTTTTTCTTGGTTATTAATTACCCTTTTGAAGCATTGTATTTTGTTAAACATCTCTTACAAGCATCTTAAAACGAAATTGTCACAACTGTTATAAATGTGGCTTTTTTAAATGATATATTTTCTACCTTCATCTATGAATTTTTATTTCATAATTTAACTGTGGAATGAGGATAATTATACAATTTATCAACGACCTAAGAAACGCTGTAATTATATCTTAGTAATGCTTGAACAAGCTATTTAGAAACAATGTTTTTTTATTATTTTGACAAATTACACTCTTTGAATAATCTTTATTTTAATACACTAAAAAATTTCATTGCCTTCTTAATCTTTTAACTTTTACCTGTTTCTTCAATTTTTGAAAGAAACGGGAATGGTTATTTATTATCAGAAATAAAGCGAAAATTTGAGTCAGTAGTAATTACACTTTTGACATTGCACTTATTTAAATGAAATGATTATCTTCAAGTGTATAATAGCTGTTGCGTTACATTGAGTAGTCTGTTGTATAAATACTTATAGTATAAAAATATGAACATTGTTTTATTTTGAAACATATGAATAGAAAATATTTACTTAAGTGAATAATAATAGTTCATGGTATGGGACAAAAATAATCACAACCTAAATAATACCTAAGTTTAAAATCTACAACTATATTTTCAGAGAAATAGTTGCAAATTTGCTCACATGTAGTTTAAATTTAATATTTACTATAAAAGAGGTAAGACTTTCATCTGGAATAGCAATTAATTATTAATTAAGAGCATTCCAATGAAAAAAAAAACCTTATTCAATTGTTTTTATTTTTAAAATGCGAAAAACTGTGGGAGTTGTTTGTTAGAAATTTAAAGCTACTAAATAATTCGCAGTAAAATTATATGATCTCAAAATTTTATTTCTGTTATTATCTGGTCTCAATTTGGTAATTGCTTTCAACACGACCATCTCTCTCTCTCTCGATTGCTTTTAACTTTTTTTTTCTCAAAAAAAGGAACGTTGTTGTTACACTCACACACACAAAAATTAAAACCCCTGTGCACTTAAAACCCATTATCTCTTGATTTCATCTTTTTTTATAAATCGAAATCAACAGGAAAGTGAAAAAAAAAATTTTATATTCTGCAAAATGTATGTTGTTGAAATTTGTGACCTTTGAACCTTTCAAGATTATTCCATAATTAGATTACCATTTCATTAGATTTTCAATTCCTCAATAAATTTTTACTGTAAAGAATTTTTTTTCTAGGTACTGAAATATATTAATATTTCTTCAATTACTTTTTCAACATCATTGTAAATTTTAAACCAATTTATTACATTTCATTCATGATGATTGTTGGTAGTTCTTTGTAACAAATTTCAATGAGAAAGCAAATAAGTGTTGAAAAGAATAAATACATTAAGATTTTAATTTTAACTCTTTTCTGTTACACATTTGGTATATAATAAATAAGTAGTATATGTATACCACTTGTGTAATATTTTAGAATTTATTATATTTTTTGTGTGATAAGTAACAAATATGAGATAATAGCTGCTTTGTTGATTTTAAAAACCAGCTTTTACACACATATTACTTGAAAAATTCATGCTTTTATATATATGCATATAAATATAAAGAAGTATTAAATTTAATTTGAAATTAACCTAAAACAATACATTTTAAAATTATCATAATTGTTATGTACTTATTCTCATTACCCTCTCACACACGCATTAACACTTTTTTTTGCACTCTAATTTTTTTTAATTTTCTACATTAAGTAAGTATTATCAGTTACTTGTGTTTTCTTGTTATATTTTTATTTAATAATAGCATTAGAATCATTAATTTAATCTTCTAATGATGGCACGTTCATAGTCCTATATCTTTTCCTTACAGCCCAGCATTATGGCAAATTACAGGTGAAGGTTGGCTGGTTTCACAACAACCTGCAATCTTAATTCCTAAGGCTAAGAGTTTGCTATTGTACTACTGTGGCTACTTATTTCTTACCTATACCGTCTGGTTTACTTCTGTTGTTGTGTTGTTGCTAATGTTACCTGTCTGACGTCAGAACAAGGCCCGCGAAATTCATTGTGGCAAGGGGCTAGAAGTACGCCTGTCGTGTTGACCTTGAGCACCACACTGGTGACAGTAGGAATTAACTTGGAGAAATTCCCCGAAGGGACGATAGTTGGCGACACCACCTATCTCCACCTCCACAATTTAGACACGGAACTGAAGTGGAGGGAAATATTCTCCAGCCCTGCCCTCATGATTCAGCCCACATGACTTTCGGACCCACTGATTTAACGAGCACGTACTCCGTGTGTACTCGGAGGGTATTTGGTGGCATCGGGCATCGAACCCAGGCCTTCTGGTCTGGATTCCGATGCTCTAACCACTAGGTTACCCACGGCCACGGTTGTACTTCAATTTATGCTTAGCTTATTTAGAATTTTTTGTTTATACACATATATACAAATATTTATAAACCTAAGTATAATTGGTCAGAACAGTAAGAAGTATTAGCCACAGTAGTACAATAGCAAACTCTTGGCCTTAGGAACCAAGATTGTAAGTTTAAATATGTTTTTTGGCCAGTCAACCTTCACCTGTAATTTGCCTACACACACGTGTATATATATATATGTATGTGTAGATACATATATATGATAACTACTTCCACAAAACAATCGTTAAGGTAACTCCCCAAAATTATGAATTTTTTCCAATTATTCAGTTATGGGGTCATTATTGAATTCACACAAGCAAAATGCAAAACTTTATTTTAATTATCTATATTACAGTATTCAATATTAAAGAAGAGTGGGCTTAAATTTTTTTTTTTATTTTTTAAACATTTTATTTAATGAATGCATTTAACTATTTCTCAAAATAAAAATTACATTAAATAAGAGGTTCTGCAACCGTAGAATATTATTTAAATGTTACATCTCATAGTAATTAAAATAATTACTATAATATTGTTACGACTTAAACATCAATCATAAGGTAACTAAGATCTAGATGGCATGGATGCTTTTTAACATACAAAATATGCAACGTAGCTAGTTGTTGTTTTTTTTTGTACAAAAATTATCCATGAAACCTTGGAAAAGTTTAATTTAGGTTTGCATTTTTTAAAAGCGGTTTATGATCAGTTATAAGATACCACGATTGCATAAATTCATATCAAAATTTCAACTAAAAGGCATAATTAGCAGTATTTAATTAAAATAAGTATTCTCTTATATCATGGAATCACTTTTCATTATATATTTAAAATTTGATTTTTCACTTTCATTGTCGTCACTTTCAGATATTTTTTAAAACAGCTATATAACGAAATAATAAATAAAACTCACTTATAAAATTATATTTCCCAGCTAGCTTCGAAAAGAAAACAAAAATGGTACTTATAGATTATCGCCAACGTTCACGATTACTCGCCAAGTTAACAACCGCAATTCTGCATGTGTCTTATGCGATTAATTGGCAATCATGTGCTTTGTTTCATATACTGTCACCAATAGGTTGCAATAAAACGTATATATAAGTATCAAAAAATGTTTAAAAATTACAACCGCTGATAAATAAATTCATATTCCCAATGCAAATATTATACTCACTATACAAAGAGGTTTTAAAAACCGCTTTCAAAGTACATTTTAATTGTTAATTCATTTTAATAATTCAACATCTCTGCAATATAAAGATAGCTTCTTAGTAATATTATGACTCGCACCTAAACAAGTTAGCAAAAATGTCTTAATAACGAAAGTAGTCCCTTAGGCTACAGTTAAGAGAATGTGGAATGTTTTCATTAAGAAATACCTTTGAATTGAGTCCAGACATGCACTATAATTATAAAATTTTTGTCATTATTTATTAATATATGTAGAATGCTACATTAAACACAGTATGAAAATGAGAAACTTAAAAGGTTCTTAGTGTTTTGCTTTATTCAAATTGTGTGTGTTTATGCGTGGGTGTATAATGATTCTCTTTTTCAATTCTTTTGTAAAGAATATCCTTTAATTCATTTTGCTCTAGAGCATCGCATAATACTTAATTCTTTTTATTTGTAGGGTTAACTGGACAATTTTAACAGCAATCTTATTCTTCAAAAAGTTCTGCTTCGTCACATCTTAATGGCAATCTGACGCAGTTTTGCTCTAGACACCCTATCCAGCAAATTAATCTTCTAAGATTAAAATAATTATGCGATTCTCGAAATCAGAGACAAAAATATAAGCGAGGGGCTTTGGTTTAAGAAATGGACCACTTTTGTCTATCTTAAGTTTCGAATGACCTTTTTCGTGGTCACTGGAGCCTTTATTTCGATATCTAATATATATTATAAATGCGAAAGTTTGTGAGGATCTTTGTGGGTCTTTCACGCAAAAACAACTGAATGGATTTTAATGAAACTTTACAGTAATATAGCTTATAAATCAGAATAACACACAAGCTAAAATTTATAAAGATATTGAGAGAAGTTTTCAAAATATAACGACAATTGTCAAGAAAGTAGGAAAAAATTCTGCCATTTGCAAAAAAGCCCGTGACAGCATTCATCTATCTTTTTTTATCCCTTCTGTTTTGTCTACGCCGTACCTCAGTGCGCTTTCGCTTTTCATTTATTCCGTTCATAAAACATTACTGTTTTTATTTCATAATAAAAGGGAGAGGTGGTGGCAAGATTTTAACATAAAATAAATACAACAAGAAGTAATGTTAATGTATTACACTTCCTGATATAAATTATTTACACTATTTTAAGCGTTCATTACACAAAATTTGTAACTATGACAGTGGAAGGAAAACTATGAAATTAAAATAAAATATCAAAATGTTTTTATCATTTAGTTTTTTTTTTTCTTTTTGAATGTTTTTTTCTGTACATGTAAATATATATCTACACTTCCCCCATACTGTTTTTTTTATAACTTATATTATATATATATATGTGTGTGTGTTTTTTAAAAGTAATTCTATTAATTCATTACTAAATTAATTATTTGTTAATTAAAAAAGTACATTGTCTATTATTTTGGATAAAAATACATTTCAGAGACATTTTTAAGCTAACTAAAGAATCGTTTTCTTTTTATTGCTTCACATTAATAATTTTTTAACTAATGCAATATTGTTTTTTAAAAGTCATAGATCGAAATTTGAAGTTATATTTTATCTGTGAGGGGGAGGGGAAGAGGAAACAGTAATTTTACACTAAAAAAACCGTGTTATGCCGGGCTAGAGGAAGGGGAAAAAAACCTGTTTTAAATCGAAAATACGTGGAACAAATTTCGAAAAAGGGAAATTTAATGAAATAATTTTAGAAATCACTCACATTGCGTGCGTACAAATACACACATAATTGCTGACGTCATGAGGGAAAGAGAAAGCCCGTGCAAAGCCGGGCCATGCAGCTAGTATATTATAAATGCGAAAGTTTGTGAGGATGTTTGGGCGTCTTTCACGCAAAAACAATTGAATGGATTTTAATGAAACTTTACAATAATATAGCTTATACATCAGAATAACACATAGGCTATAATTTATAGCATAGGCTATAATTTATAAAGATATTGTGAGAAGTGTCTAAAATATAACGATATTTGTCAAGTAAGTAGGAAAAAATTCTGCCATCTGCAAGCAATTCTGGCGTGCGTTGCAAAAAAGCCCACGTTAGCATATATCTATCTTTTGTTTGTGAAAGAACCCTTTTTGTTTTGGCTACGCAAGGTGCTCGCTTTTAATTAATTCCTGTGATCAGCATAATCCCTAATTTTTTTTATTTCAGATTAAAACTAAGTTTTGAAGGGAGAGGTTGTTATAAATCTCTCTTTATTTGAATGTTTTTTAATGATTTTTTTACGCACATTTGGTAGTAAGAAATTGATCTTTTTTCAAAATAAATACTTTTATTGCTTCTGGTACTTCAGTAGATAAACTTTGTCTTTCTCACACTACATCATTTGGACACATTTGCATAGTTTGTTTGTGGTTAGTATTTAATTATAACGCTATAAATTTAATTGAATAGGCGGATATTGCATTTTTATGTATAAAAATAATTATAACTACTGTACTGTATTTTTTGGAGTAAGTGAATATTAACGTCGCACAGTTCAGCTGCACGAGGGCTTTTGGCAACGGACCACGTAATTTTGAACCAAGGTCAAGTGACGTGGACGAAACCTGAGCTGGCATCCCCTTCTCCTAACTAGCACACCACACCAACTTAGAAGGAATATTCTACCAATACTTAGGAGGAATGTTCTTTGAAATCCATTCTTCCAAGATATATGGCAGTACGGGTTCTATGATGAGTATTTTAGCGGGGAAGGCGAACAGTTTTGCAGCAGATATGCGTTTTCAGCTGACGGCGTTTTCAGCGGATTGCAAAGATTATTATTTTTGTCCCCAAAAAATAGTTTGTCAACATTTAAGTGTCTTGTGTTTTTGTATGTTAATGAAGGCCTTAGAAAACGATTTGACTATTTATTTTAAGTGAACGGTGTATATAATTAATTTTACAGTGGAATATCTTTAATTAATTTATTATCTCTAACGGATTAAATTTCCTAAAGTGGATTATTTCGTTTATGTATATCCCTTAATTTTCAATTTAGTGATCCAAAAAAAAAATATTGCATGAAAAAATCTGCAGTAAATCATAATGTGGTAGATAAAGCATTAAAGTGCATCGCTCCGCTACACGGCGGTTCTTACAAAGCTCTAATAAAGCTCGAGCTATGAAAGTAGTTAGACTTTTGCCAACTGGACTCTATCGTTATCATTTCGCTGTGTTTTTCATTGAATCGCCATTATAACCATTATAATTTAAGAAACGGCGTGTCTTGCGAATATTACAATTTTAACATAAAATAAATACAACAGAAAGTAATATTAATGCATTACACTTTCAGATATAAATTATTTACACTATTTTAAGCGTTCATTGCGCAAAACTTTTAACAATGTGTTACTTTTGCTGAGCAGAGATCAGCTTAGGAAGGTATTTTCAAAAATCGACCCTCAAGAGTGTTATGCGGAATTATAAATAAAAAAAATCCTTTTTATCAGCTATTAGATCTACATACTTAAAATTTTACAAAGGTGTTTTTTTTGTTTAGTTAAGGTATGCAAAAAGCTTTTTTTGTTTAATTTGCAATTCACGTAAAATTAGCTCATTAAAAACTTCTTTATCCTTCAATCTGTGTTGTTTAATTTTTCAGTTCACCCGTGCGAAGAATGGGTATACCAGCTAGTATATATATAGTTTCACTTTTCATTTGAAATTTTACTTGTCGCTAACACTGATAACGTGGTTTAAGTACATTTAATACTAATTTTCTATCCTAATGATTAGGCATATTCTTACTCCTATTCCTTGTCACTACAGACCAGTAGTAATGGTAAAGTGCAGGTTAACTTTGGATGGTCTAAAAACAGTGTTTAAACCTGCAATCTTAATTCCTACGGCTAAGAGATTTCTATTGTACTACTGAGAGTAGCTTATTCTTGACCTATATGCTATCTAGTTATATTTCTATTTTTACTTTGCTTCCCTAGATTTATAACTATTTAGTATAATATTATTATTGAATATATATTTATATATATATATATATATAACGTTTCAAATGTCTCAGATTTCCAACAATATCGTTCAACGATCAATTCCTTAACTAGCTGCCGATTAAAAGTTACGCAATTCACTCTCCAATGCCACCGTTTTTCACATAGACGAGCGTATGCGGTGTATTGGGGGTAAAGAAAAGGTATAAATAAGCAAATTTTTCTTTGATATAAGTAAATCCTTTGAAAACACTGTCAAGGTTATTTTGTTGTATTCTAAGGCATCCGGAATAGTTATACTGATAGCAATATGAAGAAAAGGATCGCATTTCGGAAAGACGTATATATACGTCCGGAGCATTTAACGCAGTGGTTGAGCGAGATGTATATATACGCCAGTGGCACTTAAGGGATTGATTAAAATTTATATTAAATATTTAAATCTCTCTAGAAGTAAATTAAAAAAAATCAATATCTATTTTTAATTCTAAAAACTCAGATAAGATTGGAAACTGAAGCATAAACAGGAAAATTATATATATAAAAATTATGTTTAGACAAAAATTTTAAATAAACTTTAGTAATTTTTGGGAATCACTTACAGATCAATTGCTGGCATTGTTATCAACAGGACATATTTTATGTACTGAAAACTGTTTTAAATTGTGTTTATGGATAATTTTTTAAGAATTTAGCAATTTGTATGAACTTCTATGTAATGGTAACGTTTTTAATGATCAAAATTTGTTGTGTCATGCATGTATCTCACGAACTTCGAAAGTACTGGTTTTAGAAAAATTGAAACATATTGCAATAAAATCATTGTCAGAGTAAAATATACGGCTACTAGTGATTATATATATAATTCAATCATATTATGGAATATTCTCAAGCTTTGGGACAGTTTCTTTCAAAATTTGAATGATTAGGTTGAACGTACGATTAATTAGTCAGTATTGGAAAGATAATCCTTAATCCAGCATAATCAAAATTGAAATGGAGGGGGTAAAAAATTATCTAAAATTCCTCAAGTTCCAATAAATGGCTTAATTTTACAAGAGAGAGAGAGATTAAAATAGTTATACTTAACATAATGAAGCATGGATTCAGATTGTATGATATTTTAATACTTTTTTATTGAAAAACTCTAAAATAAGAGAATTGTTAGTTTCATAATACCCATTTAGGAATAGAGTTGTATCTATTTACTATAGTTTGATAAATATTTATTTAGTAAAATCATTGAACTGCATTTAATTTTGTCGAACGCATCCTAGTATTGAGATAAAAAATATTAACTTTATTATTAACGGTTTCCCTGATTTAATTTCACAATATTGTAATAAAGTTGAGTTTATACCATAACAAAGTTGTTTTTGTTTTATAACATAAATATTGCAGGGCATCTTCTACAGCATCCATTTTCCATCGCGTCCACATGTAAAGTATTAGCGTTAATATATAAATGCTCCCTCTAAATTGCTTAAAAAGATGCAGTTTTAGAATATTTTTTTTCCATTGATGTATCATTTCATAATGAATGAAAGGAAACAAAATTAGCAGCAAAAATGTTCCTTTAACAACCAAAAGAAACTTATCTTGATGTTTACGTACACTTCCCAAATACTTTTCTTTCAAAAAAGGAAGACACCACGATTGTACACCCCCCTTCACCTTAAGACTCTGTAAAAAGTTCCACTTTTTATTTGACACAAGACAGAGACGAAGTTAATTAAATTAGAGAACTTGGAAGAAAAAACAATTAAGGAAGTCACAAGGTGAAACAAGAAGTAGCTTTGACATTCCCAGGGAAAGAATTCGTCACTCTCTTCTTCATTAGGGCTACTTTATTTTTTCAGTGACAAACAAGTCTTTACATAGAAAATTTAGCAGAGCAGTATTAAGGATATATATATATATATATATATCGATATATATATATAGTTTTATAAATCTCTACCATAGAGACAAAAAGGCAAAAATGAGTAAGCACCAAAGAAAAACACACAGATATTGGAACGTAAAAAATATTTGGATGCTGCAGTATTATTAACATTGTTGACTTAGGAAAGATTTAAATATATAAAAATAATTTATATAAGTGTGGAGAGAGAGTTTAACCAGTTTTGTGGCTAACCAATCTTTTCCCTTTCTGTTAACAGCTTCCTTTCTATTTACTGTTCTTTTCTGTATAATATAGAGAGAAATCCTATTGAAAAAATGGATGGAAGTTCTCTCTCTAAGTCCACTACAAGGAAAAGGTAATTTACCTAATGTTGCCTTCAAAAATGTTTTGACCACGCAATAAACCAGTTACTGCCAGATTTTGGATCCAAATTCGAAGTCAAAGCATACTTCTGGTCGAATTGTAGTATAGTAATGAATATAAAAATATTTATACTAAGATCATTATAGAATAAGCGTATTAAGATAAATACTACAATTATATGAGTAGCTTTAGTAATATTATTGTATTTTTATCTACAATATAATACTAAGGTTAAAAATAATATGTAGGAATATATTTTTAAGAGCTATTGTTACGTTTTCCATTAATTGAATATGGAGGTAATTAAAATTAGATTTAACTTCGAAATATGAATATTTATAGTATATTCTTTAA